>JARUHQ010000027.1:2554570-3193213 GCA_029955515.1 Chrysomela aeneicollis | reverse complement strand
CCAGATGAAATGATTGTTCAATCTATCCATTCAACCTTATGTTCGATTTGGTTGCTCGTATGTATAACGGAAGAACTGTTACCTGGTTAGACATACTATGTGATGAAAATCACGATATATTCAAATACAACCCAGATACGATGATTGTTCCGTCTATCCATTCAACCTTCTGTTCAGTTCAGTCGCTCTTATGTATAACTGGAGAACAGTTTCCTGGTGAGTATAATTATATGAACATCATCAAGATATAATCGAATACAACCCCAGATACGATTATTGTTTAGTCTTTCCATTCAACCTTCTGTTCAATTCAGTCGCTCGTATGTATAACGGAAGAACAGTTACCTGGTGAGTATAACTATATAAACATAATCGAATACAACCCAGATACGATGATTGTTCAATCTATACTAAATTTAACCTTCTGCTCGATTCGGTCGCTTGTATGTAAAACGAAAGAACAGTCACCTGGTGAGTATTACTATATGAACATAATCGAATACAACCCAGATACGATGATTGTTCAATCTATTCATTTAACCTTCTGCTCGATTCGGTCGCTTGTATGTAAAACGGAAGAACAGTTACCTGGTGAGTATTGCTATATAAATATCATCACGATATCATCGAAAACAACTCAGATACAATTATCGTTTCGTCTAACCATTCAACCTTCTGTTCGATTTAGTCGCTAGCATGTGTTACGGAAGTACCGTCACCTGGTAAGTATCACTATATATACAGTATTGCGATATAATCGGATACCACCCAGATACAATGATTATTCAATCTATCCATTCAACCTTATGTTCGATTCTGTTGCTCGTATGTATAACGGAAGAACAGGTACCTGGTGAGTATAACTATATAAACATAATTGAATACAACTCAGATATGATGATTTTTCAATCTATCCATTTAACCTTCTGCTCGATTCGGTCACTTGTATGTAAAACGGAAGGACAGTTACCTGGTGAGTATTGCTATAAAAACATCATCACGATATCATCGAATACAACTCAGATACAATTATCGTTTCGTCTAACCATTCAACATTCTGTTCGATTCAGTCGCTAGTATGTGTAACGGAAGTATCGTCACCTGGTAAGTATCACTATATATACAGTAATGCGATATAATCGTATACCACCCAGATACTTTGATTGTTCAGTCTATCCATTCAACTTTTTTTTCGTTTCAGTCGCTCGTATGTAAAACGGGAATACCGTCTCCTAGAGTGTATAACTATATACACAGCATAACATCATAATCGAATACAACCCATATACTATCCATTCAACCTTCTGTTCGATTCGGTTGCTCGTATGTATAACGAAATAACAGTTACCTGGTGAGTATAACTATATAAACATAATCGAATACAACCCAGATACGATGATTGTTCAATCTATACTGAATTCAACCTTCTGCTCGATTCGGTCGCTTGTATGTAAAACGGAAGAACAGTTACCTGGTGAGTATTGCTAACCATCCAACCTTATGTTCGATTCAGACGCTCGTATGTGTAACGAAAGAACCGTTACATGGTAGGTGTAACTCAATATACAGCATAACGATATAATCGGAGACAACCCAGATGAAATGATTGTTCAATCTATCCATTCAACCTTATGTTCGATTTGGTTGCTCGTATGTATAACGGAAGAACTGTTACCTGGTTAGACATACTATGTGATGAAAATCACGATATATTCAAATACAACCCAGATACGATGATTGTTCCGTCTATCCATTCAACCTTCTGTTCAGTTCAGTCGCTCTTATGTATAACTGGAGAACAGTTTCCTGGTGAGTATAATTATATGAACATCATCAAGATATAATCGAATACAACCCCAGATACGATTATTGTTTAGTCTTTCCATTCAACCTTCTGTTCAATTCAGTCGCTCGTATGTATAACGGAAGAACAGTTACCTGGTGAGTATTACTATATAAACATAATCGAATACAACCCAGATACGATGATTGTTCAATCTATTCATTTAACCTTCTGCTCGATTCGGTCGCTTGTATGTAAAACGGAAGAACAGTTACCTGGTGAGTATTGCTATATAAATATCATCACGATATCATCGATTACAACTCAGATACAATTATCGTTTCGTCTAACCATTCAACCTTTTGTTCGATTTAGTCGCTAGCATGTGTTACGGAAGTACCGTCACCTGGTAAGTATCACTATATATACAGTATTGCGATATAATCGGATACCACCCAGATACAATGATTGTTCAATCTATCCATTCAACCTTATGATCGATTCTGTTGCTCGTATGTATAACGGAAGAACAGGTACCTGGTGATTATAACTATATAAACATAATTGAATACAACTCAGATATGATGATTTTTCAATCTATCCATTTAACCTTCTGCTCGATTCGGTCGCTTGTATGTAAAACGGAAGGACAGTTTCCTGGTGAGTATTGCTATAAAAACATCATCACGATATCATCGAATACAACTCAGATACAATTATCGTTTCGTCTAACCATTCAACATTCTGTTCGATTCAGTCGCTAGTATGTGTAACGGAAGTATCGTCACCTGGTAAGTATCACTATATATACAGTTATGCGATATAATCGTATACCACCCAGATACTTTGATTGTTCAGTCTATCCATTCAACTTTTTTTTCGTTTCAGTCGCTCGTATGTGAAACAAGGATACCGTCTCCTAGTGTGTATAACTATATACACAGCATAACATCATAATCGAATACAACCCATATACTATCCATTCAACCTTCTGTTCGATTCGGTTGCTCGTATGTATAACGAAATAACAGTTACCTGGTGAGTATAACTATATAAACATAATCGAATACAACCCAGATACGATGATTGTTCAATCTATACTGAATTCAACCTTCTGCTCGATTTGGTCGCTTGTATGTAAAACGGAAGAACAGTTACCTGGTGAGTATTGCTATATAAACATCATCACGATATCATCGAATACAACTCAGATACAATTATCGTTTCGTCTAACCATTTAACCTTCTTTTTGATTCAGTCGCTAGTATGTGTAACGGAAGTACCGTCACCTGGTAAGTATCGCTATATATACAGTATTGCGATATAATCAAATACCACCCAGATACATTGTTTGTTCAGTATATCCATTCAACTTTCTGTTCGTTTCGGTCGCTCGTATGTAAAACGGGAATACCGTCACCTCATGTGTATAACTATATACACAGCATAATACTTCCGTTACACATACTAGCGACTGAATCGAACAGAAGGTTAAATTGTTAGACGAAACGATAATTGTAACTGAGTTGTATTCTATTATATCGTGGTGATGTTTATATAGAAATACTCACCAGGTTACTGTTCTTCTGTTATACATACGAGCAACCGAATCGAACAGAAGGTTGAATGGATAGTATCTGGGTTGTATTCGATAATGATGTTATGCTGTGTATATAGTTAAACACACTAGGTGACGGTATTCCCGTTTCACATACGAGCGACCAAAACGAACAGAAAGTTGAATGGATAGTCTGAACAATCAATGTATCTGGGTGGTATCCGATTATATCGCAATACTGTATATATAGTGATACTAACCAGGTGACGGTACTTCCGTTACACATACTAGCGACTGAATCGAACAGAAGGTTAAATGGTTAGACGAAACGATAATTGTATCTGAGTTGTATTCGATGATAACGTGATGATGTATATAGCAATACTCACCAGGTAACTGTTCATCCGTTACACATACGAGCGACCGAAACGAACAGAAAGTTGAATGGATAGTCTGAACAATCAATGTATCTGGGTGGTATCCGATTATATCGCAATACTGTATATATAGTGATACTAACCAGGTGACGGTACTTCCGTTACACATACTAGCGACTGAATCGAACATAAGGTTAAATGGTTAGACGAAACGATAATTGAAACTGAGTTGTATTCGATTATATCGTGGTGATGTTTATATAGAAATACTCACCAGGTAACTGTTCTTTCGTTTTCACATACAAGCGACCGAATCGAGCAGAAGGTCAAATGGATAGATTGAACAATCATCGTATCTGGGTTGTATTCGATTATGTTTATATAGTTATACTCACCAGGTAACTGTTCTTCCGTTACACATACTAGCGACTGAATCGAACAGAAGGTTAAATGGTTAGACGAAACGATAATTGAAACTGAGTTGTATTCTATTATATCGTGGTGTTGTTTATATAGAAATACTCACCAGGTTACTGTTCTTCCGTTATACATACGAGCAACCGAATCGAACAGAAGGTTGAATGGATAGTATATGGGTTGTATTCGATTATGATGTTATGCTGTGTATATAGTTATACACACTAGGTGACGGTATTCCCGTTTCACATACGAGCGACCTAAACGAACAGAGAGTTGAATGGATAGTCTGAACAATCAATGTATCTGGGTGGTATCCGATTATATCGCAATACTGTATATATAGTGATACTGACCAGGTGACGGTACTTCCGTTACACATACTAGCGACTGAATCGAACAGAAGGTATAATGGTTAGGCGAAACGATAATTGAAACTGAGTTGTATTCGATTATGACGTGGTGATGTTTATATAGCGATACTCACCAGGTAACTGTTCTTCCGTTTTACATACAAGCGACCGAATCGAGCAGGAGGTTGGATAGATAGATTGAACAATCATCGTATCTGGGTTGTATTCGATAATGTTTATATAGTTATACTCACCAGGTAACTGATCTTCCGTTACACATACTAGCGACTGAATCGAACAGAAGGTTGAATGGTTAGACGAAACGATAATTGTAACTGAGTTGTATTCTATTATATCGGGGTGATGTTTATATAGAAATACTCACCAGGTTACTGTTCTTTCGTTATACATACGAGCAACCGAATTGAACAGAAGGTTGAATGGATAGTATATGGGTTGTATTCGATTATGATGTTATGCTGTGTATATAGTTATACACACTAGGTGACGGTTTTCCCGTTTTACATACGAGCGACCGAAACGAACAGAAAGTTGAATGGATAGTTTGAACAATCAATGTATCTGGGTGGTATCCGATTATATCGCAATACTGTATATATAGTGATACTAACCAGGTGACGGTACTTCCGTTACACATACTAGCGACTGAATCGAACAGAAGGTTAAATGGTTAGACGAAACGATAATTGTATCTGAGTTGTATTCGATGATAACGTGATGATGTTTATATAGCAATACTCACCAGGTAACTGTTCTTCCTTTTTACATACAAGCGACCGAATCGAGCAGAAGGTTGAATTTAGTATAGATTGAACAATCATCGTATCTGGGTTGTATTCGATTATGTTTATATAGTTATACTCACCAGGTAACTGTTCTTCCGTTATACATACGAGCGACTGAATTGAACAGAAGGTTGAATGGATAGTATATAGGTTGTATTCGATTATGATGTTATGCTGTGTATATAGTTATACACACTAGGTGACAGTATTCCCGTTTTACATACGAGCGACCGAAACAAAAAGAAAGTTGAATGGATAGACTGAACAATCAATGTATCTGGGTGGTATCCGATTATATCGCAATACTGTATATATAGTGATACTAACCAGGTGACGGTACTTCCGTTACACATACTAGCGACTGAATCGAACAGAAGGTTAAATGGTTAGACAAAACGATGATTGTATCTGAGTTGTATTCGATGATATCGTGATGATGTTTATATAGCAATACTCACCAGGTAACTGTTCTTCCGTTTTACATACAAGCGACCGAATCGAGCAGGAGGTTGAATAGATAGATTGAACAATCATCGTATCTGGGTTGTATTCGATTATGTTTATATAGTTATACTCACCAGGTAACTGTTCTTCCGTTACACATACTAGCGACTGAATCGAACAGAAGGTTAAATGGTTAGACGAAACGATAATTGTATCTGAGTTGTATTCGATGATATCGTGATGATGTTCATATAGCAATACTCACCAGGTAACTGTTCTTCCGTTTTACATACAAGCGACCAAATCTAGCAGAAGGTTGAATTCAATATAGATTGAACAATCATCGTATCTGGGTTGTATTCGATTATGTTTATATAGTTATACTCACCAGGTAACTGTTCTTCCGTTACACATACTAGCGACTGAATCGAACAGAAGGTTAAATGGTTAGACGAAACGATAATTGAAACTGAGTTGTATTTTATTATATCGTGGTGATGTTTATATAGAAATACTCACCAGGTTACTGTTCTACCGTTATACATACGAGCAACCGAATCGAACAGAAGGTTGAATGGATAGTATATAGGTTGTATTCGATTATGATGTTATGCTGTGTATATAGTTATACACACTAGGTGACGGTATTCTCGTTTTACATACGAGCGACCGAAACAAAAAGAAAGTTGAATGGATAGACTGAACAATCAATGTATCTGGATGGTATCCGATTATATCGCAATACTGTATATATAGTGATACTAACCAGGTGACGGTACTTCCGTTACACATACTAGCGACTGATTCGAACAGAAGGTTAAATGGTTAGACAAAACGGTAATTGTATCTGAGTTGTATTCGATGATATCATGATGATGTTTATATAGCAATACTCACCAGGTAACTGTTCTTCCGTTTTAGATACAAGCGACCGAATCGAGCAGGAGGTTGAATAGATAGATTGAACAATCATCGTATCTGGGTTGTATTCGATAATGTTTATATAGTTATACTCACCAGGTAACTGTTCTTCCGTTACACATACTAGCGACTGAATCGAACAGAAGGTTAAATGGTTAGACGAAACGATAATTGTATCTGAGTTGTATTCGATGATATCGTGATGATGTTTATATAGCAATACTCACCAGGTAACTGTTCTTCCGTTTTACATACAAGCGACCGAATCGAGCAGAAGGTTGAATTCAGTATAGATTGAACAATCATCGTATCTGGGTTGTATTCGATTAAGTTTATATAGTTATACTCACCAGGTAACTGTTCTTCCGTTATACATACGAGCGACTGAATTGAACAGAAGGTTGAATGGATAGTATATGGGTTGTATTCGATTATGATGTTATGCTGAGTATATAGTTATACACACTAGGTAACGGTATTCTTGTTTTACATACGAGCGACCGAAACGAACAGAAAGTTGAATAGTCTGAACAATCAATGTATCAGGGTGGTATCCAATTATATCGCAATACTGTATATATAGTGATACATACCAGGTGACGGTACTTCCGTTACACATACTAGCGACTGAATCGAACAGAAGGTTGAATGGTTAGACGAAACGATAATTGTAACTGAGTTGTATTCTATTATATCGTGGTGATGTTTATATAGAAATACTCACCAGGTTACTGTTCTTCCTTTATACATACGAGCAACCGACTCGAACAGAAGGTTGAATGGATAGTATCTGGGTTGTATTCGATTATTATGTTATGCTGTGTATATAGTTAAACACACTAGGTGACGGTATTCCCGTTTCACATACGAGCGACCGAAACGAACAGAAAGTTGAATGGATAGTCTGAACAATCAATGTATCTGGGTGGTATCCGATTATATCGCAATACTGTATATATAGTGATACTAACCAGGTGACGGTACTTCCGTTACACATACTAGCGACTGAATTGAACAGAAGGTTAAATGGTTAGACGAAACGATAATTGAAACTGAGTTGTATTCGATTATATCGTGGTGATGTTTATATAGAAATACTCACCAGGTAACTGTTCTTTCGTTTTCACATACAAGCGACCGAATCGAGCAGAAGGTCGAATGGATAGATTGAACAATCATCGTATCTGGGTTGTATTCGATTATGTTTATATAGTTATACTCACCAGGTAACTGTTCTTCCGTTACACATACTAGCGACTGAATCGAACAGAAGGTTAAATGGTTAGACGAAACGATAATTGAAACTGAGTTGTATTCTATTATATCGTGGTGATGTTTATATAGAAATACTCACCAGGTTACTGTTCTTCCGTTATACATACGAGCAACCGAATCGAACAGAAGGTTGAATGGATAGTATATGGGTTGTATTCGATTATGATGTTATGCTGTGTATATAGTTATACACACTAGGTGACGGTATTCCCGTTTTACATACGAGCGACCGAAACGAACAGAAAGTTGAATGGATAGTCTGAACAATCAATGTATCTGGGTGGTATCCGATTATATCGCAATACTGTATATATAGTGATACATACCAGGTGACGGTACTTCCGTAACACATACTAGCGACTGAATCGAACAGAAGGTTAAATGGTTAGACGAAACGATAATTGTAACTGAGTTGTATTCTATTATATCGTGGTGATGTTTATATAGTTATACTCACCAGGTAACTGTTCTTCCGTTACACATACTAGCGACTGAATCGAACAGAAGGTTAAATGGTTAGACGAAACGATAATTGTAACTGAGTTGTATTCTATTATATCGTGGTGATGTTTATATAGAAATACTCACCAGGTTACTGTTCTTCCGTTATACATACGAGCAACCGAATCGAACAGAAGGTTGAATGGATAGTATCTGGGTTGTATTCGATTATGATGTTATGCTGTGTATATAGTTATACACAATAGGTGACGGTATTCCCGTTTCACATACGAGTGACCGAAACGAACAGAAAGTTGAATGGATAGTCTGAACAATCAATGTATCTGGGTGGTATCCGATTATATCGCAATACTGTATATATAGTGATACTAACCAGGTGACGGTACTTCCGTTACACATACTAGCGACTGAATCGAACAGAAGGTTGAATGGTTAGAAGACACGATAATTGAAACTGAGTTGTATTCGATTATATCGTGGTGATGTTTATATAGAAATACTCACCAGGTAACTGTTCTTTCGTTTTCACATACTAGCGACTGAATCGAACAGAAGGTTGAATGGTTAGACGAAACGATAATTGAAACTGAGTTGTATTCGATTTTATCATGGTGATGTTTATATAGAAATACTCACCAGGTAACTGTTCTTCCGTTTTACATACAAGCGACCGAATCGAGCAGAAGGTTGAATTCAGTATAGATTGAACAATCATCGTATCTGAGTTGTATTCGATTATGTTTATATAGTTATACTCACCAGGTAACTGTTCTTCCGTTATACATACGGGCGACTGAATTGAACAGAAGGTTGAATGGATAGTATATGGGTTGTATTCGATTATGATGTTATGCTGTGTATATAGTTATACACACTAGGTGACGGTATTCTTGTTTTACATACGAGCGACCGAAACGAACAGAAAGTTGAATGGATAGTCTGAACAATCAATGTATCAGGGTGGTATCCGATTATATCGCAATACTGTATATATAGTGATACATACCAGGTGACGGTTCTTCCGTTACACATACTAGCGACTGAATCGAACAGAAGGTTAAATGGTTAGACGAAACGATAATTGTAACTGAGTTGTATTCTATTATATCGTGGTGATGTTTATATAGAAATACTCACCAGGTTACTGTTCTTCCGTTATACATACGAGCAACCGAATCGAACAGAAGGTTGAATGGATAGTATCTGGGTTGTATTCGATTATGATGTTATGCTGTGTATATAGTTATACACACTAGGTGACGGTATTCCCGTTTCACATACGAGTGACCGAAACGAACAGAAAGTTGAATGGATAGTCTGAACAATCAATGTATCTGGGTGGTATCCGATTATATCGCAATACTGTATATATAGTGATACTAACCAGGTGACGGTACTTCCGTTACACATACTAGCGACTGAATCGAACAGAAGGTTGAATGGTTAGAAGAAACGATAATTGAAACTGAGTTGTATTCGATTATATCGTGGTGATGTTTATATAGAAATACTCACCAGGTAACTGTTCTTTCGTTTTCACATACTAGCGACTGAATCGAACAGAAGGTTAAATGGTTAGACGAAACGATAATTGAAACTGAGTTGTATTCGATCATATCGTGGTGATGTTTATATAGAAATACTCACCAGGTAACTGTTCTTCCGTTTTACATACAAGCGACCGAATCGAGCAGAAGGTTGAATTCAGTATAGATTGAACAATCATCGTATCTGGGTTGTATTCGATTATGTTTATATAGTTATACTCACCAGGTAACTGTTCTTCCGTTATACATACGAGCGACTGAATTGAACAGAAGGTTGAATGGATAGTATATGGGTTGTATTCGATTATGATGTTATGCTGTGTATATAGTTATACACACTAGGTGACGGTATTCTTGTTTTACATACGAGCGACCGAAACGAACAGAAAGTTGAATGGATAGTCTGAACAATCAATGTATCAGGGTGGTATCCGATTATATCGCAATACTGTATATATAGTGATACATACCAGGTGACGGTACTTCCGTTACACATACTAGCGACTAAATCGAACAGAAGGTTAAATGGTTAGACGAAACGATAATTGTAACTGAGTTGTATTCTATTATATCGTGGTGATGTTTATATAGAAATACTCACCAGGTTACTGTTCTTCCGTTATACATACGAGCAACCGAATCGAACAGAAGGTTAAATGGATAGTATATGGGTTGTATTCGATTACGATGTTATGCTGTGTATATAGTTATACACACTAGGTGACGGTATTCCCGTTTTACATACGAGCGACCGAAACGAACAGAAAGATGAATGGATAGTCTGAACAATCAATGTATCTGGGTGGTATCCGATTATATCGCGATACTGTATATATAGTGATACAAACCAGGTGACGGTACTTCCGTTACACATACTAGCGACTGAATCGAACAGAAGGTTAAATGGTTAGACGAAACGATAATTGTAACTGAGTTGTATTCTATTATATCGTGGTGATGTTTATATAGAAATACTCACCAGGTTACTGTTCTTTCGTTTTCACATACAAGCGACCGAATCGAGCAGAAGGTCAAATGGATAGATTGAACAATCATCGTATCTGGGTTGTATTCGATTATGTTTATATAGTTATACTCACCAGGTAACTGTTCTTCCGTTATACATACGAGCAACTGAATTGAACAGAAGGTTGAATGGATAGTATATGGGTTGTATTCGATTATGATGTTATGCTGTGTATATAGTTATACACACTAGGTGACGGTATTCCCGTTTTACATACGAGCGACCGAAACGAACAGAAAGTTGAATGGATAGTCTGAACAATCAATGTATCAGGGTGGTATCCGATTATATCGCAATACTGTATATATAGTGATACATACCAGGTGACGGTACTTCCGTTACACATACTAGCGACTAAATCGAACAGAAGGTTAAATGGTTAGACGAAACGATAATTGTAACTGAGTTGTATTCTATTATATCGTGGTGATGTTTATATAGAAATACTCACCAGGTAACTGTTCTTCCGTTTTACATACAAGCGACCGAATCGAGCAGGAGGTTGAATAGATAGATTGAACAATCATCGTATCTGGTTTGTATTCGATAATGTTTATATAGTTATACTCACCAGGTAACTGTTCTTCCGTTACACATACTAGCGACTGAATCGAACAGAAGGTTGAATGGTTAGACGAAACGATAATTGTATCTGAGTTGTATTCGATGATATCGTGATGATGTTTATATAGAAATACTCACCAGGTAACTGTTCTTCCGTTACACATACTAGCGACTGAATCGAACAGAAGGTTAAATGGTTAGACGAAACGATAATTGAAACTGAGTTGTATTCGATTATATCGTGGTGATGTTTATATAGAAATACTCACCAGGTAACTGTTCTTTCGTTTTCACATACAAGCGACCGAATCGAGCAGAAGGTCAAATGGATAGATTGAACAATCATCGTATCTGGGTTGTATTCGATTATGTTTATATAGTTATACTCACCAGGTAACTGTTCTTCCGTTACACATACTAGCGACTGAATCGAACAGAAGGTTAAATGGTTAGACGAAACGATAATTGAAACTGAGTTGTATTCTATTATATCGTGGTGATGTTTATATAGAAATACTCACCAGGTTACTGATCTTCCGTTATACATACGAGCAACCGAATCGAACAGAAGGTTGAATGGATAGTATATGGGTTGTATTCGATTATGATATTATGCTGTGTATATAGTTATACACACTAGGTGACGGTATTCCCGTTTCACATACGAGCGACCGAAACGAACAGAAAGTTGAATGGATAGTCTGAACAATCAATGTATCTGGGTGGTATCCGATTATATCGCAATACTGTATATATAGTGATACTAACCAGGTGACGGTACTTCCGTTACACTTACTACCGACTGAATCGAACAGAAGGTTAAATGGTTAGACAAAACGATAATTGTATCTGAGTTGTATTCGATGATATCGTGATGATGTTTATATAGCAATACTCACCAGGTAACTGTTCTTCCGTTTTACATACAGACCGAATCGAGCAGGAGGTTGAATAGATAGATTGAACAATCATCGTATCTGGGTTGTATTCGATGAAGTTTATATAGTTATACTCACCAGGTAACTGTTCTTCCGTTACACATACTAGCGACTGAATTGAACAGAAGGTTGAATGGATAGTATATGGGTTGTATTCGATTATGATGTTATGCTGTGTATATAGTTATACACACTAGGTGACGATATTCTTGTTTTACATACGAGCGACCGAAACGAACAGAAAGTTGAATGGATAGTCTGAACAATCAATGTATCAGGGTGGTATCCGATTATATCGCAATACTGTATATATAGTGATACATACCAGGTGACGGTACTTCCGTAACACATACTAGCGACTGAATCGAACAGAAGGTTAAATGGTTAGACGAAACGATAATTGTAACTGAGTTGTATTCTATTATATCGTGGTGATGTTTATATAGAAATACTCACCAGGTAACTGTTCTTCCGTTACACATACTAGCGACTGAATCGAGCAGAAGGTTAAATGGTTAAACGAAACGATAATTGAAACTGAGTTGTATTCGATTATATCGTGGTGATGTTTATATAGAAATACTCACCAGGTAACTGTTCTTTCGTTTTCACATACAAGCGACCGAATCGAGCAGAAGGTCAAATGGATAGATTGAACAATCATCGTATCTGGGTTGTATTCGATAATGTTTATATAGTTATACTTACCAGGTAACTGTTCTTCCGTTACACATACTAGCGACTGAATCGAACAGAAGGTTTAATGGTTAGACGAAACGATAATTGTAACTGAGTTGTATTCTATTATATCGTGGTGATGTTTATATAGAAATACTCACCAGGTTAGTGTTCTTCCGTTATACATACGAGCAACCGAATCGAACAGAAGGTTGAATGGATAGTATCTGGGTTGTATTCGATTATGATGTTATGCTGTGTATATAGTTATACACACTAGGTGACGGTATTCCCGTTTCACATACGAGCGACCGAAACGAACAGAAAGTTGAATGGATAGTCTGAACAATCAATGTATCTGGGTGGTATCCGATTATATCGCAATACTGTATATATAGTGATACTAACCAGGTGACGGTACTTCCGTTACACATACTAGCGACTGAATCGAACAGAAGGTTAAATGGTTAGACGAAACGATAATTGGAACTGAGTTGTATTTTATTATATCGTGGTGATGTTTATATAGAAATACTCACCAGGTTACTGTTCTTCCGTTACACATACTAGCGACTGTATCGAACAGAAGGTTAAATGGTTAGACGAAACGATAATTGATACTGAGTTGTATTCGATTATATCGTGGTGATGTTTATATAGAAATACTCACCAGGTGACTGTTCTTTCGTTTTCACATACAAGCGACCGAATCGAGCAGAAGGTTAAATGGATAGATTGAACAATCATCGTATCTGGGTTGTATTCGATTATGTTTATATAGTTATACTCACCAGGTAACTGTTCTTCCGTTACACATACTAGCGACTGAATCGAACAGAAGGTTAAATGGTTAGACGAAACGATAATTGAAACTGAGTTGTATTCTATTATATCGTGGTGATGTTTGTATAGAAATACTCACCAGGTTACTGTTCTTCCGTTATACATACGAGCGACCGAAACGAACAGAAAGTTGAATGAATAGTCTGAACAATCGATGTATCTGGGTGGTATCCGATTATATCGCAATACTGTATATATAGTGATACTTACCAGGTGACGGTACTTCCGTTACATATACAAGCGACTGAATCGAGCAGAAGGTGTAATGGTTAGACAAAACGATAATCGTATCTGAGTTGTATTCGATGATATCGTGATGATGTTTATATAGCAATACTCACCAGGTAACTGTTCTTCCGTTCTACATACAAGCGACCGAATCGAGCAGGAGGTTGAATAGATAGATTGAACAATCATCGTATCTGGGTTGTATTCGATAATGTTTATATAGTTATACTCACCAGGTAACTGTTCTTCCGTTACACATACTAGCGACTGAATCGAACAGAAGGTTAAATGACTAAACGATAATTGTATCTGAGTTGTATTCGATGATATCGTGATGATGTTTATATAGCAATACTCACCAGGTAACTGTTTTTCCGTTTTACATACAAGCGACCGAATCGAGCAGAAAGTTGAATTCAGTATAGATTGAACAATCATCGTATCTGGGTTGTATTCGATTATGTTTATATAGTTATACTCACCAGGTAACTGTTCTTCCGTTACACATATTAGCGACTGAATCGAACAGAAGGTTAAATGGTTATACGAAACGATAATTGAAACTGAGTTGTATTCTATTATATCGTGGTGATGTTTATATAGAAATACTCACCAGGTTACTGTTCTTCCGTTATACATACGAGCAACCGAATCGAACAGAAGGTTGAATGGATAGTATATGGGTTGTATCTGATTATGATGTTATGCTGTGTATATAGTTATACACACTAGGTGACGGTATTCCCGTTTCACATACGAGCGGTCGAAACGAAAAGGAAGTTGAATGGATAGTCTGAACAATCAATGTATCTGGGTGGTATCCGATTATATCGCAATACTGTATATATAGTGATACTTACCAGGTGACGGTACTTCCGTTACACATACTAGCGACTGAATCGAACAGAAGGTTAAATGGTTAGACACAACGATAATTGTATCTGAGTTGTATTCGATGATATCGTGATGATGTTTATATAGCAATACTCACCAGGTAACTGTTCTTTCGTTTTACATACAAGCGACCGAATCGAGCAGGAGGTTGAATAGATAGATTGAACGATCATCGTATCTGGGTTGTATTCGATAATGTTTATAGTTATACTCACCAGGTAACTGTTCTTCCGTTACACATACTAGCGACTGAATCGAACAGAAGGTTAAATGGTTAGACGAAACGATAATTGTATCTGAGTTGTATTCGATGATATCGTGATGATGTTTATATAGCAATACTCACCAGGTAACTGTTCTTCCGTTTTACATACAAGCGACCGAATCGAGCAGGAGGTTGAATAGATAGATTGAACGATCATCGTATCTGGGTTGTATTCGATAATGTTTATATAGTTATACTCACCAGGTAACTGTTCTTCCGTTACACATACTAGCGACTGAATCGAACAGAAGGTTAAATGGTTAGACGAAACGATAATTGTATCTGAGTTGTATTCGATGATATCGTGATGATGTTTATATAGCAATACTCACCAGGTAACTGTTCTTCCGTTTTACATACAAGCGACTGAATCGAGCAGAAGGTTGAATTCAGTATAGATTGAACAATCATCGTATCTGGGTTGTATTCGATTATGTTTATATAGTTATACTCACCAGGTAACTGTTCTTCCTTTATACATACGAGCGACTGAATTGAACAGAAGGTTGAATGGATAGTATATGGGTTGTATTCGATTATGATGTTATGCTGTGTATATAGTTATACACACTAGGTGACGGTATTCTTGTTTTACATACGAGCGACCGAAACGAACAGAAAGTTGAATGGATAGTCTGAACAATCAATGTATCTGGGTGGTATCCGATTATATCGCAATACTGTATATATAGTGATACATACCAGGTGACGGTACTTCCGTTACACATACTAGCGACTGAATCGAACAGAAGGTTAAATGGTTAGACGAAACGATAATTGTAACTGAGTTGTATTCTATTATATCGTGGTGATGTTTGTATAGAAATACTCACCAGGTTACTGTTCTTCCGTTATAAATACGAGCGACCGAAACGAACAGAAAGTTGAATGAATAGTCTGAACAATCGATGTATCTGGGTGGTATCCGATTATATCGCAATACTGTATATATAGTGATACTTACCAGGTGACGGTACTTCCGTTACACATACTAGCGACTGAATCGAACAGAAGGTGTAATGGTTAGACAAAACGATAATTGTATATGAGTTGTATTCGATGATATCGTGATGATGTTTATATAGCAATACTCACCAGGTAACTGTTCTTCCGTTCTACATACAAGCGACCGAATCGAGCAGGAGGTTGAATAGATAGATTGAACAATCATCGTATCTGGGTTGTATTCGATAATGTTTATATAGTTATACTCACCAGGTAACTGTTCTTCCGTTACACATACTAGCGACTGAATCGAACAGAAGGTTAAATGACGAAACGATAATTGTATCTGAGTTGTATTCGATGATATCGTGATGATGTTTATATAGCAATACTCACCAGGTAACTGTTCTTCCGTTTTACATACAAGCGACCGAATCGAGCAGAAGGTTGAATTCAGTATAGATTGAACAATCATCGTATCTGGGTTGTATTCGATTATGTTTATATAGTTATACTCACCAGGTAACTGTTCTTCCGTTACACATATTAGCGACTGAATCGAACAGAAGGTTAAATGGTTAGACGAAACGATAATTGAAACTGAGTTGTATTCTATTATATCGTGGTGATGTTTGTATAGAAATACTCACCAGGTTACTGTTCTTCCGTTATACATACGAGCGACCGAAACGAACAGAAAGTTGAATGAATAGTCTGAACAATCGATGTATCTGGGTGGTATCCGATTATATCGCAATACTGTATATATAGTGATACTTACCAGGTGACGGTACTTTCGTTACACATACAAGCGACTGAATCGAACAGAAGGTGTAATGGTTAGACAAAACGATAATTGTATCTGAGTTGTATTCGATGATATCGTGATGATGTTTATATAGCAATACTCACCAGGTAACTGTTCTTCCGTTCTACATACAAGCGACCGAATCGAGCAGGAGGTTGAATAGATAGATTGAACAATCATCGTATCTGGGTTGTATTCGATAATGTTTATATAGTTATACTCACCAGGTAACTGTTCTTCCGTTACACATACTAGCGACTGAATCGAACAGAAGGTTAAATGACGAAACTATAATTGTATCTGAGTTGTATTCGATGATATCGTGATGATGTTTATATAGCAATACTCACCAGGTAACTGTTCTTCCGTTTTACATACAAGCGACCGAATCGAGCAGAAGGTTGAATTCAGTATAGATTGAACAATCATCGTATCTGGGTTGTATTCGATTATGTTTATATAGTTATACTCACCAGGTAACTGTTCTTCCGTTACACATACTAGCGACTGAATCGAACAGAAGGTTAAATGGTTAGACGAAACGATAATTGTATCTGAGTTGTATTCGATGATATCGTGATGATGTTTATATAGCAATACTCACCAGGTAACTGTTTTTCCGTTTTACATACAAGCGACCGAATCGAGCAGAAAGTTGAATTCAGTATAGATTGAACAATCATCGTATCTGGGTTGTATTCGATTATGTTTATATAGTTATACTCACCAGGTAACTGTTCTTCCGTTACACATATTAGCGACTGAATCGAACAGAAGGTTAAATGGTTATACGAAACGATAATTGAAACTGAGTTGTATTCTATTATATCGTGGTGATGTTTATATAGAAATACTCACCAGGTTACTGTTCTTCCGTTATACATACGAGCAACCGAATCGAACAGAAGGTTGAATGGATAGTATATGGGTTGTATCTGATTATGATGTTATGCTGTGTATATAGTTATACACACTAGGTGACGGTATTCCCGTTTCACATACGAGCGGTCGAAACGAAAAGGAAGTTGAATGGATAGTCTGAACAATCAATGTATCTGGGTGGTATCCGATTATATCGCAATACTGTATATATAGTGATACTTACCAGGTGACGGTACTTCCGTTACACATACTAGCGACTGAATCGAACAGAAGGTTAAATGGTTAGACAAAACGATAATTGTATCTGAGTTGTATTCGATGATATCGTGATGATGTTTATATAGCAATACTCACCAGGTAACTGTTCCTCCGTTTTACATACAAGCGACCGAATCGAGCAGGAGGTTGAATAGATAGATTGAACGATCATCGTATCTGGGTTGTATTCGATAATGTTTATATAGTTATACTCACCAGGTAACTGTTCTTCCGTTACACATACTAGCGACTGAATCGAACAGAAGGTTAAATGGTTAGACGAAACGATAATTGTATCTGAGTTGTATTCGATGATATCGTGATGATGTTTATATAGCAATACTCACCAGGTAACTGTTCTTCCGTTTTACATACAAGCGACCGAATCGAGCAGGAGGTTGAATAGATAGATTGAACGATCATCGTATCTGGGTTGTATTCGATAATGTTTATATAGTTATACTCACCAGGTAACTGTTCTTCCGTTACACATACTAGCGACTGAATCGAACAGAAGGTTAAATGGTTAGACGAAACGATAATTGTATCTGAGTTGTATTCGATGATATCGTGATGATGTTTATATAGCAATACTCACCAGGTAACTGTTCTTCCGTTTTACATACAAGCGACTGAATCGAGCAGAAGGTTGAATTCAGTATAGATTGAACAATCATCGTATCTGGGTTGTATTCGATTATGTTTATATAGTTATACTCACCAGGTAACTGTTCTTCCTTTATACATACGAGCGACTGAATTGAACAGAAGGTTGAATGGATAGTATATGGGTTGTATTCGATTATGATGTTATGCTGTGTATATAGTTATACACACTAGGTGACGGTATTCTTGTTTTACATACGAGCGACCGAAACGAACAGAAAGTTGAATGGATAGTCTGAACAATCAATGTATCTGGGTGGTATCCGATTATATCGCAATACTGTATATATAGTGATACATACCAGGTGACGGTACTTCCGTTACACATACTAGCGACTGAATCGAACAGAAGGTTAAATGGTTAGACGAAACGATAATTGTAACTGAGTTGTATTCTATTATATCGTGGTGATGTTTGTATAGAAATACTCACCAGGTTACTGTTCTTCCGTTATAAATACGAGCGACCGAAACGAACAGAAAGTTGAATGAATAGTCTGAACAATCGATGTATCTGGGTGGTATCCGATTATATCGCAATACTGTATATATAGTGATACTTACCAGGTGACGGTACTTCCGTTACACATACTAGCGACTGAATCGAACAGAAGGTGTAATGGTTAGACAAAACGATAATTGTATCTGAGTTGTATTCGATGATATCGTGATGATGTTTATATAGCAATACTCACCAGGTAACTGTTCTTCCGTTCTACATACAAGCGACCGAATCGAGCAGGAGGTTGAATAGATAGATTGAACAATCATCGTATCTGGGTTGTATTCGATAATGTTTATATAGTTATACTCACCAGGTAACTGTTCTTCCGTTACACATACTAGCGACTGAATCGAACAGAAGGTTAAATGACGAAACGATAATTGTATCTGAGTTGTATTCGATGATATCGTGATGATGTTTATATAGCAATACTCACCAGGTAACTGTTCTTCCGTTTTACATACAAGCGACCGAATCGAGCAGAAGGTTGAATTCAGTATAGATTGAACAATCATCGTATCTGGGTTGTATTCGATTATGTTTATATAGTTATACTCACCAGGTTACTGTTCTTCCGTTACACATATTAGCGACTGAATCGAACAGAAGGTTAAATGGTTAGACGAAACGATAATTGAAACTGAGTTGTATTCTATTATATCGTGGTGATGTTTGTATAGAAATACTCACCAGGTTACTGTTCTTCCGTTATACATACGAGCGACCGAAACGAACAGAAAGTTGAATGAATAGTCTGAACAATCGATGTATCTGGGTGGTATCCGATTATATCGCAATACTGTATATATAGTGATACTTACCAGGTGACGGTACTTTCGTTACACATACAAGCGACTGAATCGAACAGAAGGTGTAATGGTTAGACAAAACGATAATTGTATCTGAGTTGTATTCGATGATATCGTGATGATGTTTATATAGCAATACTCACCAGGTAACTGTTCTTCCGTTCTACATACAAGCGACCGAATCGAGCAGGAGGTTGAATAGATAGATTGAACAATCATCGTATCTGGGTTGTATTCGATAATGTTTATATAGTTATACTCACCAGGTAACTGTTCTTCCGTTACACATACTAGCGACTGAATCGAACAGAAGGTTAAATGACGAAACGATAATTGTATCTGAGTTGTATTCGATGATATCGTGATGATGTTTATATAGCAATACTCACCAGGTAACTGTTCTTCCGTTTTACATACAAGCGACCGAATCGAGCAGAAGGTTGAATTCAGTATAGATTGAACAATCATCGTATCTGGGTTGTATTCGATTATGTTTATATAGTTATACTCACCAGGTAACTGTTCTTCCGTTACACATACTAGCGACTGAATCGAACAGAAGGTTAAATGGTTAGACGAAACGATAATTGTATCTGAGTTGTATTCGATGATATCGTGATGATGTTTATATAGCAATACTCACCAGGTAACTGTTTTTCCGTTTTACATACAAGCGACCGAATCGAGCAGAAAGTTGAATTCAGTATAGATTGAACAATCATCGTATCTGGGTTGTATTCGATTATGTTTATATAGTTATACTCACCAGGTAACTGTTCTTCCGTTACACATATTAGCGACTGAATCGAACAGAAGGTTAAATGGTTATACGAAACGATAATTGAAACTGAGTTGTATTCTATTATATCGTGGTGATGTTTATATAGAAATACTCACCAGGTTACTGTTCTTCCGTTATACATACGAGCAACCGAATCGAACAGAAGGTTGAATGGATAGTATATGGGTTGTATCTGATTATGATGTTATGCTGTGTATATAGTTATACACACTAGGTGACGGTATTCCCGTTTCACATACGAGCGGTCGAAACGAAAAGGAAGTTGAATGGATAGTCTGAACAATCAATGTATCTGGGTGGTATCCGATTATATCGCAATACTGTATATATAGTGATACTTACCAGGTGACGGTACTTCCGTTACACATACTAGCGACTGAATCGAACAGAAGGTTAAATGGTTAGACAAAACGATAATTGTATCTGAGTTGTATTCGATGATATCGTGATGATGTTTATATAGCAATACTCACCAGGTAACTGTTCCTCCGTTTTACATACAAGCGACCGAATCGAGCAGGAGGTTGAATAGATAGATTGAACGATCATCGTATCTGGGTTGTATTCGATAATGTTTATATAGTTATACTCACCAGGTAACTGTTCTTCCGTTACACATACTAGCGACTGAATCGAACAGAAGGTTAAATGGTTAGACGAAACGATAATTGTATCTGAGTTGTATTCGATGATATCGTGATGATGTTTATATAGCAATACTCACCAGGTAACTGTTCTTCCGTTTTACATACAAGCGACCGAATCGAGCAGGAGGTTGAATAGATAGATTGAACGATCATCGTATCTGGGTTGTATTCGATAATGTTTATATAGTTATACTCACCAGGTAACTGTTCTTCCGTTACACATACTAGCGACTGAATCGAACAGAAGGTTGAATGGTTAGACGAAACGATAATTGTATCTGAGTTGTATTCGATGATATCGTGATGATGTTTATATAGCAATACTCACCAGGTAACTGTTCTTCCGTTTTACATACAAGCGACTGAATCGAGCAGAAGGTTGAATTCAGTATAGATTGAACAATCATCGTATCTGGGTTGTATTCGATTATGTTTATATAGTTATACTCACCAGGTAACTGTTCTTCCTTTATACATACGAGCGACTGAATTGAACAGAAGGTTGAATGGATAGTATATGGGTTGTATTCGATTATGATGTTATGCTGTGTATATAGTTATACACACTAGGTGACGGTATTCTTGTTCTACATACGAGCGACCGAAACGAACAGAAAGTTGAATGGATAGTCTGAACAATCAATGTATCTGGGTGGTATCCGATTATATCGCAATACTGTATATATAGTGATACATACCAGGTGACGGTACTTCCGTTACACATACTAGCGACTGAATCGAACAGAAGGTTAAATGGTTAGACGAAACGATAATTGTAACTGAGTTGTATTCTATTATATCGTGGTGATGTTTGTATAGAAATACTCACCAGGTTACTGTTCTTCCGTTATAAATACGAGCGACCGAAACGAACAGAAAGTTGAATGAATAGTCTGAACAATCGATGTATCTGGGTGGTATCCGATTATATCGCAATACTGTATATATAGTGATACTTACCAGGTGACGGTACTTCCGTTACACATACTAGCGACTGAATCGAACAGAAGGTGTAATGGTTAGACAAAACGATAATTGTATCTGAGTTGTATTCGATGATATCGTGATGATGTTTATATAGCAATACTCACCAGGTAACTGTTCTTCCGTTCTACATACAAGCGACCGAATCGAGCAGGAGGTTGAATAGATAGATTGAACAATCATCGTATCTGGGTTGTATTCGATAATGTTTATATAGTTATACTCACCAGGTAACTGTTCTTCCGTTACACATACTAGCGACTGAATCGAACAGAAGGTTAAATGACGAAACGATAATTGTATCTGAGTTGTATTCGATGATATCGTGATGATGTTTATATAGCAATACTCACCAGGTAACTGTTCTTCCGTTTTACATACAAGCGACTGAATCGAGCAGAAGGTTGAATTCAGTATAGATTGAACAATCATCGTATCTGGGTTGTATTCGATTATGTTTATATAGTTATACTCACCAGGTAACTGTTCTTCCTTTATACATACGAGCGACTGAATTGAACAGAAGGTTGAATGGATAGTATATGGGTTGTATTCGATTATGATGTTATGCTGTGTATATAGTTATACACACTAGGTGACGGTATTCTTGTTTTACATACGAGCGACCGAAACGAACAGAAAGTTGAATGGATAGTCTGAACAATCAATGTATCTGGGTGGTATCCGATTATATCGCAATACTGTATATATAGTGATACATACCAGGTGACGGTACTTCCGTTACACATACTAGCGACTGAATCGAACAGAAGGTTAAATGGTTAGACGAAACGATAATTGTAACTGAGTTGTATTCTATTATATCGTGGTGATGTTTGTATAGAAATACTCACCAGGTTACTGTTCTTCCGTTATAAATACGAGCGACCGAAACGAACAGAAAGTTGAATGAATAGTCTGAACAATCGATGTATCTGGGTGGTATCCGATTATATCGCAATACTGTATATATAGTGATACTTACCAGGTGACGGTACTTCCGTTACACATACTAGCGACTGAATCGAACAGAAGGTGTAATGGTTAGACGAAACGATAATTGTATCTGAGTTGTATTCGATGATATCGTGATGATGTTTATATAGCAATACTCACCAGGTAACTGTTCTTCCGTTCTACATACAAGCGACCGAATCGAGCAGGAAGTTGAATAGATAGATTGAACAATCATCGTATCTGGGTTGTATTCGATAATGTTTATATAGTTATACTCACCAGGTAACTGTTCTTCCGTTACACATACTAGCGACTGAATCGAACAGAAGGTTAAATGACGAAACGATAATTGTATCTGAGTTGTATTCGATGATATCGTGATGATGTTTATATAGCAATACTCACCAGGTAACTGTTTTTCCGTTTTACATACAAGCGACCGAATCGAGCAGAAAGTTGAATTCAGTATAGATTGAACAATCATCGTATCTGGGTTGTATTCGATTATGTTTATATAGTTATACTCACCAGGTAACTGTTCTTCCGTTACACATATTAGCGACTGAATCGAACAGAAGGTTAAATGGTTATACGAAACGATAATTGAAACTGAGTTGTATTCTATTATATCGTGGTGATGTTTATATAGAAATACTCACCAGGTTACTGTTCTTCCGTTATACATACGAGCAACCGAATCGAACAGAAGGTTGAATGGATAGTATATGGGTTGTATCTGATTATGATGTTATGCTGTGTATATAGTTATACACACTAGGTGACGGTATTCCCGTTTCACATACGAGCGGTCGAAACGAAAAGGAAGTTGAATGGATAGTCTGAACAATCAATGTATCTGGGTGGTATCCGATTATATCGCAATACTGTATATATAGTGATACTTACCAGGTGACGGTACTTCCGTTACACATACTAGCGACTGAATCGAACAGAAGGTTAAATGGTTAGACAAAACGATAATTGTATCTGAGTTGTATTCGATGATATCGTGATGATGTTTATATAGCAATACTCACCAGGTAACTGTTCCTCCGTTTTACATACAAGCGACCGAATCGAGCAGGAGGTTGAATAGATAGATTGAACGATCATCGTATCTGGGTTGTATTCGATAATGTTTATATAGTTATACTCACCAGGTAACTGTTCTTCCGTTACACATACTAGCGACTGAATCGAACAGAAGGTTAAATGGTTAGACGAAACGATAATTGTATCTGAGTTGTATTCGATGATATCGTGATGATGTTTATATAGCAATACTCACCAGGTAACTGTTCTTCCGTTTTACATACAAGCGACCAAATCGAGCAGGAGGTTGAATAGATAGATTGAACGATCATCGTATCTGGGTTGTATTCGATAATGTTTATATAGTTATACTCACCAGGTAACTGTTCTTCCGTTACACATACTAGCGACTGAATCGAACAGAAGGTTAAATGGTTAGACGAAACGATAATTGTATCTGAGTTGTATTCGATGATATCGTGATGATGTTTATATAGCAATACTCACCAGGTAACTGTTCTTCCGTTTTACATACAAGCGACTGAATCGAGCAGAAGGTTGAATTCAGTATAGATGGAACAATCATCGTATCTGGGTTGTATTCGATTATGTTTATATAGTTATACTCACCAGGTAACTGTTCTTCCTTTATACATACGAGCGACTGAATTGAACAGAAGGTTGAATGGATAGTATATGGGTTGTATTCGATTATGATGTTATGCTGTGTATATAGTTATACACACTAGGTGACGGTATTCTTGTTTTACATACGAGCGACCGAAACGAACAGAAAGTTGAATGGATAGTCTGAACAATCAATGTATCTGGGTGGTATCCGATTATATCGCAATACTGTATATATAGTGATACATACCAGGTGACGGTACTTCCGTTACACATACTAGCGACTGAATCGAACAGAAGGTTAAATGGTTAGACGAAACGATAATTGTAACTGAGTTGTATTCTATTATATCGTGGTGATGTTTGTATAGAAATACTCACCAGGTTACTGTTCTTCCGTTATAAATACGAGCGACCGGAACGAACAGAAAGTTGAATGAATAGTCTGAACAATCGATGTATCTGGGTGGTATCCGATTATATCGCAATACTGTATATATAGTGATACTTACCAGGTGACGGTACTTCCGTTACACATACTAGCGACTGAATCGAACAGAAGGTGTAATGGTTAGACAAAACGATAATTGTATCTGAGTTGTATTCGATGATATCGTGATGATGTTTATATAGCAATACTCACCAGGTAACTGTTCTTCCGTTCTACATACAAGCGACCGAATCGAGCAGGAGGTTGAATAGATAGATTGAACAATCATCGTATCTGGGTTGTATTCGATAATGTTTATATAGTTATACTCACCAGGTAACTGTTCTTCCGTTACACATACTAGCGACTGAATCGAACAGAAGGTTAAATGACGAAACGATAATTGTATCTGAGTTGTATTCGATGATATCGTGATGATGTTTATATAGCAATACACACCAGGTAACTGTTCTTCCGTTTTACATACAAGCGACCGAATCGAGCAGAAGGTTGAATTCAGTATAGATTGAACAATCATCGTATCTGGGTTGTATTCGATTATGTTTATATAGTTATACTCACCAGGTAACTGTTCTTCCGTTACACATATTAGCGACTGAATCGAACAGAAGGTTAAATGGTTAGACGAAACGATAATTGAAACTGAGTTGTATTCTATTATATCGTGGTGATGTTTATATAGAAATACTCACCAGGTTACTGTTCTTCCGTTATACATACGAGCAACCGAATCGAACAGAAGGTTGAATGGATAGTATATGGGTTGTATTTGATTATGATGTTATGCTGTGTATATAGTTATACACACTAGGTGACGGTATTCCCGTTTCACATACGAGCGGTCGAAACGAAAAGGAAGTTGAATGGATAGTCTGAACAATCAATGTATCTGGGTGGTATCCGATTATATCGCAATACTGTATATATAGTGATACTTACCAGGTAACGGTACTTCCGTTACACATACTAGCGACTGAATCGAACAGAAGGTTGAATGGTTAGACAAAACGATAATTGTATCTGAGTTGTATTCGATGATATCGTGATGATGTTTATATAGCAATACTCACCAGGTAACTGTTCTTCCGTTTTACATACAAGCGACCGAATCGAGCAGGAGGTTGAGATAGATTGAACGATCATCGTATCTGGGTTGTATTCGATAATGTTTATATAGTTATACTCACCAGGTAACTGTTCTTCCGTTACATATACTAGCGACTGAATCGAACAGAAGGTTAAATGGTTAGACGAAGCGATAATTGTATCTGAGTTGTATTCGATGATATCGTGATGATGTTTATATAGCAATACTCACCAGGTAACTGTTCTTCCGTTTTACATACAAGCGACTGAATCGAGCAGAAGGTTGAATTCAGTATAGATTGAACAATCATCGTATCTGGGTTGTATTCGATTATGTTTATATATTTATACTCACCAGGTAACTGTTCTTCCTTTATACATACGAGCGACTGAATTGAACAGAAGGTTGAATGGATAGTATATGGGTTGTATTCGATTATGATGTTATGCTGTGTATATAGTTATACACACTAGGTGACGGTATTCTTGTTTTACATACGAGCGACCGAAACGAACAGAAAGTTGAATGGATAGTCTGAACAATCAATGTATCTGGGTGGTATCCGATTATATCGCAATACTGTATATATAGTGATACATACCAGGTGACGGTACTTCCGTTACACATACTAGCGACTGAATCGAACAGAAGGTTAAATGGTTAGACAAAACGATAATTGTATCTGAGTTGTATTCGATGATATCGTGATGATGTTTATATAGAAATACTCACCAGGTTACTGTTCTTCCGTTATACATACGAGCAACCGAATCGAACAGAAGGTTGAATGGATAGTATATGGGTTGTATTCGATTATGATGTTATGCTGTGTATATAGTTATACACACTAGGTGAAGGTATTCCCGTTTCACATACGAGCGACCGAAACGAACAGAAAGTTGAATGGATAGTCTGAACAATCAATGTATCTGGGTGGTATCCGATTATATCGCAATACTGTATATATAGCGATACTTACCAGGTGACGGTACTTCCGTTACACATACTAGCGACTGAATCGAACAGAAGGTTAAATGGTTAGACAAAACGATAATTGTATCTGAGTTGTATTCGATGATATCGTGATGATGTTTATATAGCAATACTCACCAGGTAACTGTTCTTACGTTTTATATGCAAGCGACCGAATCGAGCAGGAGGTTGAATAGATAGATTGAACAATCATCGTATCTGGGTTGTATTCGATAATGTTTATATAGTTATACTCACCAGGTAACTGTTCTTCCGTTACACATACTAGCGACTGAATCGAACAGAAGGTTAAATGGTTAGACGAAACGATAATTGTATCTGAGTTGTATTCGATGATATCGTGATGATGTTTATATAGCAATACTCACCAGGTAACTGTTCTTCCGTTTTACCTACAAGCGACCGAATCGAGCAGAAGGTTGAATTCAGTATAGATTGAACAATCATCGTATCTGGGTTGTATTCGATTATGTTTATATAGTTATACTCACTAGGTAACTATTCTTCCGTTATACATACGAGCGACTGAATTGAACAGAAGGTTGAATGGATAGTATATGGGTTGTATTCGATTATGATGTTATGCTGTGTATATAGTTATTCACACTAGGTGACGGTATTCTTGTTTTTCATACGAGCGACCGAAACGAACAGAAAGTTGAATGGATAGTCTGAACAATCAATGTACCAGGGTGGTATCCGATTATATCGCAATACTGTATATATAGTGATACATACCAGGTGACGGTACTTCCGTTACACATACTAGCGACTGAATCGAACAGAAGGTTAAATGGTTAGACGAAACGATAATTGTAACTGAGTTGAATTCTATTATATCGTGGTGATGTTTATATAGTTATACTCACCAGGTAACTGTTCTTCCGTTACACATACTAGCGACTAAATCGAACAGAAGGTTAAATGGTTAGACGAAACGATAATTGTAACTGAGTTGTATTCTATTATATCGTGGTGATGTTTATATAGAAATACTCACCAGGTTACTGTTCTTCCGTTATACATACGAGCAACCGAATCGAACAGAAGGTTGAATGGATAGTATCTGGGTTGTATTCGATTATGATGTTATGCTGTGTATATAGTTAAACACACTAGATGACGGTATTCTTGTTTTACATACGAGCGACCGAAACGAACAGAAAGTTAAATGGATAGTCTGAACAATCAATGTATCAGGGTGGTATCCGATTATATCGCAATACTGTATATATAGTGATACATACCAGGTGACGGTACTTCCGTTACACATACTAGCGACTGAATCGAACAGAAGGTTAAATGGTTAGACGAAACGATAATTGAAACTGAGTTGTATTCGATTATATCGTGGTGATGTTTATATAGAAATACTCACCAGGTAACTGTTCTTTCGTTTTCACATACAAGTGACCGAATCGAGCAGAAGGTCAAATGGATGGATTGAACAATCATCGTATCTGGGTTGTATTCGATTATGTTTATATAGTTATACTCACCAGGTAACTGTTCTTCCGTTACACATACTAGCGACTGAATCGAACAGAAGGTTAAATGGTTAGACGAAACGATAATTGTATCTGAGTTGTATTCGATGATATCGTGATGATGTTTATATAGCAATACTCACCAGGTAACTGTTCTTCCGTTTTACATACAAGCGACCGAATCGAGCAGAAGGTTTAATTCAGTATAGATTGAACAATCATCGTATCTGGGTTGTATTCGATTATGTTTATATAGTTATACTCACCAGGTAACTGTTCTTCCGTTATACATACGAGCGACTGAATTGAACAGAAGGTTTAATGGATAGTATATGGGTTGTATTCGATTATGATGTTATGCTGTGTATATAGTTATACACACTAGGTGACGGTATTCTTGTTTTACATACGAGCGACCGAAACGAACAGAAAATTGAATGGATAGTCTGAACAATCAATGTATCAGGGTGGTATCCGATTATATCGCAATACTGTATATATAGTGATACATACCAGGTGACGGTACTTCCGTTACACATACTAGCGACTGAATCGAACAGAAGGTTAAATGGTTAGACGAAACGATAATTGTAACTGAGTTGTATTCTATTATATCGTGGTGATGTTTATATAGAAATACTCACCAGGTTACTGTTCTTCCGTTTTACATACGAGCAACCGAATCGAACAGAAGGTTGAATGGATAGTATATGGGTTGTATTCAATTATGATGTTATGCTGTGTATATAGTTATACACACTAGGTGACGGTATTCCCGTTTTACATACGAGCGACCGAAACGAACAGAAAGTTGAATGGATAGTCTGAACAATCAATGTATCTGGGTGGTATCCGATTATATCGCAATACTGTATATATAGTGATACTAACCAGGTGACGGTACTTCCGTTACACATACTAGCGACTGAATCGAACAGAAGGTTAAATGGTTAGACGAAACGATAATTGTAACTGAGTTGTATTCTATTATATCGTGGTGATGTTTATATAGAAATACTCACCAGGTTACTGTTCTTTCGTTTTCACATACAAGCGACCGAATCGTGCAGAAGGTCAAATGGATAGATTGAACAATCATCGTATCTGGGTTGTATTCGATTATGTTTATATAGTTATACTCACCAGGTAACTGTTCTTCCGTTACACATACTAGCGACTGAATCGAACAGAAGGTTAAATGGTTAGACGAAACGATAATTGAAACTGAGTTGTATTCTATTATATCGTGGTGATGTTTATATAGAAATACTCACCAGGTTACTGTTCTTCCGTTATACATACGAGCAACCGAATCGAACAGAAGGTTGAATGGATAGTCTGAACAATCAATGTATCTGGGGGGTATCCGATTATATCGCAATACTGTATAGATAGTGATACTTACCAGGTGACGGTACTTCCGTTACACATACTAGCGACTGAATCGAACAGAAGGTTAAATGGTTAGACGAAACGATAATTGAAACTGAGTTGTATTCGATTATATCGTGGTGATGTTTATATAGAAATACTCACCAGGTAACTGTTCTTTCGTTTTCACATACAAGTGACCGAATCGAGCAGAAGGTCAAATGGATGGATTGAACAATCATCGTATCTGGGTTGTATTCGATTATGTTTATATAGTTATACTCACCTGGTAACTGTTCTTCCGTTACACATACTAGCGACTGAATCGAACAGAAGGTTAAATGGTTAGACGAAACGATAATTGTATCTGAGTTGTATTCGATGATATCGTGATGATGTATATATAGCAATACTCACCAGGTAACTGTTCTTCCGTTTTACATACAAGCGACCGAATCGAGCAGAAGGTTGAATTCAGTATAGATTGAACAATCATCGTATCTGGGTTGTATTCGATTATGTTTATATAGTTATACTCACCAGGTAACTGTTCTTCCGTTATACATACGAGCGACTGAATTGAACAGAAGGTTTAATGGATAGTATATGGGTTGTATTCGATTATGATGTTATGCTGTGTATATAGTTATACACACTAGGTGACGGTATTCTTGTTTTACATACGAGCGACCGAAACGAACAGAAAATTGAATGGATAGTCTGAACAATCAATGTATCAGGGTGGTATCCGATTATATCGCAATACTGTATATATAGTGATACATACCAGGTGACGGTACTTCCGTTACACATACTAGCGACTGAATCGAACAGAAGGTTAAATGGTTAGACGAAACGATAATTGTAACTGAGTTGTATTCTATTATATCGTGGTGATGTTTATATAGAAATACTCACCAGGTTACTGTTCTTCCGTTTTACATACGAGCAACCGAATCGAACAGAAGGTTGAATGGATAGTATATGGGTTGTATTCGATTATGATGTTATGCTGTGTATATAGTTATACACACTAGGTGACGGTATTCCCGTTTTACATACGAGCGACCGAAACGAACAGAAAGTTGAATGGATAGTCTGAACAATCAATGTATCTGGGTGGTATCCGATTATATCGCAATACTGTATATATAGTGATACTAACCAGGTGACGGTACTTCCGTTACACATAACAGCGACTGAATCGAACAGAAGGTTAAATGGTTAGACGAAACGATAATTGTAACTGAGTTGTATTCTATTATATCGTGGTGATGTTTATATAGAAATACTCAGCAGGTTACTGTTCTTTCGTTTTCACATACAAGCGACCGAATCGTGCAGAAGGTCAAATGGATAGATTGAACAATCATCGTATCTGGGTTGTATTCGATTATGTTTATATAGTTATACTCACCAGGTAACTGTTCTTCCGTTACACATACTAGCGACTGAATCGAACAGAAGGTTAAATGGTTAGACGAAACGATAATTGAAACTGAGTTGTATTCTATTATATCGTGGTGATGTTTATATAGAAATACTCACCAGGTTACTGTTCTTCCGTTATACATACGAGCAACCGAATCGAACAGAAGGTTGGATGGATAGTCTGAACAATCAATGTATCTGGGTGGTATCCGATTATATCGCAATACTGTATAGATAGTGATACTTACCAGGTGACGGTACTTCCGTTACACATACTAGCGACTGAATCGAACAGAAGGTTAAATGGTTAGACAAAACGATAATTGTATCTGAGTTGTATTCGATGATATCGTGATGATGTTTATATAGCAATACTCACCAGGTAACTGTTCTTCCGTTTTACATACAAGCGACCGAATCGAGCAGGAGGTTGAATAGATAGATTGAACAATCATCGTATCTGGGTTGTATTCGATTATGTTTATATAGTTTTACTCACCAGGTAACTGTTCTTCCGTTATACATACGAGCGACTGAATTGAACAGAAGGTTGAATGGATAGTATATGGGTTGTATTCGATTATGATGTTATGCTGTGTATATAGTTATACACACTAGGTGACGGTATTCTTGTTTCACATACGAGCGACCGAAACGAACAGAAAATTGAATGGATAGTCTGAACAATCAATGTATCAGGGTGGTATCCGATTATATCGCAATACTGTATATATAGTGATACATACCAGGTGACGGTACTTCCGTTACACATACTAGCGACTGAATCGAACAGAAGGTTAAATGGTTAGACGAAACGATAATTGTAACTGAGTTGTATTCTATTATATCGTGGTGATGTTTATATAGAAATACTCACCAGGTTACTGTTCTTCCGTTTTACATACGAGCAACCGAATCGAACAGAAGGTTGAATGGATAGTAATGGGTTGTATTCGATTATGATGTTATGCTGTGTATATAGTTATACACACTAGGTGACGGTATTCCCGTTTTACATACGAGCGACCGAAACGAACAGAAAGTTGAATGGATAGTCTGAACAATCAATGTATCTGGGTGGTATCCGATTATATCGCAATACTGTATATATAGTGATACTAACCAGGTGACGGTACTTCCGTTACACATACTAGCGACTGAATCGAACAGAAGGTTGAATGGTAAGACGAAACGATAATGGTAACTGAGTTGTATTCTATTATATCGTGGTGATGTTTATATAGAAATACTCACCAGGTTACTGTTCTTTCGTTTTCACATACAAGCGACCGAATCGTGCAGAAGGTCAAATGGATAGATTGAACAATCATCGTATCTGGGTTGTATTCGATTATGTTTATATAGTTATACTCACCAGGTAACTGTTCTTCCGTTACACATACTAGCGACTGAATCGAACAGAAGGTTAAATGGTTAGACGAAACGATAATTGAAACTGAGTTGTATTCTATTATATCGTGGTGATGTTTATATAGAAATACTCACCAGGTTACTGTTCTTCCGTTATACATACGAGCAACCGAATCGAACAGAAGGTTGAATGGATAGTCTGAACAATCAATGTATCTGGGTGGTATCCGATTATATCGCAATACTGTATAGATAGTGATACTTACCAGGTGACGGTACTTCCGATACACATACTAGCGACTGAATCGAACAGAAGGTTAAATGGTTAGACGAAACGATAATTGAAACTGAGTTGTATTCGATTATATCGTGGTGATGTTTATATAGAAATACTCACCAGGTAACTGTTCTTTCGTTTTCACATACAAGTGACCGAATCGAGCAGAAGGTCAAATGGATGGATTGAACAATCATCGTATCTGGGTTGTATTCGATTATGTTTATATAGTTATACTCACCAGGTAACTGTTCTTCCGTTACACATACTAGCGACTGAATCGAACAAAAGGTTAAATGGTTAGACGAAACGATAATTGTATCTGAGTTGTATTCGATGATATCGTGATGATGTTTATATAGCAATACTCACCAGGTAACTGTTCTTCCGTTTTACATACAAGCGACCGAATCGAGCAGAAGGTTGAATTCAGTATAGATTGAACAATCATCGTATCTGGGTTGTATTCGATTATGTTTATATAGTTATACTCACCAGGTAACTGTTCTTCCGTTATACATACGAGCGACTGAATTGAACAGAAGGTTTAATGGATAGTATATGGGTTGTATTCGATTATGATGTTATGCTGTGTATATAGTTATACACACTAGGTGACGGTATTCTTGTTTTACATACGAGCGACCGAAACGAACAGAAAATTGAATGGATAGTCTGAACAATCAATGTATCAGGGTGGTATCCGATTATATCGCAATACTGTATATATAGTGATACATACCAGGTGACGGTACTTCCGTTACACATACTAGCGACTGAATCGAACAGAAGGTTAAATGGTTAGACGAAACGATAATTGTAACTGAGTTGTATTCTATTATATCGTGGTGATGTTTATATAGAAATACTCACCAGGTTACTGTTCTTCCGTTTTACATACGAGCAACCGAATCGAACAGAAGGTTGAATGGATAGTATATGGGTTGTATTCGATTATGATGTTATGCTGTGTATATAGTTATACACACTAGGTGACGGTATTCCCGTTTTACATACGAGCGACCGAAACGAACAGAAAGTTGAATGGATAGTCTGAACAATCAATGTATCTGGGTGGTATCCGATTATATCGCAATACTGTATATATAGTGATACTAACCAGGTGACGGTACTTCCGTTACACATACTAGCGACTGAATCGAACAGAAGGTTAAATGGTTAGACGAAACGATAATTGAAACTGAGTTGTATTCTATTATATCGTGGTGATGTTTATATAGAAATACTCACCAGGTTACTGTTCTTCCGTTATACATACGAGCAACCGAATCGAACAGAAGGTTGAATGGATAGTCTGAACAATCAATGTATCTGGGTGGTATCCGATTATATCGCAATACTGTATATATAGTGATACTAACCAGGTGACGGTACTTCCGTTACACATACTAGCGACTGAATCGAACAGAAGGTTGAATGGTAAGACGAAACGATAATGGTAACTGAGTTGTATTCTATTATATCGTGGTGATGTTTATATAGAAATACTCACCAGGTTACTGTTCTTTCGTTTTCACATACAAGCGACCGAATCGTGCAGAAGGTCAAATGGATAGATTGAACAATCATCGTATCTGGGTTGTATTCGATTATGTTTATATAGTTATACTCACCAGGTAACTGTTCTTCCGTTACACATACTAGCGACTGAATCGAACAGAAGGTTAAATGGTTAGACGAAACGATAATTGAAACTGAGTTGTATTCTATTATATCGTGGTGATGTTTATATAGAAATACTCACCAGGTTACTGTTCTTCCGTTATACATACGAGCAACCGAATCGAACAGAAGGTTGAATGGATAGTCTGAACAATCAATGTATCTGGGTGGTATCCGATTATATCGCAATACTGTATAGATAGTGATACTTACCAGGTGACGGTACTTCCGATACACATACTAGCGACTGAATCGAACAGAAGGTTAAATGGTTAGACGAAACGATAATTGAAACTGAGTTGTATTCGATTATATCGTGGTGATGTTTATATAGAAATACTCACCAGGTAACTGTTCTTTCGTTTTCACATACAAGTGACCGAATCGAGCAGAAGGTCAAATGGATGGATTGAACAATCATCGTATCTGGGTTGTATTCGATTATGTTTATATAGTTATACTCACCAGGTAACTGTTCTTCCGTTACACATACTAGCGACTGAATCGAACAGAAGGTTAAATGGTTAGACGAAACGATAATTGTATCTGAGTTGTATTCGATGATATCGTGATGATGTTTATATAGCAATACTCACCAGGTAACTGTTCTTCCGTTTTACATACAAGCGACCGAATCGAGCAGAAGGTTGAATTCAGTATAGATTGAACAATCATCGTATCTGGGTTGTATTCGATTATGTTTATATAGTTATACTCACCAGGTAACTGTTCTTCCGTTATACATACGAGCGACTGAATTGAACAGAAGGTTTAATGGATAGTATATGGGTTGTATTCGATTATGATGTTATGCTGTGTATATAGTTATACACACTAGGTGACGGTATTCTTGTTTTACATACAAGCGACCGAAACGAACAGAAAATTGAATGGATAGTCTGAACAATCAATGTATCAGGGTGGTATCCGATTATATCGCAATACTGTATATATAGTGATACATACCAGGTGACGGTACTTCCGTTACACATACTAGCGACTGAATCGAACAGAAGGTTAAATGGTTAGACGAAACGATAATTGTAACTGAGTTGTATTCTATTATATCGTGGTGATGTTTATATAGAAATACTCACCAGGTTACTGTTCTTCCGTTTTACATACGAGCAACCGAATCGAACAGAAGGTTGAATGGATAGTATATGGGTTGTATTCGATTATGATGTTATGCTGTGTATATAGTTATACACACTAGGTGACGGTATTCCCGTTTTACATACGAGCGACCGAAACGAACAGAAAGTTGAATGGATAGTCTGAACAATCAATGTATCTGGGTGGTATCCGATTATATCGCAATACTGTATATATAGTGATACTAACCAGGTGACGGTACTTCCGTTACACATACTAGCGACTGAATCGAACAGAAGGTTAAATGGTTAGACGAAACGATAATTGAAACTGAGTTGTATTCTATTATATCGTGGTGATGTTTATATAGAAATACTCACCAGGTTACTGTTCTTTCGTTTTCACATACAAGCGACCGAATCGTGCAGAAGGTCAAATGGATAGATTGAACAATCATCGTATCTGGGTTGTATTCGATTATGTTTATATAGTTATACTCACCAGGTAACTGTTCTTCCGTTACACATACTAGCGACTGAATCGAACAGAAGGTTAAATGGTTAGACGAAACGATAATTGAAACTGAGTTGTATTCTATTATATCGTGGTGATGTTTATATAGAAATACTCACCAGGTTACTGTTCTTCCGTTATACATACGAGCAACCGAATCGAACAGAAGGTTGAATGGATAGTCTGAACAATCAATGTATCTGGGTGGTATCCGATTATATCGCAATACTGTATAGATAGTGATACTTACCAGGTGACGGTACTTCCGTTACACATACTAGCGACTGAATCGAACAGAAGGTTAAATGGTTAGACAAAACGATAATTGTATCTGAGTTGTATTCGATGATATCGTGATGATGTTTATATAGCAATACTCACCAGGTAACTGTTCTTCCGTTTTACATACAAGCGACCGAATCGAGCAGGAGGTTGAATAGATAGATTGAACAATCATCGTATCTGGGTTGTATTCGATTATGTTTATATAGTTTTACTCACCAGGTAACTGTTCTTCCGTTATACATACGAGCGACTGAATTGAACAGAAGGTTGAATGGATAGTATATGGGTTGTATTCGATTATGATGTTATGCTGTGTATATAGTTATACACACTAGGTGACGGTATTCTTGTTTTACATACGAGCGACCGAAACGAACAGAAAATTGAATGGATAGTCTGAACAATCAATGTATCAGGGTGGTATCCGATTATATCGCAATACTGTATATATAGTGATACATACCAGGTGACGGTACTTCCGTTACACATACTAGCGACTGAATCGAACAGAAGGTTAAATGGTTAGACGAAACGATAATTGTAACTGAGTTGTATTCTATTATATCGTGGTGATGTTTATATAGAAATACTCACCAGGTTACTGTTCTTCCGTTTTACATACGAGCAACCGAATCGAACAGAAGGTTGAATGGATAGTAATGGGTTGTATTCGATTATGATGTTATGCTGTGTATATAGTTATACACACTAGGTGACGGTATTCCCGTTTTACATACGAGCGACCGAAACGAACAGAAAGTTGAATGGATAGTCTGAACAATCAATGTATCTGGGTGGTATCCGATTATATCGCAATACTGTATATATAGTGATACTAACCAGGTGACGGTACTTCCGTTACACATACTAGCGACTGAATCGAACAGAAGGTTGAATGGTAAGACGAAACGATAATTGTAACTGAGTTGTATTCTATTATATCGTGGTGATGTTTATATAGAAATACTCACCAGGTTACTGTTCTTTCGTTTTCACATACAAGCGACCGAATCGTGCAGAAGGTCAAATGGATAGATTGAACAATCATCGTATCTGGGTTGTATTCTATTATGTTTATATAGTTATACTCACCAGGTAACTGTTCTTCCGTTACACATACTAGCGACTGAATCGAACAGAAGGTTAAATGGTTAGACGAAACGATAATTGAAACTGAGTTGTATTCTATTATATCGTGGTGATGTTTATATAGAAATACTCACCAGGTTACTGTTCTTCCGTTATACATACGAGCAACCGAATCGAACAGAAGGTTGAATGGATAGTATATGGGTTGTATTCGATTATGATGTTATGCTGTGTATATAGTTATACACACTAAGTGACGGTATTCCCGTTTCACATACGAGCGACCGAAACGAACAGAAAGTTGAATGGATAGTCTGAACAATCAATGTATCTGGGTGGTATCCGATTATATCGCAATACTGTATATATAGTGATACTTACCAGGTGACGGTACTTCCGTTACACATACTAGCGACTGAATCGAACAGAAGGTTAAATGGTTAGACAAAACGATAATTGTATCTGAGTTGTATTCGATGATATCGTGATGATGTTTATATAGCAATACTCACCAGGTAACTGTTCTTCCGTTTTACATACAAGCGACCGAATCGAGCAGGAGGTTGAATAGATAGATTGAACAATCATCGTATCTGGGTTGTATTCGTTTATGTTTATATAGTTATACTCACCAGGTAACTGTTCTTCCGTTACACATACTAGCGACTGAATCGAACAGAAGGTTGAATAGTTAGACGAAACGATAATTGTATCTGAGTTGTATTCGATGATATCGTGATGATGTTTATATAGCAATACTCACCAGGTAACTGTTCTTCCGTTTTACATACAAGCGACCGAATCGAGCAGAAGGTTGAATTCAGTATAGATTGAACAATCATCGTATCTGGGTTGTATTCGATTATGTTTATATAGTTATACTCACCAGGTAATTGTTCTTCCGTTATACATACGAGCGACTGAATTGAACAGAAGGTTGAATGGATAGTATATGGGTTGTATTCGATTATGATGTTATGCTGTGTATATAGTTATACACACTAGGTGACGGTATTCTTGTTTTACATACGAGCGACCGAAACGAACAGAAAATTGAATGGATAGTCTGAACAATCAATGTATCAGGGTGGTATCCGATTATATCGCAATACTGTATATATAGTGATACATACCAGGTGACGGTACTTCCGTTACACATACTAGCGACTGAATCGAACAGAAGGTTAAATGGTTAGACGAAACGATAATTGTAACTGAGTTGTATTCTATTATATCGTGGTGATGTTTATATAGAAATACTCACCAGGTTACTGTTCTTCCGTTTTACATACGAGCAACCGAATCGAACAGAAGGTTGAATGGATAGTAATGGGTTGTATTCGATTATGATGTTATGCTGTGTATATAGTTATACACACTAGGTGACGGTATTCCCGTTTTACATACGAGCGACCGAAACGAACAGAAAGTTGAATGGATAGTCTGAACAATCAATGTATCTGGGTGGTATCCGATTATATCGCAATACTGTATATATAGTGATACTAACCAGGTGACGGTACTTCCGTTACACATACTAGCGACTGAATCGAACAGAAGGTTGAATGGTAAGACGAAACGATAATTGTAACTGAGTTGTATTCTATTATATCGTGGTGATGTTTATATAGAAATACTCACCAGGTTACTGTTCTTTCGTTTTCACATACAAGCGACCGAATCGTGCAGAAGGTCAAATGGATAGATTGAACAATCATCGTATCTGGGTTGTATTCGATTATGTTTATATAGTTATACTCACCAGGTAACTGTTCTTCCGTTACACATACTAGCGACTGAATCGAACAGAAGGTTAAATGGTTAGACGAAACGATAATTGAAACTGAGTTGTATTCTATTATATCGTGGTGATGTTTATATAGAAATACTCACCAGGTTACTGTTCTTCCGTTATACATACGAGCAACCGAATCGAACAGAAGGTTGAATGGATAGTATATGGGTTGTATTCGATTATGATGTTATGCTGTGTATATAGTTATACACACTAAGTGACGGTATTCCCGTTTCACATACGAGCGACCGAAACGAACAGAAAGTTGAATGGATAGTCTGAACAATCAATGTATCTGGGTGGTATCCGATTATATCGCAATACTGTATATATAGTGATACTTACCAGGTGACGGTACTTCCGTTACACATACTAGCGACTGAATCGAACAGAAGGTTAAATGGTTAGACAAAACGATAATTGTATCTGAGTTGTATTCGATGATATCGTGATGATGTTTATATAGCAATACTCACCAGGTAACTGTTCTTCCGTTTTACATACAAGCGACCGAATCGAGCAGGAGGTTGAATAGATAGATTGAACAATCATCGTATCTGGGTTGTATTCGTTTATGTTTATATAGTTATACTCACCAGGTAACTGTTCTTCCGTTACACATACTAGCGACTGAATCGAACAGAAGGTTGAATGGTTAGACGAAACGATAATTGTATCTGAGTTGTATTCGATGATATCGTGATGATGTTTATATAGCAATACTCACCAGGTAACTGTTCTTCCGTTTTACATACAAGCGACCGAATCGAGCAGAAGGTTGAATTCAGTATAGATTGAACAATCATCGTATCTGGGTTGTATTCGATTATGTTTATATAGTTATACTCACCAGGTAATTGTTCTTCCGTTATACATACGAGCGACTGAATTGAACAGAAGGTTGAATGGATAGTATATGGGTTGTATTCGATTATGATGTTAAGCTGTGAATATAGTTATACACACTAGGTGACGGTATTCTTGTTTTACATACGAGCGACCGAAACGAACAGAAAGTTGAATGGATAGTCTGAACAATCAATGTATCAGGGTGATATCCGATTATATCGCAATACTGTATATATAGTGATACATACCAGGTGAAGGTACTTCCGTTACACATACTAGCGACTGAATCGAACAGAAGGTTAAATGGTTAGACGAAACGATAATTGTAACTGAGTTGTATTCTATTATATCGTGGTGATGTTTATATAGAAATACTCACCAGGTTACTGTTCTTCCGTTATACATACGAGCAACCGAATCGAACAGAAGGTTGAATGGATAGTATATGGGTTGTATTCGATTATGATGTTATGCTGTGTATATAGATATACACACTAGGTGACGGTATTCCCGTTTTACATACGAGCGACCGAAACGAACAGAAAGTTGAATGGATAGTCCGAACAATCAATGTATCTGGGTGGTATCCGATTATATCGCAATACTGTATATATAGTGATACTAACCAGGTGACGGTACTTCCGTTACACATACTAGCGAATAATCGAACAAAAGGTTAAATGGTTAGACGAAACGATAATTGTAACTGAGTTGTATTCTATTATATCGTGGTGATGTTTATATAGAAATACTCACCAGGTAACTGTTCTTTCGTTTTCACATACAAGCGACCGAATCGAGCAGAAGGTCAAATGGATAGATTGAACAATCATCGTATCTGGGTTGTATTCGATTATGTTTATATAGTTATACTCACCTGGTAACTGTTCTTCCGTTACACATACTAGCGACTGAATCGAACAGAAGGTTAAATGGTTAGACGAAACGATAATTGAAACTGAGTTGTATTCTATTATATCGTGGTGATGTTAATATAGAAATACTCACCAGGTTACTGTTCTTCCGTTATACATACGAGCAACCGAATCGAACAGAAGGTTGAATGGATAGTCTGAACAATCAATGTATCTGGGTGGTATCCGATTATATCGCAATACTGTATATATAGTGATACATACCAGGTGACGGTACTTCCGTTACACATACTAGCGACTGAATCGAACAGAAGGTTAAATGGTTAGACAAAACGATAATTGTATCTGAGTTGTATTCGATGATATCGTGATGATGTTTATATAGCAATACTCACCAGGTAACTGTTCTTCCGTTTTACATACAAGCGACCGAATCGAGCAGGAGGTTGAATAGATAGATTGAACAATCATCGTATCTGGGTTGTATTCGATTATGTTTATATAGTTATACTCACCAGGTAACTGTTCTTCCGTTATACATACGAGCGACTGAATTGAACAGAAGGTTGAATGGATAGTCTGAACAATCAATGTATCAGGGTGGTATCCGATTATATCGCAATACTGTATATATAGTGATACATACCAGGTGACGGTACTTCCGTTACACGTACTAGCGACTGAATCGAACAGAAGGTTAAATGGTTAGACGAAACGATAATTGTAACTGAGTTGTATTCTATTATATCGTGGTGATGTTTATATAGAAATACTCACCAGGTTACTGTTCTTTCGTTTTCACATACAAGCGACCGAATCGAGCAGAAGGTCAAATGGATAGATTGAACAATCATCGTATCTGGGTTGTATTCGATTATGTTTATATAGTTATACTCACCAGGTAACTGTTCTTCCGTTACACATACTAGCGACTGAATCGAACAGAAGGTTAAATGGTTAGACGAAACGATAATTGTAACTGAGTTGTATTCTATTATATCGTGGTGATGTTTATATAGAAATACTCACCAGGTTACTGTTCTTCCGTTATACATACGAGCAACCGAATCGAACAGAAGGTTGAATGGATAGTATATGGGTTGTATTCGATTATAATGTTATGCTGTGTATATAGTTATACACACTAGGTGACGGTATTCCCGTTTCACATACGAGCGACCGAAACGAACAGAAAGTTGAATGAATAGTCTGAACAATCGATGTATCTGGGTGGTATCCGATTATATCGCAATACTGTATATATAGTGATACTTACCAGGTGACGGTACTTCCGTTACACATACTAGCGACTGAATCGAACAAAAGGTTAAATGGTTAGACAAAACGATAATTGTATCTGAGTTGTATTCGATGATATCGTGATGATGTTTATATAGCAATACTCACCAGGTAACTGTTCTTCCGTTTTACATACAAGCGACCGAATCGAGCAGGAGGTTGAATAGATAGATTAAACAATCATCGTATCTGGGTTGTATTCGATAATGTTTATATAGTTATACTCACCAGGTAACTGTTCTTCCGTAACACATACTAGCGATTGAATCGAACAGAAGGTTAAATGGTTAGACGAAACGATAATTGTATCTGAGTTGTATTCGATGATATCGTGATGATGTTTATATAGCAATACTCACCAGGTAACTGTTCTTCCGTTTTACATACAAGCGACCGAATCGAGCAGAAGGTTGAATTCAGTATAGATTGAACAATCATCGTATTTGGGTTGTATTCGATTATATTTATATAGTAATACTCACCAGGTAACTGTTCTTTCGTTACACATACTAGCGACTGAATCGAACAGAAGGTTAAATGGTTAGACGAAACGATAATTGTATCTGAGTTGTATTCGATGATATCGTGATGATGTTTATATAGCAATACTCACCAGGTAACTGTTCTTCCGTTTTACATACAAGCGACCGAATCGAGCAGAAGGCTGAATTCAGTATAGATTGAACAATCATCGTATCTGGGTTGTATTCGATTATGTTTATATAGTTATACTCACCAGGTAACTGTTCTTCCGTTATACATACGAGCGACTGAATTGAACAGAAGGTTGAATGGATAGTATATGGGTTGTATTCGATTATGATGTTATGCTGTGTATATAGTTATACACACTAGGTGACGGTTTTCTTGTTTTACATACGAGCGACCAGAACGAACAGAAAGTTGAATGGATAGTCTGAACAATCAATGTATCAGGGTGGTATCCGATTATATCGCAATACTAAATATATAGTGATACATACCAGGTAACGGTACTTCCGTTATACATACGAGCAACCGAATCGAACAGAAGGTTGAATGGATAGTACATGGGTTTTTGTTTGAAGGTGGCTGACAATGTCTCGAGTTGTGAAGAAAAGTTTCGGACTTCCATTGTCTAAAGGTATGAAGATTTGAATCCTGAGAAAAGAAAAGATGAGTTATGCTGAAAAAACGAAATAAGTGATGAATAAAAAATTAACTATTTTATCGAATCAAGAAGATTCGAGTATCAATAAATCAGGTTAGTATTAGTGTTAGTATATATGAAGTCGAAAAATGTAGATTTAAATGGGAGTTTAACTAGTCGATGAGCCTGAAAATAAGAAAAAATTGAATTAGAAATCAATAGCCTGAAAAAAAAAAGTTGAATTAGAAATCAATAGCTTGAAAAAAGAAAAGTTGAATTAGAAATCAATAGCCTGAAAAAAGAAAAGTTGAATTAAAAATTAAAATAAAATGAATAAATAAAGAATTAAAATTATGAGAAAGATTCAAATCGAGTTTGTCACGACGTTTCGATTGTGTGTATCTACAATCGTCTTCAGGTGAGAACTAACAAAGTCCTGGGATACGGGGGTATTTATAGGTCAGCTATGGCGGGATTTTCCGGTTCAGTGAGCCGTAACCGGTTGATTCGGCTAATCAGCGGTTTCCATGTGTTGCGGATCTCGACGCTTGGTTGACTGAAAGCGTTATTATTCATTATGTATGCTGCTTCCTTGAATTTCCTCTTGAACCAGTGTTCTTCTCTATGGATGATTTCTGCCTCAGACCATTTGATGTTATGTTGGTGGGTCCACACATGTTCTGCGATTCCTGACTTGGTGGTTTCTCCTCGTTGGGTGTTTTTCTTGTGTTCGCCGATTCTGGTTTCCAGTGGTCTCTTGGTTTCTCCGATGTATGATTTGCCACATTCGCATGGTACTCGATAAACACAATTCTTGGAGTCACTGTTTTTGTTCGTTGGTCTGGTTTTGGTGAGTTGGCTGCGGATGGTGTTTCCAGATTTGAAGCAGGTCTTGATCTTGTATTTGGATCCAATCTTCTTGATTCTCTCTGACAATCCTTTGATGTAGGAAAGGCACAATGTTGGTTGTTGCGGTTCTTCTTCTTCTTGGATTATCCTCTGTTTCCTGCTCTTCAACGTCTGTTCCACCAATTTCCTTGAATAGCCGTTCTGGTAGAGGTCTCTCTTGATGTGGTCCAGTTCGGAAGTTAGGCTTTCCTCGTTGTTGCAGAGGCTGAAGGCACGATCAATCAGAGTTTTCACTATGCCCCTTTTCGTAGCTCCGTGATGGTTGGATCCATTGTTGAGATATTGTCCTGTGTGAGTTGGTTTCCTGTAAACAGAAGTTTGCCATTTGTTGTCTGTTCTCTTCACTTTCACGTCCAGGAAAGGCAATTCGTTTTGGGATTCTCTCTCGATGGTGAATTTGATGGAAGGACTCACGTTGTTGAGGTGTTGTAGGAAGGTGTCCAGTTCGTCGTCTCCGTGGTTCCACACTATGAATGTGTCGTCGACGTATCTCAACCAGATTCGCGGCTTTTTATGTGCTTGGTCGATGGCGAATGTTTCGAACCATTCCATATATATATTCGCTATTACTGGCGAGAGCGGTGATCCCATTGGTAGTCCTTCATCTTGAGTGAAGAAAGAGTCCTTAATCTGGAAGTAGCAGTTCCGAAGACAGCATTCTAGGAGATCCATAATTCCTTCTACTGGTATTGGTGTTCTATCTCCGAGGTGTTCGTCGCTCTGAAGTTTTGTTTTGATTATTTGAAGTGCTTCTCCGACAGGAACGTTGGTGTAAAGGCTTTCTACATCGAAGCTGACGAGTTGATCTCCTTGTGTAGCTTCAATTTTCTCTAGAATCTCAACAAGGTGCCTGGAGTTCTTCACGAAGGATGGAGTGTTTCCCTGTAGTGGTTGGATGATCGGTAGTAGGAATCTCGCTAGCTTGTGGGTGGCTGAATTTCTGGAGCTGATGATCGGTCTGAGTGGGACGTCTGTTTTATGAATCTTTGGCAGTCCATATAGGTGAGGTGGTTTGCTGTGATGTGGTGTCAACGATGATCTCTCCTTATCTGAAAAATAAAATTGATATTTCTTCAAAGTGAGGTAAACCTTCCGTTCGATTACTGGAGTGGGATCTCGTGCGATCGTGGTGTATTTTCCTTTTCTGAGAGTCTCTTCAATTTTCTGCTCATAGAGTTCTGTGTCCATAATAACGGTAGCATTTCCTTTGTCTGCAGGTAGGATTTTGATGGTGTTGTCTTTTCGTAGATGGTTTAAGGCCTTCTGTTCCTCGCGGCTGATATTGGGTGTAGTAGGTGTTAGTTCGCGATCCAGTTGTTTCCTCACTTTCCATCTGAATTCCTCTGCTTGAAGACTACTCATATAAAACATGGTGTGCCACAGGGTTCAGTCCTTGGACCTCTCCTTTTCTTACTTTATGTTAATGATATGGCTTTTTTAGACATCAAAGGTAAAATAACATTATTTGCCGATGACACCACCATTCTATGGCAAGAAAAGAATGAAACGATACTACACTCTAGAATAATGCAGGATATCCTAGTCATCAAAAATTGGTGCGAATCGAATCTCCTATCTCTTAATATAAAAAAAACTAATATCCTAGCCTTCAACTGCAGCATCCCAAACCTAGATATTGGCAAAGAAGAAATTGAAAATAAATTATCAACCAAGTTTCTGGGATTATTTATCGATAATAAATTACTTTTTATGGAACATGTGACAGCTATGTGTAAAAAACTAGCTTCTGGATGCTATGCCATCAGAATCATCACCACCGAACTAGGATATGCATCTGCCAGAACAGCATATTTTGCTGTACTTGAATCGCACCTAAGATATGGAATAGCATTCTGGGGGGCATGTAGTAACCAGTTATTCCAAAGGAGTTTCGTTTTACAAAAACGGGCTCTGAGATATTTGTGTAAGGCAAAAAATAGAACATCCTGTCGAGATTTATTTAAGAACTGTAGAATACTAACGGTAGTCTGTATATTCATCTTAGAAACAGCTTCTCTGATTCACAAAAACAAAAATGCTTTTCAGCTAGTCTCGTCAAACTACAATACTAGGCAAAGTGGCCAGGTCAAATTGATAATACCCCGTACCACTATGATCAAGAACTCAATTATTTACAACGGAATAAAAATATATAACCATTTGCCAAGTGTAATCAAAAGTATCCCATGTATTCAAAAATTCCGTACTAAGGTGAAAGCTTTACTTATTGTAAATCCCTTATATAGCCTGGAGGAATATTTTTCTCAGGAATTCTGAATTCCTAAATCTAAAAATTGTCTTGTAAAAGGTTCATATTTAATTTTGGATACACCTTTATACCATATTGACAATAACTGTTTTGATTTGCCTCAAATATTCATAGCATTGTGTTTGATGTGTTATTTATTCATATTATGTTTGTATCATTTATTTATATATGTTTATATTTATGTTGTGTGTATGTATAATTATGTAACAAGCTTTGTCAACAAGTGTTATGTACTTATGACAATAAAGCATATTTTGAATTGAATTGAATTGAATTGGATTTGGTTGATGAATAAGGTGGTAGTCTCCACAGCGCTGATTATCTCCAATAATGGTATCTCCTTCGGTGTTATGGCGAAATTGAGTCCTTTGTTCAGAAGAGATTCCTCTATCTCAGTGAGTGGGCGGGAGCTCATGTTGATGATGTTTCCTTTGTTGTGGTTGATCTGTTCTTCGCTTCCAACTGAGTGCTCTGATTTCACTAACTTCTTCCACTTGCGGTTGTGCTTGTTTTCCATGTCCTGCCGAGTTCTGATACATATTCTGTTGATCTTGGCGAAAATTGCTTCATTATCTTCTTCTAACGTATGTCTTCTGATTTCTTCGAAACGTTCTGTAGCGTCTTGTAGAAGGATTGATCTCATCCAGCGGTGGTAGTTGATTTGTGATTTGATGAGTGCCCGACTCGCTCTTTCCAATATACGTCTGGCTCTTTCTCCTGGAATTGGTGATTTCAACTGAAAGCCGTGTGGGATGATGTTATTATCTCTTGCTCTGCACAAGAAATTGAGGTGTGTTTCTTCCTTTATTAGCTTGACCATAGTCTTCTCGTATCCTCGGAATTTGTTGCTGATACCGGGTCCGTACCGGGTGTACAACTTTTGTTTGAAGGTGGCTGACAATGTCTCGAGTTGTGAAGAAAAGTTTCGGACTTCCATTGTCTAAAGGTATGAAGATTTGAATCCTGAGAAAAGAAAAGATGAGTTATGCTGAAAAAACGAAATAAGTGATGAATAAAAAATTAACTATTTTATCGAATCAAGAAGATTCGAGTATCAATAAATCAGGTTAGTATTAGTGTTAGTATATATGAAGTCGAAAAATGTAGATTTAAATGGGAGTTTAACTAGTCGATGAGCCTGAAAATAAGAAAAAATTGAATTAGAAATCAATAGCCTGAAAAAGAAAAGTTGAATTAGAAATCAATAGCTTGAAAAAAGAAAAGTTGAATTAGAAATCAATAGCCTGAAAGAAGAAAAGTTGAATTAAAAATTAAAATAAAATGAATGAATAAAGAATTAAAATTATGAGAAAGATTCAAATCGAGTTTGTCACGACGTTTCGATTGTGTGTATCTACAATCGTCTTCAGGTGAGAACTAACAAAGTCCTGGGATACGGGGGTATTTATAGGTCAGCTATGGCGGGATTTTTCCGGTTCAGTGAGCCGTAACCGGTTGATTCGGCTAATCAGCGGTTTCCATGTGTTGCGGATCTCGACGCTTGGTTGACTGAAAGCGTAATTATTCATTATGTATGCTGCTTCCTTGAATTTCCTCTTGAACCAGTGTTCTTCTCTATGGATGATTTCTGCCTCAGACCATTTGATGTTATGTTGGTGGGTCCACACATGTTCTGCGATTCCTGACTTGGTGGTTTCTCCTCGTTGGGTGTTTTTCTTGTGTTCGCCGATTCTGGTTTCCAGTGGTCTCTTGGTTTCTCCGATGTATGATTTGCCACATTCGCATGGTACTCGATAAACACAATTCTTGGAGTCACAGTTTTTGTTCGTTGGTCTGGTTTTGGTGAGTTGGCTGCGGATGGTGTTTCCAGATTTGAAGCAGGTCTTGATCTTGTATTTGGATCCAATCTTCTTGATTCTCTCTGACAATCCTTTGATGTAGGGAAGGCACAATGTTGGTTGTTGCGGTTCTTCTTCTTCTTGGATTATCCTCTGTTTCCTGCTCTTCAACGTCTGTTCCACCAATTTCCTTGAATAGCCGTTCTGGTAGAGGTCTCTCTTGATGTGGTCCAGTTCGGAAGTTAGGCTTTTCTCGTTGTTGCAGAGGCTGAAGGCACGATCAATCAGAGTTTTCACTATGCCCCTTTTCGTAGCTCCGTGATGGTTGGATCCATTGTTGAGATATTGTCCTGTGTGAGTTGGTTTCCTGTAAACAGAAGTTTGCCATTTGTTGTCTGTTCTCTTCACTTTCACGTCCAGGAAAGGCAATTCGTTTTGGGATTCTCTCTCGATGGTGAATTTGATGGAAGGTCTCACGTTGTTGAGGTGTTGTAGGAAGGTGTCCAGTTCGTCGTCTCCGTGGTTCCACACTATGAATGTGTCGTCGACGTATCTCAACCAGATTCGCGGCTTTTTATGTGCTTGGTCGATGGCGAATGTTTCGAACCATTCCATATATATATTCGCTATTACTGGCAGTCCATATAGGTGAGGTGGTTTGCTGTGATGTGGTGTCAACGATGATCTCTCCTTATCTGAAAAATAAAGTTGATATTTCTTCAAAGTGAGGTAAACCTTCCGTTCGATTACTGGAGTGGGATCTCGTGCGATCGTGGTGTATTTTCCTTTTCTGAGAGTCTCTTCAATTTTCTGCTCATAGAGTTCTGTGTCCATAATAACGGTAGCATTTCCTTTGTCTGCAGGTAGGATTTTGATGGTGTTGTCTCTTCGTAGATGGTTTAAGGCCTTCTGTTCCTCGCGGCTGATATTGGGTGTAGGAGGTGTTAGTTCGCGCAACACATGGAAACCGCTGATTAGCCGAATCAACCGGTTACGGCTCACTGAACCGGAAAATCCCGCCATAGCTGACCTATAAATACCCCCGTATCCCAGGACTTTGTTAGTTCTCACCTGAAGACGATTGTAGATACACACAATCGAAACGTCGTGACAAACTCGATTTGAATCTTTCTCATAATTTTAATTCTTTATTCTTTCATTTTATTTTAATTTTTAATTCAACTTTTCTTTTTTCAGGCTATTGATTTCTAATTCAACTTTTCTTTTTTCAAGCTATTGATTTCTAATTCAACTTTTCTTTTTCAGGCTATTGATTTCTAATTCAATTTTTTCTTATTTTCAGGCTCATCGACTAGTTAAACTCCCATTTAAATCTACATTTTTCGACTTCATATATACTAACACTAATACTAACCTGATTTATTGATACTCGAATCTTCTTGATTCGATAAAATAGTTAATTTTTTATTCATCACTTATTTCGTTTTTTCAGCATAACTCATCTTTTCTTTTCTCAGGATTCAAATCTCCATACCTTTAGGCAATGGAAGTCCGAAACTTTTCTTCACAGTACATGGGTTGTATTCGATTATGATGTTATGCTGTGTATATAGTTATACACACTAGGTGACGGTATTCCCGTTTTACATACGAGCGACCGAAACGAACAGAAAGTTGAATGGATAGTCTGAACAATCAATGTATCTGGGTGGTATCCGATTATATCGCAATACTGTATATATAGTGATAATAACCAGGTGACGGTACTTCCGTTACACATACTAGCGACTGAATCGAACAGAAGGTTAAATGGTTAGACGAAACGATAATTGTAACTGAGTTGTGTTCTATTATATCGTGGTGATGTTTATAAAGAAATACTCACCAGGTTACTGTTCTTTCGTTTTCACATACAAGCGACCGAATCGAGCAGAAGGTCAAATGGATAGATTGAACAATCATCGTATCTGGGTTGTATTCGATTATGTTTATATAGTTATACTCACCAGGTAACTGTTCTTCCGTTACACATATTAGCGACTGAATCGAACAGAAGGTTAAATGGTTAGACGAAACGATAATTGAAACTGAGTTGTATTCGATGATATCGTGATGATGTTTATATAGCAATACTCATCAGGTAACTGTTCTTCCGTTTTACATACAAGCGACTGAATCGAGCAGGAGGTTGAATAGATAGATTGAACAATCATCGTATCTGGGTTGTATTCGATAATGTTTATATAGTTATACTCACCAGGTAACTGTTCTTCCGTTACACATACTAGCGACTGAATCGAACAGAAGGTTGAATGGTTAGACGAAACGATAATTGTATCTGAGTTGTATTCGATGATATCGTGATGATGTTTATATAGCAATACTCACCAGGTAACTGTTCTTCCGTTTTACATACAAGCGACTGAATCGAGCAGAAGGTTGAATTCAGTATAGATTGAACAATCATCGTATCTGGGTTGTATTCGATTATGTTTATATAGTTATACTCACCAGGTAACTGTTCTTCCTTTATACATACGAGCGACTGAATTGAACAGAAGGTTGAATGGATAGTATATGGGTTGTATTCGATTATGATGTTATGCTGTGTATATAGTTATACACACTAGGTGACGGTATTCTTGTTTTACATACGAGCGACCAAAACGAACAGAAAGTTGAATGGATAGTCTGAACAATCAATGTATCTGGGTGGTATCCGATTATATCGCAATACTGTATATATGGTGATACATACCAGGTGACGGTACTTCCGTTACACATACTAGCGACTGAATCGAACAGAAGGTTGAATGGTTAGACGAAACGATAATTGTAACTGAGTTGTATTCTATTATATCGTGGTGATGTTTATATAGAAATACTCACCAGGTTACTGTTCTTCCGTTATACATACGAGCAACCGAATCGAACAGGAGGTTGAATGGATAGTATATGGGTTGTATTCGATTATGATGTTATGCTGTGTATATAGTTATACACACTAGGTGAAGGTATTCCCGTTTCACATACGAGCGACCGAAACGAACAGAAAGTTGAATGGATAGTCTGAACAATCAATGTATCTACTTGGTATCCAATTATATCGCAATACTGTATATATAGCGATACTTACCAGGTGACGGTACTTCCATTACACATACTAGCGACTGAATCGAACAGAAGGTTAAATGGTTAGACAAAACGATAATTGAATCTGAGTTGTATTCGATGATATCGTGATGATGTTTATATAGCAATACTCACTAGGTAACTGTTCTTCCGTTTTACATACAAGCGACCGAATCGAGCAGGAGGTTGAATAGATAGATTGAACAATCATCGTATCTGGGTTGTATTCGATAATGTTTATATAGTTATACTCACCAGGTAACTGTTCTTCCGTTACACATACTAGCGACTGAATCGAACAGAAGGTTAAATGGTTAGACGAAACGATAATTGTATCTGAGTTGTATTCGATGATATCGTGATGATGTTTATATAGCAATACTCACCAGGTAACTGTTCTTCCGTTTTACCTACAAGCGACCGAATCGAGCAGAAGGTTGAATTCAGTATAGATTGAACAATCATCGTATCTGGGTTGTATTCGATTATGTTTATATAGTTATACTCACCAGGTAACTATTCTTCCGTTATACATACGAGCGACTGAATTGAACAGAAGGTTGAATGGATAGTATATGGGTTGTATTCGATTATGATGTTATGCTGTGTATATAGTTATACACACTAGGTGACGGTATTCTTGTTTTACATACGAGCGAGCGAAACGAACAGAAAGTTGAATGGATAGTCTGAACAATCAATGTACCAGGGTGGTATCCGATTATATCGCAATACTGTATATATAGTGATACATACCAGGTGACTGTACTTCCGTTACACATACTAGCGACTGAATCGAACAGAAGGTTAAATGGTTAGACGAAACGATAATTGAAACTGAGTTGTATTCGATTATATCGTGGTGATGTTTATATAGAAATACTCACCAGGTAACTGTTCTTTCGTTTTCACATACAAGCGACCGAATCGAGCAGAAGGTCAAATGGATAGATTGAACAATCATCGTATCTGGGTTGTATTCGATTATGTTTATATAGTTATACTCACCAGGTAACTGTTCTTCCGTTACATATACGAGCGACCGAATCGGACAGAAGGTTAAATGGTTAGACGAAACGATAATTGAAACTGAAATGTATTCGATTATATCGTGGTGATGTTTATATAGAAATACTCACCAGGTAACTGTTCTTTCGTTTTCACATGCAAGCGACCGAATCGAGCAGAAGGTCAAATGGATGGATTGAACAATCATCGTATCTGGGTTGTATTCGATTATGTTTATATAGTTATACTCACCAGGTAACTGTTCTTCCGTTACACATACTAGCGACTGAATCGAACAGAAGGTTAAATGGTTAGACGAAACGATAATTGAAACTGAGTTGTATTCTATTATATCGTGGTGATGTTTATATAGAAATACTCACCAGGTTACTGTTCTTCCGTTATACATACGAGCAACCGAATCGAACAGAAGGTTGAATGGATAGTATTTGGGTTGTATTCGATTATGATGTTATGCTGTGTATATAGTTTTACACACTAGGTGACGGTATTCCCGTTTCACATACGAGCGACCGAAACGAACAGAAAGTTGAATGGATAGTCTGAACAATCAATGTATGTGGGTGGTATCCGATTATAAAGCAATACTGTATATATAGGGATACATACCAGGTGACGGTACTTCCGTTACACATACTAGCGACTGAATCGAACAGAAGGTTAAATGGTTAGACGAAACGATAATTGTAACTGAGTTGTATTCTATCATATCGTGGTGATGTTTATATAGTTATACTCACCAGGTAACTGTTCTTCCGTTACACATACTAGCGACTAAATCGAACAGAAGGTTAAATGGTTAGACGAAACGATAATTGTAACTGAGTTGTATTCTATTATTTATTTATTTATTTATTTATTTTATTTTTATCCCAACAGACCACATAGGTCTAATTACAAGGATAATAAAACAAGATACACTAATATAGTAATATACATCAAGAAGGTATCAGGTATATATGTTAACTATAAAATAACCCATATTATATATAAAAAAAAACAGTGATGAAGTAGGTAGGTCTAAGTTGGGTGAATGAACTTATGCGGATATGTTTATTATGTGGTTGAAAATTATAGTTCTAACCATATTCTGAGACATAGTTCAATCTAAATCCAATATGACGTTGAATTCGTTAGCTAATCGCAACATGGCTACAAGTGGGGGTCTAGTGGTGAGCATAAAGGGAATATTAAACATGGCGATTGATCTAGTCTTTCTTGCTGGCACATTGAAAGTTATTAGGGAAAGTAGTTCAGGTGAATTGATTTTATTATTGATTAGCTTATACAAAAAAGTTATCATTGTGAGAGTTCTCCTATTTTCCAATGTCAGTATTTTGAATTCACTTCTCAATTGACATGAACGAACAGTGTTATAGTCTGCTCGTCTTTTATATTTCTTGAAATGAAGGAATCTTAAAAATGTATTTTGTACTTTCTCCAACTTGCATAGGTTAGTGCAATATTCAGTGAACCATATATGTGCACCAAATTCCAGTTTAGGTCGTATGAGGCTGAAGTATAAGACTTTTATGGAGTTAATATTTGTGAAACTTGCTGCTTGTCTAATGATGAATCCCATTAATCTGTTGGCGGCTTTTGAAATTATCGCGATGTGGTGAGAAAAAGAAAAATTGTTGTCATATGTGATTCCTAGGTCTTTCACCTTTTTACAACGCCTTAGAGCCTCGTTTCCTATCATGTAGTCAAACAACACTGGATCTTTCATTCTGGTGATTGTCAAAGTGAAGCATTTCTCTACGTTGAAATATAGTTAATTAGCTATACTCCATTCATACAAATAATTGATATCTTTCTGGAGCATAACACAGTCACGTACAGTATGTACTTGTTTAAAAATCTTCAGATCATCAGCAAACAATAGACATTTCGAAGATTTCAATACTGATGGTAAATCGTTAATGAAAATCAGGAATAAAAGAGGTCCCAAATTCGAGCCTTGAGGAACACCTGAGTTGGCCTCAAACTTTCCTGATGTATTTCCATTATATTTTACCTTTGAGAATCTACTTTCTAAATAGCTTTTCATCATTTTGAGAAAATTACCTGACATTCCAACCTTGTGTAATTTCAACAATAATACGTCATGATCAACTTTGTCGAATGCTTTGCGGAAGTCGGTATAAATAGTGTCTAATTGTGTTTTCTTCTTTAAAGTTTCGTAAACGCAATTTCCAAAAACCAACAGGTTTGTACTAATAGACTTTTTGGCTACGAATCCATGTTGCTGGGACACAATATACTTCTCGATGTAGTTGTATACATTCAAGTAAATGATTTGTTCAAATAGCTTGGCTGGTGCGCATATTATAGATATTGGACGATAATTTGTGATATCCATTTTGTTGCCAGATTTGAGTATTGGTGTAACTATAGAAGTTTTCCAATGCGAGGGAAATATACCAGATGAAATTATGAGATTAAAAATGTGAAGTAAGGGTTCTCTCAGCCATTCTCCACAACCCTTCAATAAATATGGTGGAATGCCATCTTCCCCAGAAGACTTTTTGGGTTTAAGTTTTTTCAATGCGATAGAAAAATCTGAGACTGAAATTTTATTCATACAAAAATTTTCGTTACATGCACCATTTTCTTCGCATTCGAAATTTAAATCATAAGATGCCTTTTTTGGCATATAAACAGAAGAAAAAAATTTGGCAAATGCTTTAGCAGTATCTTCTTCCACGATTGTATCGCCTTTGTAAGTGTGAGTGCCAACGCTTGAATTACTCTTTCTTTTATTCGTTACATAATTCCAAAATTTATTAACATCTGTTTTCAGATCTTCTTCGATATTTCTTACATACTTTTTTTCCTCTCTCCTTATCAATTTTTTCAGCATCTTTCTCAAATCTATGTATTTATCTCTATAAAAGTTAGAAATGCATCTTAACTTCCTATACTTCTCCTTCTCTCTCAGAATACTTTTAATTTCGCTTGTGAACCAAATTGGATAACAATTCGGTTTAGTGAATACCACGCTTTTGGGCACACACTCATCTATAGCGTCATACCATTTTTCATAGAACTTGTTTAAGGCCGCATTTACATCCGTTTTTTCAGATAGAACACTTCCCCAATCAGAATCCCTGATTTTATTGCTCAAATTAAGAAAATCTGCTTTTTTATAATTATACCTTATTGATTGAATATTTTTTTATCGTATTTTCTATGATAATCAACAGTAATTGAGATATTTAAAGCAGGATGGTATGCATCTTCTTCAACAAAGGATAGGCAGTCCCTAGTCACAGTGCAATTGTTCAAATTATTTTCAGAGCTAATATACAAATCTAGAGTTCTGCCTTGGCAATTCTTGACGTCATTATATAATTTGAAACTGTTGAAACCAATGAAATCTTCAAGACTATCCAGAATTCTGTTCGAGTTATGTGAATCATAAGTTATTCCAGTGATATCTCGTATATTAAAATCTCCACAGATATAAACTTTATCAACATCTACTATGTTATTTTGTAAGAACTCGAATACTAATTCATAAGTATCATATGTACTACCAGAAGGTATATATAGACCACAAAATATATATTTGCAATTACTCACCTTAACCTCGATAATGACAGATTCAAAGGCAGTACTGTGTCTTCTAATATTCAAGATTTTGTATTTCTTTTTAATAGCTATGAAAACTCCCCCTCCTTTAGATTTATTTGTATACTCAAGATTTCTGTCAGCTCTAACTAAATTATAAAAGGTATCATCTACCACCTCTCCATCTTTGACTCCCTCCTGCAACCATGTTTCGACAGCAATTATAATATCAAAATCTAGGTTTAAGGTACTTGAAAAAAATTCTCCACATTTAGTGTTCAACCCTCTACAATTCTGATAATATAGGTTAAGTTTTTTTGTTAACATTAAGTTAAACATTTTCATCAGTGAGCTCGATAATTATTAAATTAATGAATATAGCAGTATATTTGACCAATAAATTGAATAAAAAAAAATAAAATAACAATAAAAAAAAAAACAGCAATCTCACCCATAATTAGTACCTACTAGGAAACAAATATTTATTTAAGTGGAAAATGGAACAAAGAAGAAAGACACAATGTAAATCATTTACATTTGAAAGTATGCGTCACTTCACCTATAAGTGATATTCTGGATCGTGATACAGTGAAAAAAAAAGCAAAAAAAAAACTAGTCTTATCTTCTCCGTAATTATTATCAGTCTCTTTTTCTCGGCTGTTCTATGCTAGATCGAGTTCGTTCCTCACCACTTTTATAGTGTTGTCATGTCGAACAAAAATTCTTCCGTTTCTAGACCATGCTGCTTGTCCGTATTTTCCTCTGGCAATACGTAGAAGAGTGTATTATTTGCTTGTCAGATATTCATTAACATATATACCTGACTCTTTCAAGCATTTTCGGGCATTGTATATATCGTTCCTCTTCAAAATGGACACGAGAAAGACAATGACATTTCTTGGTCGTGTTTGTGATTCGCTTTTTTTTCCGATTCTATATGCATTGTAGATTTCCCAATGAGAACATTTGATTTTCATTTGATCGTTGAATAATGTAAGAACTTTCGACAACAAATTGTCATCATCACTTTCATCGATTCCAGACAGACTAAGTGCATTTTTTCTACACTGCTGTTCCATTACTTCCAGTTTATTATTGATTTTTTCAATTTCAGATTTATTTGCTTCGGCCATAGAATTTACTGACGATAATTGCGTGACTACACTTTCCATCTTAGCTTCTAGCATATCAAATCTTTTAACCAATTTGTTAATCTGTCCCTCCATTACGACATTCAGCTTTGGTACTAATTTATTGATCAAAAGATCTATCGTATTCTCATCAATTATAGCAGAATTGGTGGAAATACTATTGCTTCTCAATTTTTGGCTCATGATTGCAACTTACAAGTTACTATATTCATTTTTTGTTTGAAGGTGGCTGACAATGTCTCGAGTTGTGAAGAAAAGTTTCGGACTTCCATTGTCTAAAGGTATGAAGATTTGAATCCTGAGAAAAAAAGATGAGTTATGCTGAAAAAACGAAATAAGTGATGAATAAAATTAACTATTTTATCGAATCAAGAAGATTCGAGTATCAATAAATCAGGTTAGTATTAGTGTTAGTATATATGAAGTCGAAAAATGTAGATTTAAATGGGAGTTTAACTAGTCGATGAGCCTGAAATAAGAAAAGAAAAAAAAAAAAAAAAATTAATTAGAAATCAATAGCCTGAAAAAAAGAAAAGTTGAATCAGAAATCAATAGCCTGAAAAAAGAAAAGTTTAATTGGAAATCAATAGCCTGAAAAAAAAGAAAAGTTGAATTAAAAAATCAAAATAAAATGAATGAATAAAGAATTAAAATTATGAGAAAGATTCAAATCGAGTTTGTCACGACGTTTCGATTGTGTGTATCTACAATCGTCTTCAGGTGAGAACTAACAAAGTCCTGGGATACAGGGGTATTTATAGGTCAGCTATGGCGGGATTTTCCGGTTCAGTGAGCCGTAACCGGTTGATTCGGCTAATCAGCGGTTTCCATGTGTTGCGGATCTCGACGCTTGGTTGACTGAAAGCGTTATTATTCATTATGTATGCTGCTTCCTTGAATTTCCTCTTGAACCAGTGTTCTTCTCTATGGATGATTTCTGCCTCAGACCATTTGATGTTATGTTGGTGGGTCCACACATGTTCTGCGATTCCTGACTTGGTGGTTTCTCCTCGTTGGGTGTTTTTCTTGTGTTCGCCGATTCTGGTTTCCAGTGGTCTCTTGGTTTCTCCGATGTATGATTTGCCACATTCGCATGGTACTCGATAAACACAATTCTTGGAGTCACTGTTTTTGTTCGTTGGTCTGGTTTTGGTGAGTTGGCTGCGGATGGTGTTTCCAGATTTGAAGCAGGTCTTGATCTTGTATTTGGATCCAATCTTCTTGATTCTCTCTGACAATCCTTTGATGTAGGGAAGGCACAATGTTGGTTGTTGCGGTTCTTCTTTTTTTGGATTATCCTCTGTTTCCTGCTCTTCAACGTCTGTTCCACCAATTTCCTTGAATAGCCGTTCTGGTAGAGGTCTCTCTTGATGTGGTCCAGTTCGGAAGTTAGGCTTTCCTCGTTGTTGCAGAGGCTGAAGGCACGATCAATCAGAGTTTTCACTATGCCCCTTTTCGTAGCTCCGTGATGGTTGGATCCATTGTTGAGATATTGTCCTGTGTGAGTTGGTTTCCTGTAAACAGAAGTTTGCCATTTGTTGTCTGTTCTCTTCACTTTCACGTCCAGGAAAGGCAATTCGTTTTGGGATTCTCTCTCGATGGTGAATTTGATGGAAGGTCTCACGTTGTTGAGGTGTTGTAGGAAGGTGTCCAGTTCGTCGTCTCCGTGGTTCCACACTATGAATGTGTCGTCGACGTATCTCAACCAGATTCGCGGCTTTTTATGTGCTTGGTCGATGGCGAATGTTTCGAACCATTCCATATATATATTCGCTATTACCGGCGAGAGCGGTGATCCCATTGGTAGTCCTTCATCTTGAGTGAAGAAAGAGTCCTTAATCTGGAAGTAGCAGTTCCGAAGACAGCATTCTAGGAGATCCATAATTCCTTCTACTGGTATTGGTGTTCTATCTCCGAGGTGTTCGTCGCTCTGAAGTTTTGTTTTGATTATTTGAAGTGCTTCTCCGACAGGAACGTTGGTGTAAAGGCTTTCTACATCGAAGCTGACGAGTTGGTCTCCTTGTGTAGCTTCAATTTTCTCTAGGATCTCAACAAAGTGCCTGGAGTTCTTCACGACGGATGGAGTGTTTCCCTGTAGTGGTTGGATGATCGGTAGTAGGAATCTCGCTAGCTTGTGGGTGGCTGAATTTCTGGAGCTGATGATCGGTCTGAGTGGGACGTCTGTTTTATGAATCTTTGGCAGTCCATATAGGTGAGGTGGTTTGCTGTGATGTGGTGTCAACGATGATCTCTCCTTATCTGAAAAATAAAGTTGATATTTCTTCAAAGTGAGGTAAACCTTCCGTTCGATTGCTGGAGTGGGATCTCGTGCGATCGTGGTGTATTTTCCTTTTCTGAGAGTCTCTTCAATTTTCTGCTCATAGAGTTCTGTGTCCATAATAACGGTAGCATTTCCTTTGTCTGCAGGTAGGATTTTGATGGTGTTGTCTCTCCGTAAATGGTTTAAGGCCTTCTGTTCCTCGCGGCTGATATTGGGTGTAGGAGGTGTTAGTTCGCGATCCAGTTGTTCCCTCACTTTCCATCTGAATTCCTCTGCTTGGATTTGGTTGATGAATAAGGTGGTAGTCTCCACAGCGCTGATTATCTCCAATAATGGTATCTCCTTCGGTGTTATGGCGAAATTGAGTCCTTTGTTCAGAAGAGATTCCTCTATCTCAGTGAGTGGGCGGGAGCTCATGTTGATGATGTTTCCTTTGTTGTGGTTGATCTGTTCTTCGCTTCCAACTGAGTGCTCTGATTTCACTAACTTCTTCCACTTGCGGTTGTGCTTGTTTTCCATGTCCTGCCGAGTCCTGATACATATTCTGTTGATCTTGGCGAAAATTGCTTCATTATCTTCTTCTAACGTATGTCTTCTGATTTCTTCGAAACGTTCTGTAGCGTCTTGTAGAAGGATTGATCTCATCCAGCGGTGGTAGTTGATTTGTGATTTGATGAGTGCCCGACTCGCTCTTTCCAATATACGTCTGGCTCTTTCTCCTGGAATTGGTGATTTCAACTGAAAGCCGTGTGGGATGATGTTATTATCTCTTGCTCTGCACAAGAAATTGAGGTGTGTTTCTTCCTTTGTTAGCTTGACCATAGTCTTCTCGTATCCTCGGAATTTGTTGCTGATACCGGGTCCGTACCGGGTGTACAACTTTTGTTTGAAGGTGGCTGACAATGTCTCGAGTTGTGAAGAAAAGTTTCGGACTTCCATTGTCTAAAGGTATGAAGATTTGAATCCTGAGAAAAAAAAGATGAGTTATGCAGAAAAAACGAAATAAGTGATGAATAAAAATTAACTATTTTATCGAATCAAGAAGATTCGAGTATCAATAAATCAGGTTAGTATTAGTGTTAGTATATATGAAGTCGAAAAATGTAGATTTAAATGGGAGTTTAACTAGTCGATGAGCCTGAAATAAGAAAAGAAAAAAAAAATTAATAAGAAATCAATAGCCTGAAAAAAAGAAAAGTTGAATCAGAAATCAATAGCCTGAAAAAAGAAAAGTTTAATTGGAAATCAATAGCCTGAAAAAAAAGAAAAGTTGAATTAAAAAATTAAAATAAAATGAATGAATAAAGAATTAAAATTATGAGAAAGATTCAAATCGAGTTTGTCACGACGTTTCGATTGTGTGTATCTACAATCGTCTTCAGGTGAGAACTAACAAAGTCCTGGGATACGGGGGTATTTATAGGTCAGCTATGGCGGGATTTTCCGGTTCAGTGAGCCGTAACCGGTTGATTCGGCTAATCAGCGGTTTCCATGTGTTGCGGATCTCGACGCTTGGTTGACTGAAAGCGTTATTATTCATTATGTATGCTGCTTCCTTGAATTTCCTCTTGAACCAGTGTTCTTCTCTATGGATGATTTCTGCCTCAGACCATTTGATGTTATGTTGGTGGGTCCACACATGTTCTGCGATTCCTGACTTGGTGGTTTCTCCTCGTTGGGTGTTTTTCTTGTGTTCGCCGATTCTGGTTTCCAGTGGTCTCTTGGTTTCTCCGATGTTTGATTTGCCACATTCGCATGGTACTCGATAAACACAATTCTTGGAGTCACTGTTTTTGTTCGTTGGTCTGGTTTTGGTGAGTTGGCTGCGGATGGTGTTTCCAGATTTGAAGCAGGTCTTGATCTTGTATTTGGATCCAATCTTCTTGATTCTCTCTGACAATCCTTTGATGTAGGGAAGGCACAATGTTGGTTGTTGCGGTTCTTCTTCTTTTTGGATTATCCTCTGTTTCCTGCTCTTCAACGTCTGTTCCACCAATTTCCTTGAATAGCCGTTCTGGTAGAGGTCTCTCTTGATGTGGTCCAGTTCGGAAGTTAGGCTTTCCTCGTTGTTGCAGAGGCTGAAGGCACGATCAATCAGAGTTTTCACTATGCCCCTTTTCGTAGCTCCGTGATGGTTGGATCCATTGTTGAGATATTGTCCTGTGTGAGTTGGTTTCCTGTAAACAGAAGTTTGCCATTTGTTGTCTGTTCTCTTCACTTTCACGTCCAGGAAAGGCAATTCGTTTTGGGATTCTCTCTCGATGGTGAATTTGATGGAAGGTCTCACGTTGTTGAGGTGTTGTAGGAAGGTGTCCAGTTCGTCGTCTCCGTGGTTCCACACTATGAATGTGTCGTCGACGTATCTCAACCAGATTCGCGGCTTTTTATGTGCTTGGTCGATGGCGAATGTTTCGAACCATTCCATATATATATTCGCTAATACCGGCGAGAGCGGTGATCCCATTGGTAGTCCTTCATCTTGAGTGAAGAAAGAGTCCTTAATCTGGAAGTAGCAGTTCCGAAGACAGCATTCTAGGAGATCCATAATTCCTTCTACTGGTATTGGTGTTCTATCTCCGAGGTGTTCGTCGCTCTGAAGTTTTGTTTTGATTATTTGAAGTGCTTCTCCGACAGGAACGTTGGTGTAAAGGCTTTCTACATCGAAGCTGACGAGTTGGTCTCCTTGTGTAGCTTCAATTTTCTCTAGGATCTCAACAAAGTGCCAGGAGTTCTTCACGACGGATGGAGTGTTTCCCTGTAGTGGTTGGATGATCGGTAGTAGGAATCTCGCTAGCTTGTGGGTGGCTGAATTTCTGGAGCTGATGATCGGTCTGAGTGGGACGTCTGTTTTATGAATCTTTGGCAGTCCATATAGGTGAGGTGGTTTGCTGTGATGTGGTGTCAACGATGATCTCTCTTTATCTGAAAAATAAAGTTGATATTTCTTCAAAGTGAGGTAAACCTTCCGTTCGATTGCTGGAGTGGGATCTCGTGCGATCGTGGTGTATTTTCCTTTTCTGAGAGTCTCTTCAATTTTCTGCTCATAGAGTTCTGTGTCCATAATAACGGTAGCATTTCCTTTGTCTGCAGGTAGGATTTTGATGGTGTTGTCTCTCCGTAGATGGTTTAAGGCCTTCTGTTCCTCGCGGCTGATATTGGGTGTAGGAGGTGTTAGTTCGCGATCCAGTTGTTCCCTCACTTTCCATCTGAATTCCTCTGCTTGGATTTGGTTGATGAATAAGGTGGTAGTCTCCACAGCGCTGATTATCTCCAATAATGGTATCTCCTTCGGTGTTATGGCGAAATTGAGTCCTTTGTTCAGAAGAGATTCCTCTATCTCAGTGAGTGGGCGGGAGCTCATGTTGATGATGTTTCCTTTGTTGTGGTTGATCTGTTCTTCGCTTCCAACTGAGTGCTCTGATTTCACTAACTTCTTCCACTTGCGGTTGTGCTTGTTTTCCATGTCCTGCCGAGTCCTGATACATATTCTGTTGATCTTGGCGAAAATTGCTTCATTATCTTCTTCTAACGTATGTCTTCTGTTTCTTCGAAACGTTCTGTAGCGTCTTGTAGAAGGATTGATCTCATCCAGCGGTGGTAGTTGATTTGTGATTTGATGAGTGCCTGACTCGCTCTTTCCAATATACGTCTGGCTCTTTCTCCTGGAATTGGTGATTTTAACTGAAAGCCGTGTGGGATGATGTTATTATCTCTTGCTCTGCACAAGAAATTGAGGTGTGTTTCTTCCTTTGTTAGCTTGACCATAGTCTTCTCGTATCCTCGGAATTTGTTGCTGATACCGGGTCCGTACCGGGTGTACAACTTTTGTTTGAAGGTGGCTGACAATGTCTCGAGTTGTGAAGAAAAGTTTCGGACTTCCATTGTCTAAAGGTATGAAGATTTGAATCCTGAGAAAAAAAAAGATGAGTTATGCTGAAAAAACGAAATAAGTGATGAATAAAAATTAACTATTTTATCGAATCAAGAAGATTCGAGTATCAATAAATCAGGTTAGTATTAGTGTTAGTATATATGAAGTCGAAAAATGTAGATTTAAATGGGAGTTTAACTAGTCGATGAGCCTGAAATAAGAAAAGAAAAAAAAATTTAATTAGAAATCAATAGCCTGAAAAAAAGAAAAGTTGAATCAGAAATCAATAGCCTGAAAAAAGAAAAGTTTAATTGGAAATCAATAGCCTGAAAAAAAAAAGAAAAGTTGAATTAAAAAATTAAAATAAAATGAATGAATAAAGAATTAATATCAGCCGCGAGAAACAGAAGGCCTTAAACCATCTACGGAGAGACAACACCATCAAAATCCTACCTGCAGACAAAGGAAATGCTACCGTTATTATGGACACAGAACTCTATGAGCAGAAAATTGAAGAGACTCTCAGAAAAGGAAAATACACCACGATCGCACGAGATCCCACTCCAGCAATCGAACGGAAGGTTTACCTCACTTTGAAGAAATATCAACTTTATTTTTCAGATAAGGAGAGATCATCGTTGACACCACATCACAGCAAACCACCTCACCTATATGGACTGCCAAAGATTCATAAAACAGACGTCCCACTCAGACCGATCATCAGCTCCAGAAATTCAGCCACCCACAAGCTAGCGAGATTCCTACTACCGATCATCCAACCACTACAGGGAAACACTCCATCCGTCGTGAAGAACTCCAGGCACTTTGTTGAGATCCTAGAGAAAATTGAAGCTACACAAGGAGACCAACTCGTCAGCTTCGATGTAGAAAGCCTTTACACCAACGTTCCTGTCGGAGAAGCACTTCAAATAATCAAAACAAAACTTCAGAGCGACGAACACCTCGGAGATAGAACACCAATACCAGTAGAAGGAATTATGGATCTCCTAGAATGCTGTCTTCGGAACTGCTACTTCCAGATTAAGGACTCTTTCTTCACTCAAGATGAAGGACTACCAATGGGATCACCGCTCTCGCCGGTAATAGCGAATATATATATGGAATGGTTCGAAACATTCGCCATCGACCAAGCACATAAAAAACCGCGAATCTGGTTGAGATACGTCGACGACACATTCATAGTGTGGAACCACGGAGACGACGAACTGGACACCTTCCTACAACACCTCAACAACGTGAGACCTTCCATCAAATTCACCATCGAGAGAGAATCCCAAAACGAATTGCCTTTCCTGGACGTGAAAGTGAAGAGAACAGACAACAAATGGCAAACTTCTGTTTACAGGAAACCAACTCACACAGGACAATATCTCAACAATGGATCCAACCATCACGGAGCTACGAAAAGGGGCATAGTGAAAACTCTGATTGATCGTGCCTTCAGCCTCTGCAACAACGAGGAAAGCCTAACTTCCGAACTGGACCACATCAAGAGAGACCTCTACCAGAACGGCTATTCAAGGAAATTGGTGGAACAGACGTTGAAGAGCAGGAAACAGAGGATAATCCAAAAAGAAGAAGAACCGCAACAACCAACATTGTGCCTTCCCTACATCAAAGGATTGTCAGAGAGAATCAAGAAGATTGGATCCAAATACAAGATCAAGACCTGCTTCAAATCTGGAAACACCATCCGCAGCCAACTCACCAAAACCAGACCAACGAACAAAAACAGTGACTCCAAGAATTGTGTTTATCGAGTACCATGCGAATGTGGCAAATCATACATCGGAGAAACCAAGAGACCACTGGAAACCAGAATCGGCGAACACAAGAAAAACACCCAACGAGGAGAAACCACCAAGTCAGGAATCGCAGAACATGTGTGGACCCACCAACATAACATCAAATGGTCTGAGGCAGAAATCATCCATAGAGAAGAACACTGGTTCAAGAGGAAATTCAAGGAAGCAGCATACATAATGAATAATAACGCTTTCAGTCAACCAAGCGTCGAGATCCGCAACACATGGAAACCGCTGATTAGCCGAATCAACCGGTTACGGCTCACTGAACCGGAAAATCCCGCCATAGCTGACCTATAAATACCCCCGTATCCCAGGACTTTGTTAGTTCTCACCTGAAGACGATTGTAGATACACACAATCGAAACGTCGTGACAAACTCGATTTGAATCTTTCTCATAATTTTAATTCTTTATTCATTCATTTTATTTTAATTTTTTAATTCAACTTTTCTTTTTTTTCAGGCTATTGATTTCCAATTAAACTTTTCTTTTTTCAGGCTATTGATTTCTGATTCAACTTTTCTTTTTTTCAGGCTATTGATTTCTAATTATTTTTTTTTTTTTTCTTTTCTTATTTCAGGCTCATCGACTAGTTAAACTCCCATTTAAATCTACATTTTTCGACTTCATATATACTAACACTAATACTAACCTGATTTATTGATACTCGAATCTTCTTGATTCGATAAAATAGTTAATTTTTATTCATCACTTATTTCGTTTTTTCAGCATAACTCATCTTTTTTTTTTTTCTCAGGATTCAAATCTTCATACCTTTAGACAATGGAAGTCCGAAACTTTTCTTCACATTACTATATTCACTTCCACGGACTGGCAACAGAGCACCACGAGATTGAGTCAAGATATTAACGAAAGCACTTTTTTCAAAAACAAAGATAGATGCCTCTTTCAAAGTATCCTGATTTAAAGTTTGCTAATCACTCTTATATTCATGCACCATATGACACCAAGATATAAGTTTTTTTCAGCAAATATACCGCTTAAATCACTGAAACTATTGGGAGCTCACTTTTATGATGTTCAACCTAGCACCATGACCTTCAATATTATTCGTGGTGATGTTTATATAGAAATACTCACCAGGTTACTGTTCTTCCGTTATACATACGAGCAACCGAATCGAACAGAAGGTTGAATGGATAGTATCTGGGTTGTATTCGATTATGATGTTATGCTGTGTATATAGTTATACACACTAGGTGACGGTATTCTTGTTTTACATACGAGCGACCGAAACGAACAGAAAGTTAAATGGATAGTCTGAACAATCAATGTATCAGGGTAGTATCCGATTATATCGCAATACTGTATATTTAGTGATACATACCAGGTGACGGTACTTCCGTTACACATACTAGCGACTGAATCGAACAGAAGGTTAAATGGTTAGACGAAACGATAATTGTAACTGAGTTGTATTCTATTATATCGTGGTGATGTTCATATAGAAATACTCACCAGGTTACTGTTCTTCCGTTATACATACGAGCAACCGAATCGAACAGAAGGTTGAATGGATAGTATATGGGTTGTATTCGATAATGATGTTATGCTGTGTATATAGTTATACACACTAGGTGACGGTATTCCCGTTTCACATACGAGCGACCGAAACGAACAGAAAGTTGAATGGATAGTCTGAACAATCAATGTATCTGGGTGGTATCCGATTATATCGCAATACTGTATATATAGTGATACTAACCAGGTGACGGTACTTCCGTTACACATACTAGCGACTGAATCGAACAGAAGGTTAAATGGTTAGACGAAACGATAATTGAAACTGAGTTGTATTCGATTATATCGTGGTGATGTTTATATAGAAATACTCACCAGGTAACTGTTCTTTCGTTTTCACATACAAGCGACCGAATCGAGCAGAAGGTCAAATGGATAGATTGAACAATCATCGTATCTGGGTTGTATTCGATTATGTTTATATGAATATACTCACCAGGTAACTGTTCTTCCGTTACACATACTAGCGACTGAATCGAACAGAAGGTTAAATGGTTAGACGAAACGATAATTGTATCTGAGTTGTATTCGATGATATCGTGATGATGTTTATATAGCAATACTCACCAGGTAACTGTTCTTCCGTTTTACATACAAGCGACCGAATCGAGCAGAAGGTTGAATTCAGTATAGATTGAACAATCATCGTATCTGGGTTGTATTCGATTATGTTTATATAGTTATACTCACCAGGTAACTGTTCTTCCGTTATACAAACGAGCGACTGAATTGAACAGAAGGTTGAATGGATAGTATATGGGTTGTATTCGATTATGATGTTATGCTGTGTATATAGTTAAACACACTAGGTGACGGTATTCTTGTTTTACATACGAGCGACCGAAACGAACAGAAAATTGAATGGATAGTCTGAACAATCAATGTATCAGGGTGGCATCCGATTATATCGCAATACTGTATATATAGTGATACATACCAGGTGACGGTACTTCCGTTACACATACTAGCGACTGAATCGAACAGAAGGTTAAATGGTTAGACGAAACGATAATTGTAACTGAGTTGTATTCTATTATATCGTGGTGATGTTTATATAGAAATACTCACCAGTCTACTGTTCTTCCGTTTTACATACAAGCAACCGAATCGAACAGAAGGTTGAATGGATAGTATATGGGTTGTATTCGATTATGATGTTATGCTGTGTATATAGTTATACACACTAGGTGACGGTATTCCCGTTTTACATACGAGCGACCGAAACGAACAGAAAGTTGAATGGATAGTCTGAACAATCAATGTATCTGGGTGGTATCCTATTATATCGCAATACTGTATATATAGTGATACTAACCAGGTGACGGTACTTCCGTTACACATACTAGCGACTGAATCGAACAGAAGGTTAAATGGTTAGACGAAACGATAATTGTAACTGAGTTGTATTCTATTATATCGTGGTGATGTTTATATAGAAATACTCACCAGGTTACTGTTCTTTCGTTTTCACATACAAGCGACCGAATCGTGCAGAAGGTCAAATGGATAGATTGAACAATCATCGTATCTGGGTTGTATTCGATTATGTTTATATAGTTATACTCACCAGGTAACTGTTCTTCCGTTACACATACTAGCGACTGAATCGAACAGAATTCAGTAAAGATTGAACAATCATCGTATCTGGGTTGTATTCGTTTATGTTAATATAGTTATACTCACCAGGTAACTGTTCTTCCGTTACACATACTAGCGACTGAATCGAACAGAAGGTTAAATGGTTAGACGAAACGATAATTGTATCTGAGTTGTATTCGATGATATCGTGATGATGTTTATATAGCAATACTCACCAGGTAACTGTTCTTCCGTTTTACATACAAAAGACCGAATCGAGCAGAAGGTTGAATTCAGTATAGATTGAACAATCATCGTATCTGGGTTGTATTCGATTATGTTTATATAGTTATACTCACCAGGTAACTGTTCTTCCGTTATACATACGAGCGACTGAATTGAACAGAAGGTTGAATGGATAGTATATGGGTTGTATTCGATTATGATGTTATGCTGTGAATATAGTTATACACACTAGGTGACGGTATTCTTGTTTTACATACGAGCGACCGAAACGAACAGAAAGTTGAATGGATAGTCTGAACAATCAATGTATCAGGGTGGTATCCGATTATATCGCAATACTGTATATATAGTGATACATACCAGGTGACGGTACTTCCGTTACACATACTAGCGACTAAATCGAACAGAAGGTTAAATGGTTAGACGAAACGATAATTGCAACTGAGTTGTATTCTATTATATCGTGGTGATGTTTATATAGAAATACTCACCAGGTTACTGTTCTTCCGTTATACATACGAGCAACCGAATCGAACAGAAGGTTGAATGGATAGTATATGGGTTGTATTCGATTATGATGTTATGCTGTGTATATAGTTATACACACTAGGTGACGGTATTCCCGTTTCACATACGAGCGACCGAAACGAACAGAAAGTTGAATGGATAGTCTGAACAATCAATGTATCTGGGTGGTATCCGATTATATCGCAATACTGTATATATAGTGATACTTACCAGGTGACGGTACTTCCGTTACACATACTAGCGACTGAATCGAACAAAAGGTTAAATGGTTAGACGAAACGATAATTGAAACTGAGTTGTATTCGATTATATCGTGGTGATGTTTATATAGAAATACTCACCAGGTAACTGTTCTTTCGTTTTCACATACAAGCGACCGAATCGAGCAGAAGGTCAAATGGATAGATTGAACAATCATCGTATCTGGGTTGTATTCGATTATGTTTATATAGTTATACTCACCAGGTAACTGTTCTTCCGTTACACATACTAGCGACTGAATCGAACAGAAGGTTAAATGGTTAGACGAGACGATAATTGAAACTGAGTTGTATTCGATTATATCGTGGTGATGTTTATATAGAAATACTCACCAGATAACTGTTCTTTCGTTTTCACATACAAGCGACCGAATCGAGCAGAAGGTCAGATGGATAGATTGAACAATCATCGTATCTGGGTTGTATTCGATTATGTTTATATAGTTAAACTCACCAGGTAACTGTTCTTCCGTGACACATACGAGCGACTGAATTGAACAGAAGGTTGAATGGATAGTATATGGGTTGTATTCGATTATGATGTTATGCTGTGTATATAGTTATACAAACTAGGTTACGGTATTCTTGTTTTACATACGAGCGACCGAAATGAACAGAAAGTTGAATGGATAGTCTGAACAATCAATGTATCAGAGTGGTATCCGATTATATCGCAATACTGTATATATAGTGATACATACCAGGTGACGGTACTTCCGTTACACATACTAGCGACTGAATCGAACAGAAGGTTAAATGGTTAGACGAAACGATAATTGTAACTGAGTTGTATTCTATTATATCGTGGTGATGTTTATATAGAAATACTCACCAGGTTACTGTTCTTTCGTGTTCACATACAAGCGACCGAATCGAGCAGAAGGTCAAATGGATAGATTGAACAATCATCGTATCTGGGTTGTATTCGATTATGTTTATATAGTTATACTCACCAGGTAACTGTTCTTCCGTTACACATACTAGCGACTGAATCGAACAGAAGGTTAAATGGTTAGACGAAACGATAATTGAAACTGAGTTGTATTCTATTATATCGTGGTGATGTTTATATAGAAATACTCACCAGGTTACTGTTCTTCCGTTATACATACGAGCAACCGAATCGAACAGAAGGTTGAATGGATAGTATATGGGTTGTATTCGATTATGATGTTATGCCGTGTATATAGTTATACACACTAGGTGACGGTATTCCCGTTTCACATACGAGCGACCGAAACGAACAGAAAGTTGAATGGATAGTCTGAACAATCAATGTATCTGGGTGGTATCCGATTATATCGCAATACTGTATATATAGTGATACCAGGTGACGGTACTTCCGTTACACATACTAGCGACTGAATCGAACAGAAGGTGAAATGGTTAGACAAAACGATAATTGTATCTGAGTTGTATTCGATGATATCGTGATGATGTTTATATAGCAATACTCACCAGGTAACTGTTCTTCCGTTTTACATACAAGCGACCGAATCGAGCAGGAGGTTGAATAGATAGATTGAACAATCATCGTATCAGGGTTGTATTCGATAATGTTTATATAGTTATACTCACCAGGTAACTGTTCTTCCGTTACACATACTAGCGACTGAATCGAACAGAAGGTTAAATGGTTAGACGAAACGATAATTGAATCTGAGTTGTATTCGATGATATCGTGATGATGTTTATATAGCAATACTCACCAGGTAACTGTTCTTCCGTTTTACATACAAGCGACCGAATCGAGCAGAAGGTTGAATTCAGTATAGATTGAACAATCATCGTATCTGGGTTGTATTCGATTATGTTTATATAGTTATACTCACCAGGTAACTGTTCTTCCGTTATACATACGAGCGACTGAATTGAACAGAAGGTTGAATGGATAGTATATGGGTTGTATTCGATTAAGATGTTATGCTGTGTATATAGTTATACACACTAGGTGACGGTATTCCCGTTTCACATACGAGCGACCGAAACGAACAGAAAGTTGAATGGATAGTCTGAACAATCAATGTATCTGGGTGGTATCCGATTATATCGCAATACTGTATATATAGTGATACTTACCAGGTGACGGTACTTCCGTTACACATACTAGCGACTGAATCGAACAGAAGGTTGAATGGTTAGACAAAACGATAATTGTATCTGAGTTGTATTCGATTATATCGTGATGATGTTTATATAGCAATACTCACCAGGTAACTGTTCTTCCGTTTTACATACAAGCGACCGAATCGAGCAGGAGGTTGAATAGATAGATTGAACAATCATCGTATCAGGGTTGTATTCGATAATGTTTATATAGTTATACTCACCAGGTAACTGTTCTTCCGTTACACATACTAGCGACTGAATTGAACAGAAGGTTAAATGGTTAGACGAAACGATAATTGAATCTGAGTTGTATTCGATGATATCGTGATGATGTTTATATAGCAATACTCACCAGGTAACTGTTCTTCCGTTTTACATACAAGCGACCGAATCGAGCAGAAGGTTGAATTCAGTATAGATTGAAGAATCATCGTATCTGGGTTGTATTCGATTATGTTTATATAGTTATACTCACCAGGTAACTGTTCTTCCGTTACACATACTAGCGACTGAATCGAACAGAAGGTTAAATGGTTAGATGAAACAATAATTGAATCTGAGTTGTATTCGATGATATCGTGATGATGTTTATATAGCAATACTCACCAGGTAACTGTTCTTCCGTTTCACATACAAGCGACCGAATCGAGCAGAAGGTTGAATTCAGTATAGATTGAATAATCATCGTATCTGGGTTGTATTCGATTATGTTTATATAGTTATACTCACCAAGTAACTGTTCTTCCGTTACACATACTAGCGACTGAATCGAACAGAAGGTTAAATGGTTAGACGAAACGATAATTGAAACTGAGTTGTTTTCTATTATATCGTGGTGATGTTTATATAGAAATACTCACCAGGTTACTGTTCTTCCGTTATACATACGAGCAACCAAATCGAACAGAAGGTTGAATGGATAGTATATGGGTTGTATTCGATTATGATGTTATGCTGTGTATATAGTTATACACACTAGGTGACGGTATTCCCGTTTCACATACGAGCGACCGAAACGAAAAGAAAGTTGAATGGATAGTCTGAACAATCAATGTATCTGGGTGGTATCCGATTATATCGCAATACTGTATATATAGTGATACTTACCAGGTGACGGTACTTCCGTTACACATACTAGCGACTGAATCGAACAGGAGGTTAAATGGTTAGACAAAACGATAATTGTATCTGAGTTGTATTCGATGATATCGTGATGATGTTTATATAGCAATACTCACCAGGTAACTGTTCTTCCGTTTTACATACAAGCGACCGAATCGAGCAGGAGGTTGAATAGATAGATTGAACAATCATCGTATCTGGGTTGTATTCGATAATGTTTATATAGAAATACTCACCAGGTAACTGTTCTTTCGTTTTCACATACAAGCGACCGAATCGAGCAGAAGGTCAAATGGATAGATTGAACAATCATCGTATCTGGGTTGTATTCGATTATGTTTATATAGTTATACTCACCAGGTAACTGTTCTTCCGTTACACATACCAGCGACTGAATCGAACAGAAGGTTATATGGTTAGACGAAACGATAATTGAAACTGAGTTGTATTCGATTATATCGTGGTGATGTTTATATAGAAATACTCACCAGGTAACTGTTCTTTCGTTTTCACATACAAGCGACCGAATCGAGCAGAAGGTCAAATGGATAGATTGAACAATCATCGTATCTGGGTTGTATTCGATTATGTTTATATAGTTATACTCACCAGGTAACTGTTCTTTCGTTACACATACTAGCGACTGAATCGAACAGAAGGTTAAATGGTTAGACGAAACGATAATTGAAACTGAGTTGTATTCTATTATATCGTGGTGATGTTTATATAGAAATACTCACCAGGTTACTGTTCTTCCGTTATACATACGAGCAACCGAATCGAACAGAAGGTTGAATGGATAGTATATGGGTTGTATTCGATTATGATGTTATGCTGTGTATATAGTTATACACACTAGGTGACGGTATTCCCGTTTCACATACGAGCGACCGAAACGAACAGAAAGTTGAATGGATAGTCTGAACAATCAATGTATCTGGGTGGTATCCGATTATATCGCAATACTGTATATATAGTGATACTCACCAGGTGACGGTACTTCCGTTACACATACTAGCGACTGAATCGAACAGAAGGTTAAATGGTTAGACAAAACGATAATTGTATCTGAGTTGTATTCGATTATGTTTATATAGTTATACTCACCAGGTAACTGTTCTTCCGTTACACATACTAGCGACTGAATCGAACAGAAGGTTAAATGGTTAGACGAAACGATAATTGTATCTGAGTTGTATTCGATGATATCGTGATGATGTTTATATAGCAATACTCACCAGGTAACTGTTCTTCCGTTTTACATACAAGCGACCGAATCGAGCAGAAGGTTGAATTCAGTGTAGATTGAACAATCATCGTATCTGGGTTGTATTCGATTATGTTTATATAGTTATACTCACCAGGTAACTGTTCTTCCGTTATACATACGAGCGACTGAATTGAACAGAAGGTTGAATGGAAAGTATATGGGTTGTATTCGATTATGATGTTATGCTGTGTATATAGTTATACACACTAGGTGACGGTATTCTTGTTTCACATACGAGCGACCGAAACGAACAGAAAGTTGAATGGATAGTCTGAACAATCAATGTACCAGGGTGGTATCCGATTATATCGCAATACTGTATATATAGTGATACATACCAGGTGACGGTACTTCCGTTACACATACTAGCGACTGAATCGAACAGAAGGTTAAATGGTTAGACGAAACGATAATTGTAACTGAGTTGTATTCTATTATATCGTGGTGATGTTTATATAGAAATACTCACCAGGTTACTGTTCTTCCGTTATACATACGAGCAACCGAATCGAACAGAAGGTTGAATGGATAGTATCTGGGTTGTATTCGATTATGATGTTATGCTGTGTATATAGTTAAACACACTAGGTGACGGTATTCCCGTTTCACATACGAGCGACCGGAACGAACAGAAAGTTGAATGGATAGTCTGAACAATCAATGTATCTGGGTGGTATCCGATTATATCGCAATACTGTATATATAGTGATTCTAACCAGGTGACGGTACTTCCGTTACACATACTAGCGACTGAATCGAACAGAAGGTTAAATGGTTAGACGAAACGATAATTGAAACTGAGTTGTATTCGATTATATCGTGGTGATGTTTATATAGAAATACTCACCAGGTAACTGTTCTTTCGTTTTCACATACAAGCGACCGAATCGAGCAGAAGGTCAAATGGATAGATTGAACAATCATCGTATCTGGGTTGTATTCGATTATGTTTATATAGTTATACTCACCAGGTAACTGTTCTTCCGTTACACATACCAGCGACTGAATCGAACAGAAGGTTAAATGGTTAGACTAAACGATAATTGAAACTGAGTTGTATTCGATTATATCGTGGTGATGTTTATATAGAAATACTCACCAGGTAACTGTTCTTTCGTTTTCACATACAAGCGACCGAATCGAGCAGAAGGTCAAATGGATAGATTGAACAATCATCGTATCTGGGTTGTATTCGATTATGTTTATATAGTTATACTCACCAGGTAACTGTTCTTTCGTTACACATACTAGCGACTGAATCGAACAGAAGGTTAAATGGTTAGACGAAACGATAATTGTATCTGAGTTGTATTCGATGATATCGTGATGATGTTTATATAGCAATACTCACCAGATAACTGTTCTTCCGTTTTACATACAAGGGACCGAATCGAGCAGAAGGTTGAATTCAGTATAGATTGAACAATCATCGTATCTGGGTTGTATTCGATTATGTTTATATAGTTATACTCACCAGGTAACTGTTCTTCCGTTATACATACGAGCGACTGAATTGAACAGAAGGTTGAATGGATAGTATATGGGATGTATTCGATTATGATGTTATGCTGTGTATATAGTTATACACACTAGGTGACGGTATTCTTGTTTTACATACGAGCGACCGAAACGAACAGAAAGTTGAATGGATAGTCTGAAAAATCAATGTATCAGGGTGGTATCCGATTATATCACAATACTGTAGATTTATTGATACATACCAGGTGACGGTACTTCCGTTACACATACTAGCGACTGAATCGAACAGAAGGTCAAATGGTTAGACGAAACGATAATTGTAACTGAGTTGTATTCTATTATATCGTGGTGATGTTTATATAGAAATACTCACCAGGTTACTGATCTTCCGTTATACATACGAGCAACCGAATCGAACAGAAGGTTGAATGGATAGAATATGGGTTGTATTCGATTATGATGTTATGCTGTGTATATAGTTATACACACTAGGTGACGGTATTCCCGTTTTACATACGAGCGACCGAAACGAACAGAAAGTTGAATAGATAGTCTGAACAATCAATGTATCTGGGTGGTATCCGATTATATCGCAATACTGTATATATAGTGATTCTCACCAGGTGACGGTACTTCCGTTACACATACTAGCGACTGAATCGAACAGAAGGTTAAATGGTTAGACGAAACGATAATTGAAACTGAGTTGTATTCGATTATATCGTGGTGATGTTTATATAGAAATACTCACCAGGTAACTGTTCTTTCGTTTTCAAATACAAGCGACCGAATCGAGCAGAAGGTCAAATGGATAGATTGAACAATCATCGTATCTGGGTTGTATTCGATTATGTTTATATAGTTATACTCACCAGGTAACTGTTCTTCCGTTACACATACCAGCGACTGAATCGAACAGAAGGTTAAATGGTTAGACGAAACGATAATTGAAACTGAGTTGTATTCGATTATATCGTGGAGATGTTTATATAGAAATACTCACCAGGTAACTGTTCTTTCGTTTTCACATACAAGCGACCGAATCGAGCAGAAGGTCAAATGGATAGATTGAACAATCATCGTATCTGGGTTGTATTCGATTATGTTTATATAGTTATACTCACCAGGTAACTGTTCTTTCGTTACACATACTAGCGACTGAATCGAACAGAAGGTTAAATGGTTAGACGAAACGATAATTGTATCTGAGTTGTATTCGATGATATCGTGATGATGTTTATATAGCAATACTCACCAGATAACTGTTCTTCCGTTTTACATACAAGCGACCGAATCGAGCAGAAGGTTGAATTCAGTATAGATTGAACAATCATCGTATCTGGGTTGTATTCGATTATGTTTATATAGTTACTCACCAGGTAACTGTTCTTCCGTTATACATACGAGCGACTGAATTGAACAGAAGGTTGAATGGATAGTATATGGGTTGTATTCGATTATGATGTTATGCTGTGTATATAGTTTTACACACTAGGTGACGGTATTCTTGTTTTACATACGAGCGACCGAAACGAACAGAAAGTTGAATGGATAGTCTGAAAAATCAATGTATCAGGGTGGTATCCGATTATATCGCAATACTGTATATTTAGTGATACATACCAGGTGACGGTACTTCCGTTACACATACTAGCGACTGAATCGAACAGAAGGTCAAATGGTTAGACGAAACGATAATTGTAACTGAGTTGTATTCTATTATATCGTGGTGATGTTTATATAGAAATACTCACCAGGTTACTGTTCTTCCGTTATACTCACGAGCAACCGAATCGAACAGAAGGTTGAATGGATAGTCTGAACAATCAATGTATCTGGGTGGTATCCGATTATATCGCAATACTGTATATATAGTGATACTTACCAGGTGACGGTACTTCCGTTACACATACTAGCGACTGAATCGAACAGAAGGTTAAATAGTTAGACAAAACGATAATTGTATCTGAGTTGTATTCGATGATATCGTGATGATGTTTATATAGCAATACTCACCAGGTAACTGTTCTTCCGTTTTACATACAAGCGACCGAATCGAGCAGAAGGTTGAATTCAGTATAGATTGAACAATCATCGTATCTGGGTTGTATTCGATTATGTTTATATAGTTATACTCACCAGGTTACTGTTCTTCCGTTATACATACGAGCGACTGAATTGAACAGAAGGTTGAATGGATAGTATATGGCTTGTATTCGATTATGATGTTATGCTGTGTATATAGTTATACACACTAGGTGACGGTATTCTTGTTTTACATACGAGCGACCAAAACGAACAGAAAGTTGAATGAATAGTCTGAACAATCAATGTACCAGGTTGGTATCCGATTATATCGCAAAACTGTATATATAGTGATACATACCAGGTGACGGTACTTCCGTTACACATACTAGCGACTGAATCGAACAGAAGGTTGAATGGTTAGACGAAACGATAATTGTAACTGAGTTGTATTCTATTATATCGTGGTGATGTTTATATAGAAATACTCACCAGGTTACTGTTCTTCTGTTATACATACGAGCAACCGAATCGAACAGAAGGTTGAATGGATAGTATCTGGGTTGTATTCGATTATGATGTTATGCTGTGTATATAGTTAAACACACTAGGTGACGGTATTCCCGTTTCACATACGAGCGACCGAAACGAACAGAAAGTTGAATGGATAGTCTGAACAATTAATGTATCTGAGTGGTATCCGATTATATCGCAATACTGTATATATAGTGATACTAACCAGGTGACGGTACTTCCGTTACACATACTAGCGACTGAATCAAACAGAAGGTTAAATGGTTAGACGAAACGATAATTGAAACTGAGTTGTATTCGATTATATCGTGGTGATGTTTATATAGAAATACTCACCAGGTAACTGTTCTTTCGTTTTCACATTCAAGCGACCGAATCGAGCAGAAGGTCAAATGGATAGATTGAACAATCATCGTATCTGGGTTGTATTTGATTATGTTTATATAGTTATACTCACCAGGTAACTGTTCTTCCGTTACACATACTAGCGACTGAATCGAACAGAAGGATAAATGGTTAGACGAAACGATAATTGAAACTGAGTTGTATTCGATTATATCGTGGTGATGTTTATATAGAAATACTCACCAGGTAACTGTTCTTTCGTTTTCACATACAAGCGACCGAATCGAGCAGAAGGTCAAATGGATAGATTGAACAATCATCGTATCTGGGTTGTATTCGATTATGTTTATATAGTTATACTCACCAGGTAACCGTTCTTTCGTTACACATACGAGCGAATGAATTGAACAGAAGGTTGAATGGATAGTATATGGGTTGTATTCGATTATGATGTTATGCTGTGTATATAGTTATACACACTAGGTGACGGTATTCTTGTTTTACATACGAGCGACCGAAACGAACAGAAAGTTGAATGGATAGTCTGAACAATCAATGTATCAGGGTGGTTTCCGATTATATCGCAATACTGTATATATAGTGATACATACCAGGTGACGGTACTTCCGTTACACATACTAGCGACTGAATCGAACAGAAGGTTAAATGGTTAGACGAAACGATAATTGTAACTGAGTTGTATTCTATTATATCATGGTGATGTTTACATAGTTATACTAACCAGGTAACTGTTCTTCCGTTATACATACGAGCAACCGAATCGAACAGAAGGTTGAATGAATAGTATATGGGTTGTATTCGATTATGATGTTATGCTGTGTATATAGTTATACACACTAGGTGACGGTATTCCCGTTTCACATACGAGCGACCGAAACGAACAGATAGTTGAATGGATAGTCTGAACAATCAATGTATCTGGGTGGTATCCGATTATATCGCAATACTGTATATATAGTGATACTAACCAGGTGACGGTACTTCCGTTACACATACTAGCGACTGAATCGAACAGAAGGTTAAATGGTTAGACGAAACGATAATTGAAACTGAGTTGTATTCGATTATATCGTGGTGATGTTTATATATAAATACTCACCAGGTAACTGTTCTTTCGTTTTCACATACAAGCGACCGAATCGAGCAGAAGGTCAAATGGATATTGAACAATCATCGTATCTGGGTTGTATTCGATTATGTTTATATAGTTATACTCAACAGGTAACTGTTCTTCCGTTACACATACTAGCGACTGAATCGAACAGAAGGTTAAATGGTTAGACGAAACGATAATTGTATCTGAGTTGAATTCGATGATATCGTGATGATGTTTATATAGCAATACTCACCAGGTAACTGTTCTTCCGTTTTACATACAAGCGACCGAATCGAGCAGAAGGTTGAATTCAGTATAGATTGAACAATCATCGTATCTGGGTTGTATTCGATTATGTTTATATAGTTATACTCACCAGGTAACTGTTCTTCCGTTATACATACGAGCGACTGAATTGAACAGAAGGTTGAATGGATAGTATATGGGTTGTATTCGATTATGATGTTATGCTGTGTATATAGTTATACACACTAGGTGACGGTATTCTTGTTTTACATACGAGCGACCGAAACGAACAGAAAGTTGAATGGATAGTCTGAACAATCAATGTATTAGGGTTGTATCCGATTATATCGCAATACTGTATATATAGTGATACATACCAGGTGACGGTACTTCCGTTACACATACTAGCGACTGAATCGAACAGAAGGTAAAATGGTTAGACGAAACGATAATTGTAACTGAGTTGTATTCTATTATATCGTGGTGATGTTTATATAGAAATACTCACCAGGTTACTGTTCTTCCGTTATACATACGAACAACCGAATCGAACAGAAGGTTGAATGGATAGTATATGGGTTGTATTCGATTATGATGTTATGCTGTGTATATAGTTAAACACACTAGGTGACGGTATTCCCGTTTCACATACGAGCGACCGAAACGAACAGAAAGTTGAATGGATAGTCTGAACAATTAATGTATCTGAGTGGTATCCGATTATATCGCAATACTGTATATATAGTGATACTAACCAGGTGACGGTACTTCCGTTACACATACTAGCGACTGAATCAAACAGAAGGTTAAATGGTTAGACGAAACGATAATTGAAACTGAGTTGTATTCGATTATATCGTGGTGATGTTTATATAGAAATACTCACCAGGTAACTGTTCTTTCGTTTTCACATACAAGCGACAGAATCGAGCAGAAGGTCAAATGGATAGATTGAACAATCATCGTATCTGGGTTGTATTCGATTATGTTTATATAGTTATACTCACCAGGTAACTGTTCTTCCGTTACACATACGAGCGAATGAATTGAACAGAAGGTTGAATGGATAGTATATGGGTTGTATTCGATTATGATGTTATGCTGTGTATATAGTTATACACACTAGGTGACGGTATTCTTGTTTTACATACGAGCGACCGAAACGAACAGAAAGTTGAATGGATAGTCTGAACAATCAATGTATCAGGGTGGTATCCGATTATATCGCAATACTGTATATATAGTGATACATACCAGGTGACGGTACTTCCGTTACACATACTAGCGACTGAATCGAACAGAAGGTTAAATGGTTAGACGAAACGATAATTGTAACTGAGTTGTATTCTATTATATCATGGTGATGTTTACATAGTTATACTCACCAGGTAACTGTTCTTCCGTTATACATACGAGCAACCGAATCGAACAGAAGGTTGAATGAATAGTATATGGGTTGTATTCGATTATGATGTTATGCTGTGTATATAGTTATACACACTAGGTGACGGTATTCCCGTTTCACATACGAGCGACCGAAACGAACAGATAGTTGAATGGATAGTCTGAACAATCAATGTATCTGGGTGGTATCCGATTATATCGCAATACTGTATATATAGTGATACTAACCAGGTGACGGTACTTCCGTTACACATACTAGCGACTGAATCGAACAGAAGGTTAAATGGTTAGACGAAACGATAATTGAAACTGAGTTGTATTCGATTATATCGTGGTGATGTTTATATAGAAATACTCACCAGGTAACTGTTCTTTCGTTTTCACATACAAGCGACCGAATCGAGCAGAAGGTCAAATAGATAGATTGAACAATCATCGTATCTGGGTTGTATTCGATTATGTTTATATAGTTATACTCAACAGGTAACTGTTCTTCCGTTACACATACTAGCGACTGAATCGAACAGAAGGTTAAATGGTTAGACGAAACGATATTTGTATCTGAGTTGAATTCGATGATATCGTGATGATGTTTATATAGCAATACTCACCAGGTAACTGTTCTTCCGTTTTACATACAAGCGACCGAATCGAGCAGAAGGTTGAATTCAGTATAGATTGAACAATCATCGTATCTGGGTTGTATTCGATTATGTTTATATAGTTATACTCACCAGGTAACTGTTCTTCCGTTATACATACGAGCGACTGAATTGAACAGAAGGTTGAATGGATAGTATATGGGTTGTATTCGATTATGATGTTATGCTGTGTATATAGTTATACACACTAGGTGACGGTATTCTTGTTTTACATACGAGCGACCGAAACGAACAGAAAGTTGAATGGATAGTCTGAACAATCAATGTATTAGGGTTGTATCCGATTATATCGCAATACTGTATATATAGTGATACATACCAGGTGACGGTACTTCCGTTACACATACTAGCGACTGAATCGAACAGAAGGTAAAATGGTTAGACGAAACGATAATTGTAACTGAGTTGTATTCTATTATATCGTGGTGATGTTTATATAGAAATACTCACCAGGTTACTGTTCTTCCGTTATACATACGAACAACCGAATCGAACAGAAGGTTGAATGGATAGTATATGGGTTGTATTCGATTATGATGTTATGCTGTGTATATAGTTAAACACACTAGGTGACGGTATTCCCGTTTCACATACGAGCGACCGAAACGAACAGAAAGTTGAATGGATAGTCTGAACAATTAATGTATCTGAGTGGTATCCGATTATATCGCAATACTGTATATATAGTGATACTAACCAGGTGACGGTACTTCCGTTACACATACTAGCGACTGAATCAAACAGAAGGTTAAATGGTTAGACGAAACGATAATTGAAACTGAGTTGTATTCGATTATATCGTGGTGATGTTTATATAGAAATACTCACCAGGTAACTGTTCTTTCGTTTTCACATACAAGCGACAGAATCGAGCAGAAGGTCAAATGGATAGATTGAACAATCATCGTATCTGGGTTGTATTCGATTATGTTTATATAGTTATACTCACCAGGTAACTGTTCTTCCGTTACACATACGAGCGAATGAATTGAACAGAAGGTTGAATGGATAGTATATGGGTTGTATTCGATTATGATGTTATGCTGTGTATATAGTTATACACACTAGGTGACGGTATTCTTGTTTTACATACGAGCGACCGAAACGAACAGAAAGTTGAATGGATAGTCTGAACAATCAATGTATCAGGGTGGTATCCGATTATATCGCAATACTGTATATATAGTGATACATACCAGGTGACGGTACTTCCGTTACACATACTAGCGACTGAATCGAACAGAAGGTTAAATGGTTAGACGAAACGATAATTGTAACTGAGTTGTATTCTATTATATCATGGTGATGTTTACATAGTTATACTCACCAGGTAACTGTTCTTCCGTTATACATACGAGCAACCGAATCGAACAGAAGGTTGAATGAATAGTATATGGGTTGTATTCGATTATGATGTTATGCTGTGTATATAGTTATACACACTAGGTGACGGTATTCCCGTTTCACATACGAGCGACCGAAACGAACAGATAGTTGAATGGATAGTCTGAACAATCAATGTATCTGGGTGGTATCCGATTATATCGCAATACTGTATATATAGTGATACTAACCAGGTGACGGTACTTCCGTTACACATACTAGCGACTGAATCGAACAGAAGGTTAAATGGTTAGACGAAACGATAATTGAAACTGAGTTGTATTCGATTATATCTTGGTGATGTTTATATAGAAATACTCACCAGGTAACTGTTCTTTCGTTTTCACATACAAGCGACCGAATCGAGCAGAAGGTCAAATGGATAGATTTAACAATCATCGTATCTGGGTTGTATTCGATTATGTTTATATAGTTATACTCAACAGGTAACTGTTCTTCCGTTACACATACTAGCGACTGAATCGAACAGAAGGTTAAATGGTTAGACGAAACGATAATTGTATCTGAGTTGAATTCGATGATATCGTGATGATGTTTATATAGCAATACTCACCAGGTAACTGTTCTTCCGTTTTACATACAAGCGACCGAATCGAGCAGAAGGTTGAATTCAGTATAGATTGAACAATCATCGTATCTGGGTTGTATTCGATTATGTTTATATAGTTATACTCACCAGGTAACTGTTCTTCCGTTATACATACGAGCGACTGAATTGAACAGAAGGTTGAATGGATAGTATATGGGTTGTATTCGATTATGATGTTATGCTGTGGATATAGTTATACACACTAGGTGACGGTATTCTTGTTTTACATACGAGCGACCGAAACGAACAGAAAGTTGAATGGATAGTCTGAACAATCAATGTATTAGGGTTGTATCCGATTATATCGCAATACTGTATATATAGTGATACATACCAGGTGACGGTATTTCCGTTACACATACTAGCGACTGAATCGAACAGAAGATCAAATGGTTAGACGAAACGATAATTGTAACTGAGTTGTATTCTATTATATCGTGGTGATGTTTATATAGAAATACTCACCAGGTTACTGTTCTTCCGTTATACATACGAACAACCGAATCGAACAGAAGGTTGAATGGATAGTATATGGGTTGTATTCGATTATGATGTTATGATGTGTATATAGTTATACACACTAGGTGACGGTATTCCCGTTTTACATACGAGCGACCGAAACGAACAGAAAGTTGAATGGATAGTCTGAACAATCAATGTATCTGGGTGGTATCCGATTATATCGCAATACTGTATATATAGTGATACTAACCAGGTGACGGTACTTCCGTTACACATAATAGCGACTGAATCGAACAGAAGGTTAAATGGTTAGACGAAACGATAATTGTAACTGAGTTGTATTCTATTATATCGTGGTGATGTTCATATAGAAATGCTCAACAGGTTACTGTTCTTTCGTTTTCACATACAAGCGACCGAATCGAGCAGAAGGTCAAATGGATAGATTGAACAATCATCGTATCTGGGTTGTATTCGATTATGTTTATATAGTTATACTCACCAGGTAACTGTTCTTCCGTTACACATACTAGCGACTGAATCGAACAGAAGGTTAAATGGTTAGACGAAACGATAATTGAAACTGAGTTGTATTCTATTATATCGTGGTGATGTTTATATAGAAATACTCACCAGGTTACTAATCTTCCGTTATACATACGAGCAACCGAATCGAACAGAAGGTTGAATGGATAGTATATGGGTTGTATTCGATTATGATGTTATGCTGTGTATATAGTTATACACACTAGGTGACGGTATTCCCGTTTCACATACGAGCGACCGAAACGAACAGAAAGTTGAATGGATAGTCTGAACAATCAATGTATCTGGGTGGTATCCGATTATATCGCAATACTGTATATATAGTGATACTTACCAGGTGACGGTACTTCCGTTACACATACTAGCGACTGAATCGAACAGAAGGTTAAATGGTTAGACAAAACGATAATTGTATCTGAGTTGTATTCGATGATATCGTGATGATGTTTATATAGCAATACTCACCAGGTAACTGTTCTTCCGTTTTACATACAAGCGACAGAATCGAGCAGGAAGTTGAATAGATAGATTGAACAATCATCGTATCTGGGTTGTATTCGATAATGTTTATATAGTTATACTCACCAGGTAACTGTTCTTCCGTTACACATACTAGCGACTGAATCGAACAAAAGGTTAAATGGTTAGACGAAACGATAATTGTATCTGAGTTGTATTCGATGATATCGTGATGATGTTTATATAGCAATACTCACCAGGTAACTGTTCTTCCGTTTTACATACAAGCGACCGAATCGAGCAGAAGGTTGAATTCAGTATAGATTGAACAATCATCGTATCTGGGTTGTATTCGATTATGTTTATATAGTTATACTCACCAGGTAACTGTTCTTCCTTTATACATACGAGCGACTGAATTGAACAGGAGGTTGAATGGATAGTATATGGGTTGTATTCGATTATGATGTTATGCTGTGTATATAGTTATACTCACTAGGTGACGGTATTCTTGTTTTACATACAAGCGACCGAAACGAACAGAAAGTTGAATGGATAGTCTGAACAATCAATGTACCAGGGTGGTATCCGATTATATCGCAATACTGTATATATAGTGATACATACCAGGTGACGGTACTTCCGTTACACATACTAGCGACTGAATCGAACAGAAGGTTAAATGGTAAGACGAAACGATAATTGTAACTGAGTTGTATTCTATTATATCGTGATGTTCATATAGAAATACTCACCAGGTTACTGTTCTTCCGTTATACATACGAGCAACCGAATCGAACAGAAGGTTGAATGGATAGTATCTGGGTTGTATTCGATTATGATGTTATGCTGTGTATATAGTTAAATACACTAGGTGACGGTATTCCCGTTTCACATACGAGCGACCGAAACGAACAGAAAGTTGAATGGATGGTCTGAACAATCAATGTATCTGGGTGGTATCCGATTATATCGCAATACTGTATATATAGTGATACATACCAGGTGACGGTACTTCCGTTACACATACTAGCGACTGAATCGAACAGAAGGTTGAATGGTTAGACGAAACGATAATTGTAACTGAGTTGTATTCTATTATATCGTGGTGATGTTTATATAGAAATACTCACCAGGTTACTGTTCTTCTGTTATACATACGAGCAACCGAATCGAACAGAAGGTTGAATGGATAGTATCTGGGTTGTATTCGATTATGATGTTATGCTGTGTATATAGTTAAACACACTAGGTGACGGTATTCCCGTTTCACATACGAGCGACCGAAACGAACAGAAAGTTGAATGGATAGTCTGAACAATTAATGTATCTGAGTGGTATCCGATTATATCGCAATACTGTATATATAGTGATACTAACCAGGTGACGGTACTTCCGTTACACATACTAGCGACTGAATCAAACAGAAGGTTAAATGGTTAGACGAAACGATAATTGAAACTGAGTTGTATTCGATTATATCGTGATGATGTTTATATAGCAATACTCACCAGGTAACTGTTCTTCCGTTCTACATACAAGCGACCGAATCGAGCAGGAGGTTGAATAGATAGATTGAACAATCATCGTTTCTGGGTTGTATTCGATAATGTTTATATAGTTATACTCACCAGGTAACTGTTCTTCCGTTACACATACTAGCGACTGAATCGAACAGAAGGTTAAATGACGAAACGATAATTGTATCTGAGTTGTATTCGATGATATCGTGATGATGTTTATATAGCAATACTCACCAGGTAACTGTTTTTCCGTTTTACATACAAGCGACCGAATCGAGCAGAAAGTTGAATTCAGTATAGATTGAACAATCATCGTATCTGGGTTGTATTCGATTATGTTTATATAGTTATACTCACCAGGTAACTGTTCTTCCGTTACACATATTAGCGACTGAATCGAACAGAAGGTTAAATGGTTATACGAAACGATAATTGAAACTGAGTTGTATTCTATTATATCGTGGTGATGTTTATATAGAAATACTCACCAGGTTACTGTTCTTCCGTTATACATACGAGCAACCGAATCGAACAGAAGGTTGAATGGATAGTATATGGGTTGTATCTGATTATGATGTTATGCTGTGTATATAGTTATACACACTAGGTGACGGTTTCACATACGAGCGGTCGAAACGAAAAGGAAGTTGAATGGATAGTCTGAACAATCAATGTATCTGGGTGGTATCCGATTATATCGCAATACTGTATATATAGTGATACTTACCAGTTGACGGTACTTCCGTTACACATACTAGCGACTGAATCGAACAGAAGGTTAAATGGTTAGACAAAACGATAATTGTATCTGAGTTGTATTCGATGATATCGTGATGATGTTTATATAGCAATACTCACCAGGTAACTGTTCCTCCGTTTTACATACAAGCGACCGAATCGAGCAGGAGGTTGAATAGATAGATTGAACGATCATCGTATCTGGGTTGTATTCGATAATGTTTATATAGTTATACTCACCAGGTAACTGTTCTTCCGTTACACATACTAGCGACTGAATCGAACAGAAGGTTAAATGGTTAGACGAAACGATAATTGTATCTGAGTTGTATTCGATGATATCGTGATGATGGTTATATAGCAATACTCACCAGGTAACTGTTCTTCCGTTTTACATACAAGCGACCGAATCGAGCAGGAGGTTGAATAGATAGATTGAACGATCATCGTATCTGGGTTGTATTCGATAATGTTTATATAGTTATACTCACCAGGTAACTGTTCTTCCGTTACACATACTAGCGACTGAATCGAACAGAAGGTTAAATGGTTAGACGAAACGATAATTGTATCTGAGTTGTATTCGATGATATCGTGATGATGTTTATATAGCAATACTCACCAGGTAACTGTTCTTCCGTTTTACATACAAGCGACTGAATCGAGCAGAAGGTTGAATTCAGTATAGATTGAACAATCATCGTATCTGGGTTGTATTCGATTATGTTTATATAGTTATACTCACCAGGTAACTGTTCTTCCTTTATACATACGAGCGACTGAATTGAACAGAAGGTTGAATGGATAGTATATGGGTTGTATTCGATTATGATGTTATGCTGTGTATATAGTTATACACACTAGGTGACGGTATTCTTGTTTTACATACGAGCGACCGAAACGAACAGAAAGTTGAATGGATAGTCTGAACAATCAATGTATCTGGGTGGTATCCGATTATATCGCAATACTGTATATATAGTGATACATACCAGGTGACGGTACTTCCGTTACACATACTAGCGACTGAATCGAACAGAAGGTTAAATGGTTAGACGAAACGATAATTGTAACTGAGTTGTATTCTATTATATCGTGGTGATGTTTGTATAGAAATACTCACCAGGTTACTGTTCTTCCGTTATAAATACGAGCGACCGAAACGAACAGAAAGTTGAATGAATAGTCTGAACAATCGATGTATCTGGGTGGTATCCGATTATATCGCAATACTGTATATATAGTGATACTTACCAGGTGACGGTACTTCCGTTACACATACTAGCGACTGAATCGAACAGAAGGTGTAATGGTTAGACAAAACGATAATTGTATCTGAGTTGTATTCGATGATATCGTGATGATGTTTATATAGCAATACTCACCAGGTAACTGTTCTTCCGTTCTACATACAAGCGACCGAATCGAGCAGGAGGTTGAATAGATAGATTGAACAATCATCGTATCTGGGTTGTATTCGATAATGTTTATATAGTTATACTCACCAGGTAACTGTTCTTCCGTTACACATACTAGCGACTGAATCGAACAGAAGGTTAAATGACGAAACGATAATTGTATCTGAGTTGTATTCGATGATATCGTGATGATGTTTATATAGCAATACACACCAGGTAACTGTTCTTCCGTTTTACATACAAGCGACCGAATCGAGCAGAAGGTTGAATTCAGTATAGATTGAACAATCATCGTATCTGGGTTGTATTCGATTATGTTTATATAGTTATACTCACCAGGTTACTGTTCTTCCGTTACACATATTAGCGACTGAATCGAACAGAAGGTTAAATGGTTAGACGAAACGATAATTGAAACTGAGTTGTATTCTATTATATCGTGGTGATGTTTATATAGAAATACTCACCAGGTTACTGTTCTTCCGTTATACATACGAGCAACCGAATCGAACAGAAGGTTGAATGGATAGTATATGGGTTGTATTTGATTATGATGTTATGCTGTGTATATAGTTATACACACTAGGTGACGGTATTCCCGTTTCACATACGAGCGGTCGAAACGAAAAGGAAGTTGAATGGATAGTCTGAACAATCAATGTATCTGGGTGGTATCCGATTATATCGCAATACTGTATATATAGTGATACTTACCAGGTAACGGTACTTCCGTTACACATACTAGCGACTGAATCGAACAGAAGGTTGAATGGTTAGACAAAACGATAATTGTATCTGAGTTGTATTCGATGATATCGTGATGATGTTTATATAGCAATACTCACCAGGTAACTGTTCTTCCGTTTTACATACAAGCGACCGAATCGAGCAGGAGGTTGAATAGATAGATTGAACGATCATCGTATCTGGGTTGTATTCGATAATGTTTATATAGTTATACTCACCAGGTAACTGTTCTTCCGTTACACATACTAGCGACTGAATCGAACAGAAGGTTAAATGGTTAGACGAAGCGATAATTGTATCTGAGTTGTATTCGATGATATCGTGATGATGTTTATATAGCAATACTCACCAGGTAACTGTTCTTCCGTTTTACATACAAGCGACTGAATCGAGCAGAAGGTTGAATTCAGTATAGATTGAACAATCATCGTATCTGGGTTGTATTCGATTATGTTTATATATTTATACTCACCAGGTAACTGTTCTTCCTTTATACATACGAGCGACTGAATTGAACAGAAGGTTGAATGGATAGTATATGGGTTGTATTCGATTATGATGTTATGCTGTGTATATAGTTATACACACTAGGTGACGGTATTCTTGTTTTACATACGAGCGACCGAAACGAACAGAAAGTTGAATGGATAGTCTGAACAATCAATGTATCTGGGTGGTATCCGATTATATCGCAATACTGTATATATAGTGATACATACCAGGTGACGGTACTTCCGTTACACATACTAGCGACTGAATCGAACAGAAGGTTAAATGGTTAGACAAAACGATAATTGTATCTGAGTTGTATTCGATGATATCGTGATGATGTTTATATAGAAATACTCACCAGGTTACTGTTCTTCCGTTATACATACGAGCAACCGAATCGAACAGAAGGTTGAAAGGATAGTATATGGGTTGTATTCGATTATGATGTTATGCTGTGTATATAGTTATACACACTAGGTGAAGGTATTCCCGTTTCACATACGAGCGACCGAAACGAACAGAAAGTTGAATGGATAGTCTGAACAATCAATGTATCTGGGTGGTATCCGATTATATCGCAATACTGTATATATAGCGATACTTACCAGGTGACGGTACTTCCGTTACACATACTAGCGACTGAATCGAACAGAAGGTTAAATGGTTAGACAAAACGATAATTGTATCTGAGTTGTATTCGATGATATCGTGATGATGTTTATATAGCAATACTCACCAGGTAACTGTTCTTCCGTTTTATATGCAAGCGACCGAATCGAGCAGGAGGTTGAATAGATAGATTGAACAATCATCGTATCTGGGTTGTATTCGATAATGTTTATATAGTTATACTCACCAGGTAACTGTTCTTCCGTTACACATACTAGCGACTGAATCGAACAGAAGGTTAAATGGTTAGACGAAACGATAATTGTATCTGAGTTGTATTCGATGATATCGTGATGATGTTTATATAGCAATACTCACCAGGTAACTGTTCTTCCGTTTTACCTACAAGCGACCGAATCGAGCAGAAGGTTGAATTCAGTATAGATTGAACAATCATCGTATCTGGGTTGTATTCGATTATGTTTATATAGTTATACTCACTAGGTAACTATTCTTCCGTTATACATACGAGCGACTGAATTGAACAGAAGGTTGAATGGATAGTATATGGGTTGTATTCGATTATGATGTTATGCTGTGTATATAGTTATTCACACTAGGTGACGGTATTCTTGTTTTTCATACGAGCGACCGAAACGAACAGAAAGTTGAATGGATAGTCTGAACAATCAATGTACCAGGGTGGTATCCGATTATATCGCAATACTGTATATATAGTGATACATACCAGGTGACGGTACTTCCGTTACACATACTAGCGACTGAATCGAACAGAAGGTTAAATGGTTAGACGAAACGATAATTGTAACTGAGTTGAATTCTATTATATCGTGGTGATGTTTATATAGTTATACTCACCAGGTAACTGTTCTTCCATTACACATACTAGCGACTAAATCGAACAGAAGGTTAAATGGTTAGACGAAACGATAATTGTAACTGAGTTGTATTCTATTATATCGTGGTGATGTTTATATAGAAATACTCACCAGGTTACTGTTCTTCCGTTATACATACGAGCAACCGAATCGAACAGAAGGTTGAATGGATAGTATCTGGGTTGTATTCGATTATGATGTTATGCTGTGTATATAGTTAAACACACTAGGTGACGGTATTCCCGTTTCACATACGAGCGACCGAAACGAACAGAAAGTTGAATGGATAGTCTGAACAATCAATGTATCTGGGTGGTATCCGATTATATCGCAATACTGTATATATAGTGATACTAACCAGGTGACGGTACTTCCGTTACACATACTAGCGACTGAATAGTACAGAAGGTTAAATGGTTAGACGAAACGATAATTGAAACTGAGTTGTATTCGATTATATCGTGGTGATGTTTATATAGAAATACTCACCAGGTAACTGTTCTTTCGTTTTCACATACAAGCGACCGAATCGAGCAGAAGGTCAAATGGATAGATTGAACAATCATCGTATCTGGGTTGTATTCGATTATGTTTATATAGTTATACTCACCAGGTAACTGTTCTTCCGTTACACATACGAGCGACCGAATCGAACAGAAGGTTAAATGGTTAGACGAAACGATAATTGAAACTGAGTTGTATTCGATTATATCGTGGTGATGTTTATATAGAAATACTCACCAGGTAACTGTTCTTTCGTTTTCACATGCAAGCGACCGAATCGAGCAGAAGGTCAAATGGATGGATTGAACAATCATCGTATCTGGGTTGTATTCGATTATGTTTATATAGTTATACTCACCTGGTAACTGTTCTTCCGTTACACATACTAGCGACTGAATCGAACAGAAGGTTAAATGGTTAGACGAAACGATAATTGAAACTGAGTTGTATTCTATTATATCGTGGTGATGTTTATATAGAAATACTCACCAGGTTACTGTTCTTCCGTTATACATACGAGCAACCGAATCGAACAGAAGGTTGAATGGATAGTATATGGGTTGTATTCGATTATGATATTATGCTGTGTATATAGTTTAACACACTAGGTGACGGTATTCCCGTTTCACATACGAGCGACCGAAACGAACAAAAGTTGAATGGATAGTCTGAACAATCAATGTATGTGGGTGGTATCCGATTATATCGCAATACTGTATATATAGTGATACATACCAGGTAACGGTACTTCCGTTACACATACTAGCGACTGAATCGAACAGAAGGTTAAATGGTTAGACGAAACGATAATTGTAACTGAGTTGTATTCTATTATATCGTGGTGATGTTTATATAGTTATACTCACCAGGTAACTGTTCTTTCGTAACACATACTAGCGACTAAATCGAACAGAAGGTTAAATGGTTAGACGAAACGATAATTGTAACTGAGTTGTATTCTATTATATCGTGGTGATGTTTATATAGAAATACTCACCAGGTTACTGTTCTTCCGTTATACATACGAGCAACCGAATCGAACAGAAGGTTGAATGGATAGTATCTGGGTTGTATTCGATTATGATGTTATGCTGTGTATATAGTTATACACACTAGATGACGGTATTCTTGTTTTACATACGAGCGACCGAAACGAACAGAAAGTTAAATGGATAGTCTGAACAATCAATGTATCAGGGTGGTATCCGATTATATCGCAATACTGTATATATAGTGATACATACCAGGTGACGGTACTTCCGTTACACATACTAGCGACTGAATCGAACAGAAGGTTAAATGGTTAGACGAAACGATAATTGAAACTGAGTTGTATTCGATTATATCGTGGTGATGTTTATATAGAAATACTCACCAGGTAACTGTTCTTTCGTTTTCACATACAAGTGACCGAATCGAGCAGAAGGTCAAATGGATGGATTGAACAATCATCGTATCTGGGTTGTATTCGATTATGTTTATATAGTTATACTCACCAGGTAACTGTTCTTCCGTTACACATACTAGCGACTGAATCGAACAGAAGGTTAAATGGTTAGACGAAACGATAATTGTATCTGAGTTGTATTCGATGATATCGTGATGATGTTTATATAGCAATACTCACCAGGTAACTGTTCTTCCGTTTTACATACAAGCGACCGAATCGAGCAGAAGGTTTAATTCAGTATAGATTGAACAATCATCGTATCTGGGTTGTATTCGATTATGTTTATATAGTTATACTCACCAGGTAACTGTTCTTCCGTTATACATACGAGCGACTGAATTGAACAGAAGGTTTAATGGATAGTATATGGGTTGTATTCGATTATGATGTTATGCTGTGTATATAGTTATACACACTAGGTGACGGTATTCTTGTTTTACATACGAGCGACCGAAACGAACAGAAAATTGAATGGATAGTCTGAACAATCAATGTATCAGGGTGGTATCCGATTATATCGCAATACTGTATATATAGTGATACATACCAGGTGACGGTACTTCCGTTACACATACTAGCGACTGAATCGAACAGAAGGTTAAATGGTTAGACGAAACGATAATTGTAACTGAGTTGTATTCTATTATATCGTGGTGATGTTTATATAGAAATACTCACCAGGTTACTGTTCTTCCGTTTTACATACGAGCAACCGAATCGAACAGAAGGTTGAATGGATAGTATATGGGTTGTATTCAATTATGATGTTATGCTGTGTATATAGTTATACACACTAGGTGACGGTATTCCCGTTTTACATACGAGCGACCGAAACGAACAGAAAGTTGAATGGATAGTCTGAACAATCAATGTATCTGGGTGGTATCCGATTATATCGCAATACTGTATATATAGTGATACTAACCAGGTGACGGTACTTCCGTTACACATACTAGCGACTGAATCGAACAGAAGGTTAAATGGTTAGACGAAACGATAATTGTAACTGAGTTGTATTCTATTATATCGTGGTGATGTTTATATAGAAATACTCACCAGGTTACTGTTCTTTCGTTTTCACATACAAGCGACCGAATCGTGCAGAAGGTCAAATGGATAGATTGAACAATCATCGTATCTGGGTTGTATTCGATTATGTTTATATAGTTATACTCACCAGGTAACTGTTCTTCCGTTACACATACTAGCGACTGAATCGAACAGAAGGTTAAATGGTTAGACGAAACGATAATTGAAACTGAGTTGTATTCTATTATATCGTGGTGATGTTTATATAGAAATACTCACCAGGTTACTGTTCTTCCGTTATACATACGAGCAACCGAATCGAACAGAAGGTTGAATGGATAGTCTGAACAATCAATGTATCTGGGTGGTATCCGATTATATCGCAATACTGTATAGATAGTGATACTTACCAGGTGACGGTACTTCCGTTACACATACTAGCGACTGAATCGAACAGAAGGTTAAATGGTTAGACGAAACGATAATTGAAACTGAGTTGTATTCGATTATATCGTGGTGATGTTTATATAGAAATACTCACCAGGTAACTGTTCTTTCGTTTTCACATACAAGTGACCGAATCGAGCAGAAGGTCAAATGGATGGATTGAACAATCATCGTATCTGGGTTGTATTCGATTATGTTTATATAGTTATACTCACCAGGTAACTGTTCTTCCGTTACACATACTAGCGACTGAATCGAACAGAAGGTTGAATGGTTAGACGAAACGATAATTGTATCTGAGTTGTATTCGATGATATCGTGATGATGTTTATATAGCAATACTCACCAGGTAACTGTTCTTCCGTTTTACATACAAGCGACCGAATCGAGCAGAAGGTTGAATTCAGTATAGATTGAACAATCATCGTATCTGGGTTGTATTCGATTATGTTTATATAGTTATACTCACCAGGTAACTGTTCTTCCGTTATACATACGAGCGACTGAATTGAACAGAAGGTTTAATGGATAGTATATGGGTTGTATTCGATTATGATGTTATGCTGTGTATATAGTTATACACACTAGGTGACGGTATTCTTGTTTTACATACGAGCGACCGAAACGAACAGAAAATTGAATGGATAGTCTGAACAATCAATGTATCAGGGTGGTATCCGATTATATCGCAATACTGTATATATAGTGATACATACCAGGTGACGGTACTTCCGTTACACATACTAATGACTGAATCGAACAGAAGGTTAAATGGTTAGACGAAACGATAATTGTAACTGAGTTGTATTCTATTATATCGTGGTGATGTTTATATAGAAATACTCACCAGGTTACTGTTCTTCCGTTTTACATACGAGCAACCGAATCGAACAGAAGGTTGAATGGATAGTATATGGGTTGTATTCGATTATGATGTTATGCTGTGTATATAGTTATACACACTAGGTGACGGTATTCCCGTTTTACATACGAGCGACCGAAACGAACAGAAAGTTGAATGGATAGTCTGAACAATCAATGTATCTGGGTGGTATCCGATTATATCGCAATACTGTATATATAGTGATACTAACCAGGTGACGGTACTTCCGTTACACATAACAGCGACTGAATCGAACAGAAGGTTAAATGGTTAGACGAAACGATAATTGTAACTGAGTTGTATTCTATTATATCGTGGTGATGTTTATATAGAAATACTCACCAGGTTACTGTTCTTTCGTTTTCACATACAAGCGACCGAATCGTGCAGAAGGTCAAATGGATAGATTGAACAATCATCGTATCTGGGTTGTATTCGATTATGTTTATATAGTTATACTCACCAGGTAACTGTTCTTCCGTTACACATACTAGCGACTGAATCGAACAGAAGGTTAAATGGTTAGACGAAACGATAATTGAAACTGAGTTGTATTCTATTATATCGTGGTGATGTTTATATAGAAATACTCACCAGGTTACTGTTCTTCCGTTATACATACGAGCAACCGAATCGAACAGAAGGTTGGATGGATAGTCTGAACAATCAATGTATCTGGGTGGTATCCGATTATATCGCAATACTGTATAGATAGTGATACTTACCAGGTGACGGTACTTCCGTTACACATACTAGCGACTGAATCGAACAGAAGGTTAAATGGTTAGACAAAACGATAATTGTATCTGAGTTGTATTCGATGATATCGTGATGATGTTTATATAGCAATACTCACCAGGTAACTGTTCTTCCGTTTTACATACAAGCGACCGAATCGAGCAGGAGGTTGAATAGATAGATTGAACAATCATCGTATCTGGGTTGTATTCGATTATGTTTATATAGTTTTACTCACCAGGTAACTGTTCTTCCGTTATACATACGAGCGACTGAATTGAACAGAAGGTTGAATGGATAGTATATGGGTTGTATTCGATTATGATGTTATGCTGTGTATATAGTTATACACACTAGGTGACGGTATTCTTGTTTTACATACGAGCGACCGAAACGAACAGAAAATTGAATGGATAGTCTGAACAATCAATGTATCAGGGTGGTATCCGATTATATCGCAATACTGTATATATAGTGATACATACCAGGTGACGGTACTTCCGTTACACATACTAGCGACTGAATCGAACAGAAGGTTAAATGGTTAGACGAAACGATAATTGTAACTGAGTTGTATTCTATTATATCGTGGTGATGTTTATATAGAAATACTCACCAGGTTACTGTTCTTCCGTTTTACATACGAGCAACCGAATCGAACAGAAGGTTGAATGGATAGTAATGGGTTGTATTCGATTATGATGTTATGCTGTGTATATAGTTATACACACTAGGTGACGGTATTCCCGTTTTACATACGAGCGACCGAAACGAACAGAAAGTTGAATGGATAGTCTGAACAATCAATGTATCTGGGTGGTATCCGATTATATCGCAATACTGTATATATAGTGATACTAACCAGGTGACGGTACTTCCGTTACACATACTAGCGACTGAATCGAACAGAAGGTTGAATGGTAAGACGAAACGATAATGGTAACTGAGTTGTATTCTATTATATCGTGGTGATGTTTATATAGAAATACTCACCAGGTTACTGTTCTTTGGTTTTCACATACAAGCGACCGAATCGTGCAGAAGGTCAAATGGATAGATTGAACAATCATCGTATCTGGGTTGTATTCGATTATGTTTATATAGTTATACTCACCAGGTAACTGTTCTTCCGTTACACATACTAGCGACTGAATCGAACAGAAGGTTAAATGGTTAGACGAAACGATAATTGAAACTGAGTTGTATTCTATTATATCGTGGTGATGTTTATATAGAAATACTCACCAGGTTACTGTTCTTCCGTTATACATACGAGCAACCGAATCGAACAGAAGGTTGAATGGATAGTCTGAACAATCAATGTATCTGGGTGGTATCCGATTATATCGCAATACTGTATAGATAGTGATACTTACCAGGTGACGGTACTTCCGATACACATACTAGCGACTGAATCGAACAGAAGGTTAAATGGTTAGACGAAACGATAATTGAAACTGAGTTGTATTCGATTATATCGTGGTGATGTTTATATAGAAATACTCACCAGGTAACTGTTCTTTCGTTTTCACATACAAGTGACCGAATCGAGCAGAAGGTCAAATGGATGGATTGAACAATCATCGTATCTGGGTTGTATTCGATTATGTTTATATAGTTATACTCACCAGGTAACTGTTCTTCCGTTACACATACTAGCGACTGAATCGAACAGAAGGTTAAATGGTTAGACGAAACGATAATTGTATCTGAGTTGTATTCGATGATATCGTGATGATGTTTATATAGCAATACTCACCAGGTAACTGTTCTTCCGTTTTACATACAAGCGACCGAATCGAGCAGAAGGTTGAATTCAGTATAGATTGAACAATCATCGTATCTGGGTTGTATTCGATTATGTTTATATAGTTATACTCACCAGGTAACTGTTCTTCCGTTATACATACGAGCGACTGAATTGAACAGAAGGTTTAATGGATAGTATATGGGTTGTATTCGATTATGATGTTATGCTGTGTATATAGTTATACACACTAGGTGACGGTATTCTTGTTTTACATACGAGCGACCGAAACGAACAGAAAATTGAATGGATAGTCTGAACAATCAATGTATCAGGGTGGTATCCGATTATATCGCAATACTGTATATATAGTGATACATACCAGGTGACGGTACTTCCGTTACACATACTAGCGACTGAATCGAACAGAAGGTTAAATGGTTAGACGAAACGATAATTGTAACTGAGTTGTATTCTATTATATCGTGGTGATGTTTATATAGAAATACTCACCAGGTTACTGTTCTTCCGTTTTACATACGAGCAACCGAATCGAACAGAAGGTTGAATGGATAGTATATGGGTTGTATTCGATTATGATGTTATGCTGTGTATATAGTTATACACACTAGGTGACGGTATTCCCGTTTTACATACGAGCGACCGAAACGAACAGAAAGTTGAATGGATAGTCTGAACAATCAATGTATCTGGGTGGTATCCGATTATATCGCAATACTGTATATATAGTGATACTAACCAGGTGACGGTACTTCCGTTACACATACTAGCGACTGAATCGAACAGAAGGTTAAATGGTTAGACGAAACGATAATTGAAACTGAGTTGTATTCTATTATATCGTGGTGATGTTTATATAGAAATACTCACCAGGTTACTGTTCTTTCGTTTTCACATACAAGCGACCGAATCGTGCAGAAGGTCAAATGGATAGATTGAACAATCATCGTATCTGGGTTGTATTCGATTATCTTTATATAGTTATACTCACCAGGTAACTGTTCTTCCGTTACACATACTAGCGACTGAATCGAACAGAAGGTTAAATGGTTAGACGAAACGATAATTGAAACTGAGTTGTATTCTATTATATCGTGGTGATGTTTATATAGAAATACTCACCAGGTTACTGTTCTTCCGTTATACATACGAGCAACCGAATCGAACAGAAGGTTGAATGGATAGTCTGAACAATCAATGTATCTGGGTGGTATCCGATTATATCGCAATACTGTATAGATAGTGATACTTACCAGGTGACGGTACTTCCGTTACACATACTAGCGACTGAATCGAACAGAAGGTTAAATGGTTAGACAAAACGATAATTGTATCTGAGTTGTATTCGATGATATCGTGATGATGTTTATATAGCAATACTCACCAGGTAACTGTTCTTCCGTTTTACATACAAGCGACCGAATCGAGCAGGAGGTTGAATAGAAAGATTGAACAATCATCGTATCTGGGTTGTATTTGATTATGTTTATATAGTTTTACTCACCAGGTAACTGTTCTTCCGTTATACATACGAGCGACTGAATTGAACAGAAGGTTGAATGGATAGTATATGGGTTGTATTCGATTATGATGTTATGCTGTGTATATAGTTATACACACTAGGTGACGGTATTCTTGTTTTACATACGAGCGACCGAAACGAACAGAAAATTGAATGGATAGTCTGAACAATCAATGTATCAGGGTGGTATCCGATTATATCGCAAAACTGTATATATAGTGATACATACCAGGTGACGGTACTTCCGTTACACATACTAGCGACTGAATCGAACAGAAGGTTAAATGGTTAGACGAAACGATAATTGTAACTGAGTTGTATTCTATTATATCGTGGTGATGTTTATATAGAAATACTCACCAGGTTACTGTTCTTCCGTTTTACATACGAGCAACCGAATCGAACAGAAGGTTGAATGGATAGTAATGGGTTGTATTCGATTATGATGTTATGCTGTGTATATAGTTATACACACTAGGTGACGGTATTCCCGTTTTACATACGAGCGACCGAAACGAACAGAAAGTTGAATGGATAGTCTGAACAATCAATGTATCTGGGTGGTATCCGATTATATCGCAATACTGTATATATAGTGATACTAACCAGGTGACGGTACTTCCGTTACACATACTAGCGACTGAATCGAACAGAAGGTTGAATGGTAAGACGAAACGATAATTGTAACTGAGTTGTATTCTATTATATCGTGGTGATGTTTATATAGAAATACTCACCAGGTTACTGTTCTTTCGTTTTCACATACAAGCGACCGAATCGTGCAGAAGGTCAAATGGATAGATTGAACAATCATCGTATCTGGGTTGTATTCGATTATGTTTATATAGTTATACTCACCAGGTAACTGTTCTTCCGTTACACATACTAGCGACTGAATCGAACAGAAGGTTTAATGGTTAGACGAAACGATAATTGTATCTGAGTTGTATTCGATGATATCGTGATGATGTTTATATAGCAATACTCACCAGGTAACTGTTCTTCCGTTTTACATACAAGCGACCGAATCGAGCAGGAGGTTGAATAGATAGATTGAACAATCATCGTATCTGGGTTGTATTCGTTTATGTTTATATAGTTATACTCACCAGGTAACTGTTCTTCCGTTACACATACTAGCGACTGAATCGAACAGAAGGTTGAATGGTTAGACGAAACGATAATTGTATCTGAGTTGTATTCGATGATATCGTGATGATGTTTATATAGCAATACTCACCAGGTAACTGTTCTTCCGTTTTACATACAAGCGACCGAATCGAGCAGAAGGTTGAATTCAGTATAGATTGAACAATCATCGTATCTGGGTTGTATTCGATTATGTTTATATAGTTATACTCACCAGGTAATTGTTCTTCCGTTATACATACGAGCGACTGAATTGAACAGAAGGTTGAATGGATAGTATATGGGTTGTATTCGATTATGATGTTAAGCTGTGATTATAGTTATACACACTAGGTGACGGTATTCTTGTTTTACATACGAGCGACCGAAACGAACAGAAAGTTGAATGGATAGTCTGAACAATCAATGTATCAGGGTGATATCCGATTATATCGCAATACTGTATATATAGTGATACATACCAGGTGAAGGTACTTCCGTTACACATACTAGCGACTGAATCGAACAGAAGGTTAAATGGTTAGACGAAACGATAATTGTAACTGAGTTGTATTCTATTATATCGTGGTGATGTTTTTATAGAAATACTCACCAGGTTACTGTTCTTCCGTTATACATACGAGCAACCGAATCGAACAGAAGGTTGAATGGATAGTATATGGGTTGTATTCGATTATGATGTTATGCTGTGTATATAGATATACACACTAGGTGACGGTATTCCCGTTTTACATACGAGCGACCGAAACGAACAGAAAGTTGAATGGATAGTCCGAACAATCAATGTATCTGGGTGGTATCCGATTATATCGCAATACTGTATATATAGTGATACTAACCAGGTGACGGTACTTCCGTTACACATACTAGCGAATAATCGAACAGAAGGTTAAATGGTTAGACGAAACGATAATTGTAACTGAGTTGTATTCTATTATATCGTGGTGATGTTTATATAGAAATACTCACCAGGTTACTGTTCTTTCGTTTTCACATACAAGCGACCGAATCGAGCAGAAGGTCAAATGGATAGATTGAACAATCATCGTATCTGGGTTGTATTCGATTATGTTTATATAGTTATACTCACCTGGTAACTGTTCTTCCGTTACACATACTAGCGACTGAATCGAACAGAAGGTTAAATGGTTAGACGAAACGATAATTGAAACTGAGTTGTATTCTATTATATCGTGGTGATGTTTATATAGAAATACTCACCAGGTTACTGTTCTTCCGTTATACATACGAGCAACCGAATCGAACAGAAGGTTGAATGGATAGTCTGAACAATCAATGTATCTGGGTGGTATCCGATTATATCGCAATACTGTATATATAGTGATACATACCAGGTGACGGTACTTCCGTTACACATACTAGCGACTGAATCGAACAGAAGGTTAAATGGTTAGACAAAACGATAATTGTATCTGAGTTGTATTCGATGATATCGTGATGATGTTTATATAGCAATACTCACCAGGTAACTGTTCTTCCGTTTTACATACAAGCGACCGAATCGAGCAGGAGGTTGAATAGATAGATTGAACAATCATCGTATCTGGGTTGTTTTCGATTATGTTTATATAGTTATACTCACCAGGTAACTGTTCTTCCGTTATACATACGAGCGACTGAATTGAACAGAAGGTTGAATGGATAGTCTGAACAATCAATGTATCAGGGTGGTATCCGATTATATCGCAATACTGTATATATAGTGATACATACCAGGTGACGGTACTTCCGTTACACATACTAGCGACTGAATCGAACAGAAGGTTAAATGGTTAGACGAAACGATAATTGTAACTGAGTTGTATTCTATTATATCGTGGTGATGTTTATATAGAAATACTCACCAGGTTACTGTTCTTCCGTTTTACATACGAGCAACCGAATCGAACAGAAGGTTGAATGGATAGTATATGGGTTGTATTCGATTATGATGTTATGCTGTGTATATAGTTATACACACTAGGTGTCGGTATTCCCGTTTTACATACGAGCGACCGAAACGAACAGAAAGTTGAATGGATAGTCTGAACAATCAATGTATCTGGGTGGTATCCGATTATATCGCAATACTGTATATATAGTGATACTAACCAGGTGACGGTACTTCCGTTACACATACTAGCGACTGAATCGAACAGAAGGTTAAATGGTTAGACGAAACGATAATTGAAACTGAGTTGTATTCGATGATATCGTGATGATGTTTATATAGCAATACTCATCAGGTAACTGTTCTTCCGTTTTACATACAAGCGACTGAATCGAGCAGGAGGTTGAATAGATAGATTGAACAATCATCGTATCTGGGTTGTATTCGATAATGTTTATATAGTTATACTCACCAGGTAACTGTTCTTCCGTTACACATACTAGCGACTGAATCGAACAGAAGGTTGAATGGATAGTCTGAACAATCAATGTATCAGGGTGGTATCCGATTATATCGCAATACTGTATATATAGTGATACATACCAGGTGACGGTACTTCCGTTACACATACTAGCGACTGAATCGAACAGAAGGTTAAATGGTTAGACGAAACGATAATTGTAACTGAGTTGTATTCTATTATATCGTGGTGATGTTTATATAGAAATACTCACCAGGTTACTGTTCTTCCGTTTTACATACGAGCAACCGAATCGAACAGAAGGTTGAATGGATAGTATATGGGTTGTATTCGATTATGATGTTATGCTGTGTATATAGTTATACACACTAGGTGTCGGTATTCCCGTTTTACATACGAGCGACCGAAACGAACAGAAAGTTGAATGGATAGTCTGAACAATCAATGTATCTGGGTGGTATCCGATTATATCGCAATACTGTATATATAGTGATACTAACCAGGTGACGGTACTTCCGTTACACATACTAGCGACTGAATCGAACAGAAGGTTAAATGGTTAGACGAAACGATAATTGAAACTGAGTTGTATTCGATGATATCGTGATGATGTTTATATAGCAATACTCATCAGGTAACTGTTCTTCCGTTTTACATACAAGCGACTGAATCGAGCAGGAGGTTGAATAGATAGATTGAACAATCATCGTATCTGGGTTGTATTCGATTATGTTTATATAGTTATACTCACCAGGTAACTGTTCTTCCGTTACACATACGAGCGACTGAATTGAACAGAAGGTTGAATGGATAGTATATGGGTTGTATTCGAATATGATGTTATGCTGTGTATATAGTTATACACACTAGGTAACGGTATTCTTGTTTTACATACGAGCGACCGAAACGAACAGAAAGTTGAATGGATAGTCTGAACAATCAATGTATCAGGGTGGTATCCGATTATATCGCAATACTGTATACATACTGTATACCTACTGTATACATACTGTATACATACCAGGTGACGGTACTTCCGTTACACATACTAGCGACTGAATCGAACAGAAGGTTAAATGGTTAGACGAAACGATAATTGTAACTGAGTTGTATTCTATTATATCGTGGTGATGTTTATATAGAAATACTCACCAGGTTACTGTTCTTCCGTTATACATACGAGCAACCAAATCGAACAGAAGGTTGAATGGATAGTGTATGGGTTGTATTCGATTATGATGTTATGCTGTGTATATAGTTATACACACTAGGTGACGGTATTCCCGTTTTACATACGAGCGACCGAAACGAACAGAAAGTTGAATGGATAGTCTGAACAATCAATGTATCTGGGTGGTATCCGATTATATCGCAATACTGTATATATAGTGATACTAACCAGGTGACGGTACTTCCGTTACACATACTAGCGACTGAATCGAACAGAAGGTTAAATGGTTAGACGAAACGATAATTGTAACTGAGTTGTATTCTATTATATCGTGGTGATGTTTATATAGAAATACTCACCAGGTTACTGTTCTTTCGTTTTCACATACAAGCGACCGAATCGAGCAGAAGGTCAAATGGATAGATTGAACAATCATCGTATCTGGGTTGTATTCGATTATGTTTATATAGTTATACTCACCAGGTAACTGTTCTTCCGTTACACATACTAGCGACTGAATCGAACAGAAGGTTAAATGGTTAGACGAAACGATAATTGTAACTGAGTTGTATTCTATTATATCGTGGTGATGTTTATATAGAAATACTCACCAGGTTACTGTTCTTCCGTTATACATACGAGCAACCGAATCGAACAGAAGGTTGAATGGATAGTATATGGGTTGTATTCGATTATAATGTTATGCTGTGTATATAGTTATACACACTAGGTGACGGTATTCCCGTTTCACATACGAGCGACCGAAACGAACAGAAAGTTGAATGAATAGTCTGAACAATCGATGTATCTGGGTGGTATCCGATTATATCGCAATACTGTATATATAGTGATACTTACCAGGTGACGGTACTTCCGTTACACATACTAGCGACTGAATCGAACAAAAGGTTAAATGGTTAGACAAAACGATAATTGTATCTGAGTTGTATTCGATGATATCGTGATGATGTTTATATAGCAATACTCACCAGGTAACTGTTCTTCCGTTTTACATACGAGCGACCGAATCGAGCAGGAGGTTGAATAGATAGATTGAACAATCATCGTATCTGGGTTGTATTCGATAATGTTTATATAGTTATACTCACCAGGTAACTGTTCTTCCGTTACACATACTAGCGATTGAATCGAACAGAAGGTTAAATGGTTAGACGAAACGATAATTGTATCTGAGTTGTATTCGATGATATCGTGATGATGTTTATATAGCAATACTCACCAGGTAACTGTTCTTCCGTTTTACATACAAGCGACCGAATCGAGCAGAAGGTTGAATTCAGTATAGATTGAACAATCATCGTATTTGGGTTGTATTCGATTATATTTATATAGTAATACTCACCAGGTAACTGTTCTTCCGTTACACATACTAGCGACTGAATCGAACAGAAGGTTAAATGGTTAGACGAAACGATAATTGTATCTGAGTTGTATTCGATGATATCGTGATGATGTTTATATAGCAATACTCACCAGGTAACTGTTCTTCCGTTTTACATACAAGCGACCGAATCGAGCAGAAGGCTGAATTCAGTATAGATTGAACAATCATCGTATCTGGGTTGTATTCGATTATGTTTATATAGTTATACTCACCAGGTAACTGTTCTTCCGTTATACATACGAGCGACTGAATTGAACAGAAGGTTGAATGGATAGTATATGGGTTGTATTCGATTATGATGTTATGCTGTGTATATAGTTATACACACTAGGTGACGGTTTTCTTGTTTTACATACGAGCGACCAAAACGAACAGAAAGTTGAATGGATAGTCTGAACAATCAATGTATCAGGGTGGTATCCGATTATATCGCAATACTAAATATATAGTGATACATACCAGGTAACGGTACTTCCGTTACACATACTAGCGACTGAATCGAACAGAAGGTTGAATGGTTAGACGAAACGATAATTGTAACTGAGTTGTATTCTATTATATCGTGGTGATGTTTATATAGAAATACTCACCAGGTTACTGTTCTTCCGTTATACATACGAGCAACCGAATCGAACAGAAGGTTGAATGGATAGTACATGGGTTTTTGTTTGAAGGTGGCTGACAATGTCTCGAGTTGTGAAGAAAAGTTTCGGACTTCCATTGTCTGAAGGTATGAAGATTTGAATCCTGAGAAAAGAAAAGATGAGTTATGCTGAAAAAACGAAATAAGTGATGAATAAAAAATTAACTATTTTATCGAATCAAGAAGATTCGAGTATCAATAAATCAGGTTAGTATTAGTGAAGTCGAAAAATGTAGATTTAAATGGGAGTTTAACTAGTCGATGAGCCTGAAAATAAGAAAAAATTGAATTAGAAATCAATAGCCTGAAAAAAAAAAGTTGAATTAGAAATCAATAGCTTGAAAAAAGAAAAGTTGAATTAGAAATCAATAGCCTGAAAAAAGAAAAGTTGAATTAAAAATTAAAATAAAATGAATAAATAAAGAATTAAAATTATGAGAAAGATTCAAATCGAGTTTGTCACGACGTTTCGATTGTGTGTATCTACAATCGTCTTCAGGTGAGAACTAACAAAGTCCTGGGATACGGGGGTATTTATAGGTCAGCTATGGCGGGATTTTCCGGTTCAGTGAGCCGTAACCGGTTGATTCGGCTAATCAGCGGTTTCCATGTGTTGCGGATCTCGACGCTTGGTTGACTGAAAGCGTTATTATTCATTATGTATGCTGCTTCCTTGAATTTCCTCTTGAACCAGTGTTCTTCTCTATGGATGATTTCTGCCTCAGACCATTTGATGTTATGTTGGTGGGTCCACACATGTTCTGCGATTCCTGACTTGGTGGTTTCTCCTCGTTGGGTGTTTTACTTGTGTTCGCCGATTCTGGTTTCCAGTGGTCTCTTGGTTTCTCCGATGTATGATTTGCCACATTCGCATGGTACTCGATAAACACAATTCTTGGAGTCACTGTTTTTGTTCGTTGGTCTGGTTTTGGTGAGTTGGCTGCGGATGGTGTTTCCAGATTTGAAGCAGGTCTTGATCTTGTATTTGGATCCAATCTTCTTGATTCTCTCTGACAATCCTTTGATGTAGGAAAGGCACAATGTTGGTTGTTGCGGTTCTTCTTCTTCTTGGATTATCCTCTGTTTCCTGCTCTTCAACGTCTGTTCCACCAATTTCCTTGAATAGCCGTTCTGGTAGAGGTCTCTCTTGATGTGGTCCAGTTCGGAAGTTAGGCTTTCCTCGTTGTTGCAGAGGCTGAAGGCACGATCAATCAGAGTTTCCACTATGCCCCTTTTCGTAGCTCCGTGATGGTTGGATCCATTGTTGAGATATTGTCCTGTGTGAGTTGGTTTCCTGTAAACAGAAGTTTGCCATTTGTTGTCTGTTCTCTTCACTTTCACGTCCAGGAAAGGCAATTCGTTTTGGGATTCTCTCTCGATGGTGAATTTGATGGAAGGTCTCACGTTGTTGAGGTGTTGTAGGAAGGTGTCCAGTTCGTCGTCTCCGTGGTTCCACACTATGAATGTGTCGTCGACGTATCTCAACCAGATTCGCGGCTTTTTATGTGCTTGGTCGATGGCGAATGTTTCGAACCATTCCATATATATATTCGCTATTACTGGCGAGAGCGGTGATCCCATTGGTAGTCCTTCATCTTGAGTGAAGAAAGAGTCCTTAATCTGGAAGTAGCAGTTCCGAAGACAGCATTCTAGGAGATCCATAATTCCTTCTACTGGTATTGGTGTTCTATCTCCGAGGTGTTCGTCGCTCTGAAGTTTTGTTTTGATTATTTGAAGTGCTTCTCCGACAGGAACGTTGGTGTAAAGGCTTTCTACATCGAAGCTGACGAGTTGATCTCCTTGTGTAGCTTCAATTTTCTCTAGGATCTCAACAAAGTGCCTGGAGTTCTTCACGAAGGATGGAGTGTTTCCCTGTAGTGGTTGGATGATCGGTAGTAGGAATCTCGCTAGCTTGTGGGTGGCTGAATTTCTGGAGCTGATGATCGGTCTGAGTGGGACGTCTGTTTTATGAATCTTTGGCAGTCCATATAGGTGAGGTGGTTTGCTGTGATGTGGTGTCAACGATGATCTCTCCTTATCTGAAAAATAAAATTGATATTTCTTCAAAGTGAGGTAAACCTTCCGTTCGATTACTGGAGTGGGATCTCGTGCGATCGTGGTGTATTTTCCTTTTCTGAGAGTCTCTTCAATTTTCTGCTCATAGAGTTCTGTGTCCATAATAACGGTAGCATTTCCTTTGTCTGCAGGTAGGATTTTGATGGTGTTGTCTTTTCGTAGATGGTTTAAGGCCTTCTGTTCCTCGCGGCTGATATTGGGTGTAGTAGGTGTTAGTTCGCGATCCAGTTGTTCCCTCACTTTCCATCTGAATTCCTCTGCTTGGATTTGGTTGATGAATAAGGTGGTAGTCTCCACAGCGCTGATTATCTCCAATAATGGTATCTCCTTCGGTGTTATGGCGAAATTGAGTCCTTTGTTCAGAAGAGATTCCTCTATCTCAGTGAGTGGGCGGGAGCTCATGTTGATGATGTTTCCTTTGTTGTGGTTGATCTGTTCTTCGCTTCCAACTGAGTGCTCTGATTTCACTAACTTCTTCCACTTGCGGTTGTGCTTGTTTTCCATGTCCTGCCGAGTTCTGATACATATTCTGTTGATCTTGGCGAAAATTGCTTCATTATCTTCTTCTAACGTATGTCTTCTGATTTCTTCGAAACGTTCTGTAGCGTCTTGTAGAAGGATTGATCTCATCCAGCGGTGGTAGTTGATTTGTGATTTGATGAGTGCCCGACTCGCTCTTTCCAATATACGTCTGGCTCTTTCTCCTGGAATTGGTGATTTTAACTGAAAGCCGTGTGGGATGATGTTATTATCTCTTGCTCTGCACAAGAAATTGAGGTGTGTTTCTTCCTTTATTAGCTTGACCATAGTCTTCTCGTATCCTCGGAATTTGTTGCTGATACCGGGTCCGTACCGGGTGTACAACTTTTGTTTGAAGGTGGCTGACAATGTCTCGAGTTGTGAAGAAAAGTTTCGGACTTCCATTGTCTAAAGGTATGAAGATTTGAATCCTGAGAAAAGAAAAGATGAGTTATGCTGAAAAAACGAAATAAGTGATGGATAAAAAATTAACTATTTTATCGAATCAAGAAGATTCGAGTATCAATAAATCAGGTTAGTATTAGTGTTAGTATATATGAAGTCGAAAAATGTAGATTTAAATGGGAGTTTAACTAGTCGATGAGCCTGAAAATAAGAAAAAATTGAATTAGAAATCAATAGCCTGAAAAAGAAAAGTTGAATTAGAAATCAATAGCTTGAAAAAAGAAAAGTTGAATTAGAAATCAATAGCCTGAAAGAAGAAAAGTTGAATTAAAAATTAAAATAAAATGAATGAATAAAGAATTAAAATTATGAGAAAGATTCAAATCGAGTTTGTCACGACGTTTCGATTGTGTGTATCTACAATCGTCTTCAGGTGAGAACTAACAAAGTCCTGGGATACGGGGGTATTTATAGGTCAGCTATGGCGGGATTTTTCCGGTTCAGTGAGCCGTAACCGGTTGATTCGGCTAATCAGCGGTTTCCATGTGTTGCGGATCTCGACGCTTGGTTGACTGAAAGCGTAATTATTCATTATGTATGCTGCTTCCTTGAATTTCCTCTTGAACCAGTGTTCTTCTCTATGGATGATTTCTGCCTCAGACCATTTGATGTTATGTTGGTGGGTCCACACATGTTCTGCGATTCCTGACTTGGTGGTTTCTCCTCGTTGGGTGTTTTTCTTGTGTTCGCCGATTCTGGTTTCCAGTGGTCTCTTGGTTTCTCCGATGTATGATTTGCCACATTCGCATGGTACTCGATAAACACAATTCTTGGAGTCACTGTTTTTGTTCGTTGGTCTGGTTTTGGTGAGTTGGCTGCGGATGGTGTTTCCAGATTTGAAGCAGGTCTTGATCTTGTATTTGGATCCAATCTTCTTGATTCTCTCTGACAATCCTTTGATGAAGGGAAGGCACAATGTTGGTTGTTGCGGTTCTTCTTCTTCTTGGATTATCCTCTGTTTCCTGCTCTTCAACGTCTGTTCCACCAATTTCCTTGAATAGCCGTTCTGGTAGAGGTCTCTCTTGATGTGGTCCAGTTCGGAAGTTAGGCTTTCCTCGTTGTTGCAGAGGCTGAAGGCACGATCAATCAGAGTTTTCACTATGCCCCTTTTCGTAGCTCCGTGATGGTTGGATCCATTGTTGAGATATTGTCCTGTGTGAGTTGGTTTCCTGTAAACAGAAGTTTGCCATTTGTTGTCTGTTCTCTTCACTTTCACGTCCAGGAAAGGCAATTCGTTTTGGGATTCTCTCTCGATGGTGAATTTGATGGAAGGTCTCACGTTGTTGAGGTGTTGTAGGAAGGTGTCCAGTTCGTCGTCTCCGTGGTTCCACACTATGAATGTGTCGTCGACGTATCTCAACCAGATTCGCGGCTTTTTATGTGCTTGGTCGATGGCGAATGTTTCGAACCATTCCATATATATATTCGCTATTACTGGCAGTCCATATAGGTGAGGTGGTTTGCTGTGATGTGGTGTCAACGATGATCTCTCCTTATCTGAAAAATGAAGTTGATATTTCTTCAAAGTGAGGTAAACCTTCCGTTCGATTACTGGAGTGGGATCTCGTGCGATCGTGGTGTATTTTCCTTTTCTGAGAGTCTCTTCAATTTTCTGCTCATAGAGTTCTGTGTCCATAATAACGGTAGCATTTCCTTTGTCTGCAGGTAGGATTTTGATGGTGTTGTCTCTTCGTAGATGGTTTAAGGCCTTCTGTTCCTCGCGGCTGATATTGGGTGTAGGAGGTGTTAGTTCGCGCAACACATGGAAACCGCTGATTAGCCGAATCAACCGGTTACGGCTCACTGAACCGGAAAATCCCGCCATAGCTGACCTATAAATACCCCCGTATCCCAGGACTTTGTTAGTTCTCACCTGAAGACGATTGTAGATACACACAATCGAAACGTCGTGACAAACTCGATTTGAATCTTTCTCATAATTTTAATTCTTTATTCATTCATTTTATTTTAATTTTTAATTCAACTTTTCTTTTTTCAGGCTATTGATTTCTAATTCAACTTTTCTTTTTTCAAGCTATTGATTTCTAATTCAACTTTTCTTTTTCAGGCTATTGATTTCTAATTCAATTTTTTCTTATTTTCAGGCTCATCGACTAGTTAAACTCCCATTTAAATCTACATTTTTCGACTTTATATATACTAACACTAATACTAACCTGATTTATTGATACTCGAATCTTCTTGATTCGATAAAATAGTTAATTTTTTATTCATCACTTATTTCGTTTTTTCAGCATAACTCATCTTTTCTTTTCTCAGGATTCAAATCTCCATACCTTTAGGCAATGGAAGTCCGAAACTTTTCTTCACAGTACATGGGTTGTATTCGATTATGATGTTATGCTGTGTATATAGTTATACACACTAGGTGACGGTATTCCCGTTTTACATACGAGCGACCGAAACGAACAGAAAGTTGAATGGATAGTCTGAACAATCAATGTATCTGGGTGGTATCCGATTATATCGCAATACTGTATATATAGTGATAATAACCAGGTGACGGTACTTCCGTTACACATACTAGCGACTGAATCGAACAGAAGGTTAAATGGTTAGACGAAACGATAATTGTAACTGAGTTGTGTTCTATTATATCGTGGTGATGTTTATAAAGAAATACTCACCAGGTTACTGTTCTTTCGTTTTCACATACAAGCGACCGAATCGAGCAGAAGGTCAAATGGATAGATTGAACAATCATCGTATCTGGGTTGTATTCGATTATGTTTATATAGTTATACTCACCAGGTAACTGTTCTTCCGTTACACATATTAGCGACTGAATCGAACAGAAGGTTAAATGGTTAGACGAAACGATAATTGAAACTGAGTTGTATTCGATGATATCGTGATGATGTTTATATAGCAATACTCATCAGGTAACTGTTCTTCCGTTTTACATACAAGCGACTGAATCGAGCAGGAGGTTGAATAGATAGATTGAACAATCATCGTATCTGGGTTGTATTCGATAATGTTTATATAGTTATACTCACCAGGTAACTGTTCTTCCGTTACACATACTAGCGACTGAATCGAACAGAAGGTTAAATGGTTAGACGAAACGATAATTGTATCTGAGTTGTATTCGATGATATCGTGATGATGTTTATATAGCAATACTCACCAGGTAACTGTTCTTCCGTTTTACATACAAGCGACTGAATCGAGCAGAAGGTTGAATTCAGTATAGATTGAACAATCATCGTATCTGGGTTGTATTCGATTATGTTTATATAGTTATACTCACCAGGTAACTGTTCTTCCTTTATACATACGAGCGACTGAATTGAACAGAAGGTTGAATGGATAGTATATGGGTTGTATTCGATTATGATGTTATGCTGTGTATATAGTTATACACACTAGGTGACGGTATTCTTGTTTTACATACGAGCGACCGAAACGAACAGAAAGTTGAATGGATAGTCTGAACAATCAATGTATCTGGGTGGTATCCGATTATATCGCAATACTGTATATATGGTGATACATACCAGGTGACGGTACTTCCGTTACACATACTAGCGACTGAATCGAACAGAAGGTTGAATGGTTAGACGAAACGATAATTGTAACTGAGTTGTATTCTATTATATCGTGGTGATGTTTATATAGAAATACTCACCAGGTTACTGTTCTTCCGTTATACATACGAGCAACCGAATCGAACAGGAGGTTGAATGGATAGTATATGGGTTGTATTCGATTATGATGTTATGCTGTGTATATAGTTATACACACTAGGTGAAGGTATTCCCGTTTCACATACGAGCGACCGAAACGAACAGAAAGTTGAATGGATAGTCTGAACAATCAATGTATCTGGGTGGTATCCGATTATATCGCAATACTGTATATATAGCGATACTTACCAGGTGACGGTACTTCCATTACACATACTAGCGACTGAATCGAACAGAAGGTTAAATGGTTAGACAAAACGATAATTGAATCTGAGTTGTATTCGATGATATCGTGATGATGTTTATATAGCAATACTCACTAGGTAACTGTTCTTCCGCTTTACATACAAGCGACCGAATCGAGCAGGAGGTTGAATAGATAGATTGAACAATCATCGTATCTGGGTTGTATTCGATAATGTTTATATAGTTATACTCACCAGGTAACTGTTCTTCCGTTACACATACTAGCGACTGAATCGAACTGAAGGTTAAATGGTTAGACGAAACGATAATTGTATCTGAGTTGTATTCGATGATATCGTGATGATGTTTATATAGCAATACTCACCAGGTAACTGTTCTTCCGTTTTACCTACAAGCGACCGAATCGAGCAGAAGGTTGAATTCAGTATAGATTGAACAATCATCGTATCTGGGTTGTATTCGATTATGTTTATATAGTTATACTCACCAGGTAACTATTCTTCCGTTATACATACGAGCGACTGAATTGAACAGAAGGTTGAATGGATAGTATATGGGTTGTATTCGATTATGATGTTATGCTGTGTATATAGTTATACACACTAGGTGACGGTATTCTTGTTTTACATACGAGCGAGCGAAACGAACAGAAAGTTGAATGGATAGTCTGAACAATCAATGTACCAGGGTGGTATCCGATTATATCGCAATACTGTATATATAGTGATACATACCAGGTGACTGTACTTCCGTTACACATACTAGCGACTGAATCGAACAGAAGGTTAAATGGTTAGACGAAACGATAATTGAAACTGAGTTGTATTCGATTATATCGTGGTGATGTTTATATAGAAATACTCACCAGGTAACTGTTCTTTCGTTTTCACATACAAGCGACCGAATCGAGCAGAAGGTCAAATGGATAGATTGAACAATCATCGTATCTGGGTTGTATTCGATTATGTTTATATAGTTATACTCACCAGGTAACTGTTCTTCCGTTACACATACGAGCGACCGAATCGGACAGAAGGTTAAATGGTTAGACGAAACGATAATTGAAACTGAAATGTATTCGATTATATCGTGGTGATGTTTATATAGAAATACTCACCAGGTAACTGTTCTTTCGTTTTCACATGCAAGCGACCGAATCGAGCAGAAGGTCAAATGGATGGATTGAACAATCATCGTATCTGGGTTGTATTCGATTATGTTTATATAGTTATACTCACCAGGTAACTGTTCTTCCGTTACACATACTAGCGACTGAATCGAACAGAAGGTTAAATGGTTAGACGAAACGATAATTGAAACTGAGTTGTATTCTATTATATCGTGGTGATGTTTATATAGAAATACTCACCAGGTTACTGTTCTTCCGTTATACATACGAGCAACCGAATCGAACAGAAGGTTGAATGGATAGTATTTGGGTTGTATTCGATTATGATGTTATGCTGTGTATATAGTTTTACACACTAGGTGACGGTATTCCCGTTTCACATACGAGCGACCGAAACGAACAGAAAGTTGAATGGATAGTCTGAACAATCAATGTATGTGGGTGGTATCCGATTATAAAGCAATACTGTATATATAGGGATACATACCAGGTGACGGTACTTCCGTTACACATACTAGCGACTGAATCGAACAGAAGGTTAAATGGTTAGACGAAACGATAATTGTAACTGAGTTGTATTCTATCATATCGTGGTGATGTTTATATAGTTATACTCACCAGGTAACTGTTCTTCCGTTACACATACTAGCGACTAAATCGAACAGAAGGTTAAATGGTTAGACGAAACGATAATTGTAACTGAGTTGTATTCTATTATTTATTTATTTATTTATTTTTTTTATTTTTATCCCAACAGACCACATAGGTCTAATTACAAGGATAATAAAACAAGATACACTAATATAGTAATATACATCAAGAAGGTATCAGGTATATATGTTAACTCCAAAATAACCCATATTATATATAAAAAAAAACAGTGATGAAGTAGGTAGGTCTAAGTTGGGTGAATGAACTTATGCGGATATGTTTATTATGTGGTTGAAAATTATAGTTCTAACCATATTATGAGACATAGTTCAATCTAAATCCAATATGACGTTGAATTCGTTAGCTAATCGCAACATGGCTACAAGTGGGGGTCTAGTGGTGAGCATAAAGGGAATATTAAACATGGCGATTGATCTAGTCTTTCTTGCTGGCACATTGAAAGTTATTAGGGAAAGTAGTTCAGGTGAATTGATTTTATTATTGATTAGCTTATACAAAAAAGTTATCATTGTGAGAGTTCTCCTATTTTCCAATGTCAGTATTTTGAATTCACTTCTCAATTGACATGAACGAACAGTGTTATAGTCTGCTCGTCTTTTATATTTCTTGAAATGAAGGAATCTTAAAAATGTATTTTGTACTTTCTCCAACTTGCATAGGTTAGTGCAATATTCAGTGAACCATATATGTGCACCAAATTCCAGTTTAGGTCGTATGAGGCTGAAGTATAAGACTTTTATGGAGTTAATATTTGTGAAACTTGCTGCTTGTCTAATGATGAATCCCATTAATCTGTTGGCGGCTTTTGAAATTATCGCGATGTGGTGAGAAAAAGAAAAATTGTTGTCATATGTGATTCCTAGGTCTTTCACCTTTTTACAACGCCTTAGAGCCTCGTTTCCTATCATGTAGTCAAACAACACTGGATCTTTCATTCTGGTGATTGTCAAAGTGAAGCATTTCTCTACGTTGAAATATAGTTAATTAGCTATACTCCATTCATACAAATAATTGATATCTTTCTGGAGCATAACACAGTCACGTACAGTATGTACTTGTTTAAAAATCTTCAGATCATCAGCAAACAATAGACATTTCGAAGATTTCAATACTGATGGTAAATCGTTAATGAAAATCAGGAATAAAAGAGGTCCCAAATTCGAGCCTTGAGGAACACCTGAGTTGGCCTCAAACTTTCCTGATGTATTTCCATCATATTTTACCTTTGAGAATCTACTTTCTAAATAGCTTTTCATCATTTTGAGAAAATTACCTGACATTCCAACCTTGTGTAATTTCAACAATAATACGTCATGATCAACTTTGTCGAATGCTTTGCGGAAGTCGGTATAAATAGTGTCTAATTGTGTTTTCTTCTTTAAAGTTTCGTAAACGCAATTTCCAAAAACCAACAGGTTTGTACTAATAGACTTTTTGGCTACGAATCCATGTTGCTGGGACACAATATACTTCTCGATGTAGTTGTATACATTCAAGTAAATGATTTGTTCAAATAGCTTGGCTGGTGCGCATATTATAGATATTGGACGATAATTTGTGATATCCATTTTGTTGCCAGATTTGAGTATTGGTGTAACTATAGAGGTTTTCCAATGCGAGGGAAATATACCAGATGAAATTATGAGATTAAAAATGTGAAGTAAGGGTTCTCTCAGCCATTCTCCACAACCCTTCAATAAATATGGTGGAATGCCATCTTCCCCAGAAGACTTTTTGGGTTTAAGTTTTTTCAATGCGATAGAAAAATCTGAGACTGAAATTTTATTCATACAAAAATTTTCGTTACATGCACCATTTTCTTCGCATTCGAAATTTAAATCATAAGATGCCTTTTTTGGCATATAAACAGAAGAAAAAAATTTGGCAAATGCTTTAGCAGTATCTTCTTCCACGATTGTATCGCCTTTGTAAGTGTGAGTGCCAACGCTTGAATTATTCTTTCTTTTATTCGTTACATAATTCCAAAATTTATTAACATCTGTTGTCAGATCTTCTTCGATATTTCTTACATACTTTTTTTCCTCTCTCCTTATCAATTTTTTCAGCATCTTTCTCAAATCTATGTATTTATCTCTATAAAAGTTAGAAATGCATCTTAACTTCCTATACTTCTCCTTCTCTTTCAGAATACTTTCAATTTCGCTTGTGAACCAAATTGGATAACAATTCGGTTTAGTGAATACCACGCTTTTGGGCACACACTCATCTATAGCGTCATACCATTTTTCATAGAACTTGTTTAAGGCCGCATTTACATCCGTTTTTTCAGATAGAACACTTCCCCAATCAGAATCCCTGATTTTATTGCTCAAATTAAGAAAATCTGCTTTTTTATAATTATACCTTATTGATTGAATATTTTTTTATCGTATTTTCTATGATAATCAACAGTAATTGAGATATTTAAAGCAGGATGGTATGCATCTTCTTCAACAAAGGATAGGCAGTCCCTAGTCACAGTGCAATTGTTCAAATTATTTTCAGAGCTAATAATCAAATCTAGAGTTCTGCCTTGGTAATTCTTGACGTCATTATATAATTTGAAACTGTTGAAACCAATGAAATCTTCAAGACTATCCAGAATTCTGTTCGAGTTATGTGAATCATAAGTTATTCCAGTGATATCTCGTATATTAAAATCTCCACAGATATAAACTTTATCAACATCTACTATGTTATTTTGTAAGAACTCGAATACTAATTCATAAGTATCATATGTACTACCAGAAGGTATATATAGACCACAAAATATATATTTGCAATTACTCACCTTAACCTCGATAATGACAGATTCAAAGGCAGTACTGTGTCTTCTAATATTCAAGATTTTGTATTTCTTTTTAATAGCTATGAAAACTCCCCCTCCTTTAGATTTATTTGTATACTCAAGATTTCTGTCAGCTCTAACTAAATTATAAAAGGTATCATCTACCACCTCTCCATCTTTGACTCCCTCCTGCAACCATGTTTCGACAGCAATTATAATATCAAAATCTAGGTTGAAGGTACTTGAAAAAAATTCTCCACATTTAGTGTTCAACCCTCTACAATTCTGATAATATAGGTTAAGTTTTTTTGTTAACATTAAGTTAAACATTTTCATCAGTGAGCTCGATAATTATTAAATTAATGAATATAGCAGTATATTTGACCAATAAATTGAATAAAAAAAAAATAAAATAACAATAAAAAAAAAACAGCAATCTCACCCATAATTAGTACCTACTAGGAAACAAATATTTATTTAAGTGGAAAATGGAACAAAGAAGAAAGACACAATGTAAATCATTTACATTTGAAAGTATGCGTCACTTCACCTATAAGTGATATTCTGGATCGTGATACAGTGAAAAAAAAAGCAAAAAAAAAACTAGTCTTATCTTCTCCGTAATTATTATCAGTCTCTTTTTCTCGGCTGTTCTATGCTAGATCGAGTTCGTTCCTCACCACTTTTATAGTGTTGTCATGTCGAACAAAAATTCTTCCGTTTCTAGACCATGCTGCTTGTCCGTATTTTCCTCTGGCAATACGTAGAAGAGTGTATTATTTGCTTGTCAGATATTCATTAACATATATACCTGACTCTTTCAAGCATTTTCGGGCATTGTATATATCGTTCCTCTTCAAAATGGACACGAGAAAGACAATGACATTTCTTGGTCGTGTTTGTGATTCGCTTTTTTTTCCGATTCTATATGCATTGTAGATTTCCCAATGAGAACATTTGATTTTCATTTGATCGTTGAATAATGTAAGAACTTTCGACAACAAATTGTCATCATCACTTTCATCGATTCCAGACAGACTAAGTGCATTTTTTCTACACTGCTGTTCCATTACTTCCAGTTTATTATTGATTTTTTCAATTTCAGATTTATTTGCTTCGGCCATAGAATTTACTGACGATAATTGCGTGACTACACTTTCCATCTTAGCTTCTAGCATATCAAATCTTTTAACCAATTTGTTAATCTGTCCCTCCATTACGACATTCAGCTTTGGTACTAATTTATTGATCAAAAGATCTATCGTATTCTCATCAATTATAGCAGAATTGGTGGAAATACTATTGCTTCTCAATTTTTGGCTCATGATTGCAACTTACAAGTCACTATATTCATTTTTTGTTTGAAGGTGGCTGACAATGTCTCGAGTTGTGAAGAAAAGTTTCGGACTTCCATTGTCTAAAGGTATGAAGATTTGAATCCTGAGAAAAAAAGATGAGCTATGCTGAAAAAACGAAATAAGTGATGAATAAAAATTAACTATTTTATCGAATCAAGAAGATTCGAGTATCAATAAATCAGGTTAGTATTAGTGTTAGTATATATGAAGTCGAAAAATGTAGATTTAAATGGGAGTTTAACTAGTCGATGAGCCTGAAATAAGAAAAGAAAAAAAAAAAAAAAATTTAATTAGAAATCAATAGCCTGAAAAAAAGAAAAGTTGAATCAGAAATCAATAGCCTGAAAAAAGAAAAGTTTAATTGGAGATCAATAGCCTGAAAAAAAAGAAAAGTTGAATTAAAAAATTAAAATAAAATGAATGAATAAAGAATTAAAATTATGAGAAAGATTCAAATCGAGTTTGTCACGACGTTTCGATTGTGTGTATCTACAATCGTCTTCAGGTGAGAACTAACAAAGTCCTGGGATACGGGGGTATTTATAGGTCAGCTATGGCGGGATTTTCCGGTTCAGTGAGCCGTAACCGGTTGATTCGGCTAATCAGCGGTTTCCATGTGTTGCGGATCTCGACGCTTGGTTGACTGAAAGCGTTATTATTCATTATGTATGCTGCTTCCTTGAATTTCCTCTTGAACCAGTGTTCTTCTCTATGGATGATTTCTGCCTCAGACCATTTGATGTTATGTTGGTGGGTCCACACATGTTCTGCGATTCCTGACTTGGTGGTTTCTCCTCGTTGGGTGTTTTTCTTGTGTTCGCCGATTCTGGTTTCCAGTGGTCTCTTGGTTTCTCCGATGTATGATTTGCCACATTCGCATGGTACTCGATAAACACAATTCTTGGAGTCACTGTTTTTGTTCGTTGGTCTGGTTTTGGTGAGTTGGCTGCGGATGGTGTTTCCAGATTTGAAGCAGGTCTTGATCTTGTATTTGGATCCAATCTTCTTGATTCTCTCTGACAATCCTTTGATGTAGGGAAGGCACAATGTTGGTTGTTGCGGTTCTTCTTCTTTTTGGATTATCCTCTGTTTCCTGCTCTTCAACGTCTGTTCCACCAATTTCCTTGAATAGCCGTTCTGGTAGAGGTCTCTCTTGATGTGGTCCAGTTCGGAAGTTAGGCTTTCCTCGTTGTTGCAGAGGCTGAAGGCACGATCAATCAGAGTTTTCACTATGCCCCTTTTCGTAGCTCCGTGATGGTTGGATCCATTGTTGAGATATTGTCCTGTGTGAGTTGGTTTCCTGTAAACAGAAGTTTGCCATTTGTTGTCTGTTCTCTTCACTTTCACGTCCAGGAAAGGCAATTCGTTTTGGGATTCTCTCTCGATGGTGAATTTGATGGAAGGTCTCACGTTGTTGAGGTGTTGTAGGAAGGTGTCCAGTTCGTCGTCTCCGTGGTTCCACACTATGAATGTGTCGTCGACGTATCTCAACCAGATTCGCGGCTTTTTATGTGCTTGGTCGATGGCGAATGTTTCGAACCATTCCATATATATATTCGCTATTACCGGCGAGAGCGGTGATCCCATTGGTAGTCCTTCATCTTGAGTGAAGAAAGAGTCCTTAATCTGGAAGTAGCAGTTCCGAAGACAGCATTCTAGGAGATCCATAATTCCTTCTACTGGTATTGGTGTTCTATCTCCGAGGTGTTCGTCGCTCTGAAGTTTTGTTTTGATTATTTGAAGTGCTTCTCCGACAGGAACGTTGGTGTAAAGGCTTTCTACATCGAAGCTGACGAGTTGGTCTCCTTGTGTAGCTTCAATTTTCTCTAGGATCTCAACAAAGTGCCTGGAGTTCTTCACGACGGATGGAGTGTTTCCCTGTAGTGGTTGGATGATCGGTAGTAGGAATCTCGCTAGCTTGTGGGTGGCTGAATTTCTGGAGCTGATGATCGGTCTGAGTGGGACGTCTGTTTTATGAATCTTTGGCAGTCCATATAGGTGAGGTGGTTTGCTGTGATGTGGTGTCAACGATGATCTCTCCTTATCTGAAAAATAAAGTTGATATTTCTTCAAAGTGAGGTAAACCTTCCGTTCGATTGCTGGAGTGGGATCTCGTGCGATCGTGGTGTATTTTCCTTTTCTGAGAGTCTCTTCAATTTTCTGCTCATAGAGTTCTGTGTCCATAATAACGGTAGCATTTCCTTTGTCTGCAGGTAGGATTTTGATGGTGTTGTCTCTCCGTATATGGTTTAAGGCCTTCTGTTCCTCGCGGCTGATATTGGGTGTAGGAGGTGTTAGTTCGCGATCCAGTTGTTCCCTCACTTTCCATCTGAATTCCTCTGCTTGGATTTGGTTGATGAATAAGGTGGTAGTCTCCACAGCGCTGATTATCTCCAATAATGGTATCTCCTTCGGTGTTATGGCGAAATTGAGTCCTTTGTTCAGAAGAGATTCCTCTATCTCAGTGAGTGGGCGGGAGCTCATGTTGATGATGTTTCCTTTGTTGTGGTTGATCTGTTCTTCGCTTCCAACTGAGTGCTCTGATTTCACTAACTTCTTCCACTTGCGGTTGTGCTTGTTTTCCATGTCCTGCCGAGTCCTGATACATATTCTGTTGATCTTGGCGAAAATTGCTTCATTATCTTCTTCTAACGTATGTCTTCTGATTTCTTCGAAACGTTCTGTAGCGTCTTGTAGAAGGATTGATCTCATCCAGCGGTGGTAGTTGATTTGTGATTTGATGAGTGCCTGACTCGCTCTTTCCAATATACGTCTGGCTCTTTCTCCTGGAATTGGTGATTTTAACTGAAAGCCGTGTGGAATGATGTTATTATCTCTTGCTCTGCACAAGAAATTGAGGTGTGTTTCTTCCTTTGTTAGCTTGACCATAGTCTTCTCGTATCCTCGGAATTTGTTGCTGATACCGGGTCCGTACCGGGTGTACAACTTTTGTTTGAAGGTGGCTGACAATGTCTCGAGTTGTGAAGAAAAGTTTCGGACTTCCATTGTCTAAAGGTATGAAGATTTGAATCCTGAGAAAAAAAAGATGAGTTATGCTGAAAAAACGAAATAAGTGATGAATAAAAATTAACTATTTTATCGAATCAAGAAGATTCGAGTATCAATAAATCAGGTTAGTATTAGTGTTAGTATATATGAAGTCGAAAAATGTAGATTTAAATGGGAGTTTAACTAGTCGATGAGCCTGAAATAAGAAAAGAAAAAAAAAAAATTTAATTAGAAATCAATAGCCTGAAAAAAAGAAAAGTTGAATCAGAAATCAATAGCCTGAAAAAAGAAAAGTTTAATTGGAAATCAATAGCCTGAAAAAAAAAAGAAAAGTTGAATTAAAAAATTAAAATAAAATGAATGAATAAAGAATTAATATCAGCCGCGAGGAACAGAAGGCCTTAAACCATCTACGGAGAGACAACACCATCAAAATCCTACCTGCAGACAAAGGAAATGCTACCGTTATTATGGACACAGAACCCTATGAGCAGAAAATTGAAGAGACTCTCAGAAAAGGAAAATACACCACGATCGCACGAGATCCCACTCCAGCAATCGAACGGAAGGTTTACCTCACTTTGAAGAAATATCAACTTTATTTTTCAGATAAGGAGAGATCATCGTTGACACCACATCACAGCAAACCACCTCACCTATATGGACTGCCAAAGATTCATAAAACAGACGTCCCACTCAGACCGATCATCAGCTCCAGAAATTCAGCCACCCACAAGCTAGCGAGATTCCTACTACCGATCATCCAACCACTACAGGGAAACACTCCATCCGTCGTGAAGAACTCCAGGCACTTTGTTGAGATCCTAGAGAAAATTGAAGCTACACAAGGAGACCAACTCGTCAGCTTCGATGTAGAAAGCCTTTACACCAACGTTCCTGTCGGAGAAGCACTTCAAATAATCAAAACAAAACTTCAGAGCGACGAACACCTCGGAGATAGAACACCAATACCAGTAGAAGGAATTATGGATCTCCTAGAATGCTGTCTTCGGAACTGCTACTTCCAGATTAAGGACTCTTTCTTCACTCAAGATGAAGGACTACCAATGGGATCACCGCTCTCGCCGGTAATAGCGAATATATATATGGAATGGTTCGAAACATTCGCCATCGACCAAGCACATAAAAAGCCGCGAATCTGGTTGAGATACGTCGACGACACATTCATAGTGTGGAACCACGGAGACGACGAACTCGACACCTTCCTACAACACCTCAACAACGTGAGACCTTCCATCAAATTCACCATCGAGAGAGAATCCCAAAACGAATTGCCTTTCCTGGACGTGAAAGTGAAGAGAACAGACAACAAATGGCAAACTTCTGTTTACAGGAAACCAACTCACACAGGACAATATCTCAACAATGGATCCAACCATCACGGAGCTACGAAAAGGGGCATAGTGAAAACTCTGATTGATCGTGCCTTCAGCCTCTGCAACAACGAGGAAAGCCTAACTTCCGAACTGGACCACATCAAGAGAGACCTCTACCAGAACGGCTATTCAAGGAAATTGGTGGAACAGACGTTGAAGAGCAGGAAACAGAGGATAATCCAAAAAGAAGAAGAACCGCAACAACCAACATTGTGCCTTCCCTACATCAAAGGATTGTCAGAGAGAATCAAGAAGATTGGATCCAAATACAAGATCAAGACCTGCTTCAAATCTGGAAACACCATCCGCAGCCAACTCACCAAAACCAGACCAACGAACAAAAACAGTGACTCCAAGAATTGTGTTTATCGAGTACCATGCGAATGTGGCAAATCAAACATCGGAGAAACCAAGAGACCACTGGAAACCAGAATCGGCGAACACAAGAAAAACACCCAACGAGGAGAAACCACCAAGTCAGGAATCGCAGAACATGTGTGGACCCACCAACATAACATCAAATGGTCTGAGGCAGAAATCATCCATAGAGAAGAACACTGGTTCAAGAGGAAATTCAAGGAAGCAGCATACATAATGAATAATAACGCTTTCAGTCAACCAAGCGTCGAGATCCGCAACACATGGAAACCGCTGATTAGCCGAATCAACCGGTTACGGCTCACTGAACCGGAAAATCCCGCCATAGCTGACCTATAAATACCCCCGTATCCCAGGACTTTGTTAGTTCTCACCTGAAGACGATTGTAGATACACACAATCGAAACGTCGTGACAAACTCGATTTGAATCTTTCTCATAATTTTAATTCTTTATTCATTCATTTTATTTTAATTTTTTAATTCAACTTTTCTTTTTTTTCAGGCTATTGATTTCCAATTAAACTTTTCTTTTTTCAGGCTATTGATTTCTGATTCAACTTTTCTTTTTTTCAGGCTAATGATTTCTAATTAAATTTTTTTTTTTTTCTTTTCTTATTTCAGGCTCATCGACTAGTTAAACTCCCATTTAAATCTACATTTTTCGACTTCATATATACTAACACTAATACTAACCTGATTTATTGATACTCGAATCTTCTTGATTCGATAAAATAGTTAATTTTTATTCATCACTTATTTCGTTTTTTCAGCATAACTCATCTTTTTTTTTTTTTCTCAGGATTCAAATCTTCATACCTTTAGACAATGGAAGTCCGAAACTTTTCTTCACATTACTATATTCACTTCCACGGACTGGCAACAGAGCACCACGAGATTGAGTCAAGATATTAACGAAAGCACTTTTTTCAAAAACAAAGATAGATGCCTCTTTCAAAGTATCCTGATTTAAAGTTTGCTAATCACTCTTATATTCATGCACCATATGACACCAAGATATAAGTTTTTTTCAGCAAATATACCGCTTAAATCACTGAAACTATTGGGAGCTCACTTTTATGATGTTCAACCTAGCACCATGACCTTCAATATTATTCGTGGTGATGTTTATATAGAAATACTCACCAGGTTACTGTTCTTCCGTTATACAAACGAGCAACCGAATCGAACAGAAGGTTGAATGGATAGTATCTGGGTTGTATTCGATTATGATGTTATGCTGTGTATATAGTTATACACACTAGGTGACGGTATTCTTGTTTTACATACGAGCGACCGAAACGAACAGAAAGTTAAATGGATAGTCTGAACAATCAATGTATCAGGGTAGTATCCGATTATATCGCAATACTGTATATTTAGTGATACATACCAGGTGACGGTACTTCCGTTACACATACTAGCGACTGAATCGAACAGAAGGTTAAATGGTTAGACGAAACGATAATTGTAACTGAGTTGTATTCTATTATATCGTGGTGATGTTCATATAGAAATACTCACCAGGTTACTGTTCTTCCGTTATACATACGAGCAACCGAATCGAACAGAAGGTTGAATGGATAGTATATGGGTTGTATTCGATAATGATGTTATGCTGTGTATATAGTTATACACACTAGGTGACGGTATTCCCGTTTCACATACGAGCGACCGAAACGAACAGAAAGTTGAATGGATAGTCTGAACAATCAATGTATCTGGGTGGTATCCGATTATATCGCAATACTGTATATATAGTGATACTAACCAGGTGACGGTACTTCCGTTACACATACTAGCGACTGAATCGAACAGAAGGTTAAATGGTTAGACGAAACGATAATTGAAACTGAGTTGTATTCGATTATATCGTGGTGATGTTTATATAGAAATACTCACCAGGTAACTGTTCTTTCGTTTTCACATACAAGCGACCGAATCGAGCAGAAGGTCAAATGGATAGATTGAACAATCATCGTATCTGGGTTGTATTCGATTATGTTTATATGAATATACTCACCAGGTAACTGTTCTTCCGTTACACATACTAGCGACTGAATCGAACAGAAGGTTAAATGGTTAGACGAAACGATAATTGTATCTGAGTTGTATTCGATGATATCGTGATGATGTTTATATAGCAATACTCACCAGGTAACTGTTCTTCCGTTTTACATACAAGCGACCGAATCGAGCAGAAGGTTGAATTCAGTATAGATTGAACAATCATCGTATCTGGGTTGTATTCGATTATGTTTATATAGTTATACTCACCAGGTAACTGTTCTTCCGTTATACAAACGAGCGACTGAATTGAACAGAAGGTTGAATGGATAGTATATGGGTTGTATTCGATTATGATGTTATGCTGTGTATATAGTTATACACACTAGGTGACGGTATTCTTGTTTTACATACGAGCGACCGAAACGAACAGAAAATTGAATGGATAGTCTGAACAATCAATGTATCAGGGTGGCATCCGATTATATCGCAATACTGTATATATAGTGATACATACCAGGTGACGGTACTTCCGTTACACATACTAGCGACTGAATCGAACAGAAGGTTAAATGGTTAGACGAAACGATAATTGTAACTGAGTTGTATTCTATTATATCGTGGTGATGTTTATATAGAAATACTCACCAGTCTACTGTTCTTCCGTTTTACATACAAGCAACCGAATCGAACAGAAGGTTGAATGGATAGTATATGGGTTGTATTCGATTATGATGTTATGCTGTGTATATAGTTATACACACTAGGTGACGGTATTCCCGTTTTACATACGAGCGACCGAAACGAACAGAAAGTTGAATGGATAGTCTGAACAATCAATGTATCTGGGTGGTATCCTATTATATCGCAATACTGTATATATAGTGATACTAACCAGGTGACGGTACTTCCGTTACACATACTAGCGACTGAATCGAACAGAAGGTTAAATGGTTAGACGAAACGATAATTGTAACTGAGTTGTATTCTATTATATCGTGGTGATGTTTATATAGAAATACTCACCAGGTTACTGTTCTTTCGTTTTCACATACAAGCGACCGAATCGTGCAGAAGGTCAAATGGATAGATTGAACAATCATCGTATCTGGGTTGTATTCGATTATGTTTATATAGTTATACTCACCAGGTAACTGTTCTTCCGTTACACATACTAGCGACTGAATCGAACAGAATTCAGTATAGATTGAACAATCATCGTATCTGGGTTGTATTCGTTTATGTTAATATAGTTATACTCACCAGGTAACTGTTCTTCCGTTACACATACTAGCGACTGAATCGAACAGAAGGTTAAATGGTTAGACGAAACGATAATTGTATCTGAGTTGTATTCGATGATATCGTGATGATGTTTATATAGCAATACTCACCAGGTAACTGTTCTTCCGTTTTACATACGAAAGACCGAATCGAGCAGAAGGTTGAATTTAGTATAGATTGAACAATCATCGTATCTGGGTTGTATTCGATTATGTTTATATAGTTATACTCACCAGGTAACTGTTCTTCCGTTATACATACGAGCGACTGAATTGAACAGAAGGTTGAATGGATAGTATATGGGTTGTATTCGATTATGATGTTATGCTGTGAATATAGTTATACACACTAGGTGACGGTATTCTTGTTTTACATACGAGCGACCGAAACGAACAGAAAGTTGAATGGATAGTCTGAACAATCAATGTATCAGGGTGGTATCCGATTATATCGCAATACTGTATATATAGTGATACATACCAGGTGACGGTACTTCCGTTACACATACTAGCGACTAAATCGAACAGAAGGTTAAATGGTTAGACGAAACGATAATTGCAACTGAGTTGTATTCTATTATATCGTGGTGATGTTTATATAGAAATACTCACCAGGTTACTGTTCTTCCGTTATACATACGAGCAACCGAATCGAACAGAAGGTTGAATGGATAGTATATGGGTTGTATTCGATTATGATGTTATGCTGTGTATATAGTTATACACACTAGGTGACGGTATTCCCGTTTCACATACGAGCGACCGAAACGAACAGAAAGTTGAATGGATAGTCTGAACAATCAATGTATCTGGGTGGTATCCGATTATATCGCAATACTGTATATATAGTGATACTTACCAGGTGACGGTACTTCCGTTACACATACTAGCGACTGAATCGAACAAAAGGTTAAATGGTTAGACGAAACGATAATTGAAACTGAGTTGTATTCGATTATATCGTGGTGATGTTTATATAGAAATACTCACCAGGTAACTGTTCTTTCGTTTTCACATACAAGCGACCGAATCGAGCAGAAGGTCAAATGGATAGATTGAACAATCATCGTATCTGGGTTGTATTCGATTATGTTTATATAGTTATACTCACCAGGTAACTGTTCTTCCGTTACACATACTAGCGACTGAATCGAACAGAAGGTTAAATGGTTAGACGAGACGATAATTGAAACTGAGTTGTATTCGATTATATCGTGGTGATGTTTATATAGAAATACTCACCAGATAACTGTTCTTTCGTTTTCACATACAAGCGACCGAATCGAGCAGAAGGTCAGATGGATAGATTGAACAATCATCGTATCTGGGTTGTATTCGATTATGTTTATATAGTTAAACTCACCAGGTAACTGTTCTTCCGTGACACATACGAGCGACTGAATTGAACAGAAGGTTGAATGGATAGTATATGGGTTGTATTCGATTATGATGTTATGCTGTGTATATAGTTATACAAACTAGGTTACGGTATTCTTGTTTTACATACGAGCGACCGAAATGAACAGAAAGTTGAATGGATAGTCTGAACAATCAATGTATCAGAGTGGTATCCGATTATATCGCAATACTGTATATATAGTGATACATACCAGGTGACGGTACTTCCGTTACACATACTAGCGACTGAATCGAACAGAAGGTTAAATGGTTAGACGAAACGATAATTGTAACTGAGTTGTATTCTATTATATCGTGGTGATGTTTATATAGAAATACTCACCAGGTTACTGTTCTTTCGTGTTCACATACAAGCGACCGAATCGAGCAGAAGGTCAAATGGATAGATTGAACAATCCTCGTATCTGGGTTGTATTCGATTATGTTTATATAGTTATACTCACCAGGTAACTGTTCTTCCGTTACACATACTAGCGACTGAATCGAACAGAAGGTTAAATGGTTAGACGAAACGATAATTGAAACTGAGTTGTATTCTATTATATCGTGGTGATGTTTATATAGAAATACTCACCAGGTTACTGTTCTTCCGTTATACATACGAGCAACCGAATCGAACAGAAGGTTGAATGGATAGTATATGGGTTGTATTCGATTATGATGTTATGCTGTGTATATAGTTATACACACTAGGTGACGGTATTCCCGTTTCACATACGAGCGACCGAAACGAACAGAAAGTTGAATGGATAGTCTGAACAATCAATGTATCTGGGTGGTATCCGATTATATCGCAATACTGTATATATAGTGATACCAGGTGACGGTACTTCCGTTACACATACTAGCGACTGAATCGAACAGAAGGTGAAATGGTTAGACAAAACGATAATTGTATCTGAGTTGTATTCGATGATATCGTGATGATGTTTATATAGCAATACTCACCAGGTAACTGTTCTTCCGTTTTACATACAAGCGACCGAATCGAGCAGGAGGTTGAATAGATAGATTGAACAATCATCGTATCAGGGTTGTATTCGATAATGTTTATATATTTATACTCACCAGGTAACTGTTCTTCCGTTACACATACTAGCGACTGAATCGAACAGAAGGTTAAATGGTTAGACGAAACGATAATTGAATCTGAGTTGTATTCGATGATATCGTGATGATGTTTATATTGCAATACTCACCAGGTAACTGTTCTTCCGTTTTACATACAAGCGACCGAATCGAGCAGAAGGTTGAATTCAGTATAGATTGAACAATCATCGTATCTGGGTTGTATTCGATTATGTTTATATAGTTATACTCACCAGGTAACTGTTCTTCCGTTATACATACGAGCGACTGAATTGAACAGAAGGTTGAATGGATAGTATATGGGTTGTATTCGATTATGATGTTATGCTGTGTATATAGTTATACACACTAGGTGACGGTATTCCCGTTTCACATACGAGCGACCGAAACGAACAGAAAGTTGAATGGATAGTCTGAACAATCAATGTATCTGGGTGGTATCCGATTATATCGCAATACTGTATATATAGTGATACTTACCAGGTGACGGTACTTCCGTTACACATACTAGCGACTGAATCGAACAGAAGGTTGAATGGTTAGACAAAACGATAATTGTATCTGAGTTGTATTCGATTATATCGTGATGATGTTTATATAGCAATACTCACCAGGTAACTGTTCTTTCGTTTTACATACAAGCGACCGAATCGAGCAGGAGGTTGAATAGATAGATTGAACAATCATCGTATCAGGGTTGTATTCGATAATGTTTATATAGTTATACTCACCAGGTAACTGTTATTCCGTTACACATACTAGCGACTGAATTGAACAGAAGGTTAAATGGTTAGACGAAACGATAATTGAATCTGAGTTGTATTCGATGATATCGTGATGATGTTTATATAGCAATACTCACCAGGTAACTGTTCTTCCGTTTTACATACAAGCGACCGAATCGAGCAGAAGGTTGAATTCAGTATAGATTGAACAATCATCGTATCTGGGTTGTATTCGATTATGTTTATATAGTTTTACTCACCAGGTAACTGTTCTTCCGTTACACATACTAGCGACTGAATCGAACAGAAGGTTAAATCGTTAGACGAAACGATAATTGAATCTGAGTTGTATTCGATGATATCGTGATGATGTTTATATAGCAATACTCACCAGGTAACTGTTCTTCCGTTTCACATACAAGCGACCGAATCGAGCAGAAGGTTGAATTCAGTATAGATTGAATAATCATCGTATCTGGGTTGTATTCGATTATGTTTATATAGTTATACTCACCAGGTAACTGTTCTTCCGTTACACATACTAGCGACTGAATCGAACAGAAGGTTAAATGGTTAGACGAAACGATAATTGAAACTGAGTTGTTTTCTATTATATCGTGGTGATGTTTATATAGAAATACTCACCAGGTTACTTTTCTTCCGTTATACATACGAGCAACCAAATCGAACAGAAGGTTGAATGGATAGTATATGGGTTGTATTCGATTATGATGTTATGCTGTGTATATAGTTATACACACTAGGTGACGGTATTCCCGTTTCACATACGAGCGACCGAAACGAAAAGAAAGTTGAATGGATAGTCTGAACAATCAATGTATCTGGGTGATATCCGATTATATCGCAATACTGTATATATAGTGATACTTACCAGGTGACGGTACTTCCGTTACACATACTAGCGACTGAATCGAACAGGAGGTTAAATGGTTAGACAAAACGATAATTGTATCTGAGTTGTATTCGATGATATCGTGATGATGTTTATATAGCAATACTCACCAGGTAACTGTTCTTCCGTTTTACATACAAGCGACCGAATCGAGCAGGAGGTTGAATAGATAGATTGAACAATCATCGTATCTGGGTTGTATTCGATAATGTTTATATAGTTATACTCACCAGGTAACTGTTCTTCCGTTACACATACTAGCGACTGAATCGAACAGAAGGTTAAATGGTTAGACGAAACGATAATTGTAACTGAGTTGTATTCTATTATATCGTGGTGATGTTTATATAGAAATACTCACCAGGTTACTGTTCTTCCGTTATACATACGAGCAACCGAATCGAACAGAAGGTTGAATGGATAGTATCTGGGTTGTATTCGATTATGATGTTATGCTGTGTATATAGTTAAACACACTAGGTGACGGTATTCCCGTTTCACATACGAGCGACCGGAACGAACAGAAAGTTGAATGGATAGTCTGAACAATCAATGTATCTGGGTGGTATCCGATTATATCGCAATACTGTATATATAGTGATTCTAACCAGGTGACGGTACTTCCGTTACACATACTAGCGACTGAATCGAACAGAAGGTTAAATGGTTAGACGAAACGATAATTGAAACTGAGTTGTATTCGATTATATCGTGGTGATGTTTATATAGAAATACTCACCAGGTAACTGTTCTTTCGTTTTCACATACAAGCGACCGAATCGAGCAGAAGGTCAAATGGATAGATTGAACAATCATCGTATCTGGGTTGTATTCGATTATGTTTATATAGTTATACTCACCAGGTAACTGTTCTTCCGTTACACATACCAGCGACTGAATCGAACAGAAGGTTATATGGTTAGACGAAACGATAATTGAAACTGAGTTGTATTCGATTATATCGTGGTGATGTTTATATAGAAATACTCACCAGGTAACTGTTCTTTCGTTTTCACATACAAGCGACCGAATCGAGCAGAAGGTCAAATGGATAGATTGAACAATCATCGTATCTGGGTTGTATTCGATTATGTTTATATAGTTATACTCACCAGGTAACTGTTCTTTCGTTACACATACTAGCGACTGAATCGAACAGAAGGTTAAATGGTTAGACGAAACGATAATTGAAACTGAGTTGTATTCTATTATATCGTGGTGATGTTTATATAGAAATACTCACCAGGTAACTGTTCTTCCGTTATACATACGAGCAACCGAATCGAACAGAAGGTTGAATGGATAGTATATGGGTTGTATTCGATTATGATGTTATGCTGTGTATATAGTTATACACACTAGGTGACGGTATTCCCGTTTCACATACGAGCGACCGAAACGAACAGAAAGTTGAATGGATAGTCTGAACAATCAATGTATCTGGGTGGTATCCGATTATATCGCAATACTGTATATATAGTGATACTCACCAGGTGACGGTACTTCCGTTACACATACTAGCGACTGAATCGAACAGAAGGTTAAATGGTTAGACAAAACGATAATTGTATCTGAGTTGTATTCGATTATGTTTATATAGTTATACTCACCAGGTAACTGTTCTTCCGTTACACATACTAGCGACTGAATCGAACAGAAGGTTAAATGGTTAGACGAAACGATAATTGTATCTGAGTTGTATTCGATGATATCGTGATGATGTTTATATAGCAATACTCACCAGGTAACTGTTCTTCCGTTTTACATACAAGCGACCGAATCGAGCAGAAGGTTGAATTCAGTATAGATTGAACAATCATCGTATCTGGGTTGTATTCGATTATGTTTATATAGTTATACTCACCAGGTAACTGTTCTTCCGTTATACATACGAGCGACTGAATTGAACAGAAGGTTGAATGGAAAGTATATGGGTTGTATTCGATTATGATGTTATGCTGTGTATATAGTTATACACACTAGGTGACGGTATTCTTGTTTCACATACGAGCGACCGAAACGAACAGAAAGTTGAATGGATAGTCTGAACAATCAATGTACCAGGGTGGTATCCGATTATATCGCAATACTGTATATATAGTGATACATACCAGGTGACGGTACTTCCGTTACACATACTAGCGACTGAATCGAACAGAAGGTTAAATGGTTAGACGAAACGATAATTGTAACTGAGTTGTATTCTATTATATCGTGGTGATGTTTATATAGAAATACTCACCAGGTTACTGTTCTTCCGTTATACATACGAGCAACCGAATCGAACAGAAGGTTGAATGGATAGTATCTGGGTTGTATTCGATTATGATGTTATGCTGTGTATATAGTTAAACACACTAGGTGACGGTATTCCCGTTTCACATACGAGCGACCGGAACGAACAGAAAGTTGAATGGATAGTCTGAACAATCAATGTATCTGGGTGGTATCCGATTATATCGCAATACTGTATATATAGTGATTCTAACCAGGTGACGGTACTTCCGTTACACATACTAGCGACTGAATCGAACAGAAGGTTAAATGGTTAGACGAAACGATAATTGAAACTGAGTTGTATTCGATTATATCGTGGTGATGTTTATATAGAAATACTCACCAGGTAACTGTTCTTTCGTTTTCACATACAAGCGACCGAATCGAGCAGAAGGTCAAATGGATAGATTGAACAATCATCGTATCTGGGTTGTATTCGATTATGTTTATATAGTTATACTCACCAGGTAACTGTTCTTCCGTTACACATACCAGCGACTGAATCGAACAGAAGGTTAAATGGTTAGACTAAACGATAATTGAAACTGAGTTGTATTCGATTATATCGTGGTGATGTTTATATAGAAATACTCACCAGGTAACTGTTCTTTCGTTTTCACATACAAGCGACCGAATCGAGCAGAAGGTCAAATGGATAGATTGAACAATCATCGTATCTGGGTTGTATTCGATTATGTTTATATAGTTATACTCACCAGGTAACTGTTCTTTCGTTACACATACGAGCGAATGAATTGAAAAGAAGGTTGAATGGATAGTATATGGGTTGTATTCGATTATGATGTTATGCTGTGTATATAGTTATACACACTAGGTGACGGTATTCTTGTTTTACAAACGAGCGACCGAAACGAACAGAAAGTTGAATGGATAGTCTGAACAATCAATGTATCAGGGTGGTATCCGATTATATCGCAATACTGTATATATAGTGATACATACCAGGTGACGGTACTTCCGTTACACATACTAGCGACTGAATCGAACAGAAGGTTAAATGGTTAGACGAAACGATAATTGTAACTGAGTTGTATTCTATTATATCATGGTGATGTTTACATAGTTATACTCACCAGGTAACTGTTCTTCCGTTATACATACGAGCAACCGAATCGAACAGAAGGTTGAATGAATAGTATATGGGTTGTATTCGATTATGATGTTATGCTGTGTATATAGTTATACACACTAGGTGACGGTATTCCCGTTTCACATACGAGCGACCGAAACGAACAGATAGTTGAATGGATAGTCTGAACAATCAATGTATCTGGGTGGTATCCGATTATATCGCAATACTGTATATATAGTGATACTAACCAGGTGACGGTACTTCCGTTACACATACTAGCGACTGAATCGAACAGAAGGTTAAATGGTTAGACGAAACGATAATTGAAACTGAGTTGTATTCGATTATATCGTGGTGATGTTTATATAGAAATACTCACCAGGTAACTGTTCTTTCGTTTTCACATACAAGCGACCGAATCGAGCAGAAGGTCAAATGGATAGATTGAATAATCATCGTATCTGGGTTGTATTCGATTATGTTTATATAGTTATACTCAACAGGTAACTGTTCTTCCGTTACACATACTAGCGACTGAATCGAACAGAAGGTTAAATGGTTAGACGAAACGATAATTGTATCTGAGTTGAATTCGATGATATCGTGATGATGTTTATATAGCAATACTCACCAGGTAACTGTTCTTCCGTTTTACATACAAGCGACCGAATCGAGCAGAAGGTTGAATTCAGTATAGATTGAACAATCATCGTATCTGGGTTGTATTCGATTATGTTTATATAGTTATACTCACCAGGTAACTGTTCTTCCGTTATACATACGAGCGACTGAATTGAACAGAAGGTTGAATGGATAGTATATGGGTTGTATTCGATTATGATGTTATGCTGTGTATATAGTTATACACACTAGGTGACGGTATTCTTGTTTTACATACGAGCGACCGAAACGAACAGAAAGTTGAATGGATAGTCTGAACAATCAATGTATTAGGGTTGTATCCGATTATATCGCAATACTGTATATATAGTGATACATACCAGGTGACGGTACTTCCTTTACACATACTAGCGACTGAATCGAACAGAAGGTAAAATGGTTAGACGAAACGATAATTGTAACTGAGTTGTATTCTATTATATCGTGGTGATGTTTATATAGAAATACTCACCAGGTTACTGTTCTTCCGTTATACATACGAACAACCGAATCGAACAGAAGGTTGAATGGATAGTTTATGGGTTGTATTCGATTATGATGTTATGCTGTGTATATAGTTAAACACACTAGGTGACGGTATTCCCGTTTCACATACGAGCGACCGAAACGAACAGAAAGTTGAATGGATAGTCTGAACAATTAATGTATCTGAGTGGTATCCGATTATATCGCAATACTGTATATATAGTGATACTAACCAGGTGACGGTACTTCCGTTACACATACTAGCGACTGAATCAAACAGAAGGTTAAATGGTTAGACGAAACGATAATTGAAACTGAGTTGTATTCGATTATATCGTGGTGATGTTTATATAGAAATACTCACCAGGTAACTGTTCTTTCGTTTTCACATACAAGCGACAGAATCGAGCAGAAGGTCAAATGGATAGATTGAACAATCATCGTATCTGGGTTGTATTCGATTATGTTTATATAGTTATACTCACCAGGTAACTGTTCTTCCGTTACACATACGAGCGAATGAATTGAACAGAAGGTTGAATGGATAGTATATGGGTTGTATTCGATTATGATGTTATGCTGTGTATATAGTTATACACACTAGGTGATGGTATTCTTGTTTTACATACGAGCGACCGAAACGAACAGAAAGTTGAATGGATAGTCTGAACAATCAATGTATCAGGGTGGTATCCGATTATATCGCAATACTGTATATATAGTGATACATACCAGGTGACGGTACTTCCGTTACACATACTAGCGACTGAATCGAACAGAAGGTTAAATGGTTAGACGAAACGATAATTGTAACTGAGTTGTATTCTATTATATCATGGTGATGTTTACATAGTTATACTCACCAGGTAACTGTTCTTCCGTTATACATACGAGCAACCGAATCGAACAGAAGGTTGAATGAATAGTATATGGGTTGTATTCGATTATGATGTTATGCTGTGTATATAGTTATACACACTAGGTGACGGTATTCCCGTTTCACATACGAGCGACCGAAACGAACAGATAGTTGAATGGATAGTCTGAACAATCAATGTATCTGGGTGGTATCCGATTATATCGCAATACTGTATATATAGTGATACTAACCAGGTGACGGTACTTCCGTTACACATACTAGCTACTGAATCGAACAGAAGGTTAAATGGTTAGACGAAACGATAATTGAAACTGAGTTGTATTCGATTATATTTTGGTGATGTTTATATAGAAATACTCACCAGGTAACTGTTCTTTCGTTTTCACATACAAGCGACCGAATCGAGCAGAAGGTCAAATGGATAGATTTAACAATCATCGTATCTGGGTTGTATTCGATTATGTTTATATAGTTATACTCAACAGGTAACTGTTCTTCCGTTACACATACTAGCGACTGAATCGAACAGAAGGTTAAATGGTTAGACGAAACGATAATTGTATCTGAGTTGAATTCGATGATATCGTGATGATGTTTATATAGCAATACTCACCAGGTAACTGTTCTTCCGTTTTACATACAAGCGACCGAATCGAGCAGAAGGTTGAATTCAGTATAGATTGAACAATCATCGTATCTGGGTTGTATTCGATTATGTTTATATAGTTATACTCACCAGGTAACTGTTCTTCCGTTATACATACGAGCGACTGAATTGAACAGAAGGTTGAATGGATAGTATATGGGTTGTATTCGATTATGATGTTATGCTGTGTATATAGTTATACACACTAGGTGACGGTATTCTTGTTTTACATACGAGCGACCGAAACGAACAGAAAGTTGAATGGATAGTCTGAACAATCAATGTATTAGGGTTGTATCCGATTATATCGCAATACTGTATATATAGTGATACATACCAGGTGACGGTATTTCCGTTACACATACTAGCGACTGAATCGAACAGAAGGTTAAATGGTTAGACGAAACGATAATTGTAACTGAGTTGTATTCTATTATATCGTGGTGATGTTTATATAGAAATACTCACCAGGTTACTGTTCTTCCGTTATACATACGAACAACCGAATCGAACAGAAGGTTGAATGGATAGTATATGGGTTGTATTCGATTATGATGTTATGATGTGTATATAGTTATACACACTAGGTGACGGTATTCCCGTTTTACATACGAGCGACCGAAACGAACAGAAAGTTGAATGGATAGTCTGAACAATCAATGTATCTGGGTGGTATCCGATTATATCGCAATACTGTATATATAGTGATACTAACCAGGTGACGGTACTTCCGTTACACATAATAGCGACTGAATCGAACAGAAGGTTAAATGGTTAGACGAAACGATAATTGTAACTGAGTTGTATTCTATTATATCGTGGTGATGTTCATATAGAAATGCTCAACAGGTTACTGTTCTTTCGTTTTCACATACAAGCGACCGAATCGAGCAGAAGGTCAAATGGATAGATTGAACAATCATCGTATCTGGGTTGTATTCGATTATGTTTATATAGATATACTCACCAGGTAACTGTTCTTCCGTTACACATACTAGCGACTGAATCGAACAGAAGGTTAAATGGTTAGACGAAACGATAATTGAAACTGAGTTGTATTCTATTATATCGTGGTGATGTTTATATAGAAATACTCACCAGGTTACTAATCTTCCGTTATACATACGAGCAACCGAATCGAACAGAAGGTTGAATGGATAGTATATGGGTTGTATTCGATTATGATGTTATGCTGTGTATATAGTTATACACACTAGGTGACGGTATTCCCGTTTCACATACGAGCGACCGAAACGAACAGAAAGTTGAATGGATAGTCTGAACAATCAATGTATCTGGGTGGTATCCGATTATATCGCAATACTGTATATATAGTGATACTTACCAGGTGACGGTACTTCCGTTACACATACTAGCGACTGAATCGAACAGAAGGTTAAATGGTTAGACAAAACGATAATTGTATCTGAGTTGTATTCGATGATATCGTGATGATGTTTATATAGCAATACTCACCAGGTAACTGTTCTTCCGTTTTACATACAAGCGACAGAATCGAGCAGGAGGTTGAATAGATAGATTGAACAATCATCGTATCTGGGTTGTATTCGATAATGTTTATATAGTTATACTCACCAGGTAACTGTTCTTCCGTTACACATACTAGCGACTGAATCGAACAAAAGGTTAAATGGTTAGACGAAACGATAATTGTATCTGAGTTGTATTCGATGATATCGTGATGATGTTTATATAGCAATACTCACCAGGTAACTGTTCTTCCGTTTTACATACAAGCGACCGAATCGAGCAGAAGGTTGAATTCAGTATAGATTGAACAATCATCGTATCTGGGTTGTATTCGATTATGTTTATATAGTTATACTCACCAGGTAACTGTTCTTCCTTAATACATACGAGCGACTGAATTGAACAGGAGGTTGAATGGATAGTATATGGGTTGTATTCGATTATGATGTTATGCTGTGTATATAGTTATACACACTAGGTGACGGTATTCTTGTTTTACATACAAGCGACCGAAACGAACAGAAAGTTGAATGGATAGTCTGAACAATCAATGTACCAGGGTGGTATCCGATTATATCGCAATACTGTATATATAGTGATACATACCAGGTGACGGTACTTCCGTTACACATACTAGCGACTGAATCGAACAGAAGGTTAAATGGTAAGACGAAACGATAATTGTAACTGAGTTGTATTCTATTATATCGTGATGTTCATATAGAAATACTCACCAGGTTACTGTTCTTCCGTTATACATACGAGCAACCGAATCGAACAGAAGGTTGAATGGATAGTATCTGGGTTGTATTCGATTATGATGTTATGCTGTGTATATAGTTAAATACACTAGGTGACGGTATTCCCGTTTCACATACGAGCGACCGAAACGAACAGAAAGTTGAATGGATGGTCTGAACAATCAATGTATCTGGGTGGTATCCGATTATATCGCAATACTGTATATATAGTGATACATACCAGGTGACGGTACTTCCGTTACACATACTAGCGACTGAATCGAACAGAAGGTTGAATGGTTAGACGAAACGATAATTGTAACTGAGTTGTATTCTATTATATCGTGGTGATGTTTATATAGAAATACTCACCAGGTTACTGTTCTTCTGTTATACATACGAGCAACCGAATCGAACAGAAGGTTGAATGGATAGTATCTGGGTTGTATTCGATTATGATGTTATGCTGTGTATATAGTTAAACACACTAGGTGACGGTATTCCCGTTTCACATACGAGCGACCGAAACGAACAGAAAGTTGAATGGATAGTCTGAACAATTAATGTATCTGAGTGGTATCCGATTATATCGCAATACTGTATATATAGTGATACTAACCAGGTGACGGTACTTCCGTTACACATACTAGCGACTGAATCAAACAGAAGGTTAAATGGTTAGACGAAACGATAATTGAAACTGAGTTGTATTCGATTATATCTTGGTGATGTTTATATAGAAATACTCACCAGGTAACTGTTCTTTCGTTTTCACATACAAGCGACCGAATCGAGCAGAAGGTCAAATGGATAGATTGAACAATCATCGTATCTGGGTTGTATTTGATTATGTTTATATAGTTATACTCACCAGGTAACTGTTCTTCCGTTACACATACTAGCGACTGAATCGAACAGAAGGTTAAATGGTTAGACGAAACGATAATTGAAACTGAGTTGTATTCGATTATATCGTGGTGATGTTTATATAGAAATACTCACCAGGTAACTGTTTTTTTGTTTTCACATACAAGCGACCGAATCGAGCAGAAGGTCAAATGGATAGATTGAACAATCATCGTATCTGGGTTGTATTCGATTATGTTTATATAGTTATACTCACCAGGTAACTGTTCTTCCGTTACACATACGAGCGAATGAATTGAACAGAAGGTTGAATGGATAGTATATGGGTTGTATTCGATTATGATGTTATGCTGTGTATATAGTTATACACACTAGGTGACGGTATTCTTGTTTTACATACGAGCGACCGAAACGAACAGAAAGTTGAATGGATAGTCTGAACAATCAATGTATCAGGGTGGTATCCGATTATATCGCAATACTGTATATATAGTGATACATACCAGGTGACGGTACTTCCGTTACACATACTAGCGACTGAATCGAACAGAAAGTTAAATGGTTAGACGAAACGATAATTGTAACTGAGTTGTATTCTATTATATCATGGTGATGTTTACATAGTTATACTCACCAGGTAACTGTTCTTCCGTTATACATACGAGCAACCGAATCGAACAGAAGGTTGAATGAATAGTATATGGGTTGTATTCGATTATGATGTTATGCTGTGTATATAGTTATACACACTAGGTGACGGTATTCCCGTTTCACATACGAGCGACCGAAACGAACAGATAGTTGAATGGATAGTCTGAACAATCAATGTATCTGGGTGGTATCCGATTATATCGCAATACTGTATATATAGTGATACTAACCAGGTGACGGTACTTCCGTTACACATACTAGCGACTGAATCGAACAGAAGGTTGAATGGTTAGACGAAACGATAATTGAAACTGAGTTGTATTCGATTATATCGTGGTGATGTTTATATAGAAATACTCACCAGGTAACTGTTCTTTCGTTTTCACATACAAGCGACCGAATCGAGCAGAAGGTCAAATGGATAGATTGAACAATCATCGTATCTGGGTTGTATTCGATTATGTTTATATAGTTATACTCAACAGGTAACTGTTCTTCCGTTACACATACTAGCGACTGAATCGAACAGAAGGTTAAATGGTTAGACGAAACGATAATTGTATCTGAGTTGAATTCGATGATATCGTGATGATGTTTATATAGCAATACTCACCAGGTAACTGTTCTTCCGTTTTACATACAAGCGACCGAATCGAGCAGAAGGTTGAATTCAGTATAGATTGAACAATCATCGTATCTGGGTTGTATTCGATTATGTTTATATAGTTATACTCACCAGGTAACTGTTCTTCCGTTATACATACGAGCGACTGAATTGAACAGAAGGTTGAATGGATAGTATATGGGTTGTATTCGATTATGATGTTATGCTGTGTATATAGTTATACACACTAGGTGACGGTATTCTTGTTTTACATACGAGCGACCGAAACGAACAGAAAGTTGAATGGATAGTCTGAACAATCAATGTATTAGGGTTGTATCCGATCATATCGCAATACTGTATATATAGTGATACATACCAGGTGACGGTACTTCCGTTACACATACTAGCGACTGAATCGAACAGAAGGTAAAATGGTTAGACGAAACGATAATTGTAACTGAGTTGTATTCTATTATATCGTGGTGATGTTTATATAGAAATACTCACCAGGTTACTGTTCTTCCGTTATACATACGAACAACCGAATCGAACAGAAGGTTGAATGGATAGTATATGGGTTGTATTCGATTATGATGTTATGCTGTGTATATAGTTAAACACACTAGGTGACGGTATTCCCGTTTCACATACGAGCGACCGAAACGAACAGAAAGTTGAATGGATAGTCTGAACAATTAATGTATCTGAGTGGTATCCGATTATATCGCAATACTGTATATATAGTGATACTAACCAGGTGACGGTACTTCCGTTACACATACTAGCGACTGAATCAAACAGAAGGTTAAATGGTTAGACGAAACGATAATTGTAACTGAGTTGTATTCTATTATATCATGGTGATGTTTACATAGTTATACTCACCAGGTAACTGTTCTTCCGTTATACATACGAGCAACCGAATCGAACAGAAGGTTGAATGAATAGTATATGGGTTGTATTCGATTATGATGTTATGCTGTGTATATAGTTATACACACTAGGTGACGGTATTCCCGTTTCACATACGAGCGACCGAAACGAACAGATAGTTGAATGGATAGTCTGAACAATCAATGTATCTGGGTGGTATCCGATTATATCGCAATACTGTATATATAGTGATACTAACCAGGTGACGGTACTTCCGTTACACATACTAGCGACTGAATCGAACAGAAGGTTAAATGGTTAGACGAAACGATAATTGAAACTGAGTTGTATTCGATTATATCGTGGGGATGTTTATATAGAAATACTCACCAGGTAACTGTTCTTTCGTTTTCACATACAAGCGACCGAATCGAGCAGAAGGTCAAATGGATAGATTTAACAATCATCGTATCTGGGTTGTATTCGATTATGTTTATATAGTTATACTCAACAGGTAACTGTTCTTCCGTTACACATACTAGCGACTGAATCGAACAGAAGGTTAAATGGTTAGACGAAACGATAATAGTATCTGAGTTGAATTCGATGATATCGTGATGATGTTTATATAGCAATACTCACCAGGTAACTGTTCTTCCGTTTTACATACAAGCGACCGAATCGAGCAGAAGGTTGAATTCAGTATAGATTGAACAATCATCGTATCTGGGTTGTATTCGATTATGTTTATATAGTTATACTCACCAGGTAACTGTTCTTCCGTTACACATACTAGCGACTGAATCGAACAGAAGGTTAAATGGTTAGACGAAACGATAATTGAAACTGAGTTGTATTCTATTATATCGTGGTGATGTTTATATAGAAATACTCACCAGGTTACTAATCTTCCGTTATACATACGAGCAACCGAATCGAACAGAAGGTTGAATGGATAGTATATGGGTTGTATTCGATTATGATGTTATGCTGTGTATATAGTTATACACACTAGGTGACGGTATTCCCGTTTCACATACGAGCGACCGGAACGAACAGAAAGTTGAATGGATAGTCTGAACAATCAATGTATCTGGGTGGTATCCGATTATATCGCAATACTGTATATATAGTGATACTTACCAGGTGACGGTACTTCCGTTACACATACTAGCGACTGAATCGAACAGAAGGTTAAATGGTTAGACAAAACGATAATTGTATCTGAGTTGTATTCGATGATATCGTGATGATGTTTATATAGCAATACTCACCAGGTAACTGTTCTTCCGTTTTACATACAAGCGACAGAATCGAGCAGGAGGTTGAATAGATAGATTGAACAATCATCGTATCTGGGTTGTATTCGATAATGTTTATATAGTTATACTCACCAGGTAACTGTTCTTCCGTTACACATACTAGCGACTGAATCGAACAAAAGGTTAAATGGTTAGACGAAACGATAATTGTATCTGAGTTGTATTCGATGATATCGTGATGATGTTTATATAGCAATACTCACCAGGTAACTGTTCTTCCGTTTTACATACAAGCGACCAAATCGAGCAGAAGGTTGAATTCAGTATAGATTGAACAATCATCGTATCTGGGTTGTATTCGATAATGTTTATATAGTTATACTCACCAGGTAACTGTTCTTCCGTTACACATACTAGCGACTGAATCGAACAGAAGGTTAAATGGTTAGACGAAACGATAATTGAAACTGAGTTGTATTCGATTATGTCGTGGTGATTTTTATATAAAAATACTCACCAGGTAACTGTTCTTTCGTTTTCACATACAAGCGACCGAATCGAGCAGAAGGTCAAATGGATAGATTGAACAATCATCGTATCTGGGTTGTATTCGATTATGTTTATATAGTTATACTCACCAGGTAACTGTTCTTTCGTTATACATACGAGCGACTGAATCGAACATAAGGTTGAATGGATAGATTGAACAATCATTGTATCTGGGTTGTATCCGAATATATCGTTATGCTGTATATTCAGTTACACCTATCATGTAACGGTTTTTTCGTTACACATACTAGCGACTGAATCGAACAGAAGGTTAAATGGTTAGAGGAAACGATAATTGTATCTGAGTTGTATTCGATGATATCGTGATGATGTTTATATAGCAATAATCACCAAGTAACTGTTCTTCCGTTTTACATACAAGCGACCGAATCGAGCAGAAGGTTGAATTCAGTATAGATTGAACAATCATCGTATCTGGGTTGTATTCGATTATGTTTATATAGTTATACTCACCAGGTAACTGTTCATCCGTTATACATACGAGCGACAGAATTGAACAGAAGGTTGAATGGATAGTATATGGGTTGTATTCGATTATGATGTTATGCTGTGTATATAGTTATACACACTAGGTGACGGTATTCTTGTTTTACATACGAGCGACCAAAACGAACAGAAAGTTGAATGGATAGTCTGAACAATCAATGTATCTGGGTGGTATCCGATTATATCGCATTACTGTATATATAGTGATACTAACCAGGTGACGGTACTTCCGTTACACATACTAGCGACTGAATCGAACAGAAGGTTAAATGGTTAGACGAAACGATAATTGTAACTGAGTTGTATTCTATTATATCGTGGTGATGTTTATATAGAAATACTCACCAGGTTACTGTTCTTCCGTTATACATACGAGCAACCGAATCGAACAGAAGGTTGAATGGATAGTATCTGGGTTGTATTCGATTATGATGTTATGCTGTGTATATAGTTAAACACACTAGGTGACGGTATTCCCGATTCACATACGAGCGACCGAAACGAACAGAAAGTTGAATGGATAGTCTGAACAATCAATGTATCTGGGTGGTATCCGATTATATCGCAATACTGTATATATAGTGATACTAACCAGGTGACGGTACTTCCGTTTCACATACTAGCGACTGAATCGAACAGAAGGTTAAATGGTTAGACGAAACGATAATTGTATCTGAGTTGTATTCGATGATAACGTGATGATGTTTATATAGCAATACTCACCAGGTAACTGTTCTTCCGTTTTACACACAAGCGACCGAATCGAGCAGAAGGTTGAATTTAGTAAAGATTGAACAATCATCGGATTTTGGTTGTATTCGATTATGTTTATATAGTTATACTCACCAGGTAACTGTTCTTCCGTTATACATACGAGTGACCGAAACAAAAAGAAAGTTGAATGGATAGACTGAACATTCAGTGTATCTGGGTGGTATCCGATTATATCGCAATACTGTATTTATAGAGATACTCACCAGGTGACGGTACTTCCGTTACACATACTAGCGACTGAATCGAACAGAAGGTTAAATGGTTAGACAAAACGATAATTGTATCTGAGTTGTATTCGATGATATCGTGATGATGTTTATATAGCAATACTCACCAGGTAACTGTTCTTCCGTTTTACATACAAGCGACCGAATCGAGCAGAAGGTCAAATGGATAGATTGAACAATCATCGTATCTGGGTTGTATTCGATTATGTTTATATAGTTATACTCACCAGGTAACTGTTCTTCCGTTACACATACTAGCGACTGAATCGAACAGAAGGTTGAATGGATAGTATATGGGTTGTATTCGATTATGATGTTATGCTGTGTATATAGTTATACACACTAGGTGACGGTATTCCCGTTTCACATACGAGCGCTCGAAACGAACAGAAAGTTGAATGGATAGTCTGAACAATCAATGTATCTGGGTGGTATCCGATTATATCGCAATTCTGTATATATAGTGATACTTACCAGGTGACGGTACTTCCGTTACACATACTAGCGACTGAATCGAACAGAAGGTTAAATTGTTAGACGAAACGATAATTGAAACTGAGTTGTATTCTATTATATCGTGGTGATGTTTATATAGAAATACTCACCAGGTTACTGTTCTTCCGTTATACATACGAGCAACCGAATCGAACAGAAGGTTGAATGGATAGTATATGGGTTGTATTCGATTATGATGTTATGCTGTGTATATAGTAATACACACTAGGTGACGGTATTCCCGTTTCACATACGAGCGCTCGAAACGAACAGAAAGTTAAATGGATAGTCTGAACAATCAATGTATCTGGGTGGTATCCGATTATATCGCAATACTGTATATATAGTGATACTTACCAGGTGACGGTACTTCCGTTACACATACTAGCGACTGAATTGAACAGAAGGTTAAATGGTTAGACAAAACGATAATTGTATCTGAGTTGTATTCGATGATATCGTGATGATGTTTATATAGCAATACTCACCAGGTAACTGTTCTTCCGTTTTACATACAAGCGACCGAATCGAGCAGGAGGTTGAATAGATAGATTGAACAATCATCGTATCTGGGTTGTATTCGATAATGTTTATATAGTTATACTCACCAGGTAACTGTTCTTCCGTTACACATACTAGCGACTGAATCGAACAGAAGGTTAAATGGTTAGACGAAACGATAATTGTATCTGAGTTGTATTCGATGATATCGTGATGATGTTTATATAGCAATACTCACCAGGTAACTGTTCTTCCGTTTTACATACAAGCGACCGAATTGAGCAGAAGGTTGAATTCAGTATAGATTGAACAATCATCGTATCTGGGTTGTATTCGATTATGTTTATATAGTTATACTCACCAGGTAACTGTTCTTCCGTTATACATACGAGCGACTGAATTGAACAGAAGGTTGAATGGATAGTATATGGGTTGTATTCGATTATGATGTTATGCTGTGTATATAGTTATACACACTAGGTGACGGTATTCTTGTTTTACATACGAGCGACCGAAACGAACAGAAAGTTGAATGGATAGTCTGAACAATCAATGTACCAGGGTGGTATCCGATTATATCGCAATACTGTATATATAGTGATACATACCAGGTGACGGTACTTCCGTTACACATACTAGCGACTGAATCGAACAGAAGGTTAAATGGTTAGACGAAACGATAATTGTAACTGAGTTGTATTCTATTATATCGTGGTGATGTTTATATAGAAATACTCACCAGGTTACTGTTCTTCCGTTATACATACGAGCAACCGAATCGAACAGAAGGTTGAATGGATAGTATCTGGGTTGTATTCGATTATGATGTTATGCTGTGTATATAGTTAAACACACTAGGTGACGGTATTCCCGTTTCACATACGAGCGACCGGAACGAACAGAAAGTTGAATGGATAGTCTGAACAATCAATGTATCTGGGTGGTATCCGATTATATCGCAATACTGTATATATAGTGATTCTAACCAGGTGACGGTACTTCCGTTACACATACTAGCGACTGAATCGAACAGAAGGTTAAATGGTTAGACGAAACGATAATTGAAACTGAGTTGTATTCTATTATATCGTGGTGATGTTTATATAGAAATACTCACCAGGTTACTGTTCTTCCGTTATACATACGAGCAACCGAATCGAACAGTAGGTTAAATGGAAAGTATCTGGGTTGTATTCGATTATGATGTTATGCTGTGTTTATAGTTAAACACACTAGGTGACGGTATTCCTGTTTCACATACGAGCGACCGAAACGAACAGAAAGTTGAATGGATAGTCTGAACAATCAATGTATCTGGGTGGTATCCGATTATATCGCAATACTGTATATATAGTGATACTTAGCAGGTAACGGTACTTCCGTTACACATACTAGCGACTGAATCGAACAGAAGGTCAAATGGTTAGACAAAACGATAATTGTATCTGAGTTGTATTCGATGATATCGTGATGATGTTTAAATAGCAATACTCACCAGGTAACTGTTCTTCCGTTTTACATACAAGCGACCGAATCGAGCAAGAGGTTGAATAGATAGATTGAACAATCATCGTATCTGGGTTGTATTCGATAATGTTTATATAGTTATATTCACCAGGTAACTGTTCTTCCGTTACACATACTAGCGACTGAATCGAACAGAAGTTTAAATGGTTAGACGAAACGATAATCGTATCTGAGTTGTATTCGATGATATCGTGATGATGTTTATATAGCAATACTCACCAGGTAACTGTTCTTCCGTTTTACATACAAGCGACCGAATCGAGCAGAAGGTTGAATTCAGTATAGATTGAACAATCATCGTATTTGGGTTGTATTCGATTATGTTTATATAGTTATACTCACCAGGTAACTGTTCTTCCGTTATACATACGAGCGACTGAATTGAACAGAAGGTTGAATGGATAGTATATGGGTTGTATTCGATTATGATGTTATGCTGTGTATATAGTTATACACACTAGGTGACGGTATTCCCGTTTTACATACGAGCGACCGAAACAAAAAGAAAGTTGAATGGATAGACTGAACAATCAATGTATCTGTGTGGTATCCGATTATATCGCAATACTGTATATATAGTGATACTTACCAGGTAACTGTTCTTCCGTTACACATACAAGCGACTAAATCGAACAGAAGGTTAAATGGTTAGAAGAAACGATAATTGTATCTGAGTTGTATTCGATGATATCGTGATGTTGTTTATATAGCAATACTCACCAGGTAACTGTTCTTCCGTTTTACATACAAGCGACCGAATCGAGCAGAAGGTTGAATTCAGTATAGATTGAACAATCATCGTATCTGGGTTGTATTCGATTATGTTGATATAGTTATACTCACCAGGTAACTGTTCTTCCGTTATACATACGAGCGACTGATTTGAACAGAAGGTTGAATGGATAGTATATGGGTTGTATTCGATGTTATGCTGTGTATATAGTTATACACACTAGGTGACGGTATTCTTGTTTTACATACGAGCGACCGAAACGAACAGAAAGTTGAATGGATAGTCTGAACAATCAATGTATCAGGGTGGTATCCGATTATATCGCAATACTGAATATATGGTGATACTAACCAGGTGACGGTACTTCCGTTACACATACTAGCGACTGAATCGAACAGAAGGTTAAATGATTAGACGAAACGATAATTGTAACTGAGTTGTATTCTATCATATCGTGGTGATGTTTATATAGAAATACTCACCAGGTTACTGTTCTTCCGTTATACATACGAGCAACCGAATCGAACAGAAGGTTGAATGGATAGTATATGGGTTGTATTCGATTATGATGTTATGCTGTGTATATAGTTATACACACTAGGTGACGGTATTGCCGTTTCACATACGAGCGACCGAAACGAACAGAAAGTTGAATGGATAGTCTGAACAATCAATGTATCTGGGTGGTATCCGATTATATCGCAATACTGTATATATAGTGATACTAACCAGGTGACGGTACTTCCGTTACACATACTAGAGACTGAATCGAACAGAAGGTTAAATGGTTAGACGAAACGATAATTGTATCTGAGTTGTATTCGATGATAACGTGATGATGTTTATATAGCAATACTCACCAGGTAACTGTTCTTTCGTTTTACATACAAGCGACCGAATCGAGCAGAAGGTTGAATTTAGTATAGATTGAACAATCATCGTATCTGGGTTGTATTTGATTATGTTTATATAGTTATACTCACCAGGTTACTGTTCTTCCGTTACACATACTAGCGACTGAATCGAACAGATGGTTAAATGGTTAGACGAAACGATAATTGTATCTGAGTTGTATTCGATGATATCGTGATGATGTTTATATAGCAATACTCACCAGGTAACTGTTCTTTCGTTTAACATACAAGCGACCGAATCGAGCAGAAGGTTGAATTCAGTATAGATTGAACAATCATCGTATCTGGGTTGTATTCGATTATGTTTATATAGTTATACTCACCAGGTAACTGTTCTTCCGTTATACATACGAGCGACTGAATTGAACAGAAGGTTGAATGGATAGTATATGGGTTGTATTCGATTATGATGTTATGCTGTGTATATAGTTATACACACTAGGTGACGGTATTCTTGTTTTACATACGAGCGACCGAAACGAACAGAAAGTTGAATGGATAGTCTGAAATATCAATGTATCAGGGTGGTATCCGATTATATCGCAATACTGTATATATAGTGATTCTAACCAGGTGACGGTACTTCCGTTACACATACTAGCGACTGAATCGAACAGAAGGTTAAATAGTTAGACGAAACGATAATTGAAACTGAGTTGTATTCTATTATATCGTGGTGATGTTTATATAGAAATACTCACCAGGTTACTGTTCTTCCGTTATACATACGAGCAACCGAATCGAACAGTAGGTTGAATGGAAAGTATCTGGGTTGTATTCGATTATGATGTTATGCTGTGTTTATAGTTAAACACACTAGGTGACGGTATTCCTGTTTCACATACGAGCGACCGAAACGAACAGAAAGTTGAATGGATAGTCTGAACAATCAATGTATCTGGGTGGTATCCGATTATATCGCAATACTGTATATATAGTGATACTTACCAGGTAACGGTACTTCCGTTACACATACTAGCGACTGAATCGAACAGAAGGTCAAATGGTTAGACAAAACGATAATTGTATCTGAGTTGTATTCGATGATATCGTGATGATGTTTAAATAGCAATACTCACCAGGTAACTGTTCTTCCGTTTTACATACAAGCGACCGAATCGAGCAAGAGGTTGAATAGATAGATTGAACAATCATCGTATCTGAGTTGTATTCGATAATGTTTATATAGTTATATTCACCAGGTAACTGTTCTTCCGTTACACATACTAGCGACTGAATCGAACAGAAGTTTAAATGGTTAGACGAAACGATAATTGTATCTGAGTTGTATTCGATGATATCGTGATGATGTTTATATAGCAATACTCACCAGGTAACTGTTCTTCCGTTTTACATACAAGCAACCGAATCGAGCAGAAGGTTGAATTCAGTATAGATTGAACAATCATCGTATTTGGGTTGTATTCGATTATGTTTATATAGTTATACTCACCAGGTAACTGTTCTTCCGTTATACATACGAGCGACTGAATTGAACAGAAGGTTGAATGGATAGTATATGGGTTGTATTCGATTATGATGTTATGCTGTGTATATAGTTATACACACTAGGTGACGGTATTCCCGTTTAACATACGAGCGACCGAAACAAAAAGAAAGTTGAATGGATAGACTGAACAATCAATGTATCTGTGTGGTATCCGATTATATCACAATACTGTATATATAGTGATACTTACCAGGTAACTGTTCTTCCGTTACACATACAAGCGACTGAATCGAACAGAAGGTTAAATGGTTAGACGAAACGATAATTGTATCTGAGTTGTATTCGATGATATCGTGATGATGTTTATATAGCAATACTCACCAGGTAACTGTTCTTCCGTTTTACATACAAGCGACCGAATCGAGCAGAAGGTTGAATTCAGTATAGATTGAACAATCATCGTATCTGGGTTGTATTCGATTATGTTTATATAGTTATACTCACCAGGTAACTGTTCTTCCGTTATACATACGAGCGACTGATTTGAACAGAAGGTTGAATGGATAGTATATGGGTTGTATTCGATGTTATGCTGTGTATATAGTTATACACACTAGGTGACGGTATTCTTGTTTTACATACGAGCGACCGAAACGAACAGAAAGTTGAATGGATAGTCTGAACAATCAATGTATCAGGGTGGTATCCGAATATATCGCAATACTGAATATATGGTGATACTAACCAGGTGACGGTACTTCCGTTACACATACTAGCGACTGAATCGAACAGAAGGTTAAATGGTTAGACGAAACGATAATTGTAACTGAGTTGTATTCTATTATATCGTGATGATGTTTATATAGCAATACTCACCAGGTAACTGTTCTTCCGTTTTACATACAAGCGACCGAATCGAGCAAGAGGTTGAATAGATAGATTGAACAATCATCGTATCTGGGTTGTATTCGATAATGTTTATATAGTTATATTCACCAGGTAACTGTTCTTCCGTTACACATACTAGCGACTGAATCGAACAGAAGTTTAAATGGTTAGACGAAACGATAATCGTATCTGAGTTGTATTCGATGATATCGTGATGATGTTTATATAGCAATACTCACCAGGTAACTGTTCTTCCGTTTTACATACAAGCGACCGAATCGAGCAGAAGGTTGAATTCAGTATAGATTGAACAATCATCGTATTTGGGTTGTATTCGATTATGTTTATATAGTTATACTCACCAGGTAACTGTTCTTCCGTTATACATACGAGCGACTGAATTGAACAGAAGGTTGAATGGATAGTATATGGGTTGTATTCGATTATGATGTTATGCTGTGTATATAGTTATACACACTAGGTGACGGTATTCCTGTTTTACATACGAGCGACCGAAACAAAAAGAAAGTTGAATGGATAGACTGAACAATCAATGTATCTGTGTGGTATCCGATTATATCGCAATACTGTATATATAGTGATACTTACCAGGTAACTGTTCTTCCGTTACACATACAAGCGACTGAATCGAACAGAAGGTTAAATGGTTAGAAGAAACGATAATTGTATCTGAGTTGTATTCGATGATATCGTGATGATGTTTATATAGCAATACTCACCAGGTAACTGTTCTTCCGTTTTACATACAAGCGACCGAATCGAGCAGAAGGTTGAATTCAGTATAGATTGAACAATCATCGTATCTGGGTTGTATTCGATTATGTTTATATAGTTATACTCACCAGGTAACTGTTCTTCCGTTATACATACGAGCGACTGATTTGAACAGAAGGTTGAATGGATAGTATATGGGTTGTATTCGATGTTATGCTGTGTATATAGTTATACACACTAGGTGACGGTATTCTTGTTTTACATACGAGCGACCGAAACGAACAGAAAGTTGAATGGATAGTCTGAACAATCAATGTATCAGGGTGGTATCCGATTATATCGCAATACTGAATATATGGTGATACTAACCAGGTGACGGTACTTCCGTTACACATACTAGCGACTGAATCGAACAGAAGGTTAAATGGTTAGACGAAACGATAATTGTAACTGAGTTGTATTCTATTATATCGTGGTGATGTTTATATAGAAATACTCACCAGGTTACTGTTCTTCCGTTATACATACGAGCAACCGAATCGAACAGAAGGTTGAATGGATAGTATATGGGTTGTATTCGATTATGATGTTATGCTGTGTATATAGTTATACACACTAGGTGACGGTATTGCCGTTTCACATACGAGCGACCGAAACGAACAGAAAGTTGAATGAATAGTCTGAACAATCAATGTATCTGGGTGGTATCCGATTATATCGCAATACTGTATATATAGTGATACTAACCAGGTGACGGTACTTCCGTTACACATACTAGAGACTGAATCGAACAGAAGGTTAAATGGTTAGACGAAACGATAATTGTATCTGAGTTGTATTCGATGATAACGTGATGATGTTTATATAGCAATACTCACCAGGTAACTGTTCTTTCGTTTTACATACAAGCGACCGAATCGAGCAGAAGGTTGAATTTAGTATAGATTGAACAATCATCGTATCTGGGTTGTATTCGATTATGTTTATATAGTTATACTCACCAGGTAACTGTTCTTCCGTTACACATACTAGCGACTGAATCGAACAGAAGTTTAAATGGTTAGACGAAACGATAATCGTATCTGAGTTGTATTCGATGATATCGTGATGATGTTTATATAGCAATACTCTCCAGGTAACTGTTCTTCCGTTTTACATACAAGCGACCGAATCGAGCAGAAGGTTGAATTCAGTATAGATTGAACAATCATCGTATTTGGGTTGTATTCGATTATGTTTATATAGTTATACTCACCAGGTAACTGTTCTTCCGTTATACATACGAGCGACTGAATTGAACAGAAGGTTGAATGGATAGTATATGGGTTGTATTCGATTATGATGTTATGCTGTGTATATAGTTATACACACTAGGTGACGGTATTCCCGTTTTACATACAAGCGACCGAAACAAAAAGAAAGTTGAATGGATAGACTGAACAATCAATGTATCTGTGTGGTATCCGATTATATCGCAATACTGTATATATAGTGATACTTACCAGGTAACTGTTCTTCCGTTACACATACAAGCGACTGAATCGAACAGAAGGTTAAATGGTTAGAAGAAACGATAATTGTATCTGAGTTGTATTCGATGATATCGTGATGATGTTTATATAGCAATACTCACCAGGTAACTGTTCTTCCGTTTTACATACAAGCGACCGAATCGAGCAGAAGGTTGAATTCAGTATAGATTGAACAATCATCGTATCTGGGTTGTATTCGATTATGTTTATATAGTTATACTCACCAGGTAACTGTTCTTCCGTTATACATACGAGCGACTGATTTGAACAGAAGGTTGAATGGATAGTATATGGGTTGTATTCGATGTTATGCTGTGTATATAGTTATACACACTAGGTGACGGTATTCTTGTTTTACATACGAGCGACCGAAACGAACAGAAAGTTGAATGGATAGTCTGAACAATCAATGTATCAGGGTGGTATCCGATTATATCGCAATACTGAATATATGGTGATACTAACCAGGTGACGGTACTTCCGTTACACATACTAGCGACTGAATCGAACAGAAGGTTAAATGGTTAGACGAAACGATAATTGTAACTGAGTTGTATTCTATTATATCGTGGTGATGTTTATATAGAAATACTCACCAGGTTACTGTTCTTCCGTTATACATACGAGCAACCGAATCGAACAGAAGGTTGAATGGATAGTATATGGGTTGTATTCGATTATGATGTTATGCTGTGTATATAGTTATACACACTAGGTGACGGTATTGCCGTTTCACATACGAGCGACCGAAACGAACAGAAAGTTGAATGGATAGTCTGAACAATCAATGTATCTGGGTGGTATCCGATTATATCGCAATACTGTATATATAGTGATACTAACCAGGTGACGGTACTTCCGTTACACATACTAGAGACTGAATCGAACAGAAGGTTAAATGGTTAGACGAAACGATAATTGTATCTGAGTTGTATTCGATGATAACGTGATGATGTTTATATAGCAATACTCACCAGGTAACTGTTCTTTCGTTTTACATACAAGCGACCGAATCGAGCAGAAGGTTGAATTTAGTATAGATTGAACAATCATCGTATCTGGGTTGTATTCGATTATGTTTATATAGTTATACTCACCAGGTAACTGTTCTTCCGTTACACATACTAGCGACTGAATCGAACAGATGGTTAAATGGTTAGACGAAACGATAATTGTATCTGAGTTGTATTCGATGATATCGTGATGATGTTTATATAGCAATACTCACCAGGTAACTGTTCTTTCGTTTTACATACAAGCGACCGAATCGAGCAGAAGGTTGAATTCAGTATAGATTGAACAATCATCGTATCTGGGTTGTATTCGATTATGTTTATATAGTTATACTCACCAGGTAACTGTTCTTCCGTTATACATACGAGCGACTGAATTGAACAGAAGGTTGAATGGATAGTATATGGGTTGTATTCGATTATGATGTTATGCTGTGTATATAGTTATACACACTAGGTGACGGTATTCTTGTTTTACATACGAGCGACCGAAACGAACAGAAAGTTGAATGGATAGTCTGAAATATCAATGTATCAGGGTGGTATCCGATTATATCGCAATACTGTATATATAGTGATACATACCAGGTGACGGTACTTCCGTTACACATACTAGCGACTGAATCGAACAGAAGGTTAAATGGTTAGACGAAACGATAATTGTAACTGAGTTGTATTCTATTATATCGTGGTGATGTTTATATAGAAATACTCACCAGGTTACTGTTCTTCCGTTATACATACGAGCAACCGAATCGAACAGAAGGTTCAATGGATAGTATATGGGTTGTATTCGATTATGATGTTATGCTGTGTATATAGTTATACACACTAGGTGTCGGTATTCCCGTTTCACATACGAGCGACCGAAACGAACAGAAAATTGAATGGATAGTCTGAACAATCAATGTATCTGGTTGGTATCCGATTATATCGCAATACTGTATATATAGTGATACTAACCAGGTGACGGTACTTCCGTTACACATACTAGCGACTGAATCGAACAGAAGGTTAAATGGTTAGACGAAACGATAATTGAAACTGAGTTGTTTTCGATTATATCGTGGTGATGTTTATATAGAAATACTCACCAGGTAACTGTTCTTTCGTTTTCACATACAAGCGACCGAATCGAGCAGAAGGTCAAATGGATAGATTGAAAATCATCGTATCTGGGTTGTATTCGATTATGTTTATATAGTTATACTCACCAGGTAACTGTTCTATCGTTATACATACGAGCGACTGAATCGAACATAAGGTTGAATGGATAGATTGAACAATCATTGTATCTGGGTTGTATCCGAATATATCGTTATGCTGTATATTCAGTTACACCTATCATGTAACGGTTCTTTCGTTACACATACGAGCGTCCGAATCGAAAATTAGGTTGGATGGATAGACGGAACGATAATTGTAACTGAGTTGTATTCGATGATATCGTGATGATGTTTATATAGCAATACTCACCAGGTAACTGTTCTTCCGTTTTACATACAAGCGACCGAATCGAGCAGAAGGTTGAATTCAGTATAGATTAAACAATCATCGTATCTGGGTTGTATTCGATTATGTTTATATAGTTATACTCACCAGGTAACTGTTCTTCCGTTATACATACGAGCAACTGAATTGAACAGAAGGTTGAATGGATAGTATATGGGTTGTATTCGATTATGATGTTATGCTGTGTATATAGTTATACACACTAGGTGACGGTATTCTTGTTTTACATACGAGCGACCGAAACGAACAGAAAGTTGAATGGATAGTCTGAACAATCAATGTATCAGGGTGGTATCCGATTATATCGCAATACTGTATATATAGTGATACATACCAGGTGACGGTACTTCCGTTACACATACTAGCGACTGAATCGAACAGAAGGTTAAATGGTTAGACGAAACGATACTTGTAACTGAGTTGTATTCTATTATATCGTGGTGATGTTTATATAGAAATTCTCACCAGGTTACTGTTCTTCCGTTATACATACGAGCAACCGAATCGAACAGAAGGTTGAATGGATAGTATCTGGGTTGTATTCGATTATGATGTTATGCTGTGTTTATAGTTAAACACACTAGGTGACGGTATTCCTGTTTCACATACGAGCGACCGAAACGAACAGAAAGTTGAATGGATAGTCTGAACAATCAATGTATCTGGGTGGTATCCGATTATATCGCAATACTGTATTTATAGTGATACTTACCAGGTAACGGTACTTCCGTAACACATACTAGCGACTGAATCGAACAGAAGGTTGAATGGTTAGACAAAACGATAATTGTATCTGAGTTGTATTCGATGATATCGTGATGATGTTTATATAGCAATACTCACCAGGTAACTGTTCTTCCGTTTTACATACAAGCGACCGAATCGAGCAGGAGGTTGAATAGATAGATTGAACAATCATCGTATCTGGGTTGTATTCGATAATGTTTATATAGTTATATTCACCAGGTAACTGTTCTTCCGTTACACATACTAGCGACTGAATCGAACAGAAGTTTAAATGGTTAGACGAAACGATAATTGTATCTGAGTTGTATTCGATGATATCGTGATGATGTTTATATAGCAATACTCACCAGGTAACTGTTCTTCCGTTTCACATACAAGCGACCGAATCGAGCAGAAGGTTGAATTCAGTATAGATTGAACAATCATCGTATTTGGGTTGTATTCGATTATGTTTATATAGTTATACTCACCAGGTAACTGTTCTTCCGTTATACATACGAGCGACTGAATTGAACAAAAGGTTGAATGGATAGTATATGGGTTGTATTCGATTATGATGTTATGCTGTGTATATAGTTATACACACTAGGTGACGGTATTCCCGTTTTACATACGAGCGACCGAAACAAAAAGAAAGTTGAATGGATAGACTGAACAATCAATGTATCTGGGTGGTATCCGATTATATCGCAATACTGTATATATAGTGATACTTACCAGGTAACTGTTCTTCCGTTACACATACTAGCGACTGAATCGATCAGAAGGTTAAATGGTAAGACGAAACGATAATTGTATCTGAGTTGTATTCGATGATATCGTGATGATGTTTATATAGCAATACTCACCAGGTAACTGTTCTTCCGTTTTACATACAAGCGACCGAATCGAGCAGAAGGTTGAATTCAGTATAGATTGAACAATCATCGTATCTGGGTTGTATTCGATTATGTTTATATAGTTATACTCACCAGGTAACTGTTCTTCCGTTAAACATACGAGCGACTGATTTGAACAGAAGGTTGAATGGATAGTATATGGGTTGTATTCGATTATGATGTTATGCTGTGTATATAGTTATACACACTAGGTGACGGTATTCTTGTTTTACATACGAGCGACCGAAACGAACAGAAAGTTGAAAGGATAGTCTGAACAATCGATGTATCAGGGTGGTATCCGATTATATCGCAATACTGTATATATAGTGATACTAACCAGGTGACGGTACTTCCGTTACACATACTAGCGACTGAATCGAACAGAAGGTTGAATGGTTAGACGAAACGACAATTTCTAACGCCAAGGAGCTGGCAAACACTTTTGCATCTTATTTCACCGCAAAGTGCCAGGAAAAAATCACTGATTCTTTTGGTTCAGACACCTCTAGTTCATGCACTATCTCTGACAGAGTACTATCAAGTATTTTTATTCCATTCATTCATGAGCATGACATATTAAATATCATTAAAAATTTAAAAAACAAAAATTCTACCGGAATTGATGACATCTCTCCAAAAATAATCAAAATTATTGCTGACGCCATTCTATTACCTTTAACATGGCTCGTCAACCTATCATTACAATCCGGAATATTTCCAGATTTGATGAAAGTCGCCCTTATTTTTCCTCTCTTCAAAAAAGGCGATTTGCATTCCATAGATAACTACCGTCAAATAGCACTGTTACCAGTTACATCCAAAATCCTTGAACGAGCAGCATATGATATAATAATAGGTTTCATTGAAAAAAAATAATATAATATCTATATCACAGCACGGCTTCAGAAAATGTAAATCCGTAGAAACAGCAACAAACCACCTCTTGAATTACGTATATCAAGAGTTAGATTGTGGGAAGTATGTTGCTTCATTGATGTTTGACCTGTCTAAGGCATTCGACAGTCTAGATTTACAATTCATTCTTGAAAAAATATACTCTATTGGCATTAGAGGAGTCATGTTAGATTGGATACATTGCTATCTAACTAATAGAAAAATATTGGTGAAAATTGAAAACGAACTATCAGAAAACCATGAAGTTCTCCTGGGTGTTCCCCAAGGATCAGTTTTGGGACCACTTATTTTCTTAATCTTTGCTAACGATTTACCGAGAAATATCGGCGTAGGACAAACTACCATGTTTGCGGATGATACTACCATTACTGTATCAGCAACGACCCCAGAGGAGCTACAAAATCACATCAAAGTTACCTATAATGAGATGGCGGCTTGGTGTTCATGCAATAGACTAATATTGAATAAAGGTAAAACTGAATGTATCAATTTTTATCTGCGCCGTGAGGTTCCGTCACTCTTCCAGTTACCTGAGGATCTGTCATTTACTAAGGATGTAAAATTGTTAGGAACATATCTTGACTCTCAACTTTCTTTCAGTACTCAAGTGAATCATGTCTGTACGAAACTCAATAAAGCATATTACGCTATACTACAAATGAAACCTTATCTGAATGAAAAAGGTTTAATAGACTTGTACTATGCTTTTGCATACAGTCATATATCCTACAATATTATAGCATGGGGTTCATCAAATAGTTGGGAAAGGGTTTTCATTGCACAAAAGCGTCTAATCAGACTCATTTTTCAACTAGGTTATAGGGAAAGTTGCAGAAATACATTTAAAAAGAAACAAATTCTAACCTTTTCAGGAATATTTATTTTGAAATGCCTCACTTTCATTAAGAGTAATATTAGTGATGTTTCTCAAAAACATCATGAATATCAAACACGCCATATTAACTTGGACTTACCGAGGCATAAAACTGCAATGTACCAGAAATCGCCCAATTTCATCTCTATAAAACTATTTAACGCCCTTCCCTGCGAACTGAAATGCATTACTTCATACGAAAAGTTCAAAAGTCAGTGCAAGGATGTTTTAATATCTGAGGCTCCCTACAGTGTGAATGAGTTTTTGAACAATAATAGATCCTAATGAATAAACTGTAATTGTATTTTATTGATACTCAATGAGCTTTTTAACTGTATTTTAATTATTTATTTTATTGTATCTATATTTCATACATGCTTCTATTGAAGAATATCTTTTGTAACACATTTGTTGTTGACTTGTCCAACACCATGTAACTATGGTATTTTATGGATTAATAAAGTTCTTCTTCTTCTTCTTCTTCTTCTAACTGAGTTGTATTCTATTATATCGTGGTGATGTTTATATAGAAATACTCACCAGGTTACTGTTCTTCCGTTATACATACGAGCAACCGAATCGAACAGAAGGTTGAATGGATAGTATATGGGTTGTATTCGATTATGATGTTATGCTGTGTATATAGTTATACACACTAGGTGACGGTATTCCCGTTTCACATACGAGCGACCGAAACGAACAGAAAGTTGAATGGATAGTCTGAACAATCAATGTATCTGGGTGGTATCCGATTATATCGCAATACTGTATATATAGTGATACTAACCAGGTGACGGTACTTCCGTTACACATACTAGCGACTGAATCGAACAGAAGGTTAAATGGTTAAACGAAACGATAATTGTATCTGAGTTGTATTCGATGATAACGTGGTGATGTTTATATAGCAATACTCACCAGGTAACTGTTCTTCCGTTTTACATACAAGCGACCGTATCGAGCAGAAGGTTGAATTTAGTATAGATTGAACAATCATCGTATCTGGGTTGTATTCGATTATGTTTATATAGTTATACTCACCAGGTAACTGTTCTTCCGTTACACATACTAGCGACTGAATCGAACAGATTGTATCTGGGTTGTATTCGATTATGTTTATATAGTTATACTCACCAGGTAACTGTTCTTCCGTTATACATACGAGCGACTGAATTGAACAGAAGGTTGAATGGATAGTATATGGGTTGTATTCGATCATGATGTTATGCTGTGTATATAGTTATACACACTAGGTGACGGTATTCTTGTTTTACATACGAGCGACCGAAACGAACAGAAAGTTGAATGGATAGTCTGAAATATCAATGTATCAGGGTGGTATCCGATTATATCGCAATACTGTATATATAGTGATACATACCAGGTGACGGTACTTCCGTTACACATACTAGCGACTGAATCGAACAGAAGGTTAAATGGTTAGACGAAACGATAATTGTAACTGAGTTGTATTCTATTATATCGTGGTGATGTTTATATAGAAATACTCACCACGTTACTGTTCTTCCGTTATACATACGAGCAACCGAATCGAACAGAAGGTTCAATGGATAGTATATGGGTTGTATTCGATTATGATGATATGCTGTGTATATAGTTATACACACTAGGTGACGGTATTCCCGTTTTACATACGAGCGAGCGAAACGAACAGAAAGTTGAATGGATAGTCTGAACAATCAATGTATCTGGGTGGTATCCGATTATATCGCAATACTGTATATATAGTGATACTAACCAGGTGACGGTACTTTCGTTACACATACTTGCGACTGAATCGAACAGAATGTTAAATGGTTAGACGAAACGATAATTGTAACTGAGTTGTATTCTATTATATCGTGGTGATGTTTATATAGAAATACTCACCAGGTTACTGTTCTTTCGTTTTCACATACAAGCGACCGAATCGAGCAGAAGGTCAAATGAATAGATTGAACAATCATCGTATCTGGGTTGTATTCGATTATGTTTATATAGTTATACTAACAAGGTAACTGTTCTTCCGTTATACATACGAGCGACTGAATTGAACAGAAGGTTGAATGGATAGTATATGGGTTGTATTCGATTATGATGATATGCTGTGTATATAGTTATACACACTAGGTGACGGTATTCTTGTTTTACATACGAGCGACCGAAACGAACAGAAAGTTGAATGGATAGTCTGAACAATCAATGTATCAGGGTGGTATCCGATTATATCGCAATACTGTTTATATAGTGATACATACCAGGTGACGGTACTTCCGTTACACATACTAGCGACTGAATCGAACAGAAGGTTGAATGGTTAGACGAAACGATAATTGTAACTGAGTTGTATTCTATTATATCGTGGTGATGTTTATATAGAAATACTCACCAGGTTACTGTTCTTCCGTTATACATACGAGCAACCGAATCGAACAGAAGGTTGAATGGATAGTATCTGGGTTGTATTCGATTATGATGTTATGCTGTGTATATAGTTAAACACACTAGGTGACGGTATTCCCGTTTCACATACGAGCGACCGAAACGAACAGAAAGTTTAATGGATAGTCTGAACAATCAATGTATCTGGGTGGTATCCGATTATATCGCAATACTGTATATATAGTGATACTAACCAGGTGACGGTACTTCCGTTACACATACTAGCGACTGAATCGAACAGAAGGTTAAATGGTTGGACGAAACGATAATTGTAACTGAGTTGTATTCTATTATATCGTGGTGATGTTTATATAGAAATACTCACCAGGTTACTGTTCTTCCGTTATACATACGAGCAACCGAATCGAACAGAAGGTTGAATGGATAGTATCTGGGTTGTATTCGATTATGATGTTATGCTGTGTATATAGTTAAACACACTAGGTGACGGTATTCCCGTTTCACATACGAGCGACCGAAACGAACAGAAAGTTGAATGGATAGTCAGAACAATCAATGTATCTGGGTGGTATCCGATTATAACGCAATACTGTATATATAGTGATACTAACCAGGTGACGGTACTTCCGTTACACATACTAGCGACTGAATCGAACAGAAGGTTAAATGGTTAAACGAAACGATAATTGTATCTGAGTTGTATTCGATGATAACGTGATGATGTTTATATAGCAATACTCACCAGGTAACTGTTCTTCCGTTTAACATACAAGCGACCGAATCGAGCAGAAAGTTGAATTTAGTATGGATTGAACAATCATCGTATCTGGGTTGTATTCGATTATGTTTATATAGTTATACTCACCAGGTAACTGTTCTTGCGTTATACATACGAGCGACTGAATTGAACAGAAGGTTGAATGGATAGTATATGGGTTGTATTCGATTATGATGTTATGCTGTGTATATAGTTATACACAATAGGTGACGGTATTCCCGTTTTACATACGAGCGACCGAAACAAAAAGAAAGTTGAATGGATAGACTGTGAACAATCAATGTATCTGGGTGGTATCCGATTATATCGCAATACTGTAAATATAGTGATACTAACCAGGTGACGGTACTTCCGTTACACATACTAGCGACTGAATCGAACAGAAGGTTAAATGGTTAGACAAAACGATAATTGTATCTGAGTTGTATTCGATGATATCGTGATGATGTTTATATAGCAATACTCACCAGGTAACTGTTCTTCCGTTTTACATACAAGCGACCGAATCGAGCAGGAGGTTGAATAGATAGATTGAATAATCATCGTATCTGGGTTGTATTCGATAATGTTTATATAGTTATACTCACCAGGTAACTGTTCTTCCGTTACACATACTAGCGAATGAATCGAACAGAAGGTTAAATGGCTAGACGAAACGATAATTGTATCTGAGTTGTATTCGATGATATCGTGATGATGTTTATATAGCAATACTCACCAGGTAACTGTTCTTTCGTTTTACATACAAGCGACCGAATCGAGCAGAAGGTTGAATTCAGTATAGATTGAACAATCATCGTATCTGGGTTGTATTCGATTATGTTTATATAGTTATATTCACCAGGTAACTGTTCTTCCGTTATACATACGAGCGACTGAATTGAACAGAAGGTTGAATGGATAGTATATGGGTTGTATTCGATTATGATGTTATGCTGTGTATATAGTTATACACACTAGGTGACGGTATTCTTGTTTTACATACGAGCGACCGAAATGAACAGAAAGTTGAATGGATAGTCTGAACAATCAATGTATCAGGGTGGTATCCGATTATATCGCAATACTGTATATATAGTGATACATACCAGGTGACGGTACTTCCGTTACACATACTAGCGACTGAATCGAACAGAAGGTTAAATGGTTAGACGAAACGATAATTGTAACTGAGTTGTATTCTATTATATCGTGGTGATGTTTATATAGAAATACTCACCAGGTTACTGTTCTTCCGTTATACATACGAGCAACCGAATCGAACAGAAGGTTGAATGGATAGTATCTGGGTTGTATTCGATTATAATGTTATGCTGTGTATATAGTTAAACACACTAGGTGACGGTATTCCCGTTTCACATACGAGCGACCGAAACGAACAGAAAGTTGAATGGATAGTCTAAACAATCAATGTATCTGGGTGGTATCCGATTATATCGCAATACTGTATATATAGTGATACTAACCAGGTGACGGTACTTCCGTTACACATACTAGCGACTGAATCGAACAGAAGGTTAAATGGTTAGACGAAACGATAATTGAAACTGAGTTGTATTCGATTATATCGTGGTGATGTTTATATAGAAATACTCACAAGGTAACTGTTCTTTCGTTTTCACATACAAGCGACCGAATCGAGCAGAAGGTCAAATGGATAGATTGAACAATCATCGTATCTGGGTTGTATTCGATTATGTTTGTATAGTTATACTCACCAGGTAACTGTTCATTCGTTATACATACGAGCGACTAAATCGAACATAAGGTTGAATGGATAGATTGAACAATCATTGTATCTGGGTTGTATCCGAATATATCGTTATGCTGTATATTCAGTTACACCTATCATGTAACGGTTCTTTCGTTACACATACGAGCGTCCGAATCGAAAATTAGGTTGGATGGATAGACGGAACGATAATTGTAACTGAGTTGTATTCGATTATATCGTGATGATGTTTATATAGTAATACTCACCAGGTGACTGTTCTTGCGTTATACATACGAGCGACCCAATCGAACAGAAGGTTGGATGGATAGACGAAATGATCATTGTATCTGAGTTGTATTCGATTATATCGTGATGACGTTCATATAGAAATACTCACCAGGTTACTGTTCTCTCGTTATACTTACGAGCAACCGAATCGAACAGAAGGTTGAATGGATAGTATCTGGGTTGTATTTGATTATGATAATATGCTGTGTATATAGTTATACACACTAGGTGACGGTATTCCCGTTTTACATACGAGCGACCGAAACGAACAGAAAGTTGAATGGATAGACTGAACAATCAAGGTATCAGGGTGGTATCCGATTATATCGCAAAACTGTATATATAGTGATACATACCAGGAGACGGTAATTCCGTTACACATACTAGCGACTGAATCGAACAGAAGGTTGAATGGTTAGACGAATCGATAATTGAAACTGAGTTGTATTCGATTATATCGTGGTGATGTTTATATAGAAATACTCACCAGGTAACTGTTCTATCGTTTTCACATACAAGCGACCGAATCGAGCAGAAGGTTGAAAGGATAGATTGAACAATCATCGTATCTGGGTTGTATTCGATTATGTTCATATAGTTATACTCACCAGGTAACTGTTCTTCCGTTATACATACGAGCGACTGAATCGAACATATGGTTGAATGGATAGATTGAACAATCATTGTATCTGGGTTGTATCCGAATATATCGTTATGCTGTATATTCAGTTACACCTACCATGTAACGGTTCTTTCGTTACACATACGAGCGTCCGAATCGAAAATTAGGTTGGATGGTTAGACGGAACGATAATTGTAACTGAGTTGTATTCGATTATATCGTGGTGATGTTTATATAGTAATACTAACCAGGTGACTGTTCTTGCGTTATACATACGAGCGACCCAATCGAACAGAAGGTTGTATGGATAGACGAAATGATCATTGTATCTGAGTTGTATTCGATTATATCGTGATGACGTTCATATAGAAATACTCACCAGGTTACTGTTCTCTCGTTATACTTACGAGCAACCGAATCGAACAGAAGGTTGAATGGATAGTATCTGGGTTGTATTCGATTATGATAATATGCTGTGTATATTGTTATACACACTAGGTGACGGTATTCCCGTTTTACATACGAGCGACCGAAACGAACAGAAAGTTGAATGGATAGACTGAACAATCAATGTATCAGGGTAGTATCCGATTATATCGCAATACTGTATATATAGTGATACATACCAGGTGACGGTACTTCCGTTACACATACTAGCGACTGAATCGAACAGAAGGTTAAATGGTTAGATGAAACGATAATTGTAACTGAGTTGTATTCGATGATATCGTGATGATGTTTATATAGCAATACTCACCAGGTAACTGTTCTTCCGTTTTACATACAAGCGACCGAATCGAGCAGGAGGTTGAATAGATAGATTGAACAATTATCGTATCTGGGTTGTATTCGATAATGTTTATATAGTTATACTCACCAGGTGACTGTTCTTGCGTTATACATACGAGCGACCCAATCGAACAGAAGGTTGGATGGATAGACGAAATGATCATTGTATCTGAGTTGTATTCGATTATATCGTGATGACGTTCATATAGAAATACTCACCAGGTTACTGTTCTCTCGTTATACTTACGAGCAACCGAATCGAACAGAAGGTTGAATGGATAGTATCTGGGTTGTATTCGATTATGATAATATGCTGTGTATATTGTTATACACACTAGGTGACGGTATTCCCGTTTTACATACGAGCGACCGAAACGAACAGAAAGTTGAATGGATAGACTGAACAATCAATGTATCAGGGTAGTATCCGATTATATCGCAATACTGTATATATAGTGATACATACCAGGTGACGGTACTTCCGTTACACATACTAGCGACTGAATCGAACAGAAGGTTAAATGGTTAGATGAAACGATAATTGTAACTGAGTTGTATTCGATGATATCGTGATGATGTTTATATAGCAATACTCACCAGGTAACTGTTCTTCCGTTTTACATACAAGCGACCGAATCGAGCAGGAGGTTGAATAGATAGATTGAACAATTATCGTATCTGGGTTGTATTCGATAATGTTTATATAGTTATACTCACCAGGTGACTGTTCTTGCGTTATACATACGAGCGACCCAATCGAACAGAAGGTTGGATGGATAGACGAAATGATCATTGTATCTGAGTTGTATTCGATTATATCGTGATGACGTTCATATAGAAATACTCACCAGGTTACTGTTCTCTCGTTATACTTACGAGCAACCGAATCGAACAGAAGGTTGAATGGATAGTATCTGGGTTGTATTTGATTATGATAATATGCTGTGTATATAGTTATACACACTAGGTGACGGTATTCCCGTTTTACATACGAGCGACCGAAACGAACAGAAAGTTGAATGGATAGACTGAACAATCAAGGTATCAGGGTGGTATCCGATTATATCGCAAAACTGTATATATAGTGATACATACCAGGAGACGGTAATTCCGTTACACATACTAGCGACTGAATCGAACAGAAGGTTGAATGGTTAGACGAAACGATAATTGAAACTGAGTTGTATTCGATTATATCGTGGTGATGTTTATATAGAAATACTCACCAGGTAACTGTTCTATCGTTTTCACATACAAGCGACCGAATCGAGCAGAAGGTTGAAAGGATAGATTGAACAATCATCGTATCTGGGTTGTATTCGATTATGTTCATATAGTTATACTCACCAGGTAACTGTTCTTCCGTTATACATACGAGCGACTGAATCGAACATATGGTTGAATGGATAGATTGAACAATCATTGTATCTGGGTTGTATCCGAATATATCGTTATGCTGTATATTCAGTTACACCTACCATGTAACGGTTCTTTCGTTACACATACGAGCGTCCGAATCGAAAATTAGGTTGGATGGTTAGACGGAACGATAATTGTAACTGAGTTGTATTCGATTATATCGTGGTGATGTTTATATAGTAATACTAACCAGGTGACTGTTCTTGCGTTATACATACGAGCGACCCAATCGAACAGAAGGTTGTATGGATAGACGAAATGATCATTGTATCTGAGTTGTATTCCATTATATCGTGATGACGTTCATATAGAAATACTCACCAGGTTACTGTTCTCTCGTTATACTTACGAGCAACCGAATCGAACACAGGGTTGAATGGATAGTATCTGGGTTGTATTCGATTATGATAATATGCTGTGTATATTGTTATACACACTAGGTGACGGTATTCCCGTTTTACATACGAGCGACCGAAACGAACAGAAAGTTGAATGGATAGACTGAACAATCAATGTATCAGCGTGGTATCCGATTATATCGCAATACTGTATATATAGTGATACATACCAGGTGACGGTACTTCCGTTACACATACTAGCGACTGAATCGAACAGAAGGTTAAATGGTTAGACGAAACGATAATTGTAACTGAGTTGTATTCGATGATATCGTGATGATGTTTATATAGCAATACTCACCAGGTAACTGTTCTTCCGTTTTACATACAAGCGACCGAATCGAGCAGGAGGTTGAATAGATAGATTGAACAATTATCGTATCTGGGTTGTATTCGATAATGTTTATATAGTTATACTCACCAGGTAACTGTTCTTCCGTTACACATACTAGCGACTGAATCGAACAGAAGGTTAAATGGTTAGACGAAACGATAATTGTATCTGAGTTGTATTCGATGATATCGTGATGATGTTTATATAGCAATACTCACCAGGTAACTGTTCTTCCGTTTTACATACAAGCGACCGAATCGAGCAGAAGGTTGAATTCAGTATAGATTGAACAATCATCGTATCTGGGTTGTATTCGATTATGTTTATATAGTTATACTCACCAGGTAACTGTTCTTCCGTTATACATACGAGCGACTGAATTGAACAGAAGGTTGAATGGATAGTATATGGGTTGTATTCGATTATGATGTTATGCTGTGTATATAGTTATACACACTAGGTGACGGTATTCCCGTTTTACATTCGAGCGACCGAAACGAGCAGAAAGTTGAATGGATAGACTGAACAATCAATGTATCAGGGTGGTATCCGATTATATCGCAATACTGTATATATGGTGATTCATACCAGGTGACGGTACTTCCGTTACACATACTAGCGATTGAATCGAACAGAAGGTTAAATATCATCGTATCTGGGTTGTATTCGATTATGTTTATATAGTTATACTTACCAGGTAACTGTTCTTCCGTTATACATACGAGCGACTGAATTGAACAGAAGGTTGAAATGTTAGACTAAACTATAATCGAATCTAGGTTGTATTCGATTATATCGTGTTGATGTTTATATAGTAATACTCACCAGGTAACCGTTCTTCCGTTTTACATACGAGCGTCCGAATCGAACAGAAGGTTGAATGGATAGATCGAACAATCATCGTATCTGGGTTGTATTCGATTTTGTTTATATAGTTATACTTACCAGGTAACTGTTCTTCCGTTTTACATACGAGCGTCCGAATCGAACAGAAGGTTGAATGGATAGATTGAACAATCATCGTATCTGGGTTGTATTCGATTATGTTTATATAGTTATACTCACCAGGTAACTGTTCTTCCGTTTTACATACGAGCGTCCGAATCGAACAGAAGGTTGAATAGTTAGACAACACGATAATTGTATCTGTTGTATTCGATGATATCGTGATGATGTTTATATAGCATTACCCACCAGGTAACTGTTCTTCCGTTTTACATACGAGCGTCCGAATCGAACAGAAGGTTGAATGGATAGATTGAATAATCATCGTATCTGGGTTGTATTCGATTATACTTACCAGGTAACTGTTCTTCCGTTATACATACGAGCGACTGAATTGAACAGAAGGTTGAATAGTTAGACGACACGTTGATTGTATCTGTTGTATTCGATGATATCGTGATGATGTTAATATAGCAATACTCACCAGGTAACTGTTCTTCCGTTTTACATACGAGCGTCCGAATCGAACAGAAGGTTTAATGGATAGATTGAACAATCATCGTATCTGGGTTGTATTCGATTATGTTTATATAGTTATACTTACCAGGTAACTGTTCTTCCGTTATACATACGAGCGACTGAATTGAACAGAAGGTTGAATGGATAGATTGAACAATCATCGTATCTGGGTTGTATTCGATTATGTTTATATAGTTATATTTACCAGGTAACTGTTTTTCCGTTATACATACGAGCGACTGAATTGAACAAAAAGTTGAAAAGTTAGACTAAACTATAATCGTATCTAGGTTGTATTCGATTATATCGTGTTGATGTTTATATAGTAATACTCCCCAGGTAACCGTTCTTCCGTTTCACATACGAGCGTCCGAATCGAACAGAAGGTTGAATGGATAGATTGAACAATCATCGTATCTGGGTTGTAGTCGATTTTGTTTATATAGTTATACTCACCAGGTAACTGTTCTTCCGTTTTACATAAGAGCGTCCGAATCGAACAGAAGGTTGAATGGATAGATTGAACAATCATCGTATCTGGGTTGTATTCGATTATGTTTATATAGTTATACTTACCAGGTAACTGTTCTTCCGTTATACAAACGAGCGACTTAATTGAACAGAAGGTTGAATAGTTAGACGACACGATAATTGTATCTGTTGTATTCGATGATATCGTGATGGTGTTTATATAGCAATACTCACCAGGTAACTGTTCTTCCGTTTTACATACGAGCATCCGAATCGAACAGAAGGATGAATGGATAGATTGAACAATCATCGTATCTGGGTTTTATTTGATTATGTTTATATAGTTATACTTACCAGGTAACTGTTCTTCCGTTTTACATAAGAGTGTCCGAATCGAACAGAAGGTTGTATGGATAGACGAAATGATCATTGTATCTGAGTTGTATTCCATTATATCGTGATGACGTTCATATAGAAATACTCACCAGGTTACTGTTCTCTCGTTATACTTACGAGCAACCGAATCGAACAGAAGGTTGAATGGATAGTATCTGGGTTGTATTCGATTATGATAATATGCTGTGTATATTGTTATACACACTAGGTGACGGTATTCCCGTTTTACATACGAGCGACCGAAACGAACAGAAAGTTGAATGGATAGACTGAACAATCAATGTATCAGGGTGGTATCCGATTATATCGCAATACTGTATATATAGTGATACATACCAGGTGACGGTACTTCCGTTACACATACTAGCGACTGAATCGAACAGAAGGTTAAATGGTTAGACGAAACGATAATTGTAACTGAGTTGTATTCGATGATATCGTGATGATGTTTATATAGCAATACTCACCAGGTAACTGTTCTTCCGTTTTACATACAAGCGACCGAATCGAGCAGGAGGTTGAATAGATAGATTGAACAATTATCGTATCTGGGTTGTATTCGATAATGTTTATATAGTTATACTCACCAGGTAACTGTTCTTCCGTTACACATACTAGCGACTGAATCGAACAGAAGGTTAAATGGTTAGACGAAACGATAATTGTATCTGAGTTGTATTCGATGATATCGTGATGATGTTTATATAGCAATACTCACCAGGTAACTGTTCTTCCGTTTTACATACAAGCGACCGAATCGAGCAGAAGGTTGAATTCAGTATAGATTGAACAATCATCGTATCTGGGTTGTATTCGATTATGTTTATATAGTTATACTCACCAGGTAACTGTTCTTCCGTTATACATACGAGCGACTGAATTGAACAGAAGGTTGAATGGATAGTATATGGGTTGTATTCGATTATGATGTTATGCTGTGTATATAGTTATACACACTAGGTGACGGTATTCCCGTTTTACATTCGAGCGACCGAAACGAGCAGAAAGTTGAATGGATAGACTGAACAATCAATGTATCAGGGTGGTATCCGATTATATCGCAATACTGTATATATGGTGATTCATACCAGGTGACGGTACTTCCGTTACACATACTAGCGATTGAATCGAACAGAAGGTTAAATATCATCGTATCTGGGTTGTATTCGATTATGTTTATATAGTTATACTTACCAGGTAACTGTTCTTCCGTTATACATACGAGCGACTGAATTGAACAGAAGGTTGAAATGTTAGACTAAACTATAATCGAATCTAGGTTGTATTCGATTATATCGTGTTGATGTTTATATAGTAATACTCACCAGGTAACCGTTCTTCCGTTTTACATACGAGCGTCCGAATCGAACAGAAGGTTGAATGGATAGATCGAACAATCATCGTATCTGGGTTGTATTCGATTTTGTTTATATAGTTATACTTACCAGGTAACTGTTCTTCCGTTTTACATACGAGCGTCCGAATCGAACAGAAGGTTGAATGGATAGATTGAACAATCATCGTATCTGGGTTGTATTCGATTATGTATATATAGTTATACTTTCCAGGTAACTGTTCTTCCGTTATACATACGAGCGACTCAATTGAACAGAAGGTTGAATAGTTAGACGACACGATGATTGTATCTGTTGTATTCGATGATATCGTGATGATGTTTATATAGCAATACCCACCAGGTAACTGTTCTTCCGTTTTACATACGAGCGTCCGAATCGTACAGAAGGTTGAATGGATAGATTGAACAATCATCGTATCTGGGTTGTATTCGATTATGTTTATATAGTTATACTCACCAGGTAACTGTTCTTCCGTTTTACATACGAGCGTCCGAATCGAACAGAAGGTTGAATAGTTAGACAACACGATAATTGTATCTGTTGTATTCGATGATATCGTGATGATGTTTATATAGCATTACCCACCAGGTAACTGTTCTTCCGTTTTACATACGAGCGTCCGAATCGAACAGAAGGTTGAATGGATAGATTGAACAATCATCGTATCTGGGTTGTATTCGATTATACTTACCAGGTAACTGTTCTTCCGTTATACATACGAGCGACTGAATTGAACAGAAGGTTGAATAGTTAGACGACACGATAATTGTATCTGTTGTATTCGATGATATCGTGATGATGTTAATATAGCAATACTCACCAGGTAACTGTTCTTCCGTTTTACATACGAGCGTCCGAATCGAACAGAAGGTTTAATGGATAGATTGAACAATCATCGTATCTGGGTTGTATTCGATTATGTTTATATAGTTATACTTACCAGGTAACTGTTCTTCCGTTATACATACGAGCGACTGAATTGAACAGAAGGTTGAATGGATAGATTGAACAATCATCGTATCTGGGTTGTATTCGATTATGTTTATATAGTTATATTTACCAGGTAACTGTTTTTCCGTTATACATACGAGCGACTGAATTGAACAAAAAGTTGAAAAGTTAGACTAAACTATAATCGTATCTAGGTTGTATTCGATTATATCGTGTTGATGTTTATATGGTAATACTCCCCAGGTAACCGTTCTTCCGTTTCACATACGAGCGTCCGAATCGAACAGAAGGTTGAATGGATAGATTGAACAATCATCGTATCTGGGTTGTAGTCGATTTTGTTTATATAGTTATACTCACCAGGTAACTGTTCTTCCGTTTTACATAAGAGCGTCCGAATCGAACAGAAGGTTGAATGGATAGATTGAACAATCATCGTATCTGGGTTGTATTCGATTATGTTTATATAGTTATACTTACCAGGTAACTGTTCTTCCGTTATACAAACGAGCGACTTAATTGAACAGAAGGTTGAATAGTTAGACGACACGATAATTGTATCTGTTGTATTCGATGATATCGTGATGATGTTTATATAGCAATACTCACCAGGTAACTGTTCTTCCGTTTTACATACGAGCATCCGAATCGAACAGAAGGATGAATGGATAGATTGAACAATCATCGTATCTGGGTTTTATTTGATTATGTTTATATAGTTATACTTACCAGGTAACTGTTCTTCCGTTTTACATAAGAGCGTCCGAATCGAACAGAAGGTTGAATGGATAGATTGAACAATCATCGTATCTGGGTTGTATTCGATTATGTTTATATATTAATACTTACCAGGTAACTGTTTTTGCGTTATACATACGAGCGACTGAATTGAAAAGAAGGTTGAATAGTTAGACGACACGATAATTGTATCTGTTGTATTCGATGATATCGTGATGATGTTTATATAGCAATACTCACCAGGTTACTGTTCTTCCGTTTTACATACGAGCGTCCGAATCGAACAGAAGGTTGAATGGATAGATTGAACAATCATCGTATCTGGGTTGTATTTGATTATGTTTATATAGTTATACTTACCAGGTAACTGTTCTTCCGTTATACATACGAGCGACTGAATTGAACAGAAGGTTGAATGGATAGATTGAACAATCATCGTATCTGGGTTGTATTCGATTATGTTTATATAGTTATACTTACCAGGTAACTGTTCTTCCGTTATACATACGAGCGACTGAATTAAACAGAAGGTTGAAAAGTTAGACTAAACTATAATCGTATCTAGGTTGTATTCGATTATATCGTGTTGATGTTTATATAGTAATACTCACCAAATAACTGTTCTTCCGTTTTACATACGAGCGTCCGAATCGAACAGAAGTTTGAATGGATAGATTGAACAATCATCGTATCTGGGTTGTATTCGATATTGTTTATATAGTTATACTTACCAGGTAACTGTTCTTCCGTTTTACATACGAGCGTCCAAATCGAACAGAGGATTGAATGGATAGATTGAACAATCATCGTATCTGGGTTGTATTCGATTATGTTTATATAGTTATACTCACCAGGTAACTGTTCTTCCGTTTTACATACGAGCGTCCGAATCGAACAGAAGGTTGAATGGATAGATTGAACAATCATCGTATCTGGGTTGTATTCGATTATGTTTATATAGTTATACTTACCAGGTAACAGTTCTTCCGTTATACATACGAGCGACTCAATTGAACAGAAGGTTGAATAGTTAGACGACACGATGATTGTATCTGTTGTATTCGATGATATCGTGATGATGTTTATATAGCAATACCCACCAGGTAACTGTTTTTCCGTTTTACATACGAGCGTCCGAATCGAACAGAAAGTTGAATGGATAGATTAAACAATCATCGTATCTGGGTTGTATTCGATTATGATGTTATGCTGTTTATATAGTTATACTGACTAGGTGACAGTATTCCCGTTTTACATACGAGCGACCGAATCGAACAGAAGGTTGAATGGATAGTATCTGGGTTATATTCGATTATGATGTTATGCTGTATATATAGTTATACTCACTAGGTGACGGTATTCCCGTTTTACATACGAGCGTCCGAATCGAACAGAAGGTTGAATGGATAGATTGAACAATCATCGTATCTGGGTTGTATTCGATTATGTTTATATAGTTATACTTACCAGGTAACTGTTCTTCCGTTATACATACGAGCGACTGAATTGAACAGAAGATTGAATGGATAGATTGAACAATCATCGTATCTAGGTTGTATTCGATTATATCGTGTTGATGTTTATATAGTTATACTCACCAGGTAACTGTTCTTCCGTTTTACATACGAGCGTCCGAATCGAACAGAAGGTTGAATGGATAGATTGAACAATCATCGTATCTGGGTTGTATTCGATTATGTTTATATAGTTATACTTACCAGGTAACTGTTCTTCCGTTATACATACGAGCGACTTAATTGAACAGAAGGTTGAATAGTTAGACGACACGATGATTGTATCTTTGTATTCGATGATATCGTGCTGATGTTTATATAGCAATACCCACCAGGTAACTGTTCCTCCGTTTTACATACGAGCGTCCGAATCGAACAGAAGGTTGAATGGATACATTGAACAATCATCGTATCTGGGTTGTATTCGATTATGTTTATATAGTTATACTTACCAGGTAACTGTTCTTCCGTTATACATACGAGCGACTGAATTAAACAGAAGGTTGAATAGTTAGACGACACGATAATTGTATCTGTTGTATTCGATGATATCGTGATGATGTTTATATAGCAATACTCACCAGGTAACTGTTCTTCCGTTTTACATACGAGCGTCCGAATCGCACAGAAGGTTGAATGGATAGATTGAACAATCATCGTATCTGGGTTGTATTCGATTATGATGTTATGCTGTTTATATAGTTATACTCACTAGGTGACAGTATTCCCGTTATACATACGAGCGACCGAAACGAACAGAAGGTTGAATGGATAGTATCTGGGTTATATTCGATTATGATGTTATGCTGTGTATATAGTTATACTCACTACGTGACGGTATTCCCGTTATACATACAAGCGACCGAAACGAACAGAAAGTTGAATGGATAGACTGAACGATGTGATATCCGATTATATCGCAATACTGTATAAATAGTGATACTTAACAGGAGACGGTACTTCCGTTACACATACTAGCGACTGAATCGAACGGAATGTTGAATGGTTAGACGACACGATAATTGTATCTGAGTTGTATTCGATGATATCGTGATGATGTTTATATAGCAATACCCACCAGGTAACTGTTCTTTCGTTTTACATACGAGCGACCGATCGAACAGAAGGTTGAATGGATAGATTGAACAATCATCGTATCTGGGTTGTATTCGATTATGTTTATATAGTTATACTTACCAGGTAACTGTTCTTCCGTTATACATACGAGCGACTGAATTGAACAGAAGGTTGAATGGATAGATTGAACAATCATCGTATCTGGGTTATATTCGATTATGTTTATATAGTTATACTTACCAGGTAACTGTTCTTCCGTTATACATACGAGCGACTGAATTGAACAGAAGGTTGAATGGATAGATTGAACAATCATCGTATCTGGGTTGTATTCCATTATGTTCATATAGTTATACTTACCAGGTAACTGTTCTTCCGTTATACATACGAGCGACTGAATTGAACAGAAGGTTGAAAAGTTAGACTAAACTATAATCGTATCTAGGTTGTATTCGATTATATCGTGTTGATGTTTATATAGTAATACTCACCAGGTAACCGTTCTTCCGTTTTACATACGAGCGTCCGAATCGAACAGAAGGTTGAATGGATAGATTGAACAATCATCGTATCTGGGTTGTATTCGATTTTGTTTATATAGTTATACTTACCAGGTAACTGTTCCTCCGTTTTACATACGAGCGTCCGAATCGAACAGAAGGTTGAATAGATAGATTGAACAATCATCGTATCTGGGTTGTATTCGATTATGTTTATATAGTTATACTTACCAGGTAACTGTTCTTCCGTTATACATACGAGTGACTTAATTGAACAGAAGGTTGAATAGTTAGACGAGACGATGATTGTATCTGTTGTATTCGATGATATCGTGATGATGTTTATATAGCAATACCCACCAGGTAACTGTTCTTCCGTTTTACATACGAGCGTCCGAATCGAACAGAAGGTTGAATGGATAGATTGAACAATCATCATATCTGGGTTGTATTCGATTATGTTTATATAGTTATACTTACCAGGTAACTGTTCTTCCGTTATACATACGAGCGACTGAATTGAACAGAAGGTTGAATAGTTAGACGACACGATAATTGTATCTGTTGTATTCGATGATATCGTGATGATGTTTATATAGCAATACTCACCAGGTAACTGTTTTTCCGTTTTACATACGAGCGACTCAATTGAACAGAAGGTTGAATAGTTAGACGACATGATGATTGTATCTGTTGTATTCGATGATATCGTGATGATGTTTATATAGCAATACCCACCAGGTAACTGTTCTTACGTTTTACATACGAGCGTCCGAATCGAACAGAAGGTTGAATGGATAGATTGAACAATCATCGTATCTGGGTTGTATTCGATTATGTTTATATAGTTATACTCACCAGGTAACTGTTCTTCCGTTTTACATACGAGCGTCCGAATCGAACAGAAGGTTAAATGGATAGATTGAACAATCATCGTATCTGGGTTGTATTCGATTATGTTTATATAGTTATACTTACCAGGTAACTGTTCTTCCGTTATACATACGAGCGACTTAATCGGACAGAAGGTTGAATAGTTAGACGACACGATAATTGTATCTGAGTTGTATTCGATGATATCGTGATGATGTTTATATAGCAATACCCACCAGGTAACTGTTCTTCCGTTTTACATACGAGCGTCCGAATCGAACAGAAGGTTGAATGGATAGATTGAACAATCATCGTATCTGGGTTGTATTCGATTATACTTACCAGGTAACTGTTCTTCCGTTATACATACAAGCGACTGAATTGAACAGAAGGTTGAATAGTTGGACGACACGATATTTGTATCTGTTGTATTCGATGATATCGTGATGATGTTCATATAGCAATACTCACCAGGTAACTGTTCTTCCGTTTTACATACGAGCGTCCGAATCGAACAGAAGGTTGAATGGATAGATTGAACAATCATCGTATCTGGGTTGTATTCGATTATGTTTATATAGTTATACTTACCAGGTAACTGTTCTTCCGTTATACATACGAGCGACTGAATTGAACAGAAGGTTGAATGGATAGATTGAACAATCATCGTATCTGGGTTGTATTCGATTATGTTTATATAGTTATATTTACCAGGTAACTGTTTTTCCGTTATACATACGAGCGACTGAATTGAACAGAAAGTTGAAAAGTTAGACTAAACTATAATCGTATCTAGGTTGTATTCGATTATATCGTGTTGATGTTTATATAGTAATACTCCCCAGGTAACCGTTCTTCCGTTTCACATACGAGCGTCCGAAACGAACAGAAGGTTGAATGGATAGATTGAACAATCATCGTATCTGGGTTGTAGTCGATTTTGTTTATATAGTTATACTCACCAGGTAACTGTTCTTCCGTTTTACATAAGAGCGTCCGAATCGAACAGAAGGTTGAATGGATAGATTGAACAATCATCGTATCTGGGTTGTATTTGATTATGTTTATATAGTTATACTCACCAGGTAACTGTTCTTCCGTTTTACATAAGAGCGTCCGAATCGAACAGAAGGTTGAATGGATAGATTGAACAATCATCGTATCTGGGTTGTATTCGATTATGTTTATATATTAATACTTACCAGGTAATTGTTCTTCTGTTATACATACGAGCGACTGAATTGAAAAGAAGGTTGAATAGTTAGACGACACGATAATTGTATCTGTTGTATTCGATGATATCGTGATGATGTTTATATAGCAATACTCACCAGGTAACTGTTCTTCCGTTTTACATACGAGCGTCCGAATCGAACAGAAAGTTGAATGGATAGATTGAACAATCATCGTATCTGGGTTGTATTTGATTATGTTTATATAGTTATACTTACCAGGTAACTGTTCTTCCGTTATACATACGAGCGACTGAATTGAACAGAAGGTTGAATGGATAGATTGAACAATCATCGTATCTGGGTTGTATTCGATTATGTTTATATAGTTATACTTACCAGGTAACTGTTCTTTCGTTATACATACGAGCGACTGAATTGAACAGAAGGTTGAAAAGTTAGACTAAACTATAATCGTATCTAGGTTGTATTCGATTATATCGTGTTGATGTTTATATAGTAATACTCACCAAATAACCGTTCTTCCGTTTTACATACGAGCGTCCGAATCGAACAGAAGGTTGAATGGATAGATTGAACAATCATCGTATCTGGGTTGTATTCGATATTGTTTATATAGTTATACTTACCAGGTAACTGTTCTTCCGTTTTACATACGAGCGTCCGAATCGAACAGAAGGTTGAATGGATAGATTGAACAATCATCGTATCTGGGTTGTATTCGATTATGTTTATATAGTTATACTCACCAGGTAACTGTTCTTCCGTTTTACATACGAGCGTCCGAATCGAACAGAAGGTTGAATGGATAGATTGAACAATCATCGTATCTGGGTTGTATTCGATTATGTTTATATAGTTATACTTACCAGGTAACAGTTCTTCCGTTATACATACGAGCGACTTAATTGAACAGAAGGTTGAATAGTTAGACGACACGATGATTGTATCTGTTGTATTCGATGATATCGTGATGATGTTTATATAGCAATACCCACCAGGTAACTTTTCTTCCGTTTTACATACGAGCGTCCGAATCGAACAGAAGGTTGAATGGATAGATTGAACAATCATCGTATCTGGGTTGTATTCGATTATGTTTATATAGTTATACTTACCAGGTAACTGTTCTTCCGTTATACATACGAGCGACTGAATTGAACAGAAGGTTGAATAGTTAGACGACACGATAATTGTATCTGTTGTATTCGATGATATCGTGATGATGTTTATATAGCAATACTCACCAGGTAACTGTTTTTCCGTTTTACATACGAGCGACTCAATTGAACAGAAGGTTGAATAGTTAGACGACACGATGATTGTATCTGTTGTATTCGATGATCTCGTGATGATGTTTATATAGCAATACCCACCAGGTAACTGTTCTTCCGTTTTACATACGAGCGTCCGAATCGAACAGAAGGTTGAATGGATAGATTGAACAATCATCGTATCTGGGTTGTATTCGATTATGATTATATAGTTATACTCACCAGGTAACTGTTCTTCCGTTTTACATACGAGCGTCCGAATCGAACAGAAGGTTGAATGGATAGATTGAACAATCATCGTATCTGGGTTGTATTTGATTATGTTTATATAGTTATACTTACCAGGTAACTGTTCTTCCGTTATACATACGAGCGACTTAATTGGACAGAAGGTTGAATAGTTGGACGACACGATAATTGTATCTGAGTTGTATTCGATGATATCGTGATGATGTTTATATAGCAATACCCACCAGGTAACTGTTCTTTCGTTTTACATACGAGCGTCCGAATCGAACAGAAGGTTGAATGGATAGATTGAACAATCATCGTATCTGGGTTGTATTCGATTATACTTACCAGGTAACTGTTCTTCCGTTATACATACGAGCGACTGAATTGAACAGAAGGTTGAATAGTTAGACGACACGATAATTGTATCTGTTGTATTCGATGATATCGTGATGATGTTAATATAGCAATACTCACCAGGTAACTGTTCTTCCGTTTTACAAACGAGCGTCCGAATCGAACAGAAGGTTGAATGGATAGATTGAACAATCATCGTATCTGGGTTGTATTCGATTATGTTTATATAGTTATACTTACCAGGTAACTGTTCTTCCGTTATACATACGAGCGACTGAATTGAACAGAAGGTTGAATGGATAGATTGAACAATCATCGTATCTGGGTTGTATTCGATTATGTTTATATAGTTATATTTACCAGGTAACTGTTTTTCCGTTATACATACGAGCGACTGAATTGAACAGAAAGTTGAAAAGTTAGACTAAACTATAATCGTATCTAGGTTGTATTCGATTATATCGTGTTGATGTTTATATAGTAATACTCCCCAGGTAACCGTTCTTCCGTTTCACATACGAGCGTCCGAATCGAACAGAAGGTTGAATGGATAGATTGAACAATCATCGTATCTGGGTTGTAGTCGATTTTGTTTATATAGTTATACTCACCAGGTAACTGTTCTTCCGTTTTACATAAGAGCGTCCGAATCGAACAGAAGGTTGAATGGATAGATTGAACAATCATCGTATCTGGGTTGTATTCGATTATGTTCATATAGTTATACATACCAGGTAACTGTTCTTCCGTTATACAAACGAGCGACTTAATTGAACAGAAGGTTGAATAGTTAGACGACACGATAATTGTATCTGTTGTATTCGATGATATCGTGATGGTGTTTATATAGCAATACTCACCAGGTAACTGTTCTTCCGTTTTACATACGAGCATCCGAATCGAACAGAAGGATGAATGGATAGATTGAACAATCATCGTATCTGGGTTGTATTTGATTATGTTTATATAGTTATACTTACCAGGTAACTGTTCTTCCGTTTTACATAAGAGCGTCCGAATCGAACAGAAGGTTGAATGGATAGATTGAAGAACAATCATCGTATCTGGGTTGTATTCGATTATGTTTATATATTAATACTTACCAGGTAACTGTTCTTCCGTTATACATACGAGCGACTGAATTGAAAAGGAGGTTGAATAGTCAGACGACACGATAATTGTATCTGTTGTATTCGATGATATCGTGATGATGTTTATATAGCAATACTCACCAGGTAACTGTTCTTCCGTTTTACATACGAGCTTCCGAATCGAACAGAAGGTTGAATGGATAGATTGAACAATCATCGTATCTGGGTTGTATTTGATTATGTGTATATAGTTATACTTACCAGGTAACTGTTTTTCCGTTATACATACGAGCGACTAAATTGAACAGGAGGTTGAATGGATAGATTGAACAATCATCGTATCTGGGTTGTATTCGATAATGTTTATATAGTTATACTTACCAGGTAACTGTTCTTCCGTTATACATACGAGCGACTGAATTGAACAGAAGGTTGAAAAGTTAGACTAAACTATAATCGTATCTAGGTTGTATTCGATTATATCGTGTTGATGTTTATATAGTAATACTCACCAAATAACCGTTCTTCTGTTTTACATACGAGCGTCCGAATCGAACAGAAGGTTGAATTGATAGATTGAACAATAATCGTATCTGGGTTGTATTCGATATTGTTTATATAGTTATACTTACCAGGTAACTGTTCTTCCGTTTTACATACGAGCGTCCGAATCGAACAGAAGGTTGAATGAATAGATTGAACAATCATCGTACCTGGGTTGTATTCGATTATGTTTTTATAGTTATACTCACCAGGTAACTGTTCTTCCGTTTTACATACGAGCGTCCGAATCGAACAGAAGGTTGAATGGATAGATTGAACAATCATCGTATCTGGGTTGTATTCGATTATGTTTATATAGTTATACTTACCAGGTAACAGTTCTTCCGTTATACATACGAGCGACTTAATTGAACAGAAGGTTGAATAGTTAGACGACACTATGATTGTATCTGTTGTATTCGATGATATCGTGATGATGTTTATATAGCAATACCCACCAGGTAACTGTTTTTCCGTTTTACATACGAGCGTCCGAATCGAACAGAAAGTTGAATGGATAGATTAAACAATCATCGTATCTGGGTTGTATTCGATTATACTTACCAGGTAACTGTTCTTCCGTTATACATACGAGCGACTGAATTGAACAGAAGGTTGAATAGTTAGACGACACGATAATTGTATCTGTTGTATCCGATGATATCGTGATGATGTTAATATAGCAATACTCACCAGGTAACTGTTCTTCCGTTTTACATACGAGCGTCCGAATCGAACAGAAGGTTGAATGGATAGATTGAACAATCATCGTATCTGGGTTGTATTCGATTATGATGTTATGCTGTTCATATAGTTATACTCACTAGGTGACAGTATTCCCGTTTTACATACGAGCGACCGAATCGAACAGAAGGTTGAATGGATAGTATCTGGGTTATATTCGATTATGATGTTATGCTGTATATATAGTTATACTCACTAGGTGACGGTATTCCCGTTTTACATACGAGCGTCCGAATCGAACAGAAGGTTGAATGGATAGATTGAACAATCATCGTATCTGGGTTGTATTCGATTATGTTTATATAGTTATACTTACCAGGTAACTGTTCTTCCGTTATACACACGAGCGACTGAATTGAACAGAAGATTGAATGGATAGATTGAACAATCATCGTATCTGGGTTGTATTCGATTATGTTTATATAGTTATACTTACCAGGTAACTGTTCTTCCGTTATACATACGAGCGACTGAATTGAACAGAAGGTTGAAAAGTTAGACTAAACTATAATCGTATCTAGGTTGTATTCGATTATATCGTGTTGATGTTTATATAGTAATACTCACCAAATAACCGTTCTTCCGTTTTACATACGAGCGTCCGAATCGAACAGAAGGTTGAATGGATAGATTGAACAATCATCGTATCTGGGTTGTATTCGATATTGTTTATATAGTTATACTTACCAGGTAACTGTTCTTCCGTTTTACATACGAGCGTCCGAATCGAACAGAAGGTTGAATGGATAGATTGAACAATCATCGTATCTGGGTTGTATTCGATTATGTTTATATAGTTATACTCACCAGGTAACTGTTCTTCCGTTTTACATACGAGCGTCCGAATCGAACAGAAGGTTGAATGGATAGATTGAACAATCATCGTATCTGGGTTGTATTCGATTATGTTTATATAGTTATACTTACCAGGTAACAGTTCTTCCGTTATACATACGAGCGACTTAATTGAACAGAAGGTTGAATAGTTAGACGACACGATGATTGTATCTGTTGTATTCGATGATATCGTGATGATGTTTATATAGCAATACCCACCAGGTAACTGTTTTTCCGTTTTACATACGAGCGTCCGAATCGAACAGAAAGTTGAATGGATAGATTAAACAATCATCGTATCTGGGTTGTATTCGATTATACTTACCAGGTAACTCTTCTTCCGTTATACATACGAGCGACTGAATTGAACAGAAGGTTGAATAGTTAGACGACACGATAATTGTATCTGTTGTATCCGATGATATCGTGATGATGTTAATATAGCAATACTCACCAGGTAACTGTTCTTCCGTTTTACATACGAGCGTCCGAATCGAACAGAAGGTTGAATGGATAGATTGAACAATCATCGTATCTGGGTTGTATTCGATTATGATGTTATGCTGTTTATATAGTTATACTCACTAGGTGACAGTATTCCCGTTTTACATACGAGCGACCGAATCGAACAGAAGTTTGAATGGATAGTATCTGGGTTATATTCGATTATGATGTTATGCTGTATATATAGTTATACTCACTAGGTGACGGTATTCCCGTTTTACATACGAGCGTCCGAATCGAACAGAAGGTTGAATGGATAGATTGAACAATCATCGTATCTGGGTTGTATTCGATTATGTTTATATAGTTATACTTACCAGGTAACTGTTCTTCCGTTATACATACGAGCGACTGAATTGAACAGAAGATTGAATGGATAGATTGAACAATCATCGTACCTAGGTTGTATTCGATTATATCGTGTTGATGTTTATATAGTTATACTCACCAGGTAACTGTTCTTCCATTTTACATACGAGCGTCCGAATCGAACAGAAGGTTGAATGGATAGATTGAACAATCATCGTATCTGGGTTGTATTCGATTATGTTTATATAGTTATACTTACCAGGTAACTGTTCTTCCGTTATACATACGAGCGACTGAATTGAACAGAAGGTTGAATAGTTAGACGACACGATAATTGTATCTGTTGTATTCGATGATATCGTGATGATGTTTATATAGCAATACTCACCAGGTAACTGTTCTTCCGTTTTACATACGAGCGTCCGAATCGAACAGAAGGTTGAATGGATAGATTGAACAATCATCGTATCTGGGTTGTATTCGATTATGATGTTATGCTGTTTATATAGTTATACTCACTAGGTGACAGTATTCCTGTTATACATACGAGCGACCGAAACGAACAGAAGGTTGAATGGATAGTATCTGGGTTATATTCGATTATGATGTTTTGCTGTGTATATAGTTATACTCACTACGTGACGGTATTCCCGTTATACATTCAAGCGACCGAAACGAACAGAAAGTTGAATGGATAGACTGAACAATGTGATATCCGATTATATCGCAATACTGTATAAATAGTGATACTTACCAGGAGACGGTACTTCCGTTACACATACTAGCGACTGAATCGAACGGAATGTTGAATGGTTAGACGACACGATAATTGTATCTGAGTTGTATTCGATGATATCGTGATCATGTTTATATAGCAATACCCACCAGGTAACTGTTCTTTCGTTTTACATACGAGCGACCGATCGAACAGAAGGTTGAATGGATAGTATCTGGGTTATATTCGATTATGATGTTATGCTGTATATATAGTTATACTCACTAGGTGACGGTATTCCCGTTTTACATACGAGCGTCCGAATCGAACAGAAGGTTGAATGGATAGATTGAACAATCATCGTATCTGGGTTGTATTCGATTATGTTTATATAGTTATACTTACCAGGTAACTGTTCTTCCGTTATACATACGAGCGACTGAATTGAACAGAAGGTTGAATGGATAGATTGAACAATCATCGTATCTGGGTTGTATTCCATTATGTTCATATAGTTATACTTACCAGGTAACTGTTCTTCCGTTATACATACGAGCGACTGAATTGAACAGAAGGTTGAAAAGTTAGACTAAACTATAATCGTATCTAGGTTGTATTCGATTATATCGTGTTGATTTATTTATTTATTTATTTATTTATTTATTTATTTATTTATTTATTTATTTATTTATTTATTTATTTATTTATTTATTTATTTATTTATTATCCAAACAGGCTATTGCAGCCTAATTACTTGGATAAATAAGGTGAATTACAATTGTGTATATGAAATACTGTCTATTATACCTACTACCTATTAATCAATGCCCAGAATTGCAGGAGATGAACTGAGTCCAAAATTGTGGAGATGTGGAAAATCAGTCTCAAATACTTGTATTCAATATGCAGTCTAAAACATTCTTACGATAAAGCGCTGGGGATGAGGTCCAGTCTAGATCAATCAAAGTGTTAAAATTATTAGCCAATTTGAGAATTGAAACCAGTGGTGCCCTTGCTGGATTCCCTATTCTTGATATATTGAACATGAGGGTAGAACGTGTTCGACGAGCAGGAACGTTGAATGGAATCGCATTAAGAATTTCTGAAGAGTTAATTTTATTATTTATTATTTTGTGCAAAAATATCATACAGTTCAAGCTCCTCCGTTGTTCCAAAGATAATATTTTAAATTCCGATCTCAACTGATATGTTCTTATGGTATTATAATCAGGCCACATATGATGCTGTTTCAAATACAAATGTCTTAGTAGTTTATTCTGGACCTTTTCCAATTCATATAGATACGTTTGATACTCCCCGAACCAGATAATAGAGGCAAATTCTAGTTTAGGCCTTACTAAAGAATAATATAGTAGCTTAATCGTATGTATACTTGAAAAGCATGACGCCCGCCTGATCACAAAACCTAGAATTCTATTGGCAGATTTTACATTATTTTTGATATGAGTAGAAAAAGAAAATTGTGAATTATAAGTTACTCCAAGATCTTTTACTTCAGTTTTTCTTTCTAGGACCTCTTCATTCATTTGATACGCAAAAATAATTGGTTCTTTCAAACGAGTTATTGAGAGCACCGAACATTTTTTCAAATTAAAGTATAATTTATTCTTCTGACTCCATTTCGTAATAGAATCAATATCCTTCTGGAGCCCTATACAATCTCGAACTGTTTTTACTTGTTTGAATAGCTTCAAATCGTCAGCAAAAAGTAAGCAATCTGAAAATTTAAGATAAGAGGGTAAATCGTTTATGAAAAGTTTGAATAGAAGAGGTCCTAAATTCGAACCTTGTGGAACACCGGAATTGGCCAAAAATTTCCCAGACGTATTTCCATCGTGTCTGACAATGAATTGTCGATTCTGTGAATAATTTTTTATTAATTCCAAGAAATTGCTTGACAATCCATATCTGCTTATTTTTTCCAAGAGTACATCATGATGAACCTGATCAAATGCTTTATGGAAATCTGTGTACACAGTGTCCAATTGTGATTTATTTGCTATAGTGTTGAAAGATTCATTACTGAATAATAATAAATTTGTGTTAATTGATCTTTGGCTCATGAAGCCATGCTGTTGATGTACTATATATTTGCTGGTGAAACTGCTAAGTTTACTGAAAATAATGTGTTCAAATAATTTTGCTGGTGAACACATGATGGCAATAGCCCTATAGTTTTCAACATCCATTTTATTGCCAGATTTATGTAAAGGTATTGTTATGGACGTTTTCCACATAGGCGGAAATAAATTAGATTTGATAATTAAATTGAAAATGTGTATCAATGGGGCTTTTAACCATTCACCGCACCCTTTTAAAATATATGGGGGTATACCATCTGTACCTTCTGATTTTTTAGGTTTTAATTTTTTCAGTGCTTCATTGAAATCAGTTTCGTTTATTGACTGTAAAGTAAATGTTTCATTACATAAACCTGTATCGTCATTATTTTTGAAATTCAAATTGTATGTAGCTGGTTGTGAACAAGAAACTGACGAGAAAAAATTTGCAAAAGCATTAGCTGTTTCTTCTTCACCAACAGGTTCATTATTATAAACAAAACTGTTCAATTTTGTATTAATTTTCTTTTCCGTAGTCACAAAATTCCAAAACTCATTTATATTATTATTTATATTTTCCTCAATTTTCTTGTGATACATTTTTTCATCCTTTCTGATTTGACTTTTAATTTTCCTCCTTAATTCCATAAACTTATTATGATAAAAACCTGACAGCGATTTCAATTTCCGATATCTTTCTTTTTCTTTCAGTAAACTTTTTGTTTCTTTGGTGAACCAAATTGGATATGAGTAACAGTTTCTATTGCCAGTAAATTTAGGAACACATTTTTTTACAACATCTTCCCATATCTTATAGAAGTTACTTAAAGCTGTGTTCACATCATGTTCATTTAGAACCGCATACCAGTCAGCGTCTCTAATAGTGCGACTCAGCTCAAGAAAATCGGCTTTTTTATAATTATACCTGAGAACTTCTTTGAAGTTCGTCGATTCTTTCATTTCCCCAAGAGAGGAAATGGTGATACAGAGAGCAGGATGGTAACCATCCTCATTTACGAAAGGTAGATCCATTTTATTTACCATACAGCAATCAAAGTTGTTTTCAGAACTGAGAATCAAGTCTAATGTACGACCCTGGTGATTAACTATATCATTGTGTTGCTTGAATGCATTGAAGTCAAGGAAATCAGATAACAGATTGATTTTTTCACTGTGACTATTTGAGTTTAAAGTTGTACCTGCCATTCCTTGAATGTTGAAATCTCCAACAATGTATGTTTTATCAAATTCTTTAATATTATCTTGTAAGAAATTAAACGCTGATTCGTAAACATTATTCAGGCTATTAGAAGGAATGTAAACTACACCGAATGTGTAAATTTCCTTACCTATTCTCAGTTGAACAATTACTGCTTCAAATGCCAGTGCGTGCTTCACAATATTGAGAATTTTGATTTTTTTTTTAATTGCTATCAGAACTCCACCTCCAGTGCTTTTATTAGTAAAATGCAAATTTCTGTCAGATCTTACCATATTGAAATTTTTTATATATATTATTTCTCCATCTCCAATTCCTTCCTGTAACCATGTTTCTGTAATCATAAGAATATCATATTCATCTTCGATTGACCTCCTGTAAAATTCATTACACTTTGTATTCAGTCCCCTACAATTCTAGTAATAAATAGATATATTCGTAATGCCTACCAGTCTACGTGTCTGTTGGTGAGCCCTACAAAATGAAAACTATAATAACATTCACATATAGTGCTTTGGAGAATTTATACTACTTAATAACTACATAACAGATCAACCAAATCAATTTCAAAGCCATGAACTAATAATCCAATTACGTTTGATGAATTACAACAGTTTTATTAATTCTCACACTTGGTGTGTAAACCTAGCTTAAATAAAAGTCGAGTGAAATAAATCAAATCAACAAAAACAGCAAAAACAGCAACTTTTCAGTTTTTCAGGTGCATGCTAAATTGACTCCATTTCTTCGTCAATAATTTTTACATCGTTGCCAACCTTAGCAAATACTGTTCCGTTCTTGGTCCAGACGTTTTGTGCGCCGAGTTTTTTCCTTGTAGATGTTAGGAGTTTATAACGATTTTCCGTTAGATCTTCATTTAAATAGATTCCTGTTCCTTTCAAGGCAGCTCTGGCGTTATAGATTTCGTTGCGCTTCAGATAAGAAACAAAATCCACTATTATTGTTCTAGGCTTCTGCTCTTTGTCTCTAGATTTTCCAATTCGGAAAACATTGTTGATTTCGCCCAATGAACATTTGACTTTGAGTCCATCATTGAATAGAAGGAGAGCCCTAGCTTGGAGGTTCTCACTATTTTCCTCTTTCATCCCCACTATTCTCAGCGTGTTCATTCTTGATCTTTGTTCCAGAAAGTCAGTTTTTTTGCTCATGACGGATATTTTTTGCTGGTTAGATATAGCTAACTTATCCAAAGCATCTAATTTAGTCACTATGTTGTTTATTTTTCTCTCAAAGCTCTCGAACTGCTTACCGAGTTTTCCCAGCTGCTCTTCTATTTTAGCAGTGAGTTTAGGAGCCAGTTTGTTAATTATCATTTCCAGTGTAGCTTCGTCCATATTACTCGAAGCCGTCGAAGTACTGTTGCTGCGAGTTTTGCTCATAACTTTGATAATCTGGCAACACTGTGCTCAGATACAATTCACAATTATTCGTCTTAATAATCAAACGTTGTTTCACAAGCACTTTCAGATAACTTTCTTTATACGTTTTGTCGGTCCTTCACCGGGATGCTATTCAAAATACAATCTAGAGAATACGCTGAAGAACACAGCTTTAAACTTCAAGTAAAAGCAGAGCTCACCACGACGATGTTTACAGCGACAGCGACATTTTGATGTTTATATAGTAATACTCACCAGGTAACCGTTCTTCCGTTTTACATACGAGCGTCCGAATCGAACAGAAGGTTGAATGGATAGATTGAACAATCATCGTATCTGGGTTGTATTCGATTTTGTTTATATAGTTATACTTACCAGGTAACTGTTCCTCCGTTTTACATACGAGCGTCCGAATCGAACAGAAGGTTGAATAGATAGATTGAACAATCATCGTATCTGGGTTGTATTCGATTATGTTTATATAGTTATACTTACCAGGTAACTGTTCTTCCGTTATACATACGAGTGACTTAATTGAACAGAAGGTTGAATAGTTAGACGACACGATGATTGTATCTGTTGTATTCGATGATATCGTGATGATGTTTATATAGCAATACCCACCAGGTAATTGTTCTTCCGTTTTAGATACGAGCGTCCGAATCGAACAGAAGGTTGAATGGATAGATTGAACAATCATCGTATCTGGGTTGTATTCGATTATGATGTTATGCTGTTTATATAGTTATACTCACTAGGTGACAGTATTCCCGTTATACATACGAGCGACCGAAACGAACAGAAGGTTGAATGGATAGTATCTGGGTTATATTCGATTATGATGTTATGCTGTGTATATAGTTATACTCACTAGGTGACGGTATTCCCGTTATACATACAAGCGACCGAAACGAACAGAAAGTTGAATGGATAGACTGAACAATGTGATATCCGATTATATCGCAATACTGTATAAATAGTGATACTTACCAGGAGACGGTACTTCCGTTACACATACTAGCGACTGAATCGAACGGAATGTTGAATGGTTAGACGACACGATAATTGTATCTGAGTTGTATTCGATGATATCGTGATGATGTTGATATAGCAATACCCACCAGGTAACTGTTCTTTCGTTTTACATACGAGCGACCGATCGAACAGAAGGTTGAATGGATAGTATCTGGGTTATATTCGATTATGATGTTATGCTGTATATATAGTTATACTCACTAGGTGACGGTATTCCCGTTTTACATACGAGCGTCCGAATCGAACAGAAGGTTGAATGGATAGATTTAACAATCATCGTATCTGGGTTGTATTCGATTATGTTTATATAGTTATACTTACCAGGTAACTGTTCTTCCGTTATACATACGAGCGACTGAATTGAACAGAAGGTTGAATGGATAGATTGAACAATCATCGTATCTGGGTTGTATTCGATTATGTTTATATAGTTATACTTACCAGGTAACTGTTCTTCCGTTATACATACGAGCGACTGAATTGAACAGAAGGTTGAAAAGTTAGACTAAACTATAATCGTATCTAGGTTGTATTCGATTATATCGTGTTGATGTTTATATAGTAATACTCACCAGGTAACCGTTCTTCCTTTTTACATACGAGCGTCCGAATCGAACAGAAGGTTGAATGGATAGATTGAACAATCATCGTATCTGGGTTGTATTCGATTTTGTTTATATAGTTATACTCACCAGGTAACTGTTCTTCCGTTATACATACGAGTGACTTAATTGAACAGAAGGTTGAATAGTTAGACGACACGATGATTGTATCTGTTGTATTCGATGATATCGTGATGATGTTTATATAGCAATACCCACCAGGTAACTGTTCTTCCGTTTTACATACGAGCGTCCGAATCGAACAGAAGGTTGAATGGATAGATTGAACAATCATCGTATCTGGGTTGTATTCGATTATGTTTATATAGTTATACTTACCAGGTAACTGTTCTTCCGTTATAAATACGTGCGACTGAATTGAACAGAAGGTTGAATAGTTAGACGACACGATAATTGTATCTGTTGTATTCGATGATATCGTGATGATGTTTATATAGCAATATTCACCAGGTAACTGTTTTTCCGTTTTACATACGAGCGTCCGAATCGAACAGAAGGTTGAATGGATAGATTGAACAATCATCGTATCTGGGTTATATTCGATTATGATGTTATGCTGTGTATATAGTTATACTCACTAGGTGACGGTATTCCCGTTATACATACAAGCGACCGAAACGAACAGAAAGTTGAATGGATAGACTGAACAATGTGATATCCGATTATATCGCAATACTGTATAAATAGTGATACTTACCAGGAGACGGTACTTCCGTTACACATACTAGCGACTGAATCGAACGGAATGTTGAATGGTTAGACGACACGATAATCGTATCTGAGTTGTATTCGATGATATCGTGATGATGTTTATATAGCAATACCCACCAGGTAACTGTTCTTCCATTTTACATACGAGCGACTTAATTGAACAGAAGGTCGAATAGTTAGACGACACAATGATTGTATCTGTTGTATTCGATGATATTGTGATGATGTTTATATAGCAATACCCACCAGGTAACTGTTCTTCCGTTTCACATACGAGCGTCCGAATCGAACAGAAGGTTGAATGGATAGATTGAACAATCATCGTATCTGGGTTGTATTCGATTATGTTTATAGAGTTATACTCACCAGGTAACTGTTCTTCCGTTTTACATACGAGCGTCCGAATCGAACAGAAGGTTGAATGGATAGATTGAACAATCATCGTATCTGGGTTGTATTCGATTATGTTTATATAGTTATACTCACCAGGTAACTGTTCTTCCGTTATACATACGAGCGACTGAATTGAACAGAAGGTTGAATAAATAGACGACACGATAATTGTATCTGTTGTATTCGATGATATCGTGATGATGTTAATATAGCAATACTCACCAGGTAACTGTTCTTCCGTTTTACATACGAGCGTCCGAATCGAACAGGAGGTTGAATGGATAGATTGAACAATCATCGTATCTGGGTTGTATTCGATTATGATGTTATGCTGTTTATATAGTTATACTCACTAGGTGACAGTATTCCCGTTTTACATACGAGCGACCGAATCGAACAGAAGGTTGAATGGATAGTATCTGGGTTATATTCGATTATAATGTTATGCTGTTTATATAGTTATACTCACTAGGTGACGGTATTCCCGTTTTACATACGAGCGTCCGAATCGAACAGAAGTTTGAATGGATAGATTGAACAATCATCGTATCTGGGTTGTATTCGATTATGTTTATATAGTTATACTTGTCAGGTAACTGTTCTTCCGTTATACATACGAGCGACTGAATTGAACAGAAGGTTGAATGGATAGATTGAACAATCATCGTATCTGAGTTGTATTCGATTATGTTTATATAGTTATATTTACCAGGTTACTGTTCTTCCGTTATACATACGAGCAACTGAATTGAACAGAAGGTTGAAAAGTTAGACTAAACTATAATCGTATCTAAGTTGTATTCGATTATATCGTGTTGATGTTTATATAGTAATACTCACCAGGTAACCGTTCTTCCGTTTTACATACGAGCGTCCGAATCGAACAGAAGGTTGAATGGATAGATTGAACAATCATCGTATCTGGGTTGTATTCGATTTCGTTTATATAGTTATACTTACCAGATAACTGTTCTTCCGTTTTACATACGAGCGTCCGAATCGAACAGAAGGTTGAATGGATAGATTGAACAATCATCGTATCTGGGTTGTATTCGATTATGTTTATATAGTTATACTCACCAGGTAACTGTTCTTCCGTTTTACATACGAGCGTCCGAATCGAACAGAAGGTTGAATGGATAGATTGAACAATCATCGTATCTGGGTTGTATTCGATTATACTCACCAGGTAACTGTTCTTCCGTTATACATACGAGCGACTGAATTGAACAGAAGGTTGAATGGATAGATTGAACAATCATCGTATCTGGGTCGTATTCGATTTTGTTTATATAGTTATACTTACCAGGTAACTGTTCTTCCGTTTTACATAAGAGCGTCCGAATCGAACAGAAGGTTGAATAGATAGATTGAACAATCATCGTATCTGGGTTGTATTCGATTATGTTTATATAGTTATACTTACCAGGTAACTGTTCTTCCGTTATACATACGAGCGACTCAATTGAACAGAAGGTTGAATAGTTAGACGACACGATAATTGTATCTGTTGTATTCGATGATATCGTGATGGTGTTTATATAGCAATACTCACCAGGTAACTGTTCTTCCGTTTTACATACGAGCGTCCGAATCGAACAGAAGGTTGAATGGATAGATTGAACAATCATCATATCTGGGTTGTATCTGATTATGTTTATATAGTTATACTTACCAGGTAACTGTTCTTCCGTTTTACATAAGAGCGTCCGAATCGAACAGAAGGTTGAATAGATAGATTGAACAATCATCGTATCTGGGTTGTATTCGATTATGTTTATATAGTTATACTTACCAGGTAACTGTTCTTCCGTTATACATACGAGCGACTGAATTGAAAAGAAGGTTGAATAGTTAGACGACACGATAATTGTATCTGTTGTATTCGATGATATCGTGATGATGTTTATATAGCAATACTCACCAGGTGACTGTTCTTCCGTTTTACATACGAGCGTCCGAATCGAACAGAAGGTTGAATGGATAGATTGAACAATCATCGTATCTGGGTTGTATTTGATTATGTTTATATAGTTATACTTACCAGGTTACTGTTCTTCCGTTATACATACGAGCGACTTAATTGAACAGAAGGTTGAATGGATAGATTGAACAATCATCGTATCTGGGTTGTATTCGATTATGTTTATATAGTTATACTTACCAGGTAACTGTTCTTTCGTTATACATACGAGCGACTGAATTGAACAGAAGGTTGAAAAGTTAGACCAAACTATAATCGTATCTAGGTTGTATTCGATTATATCGTGTTGATGTTTATATAGTAATACTCACCAAATAACCGTTCTTCCGTTTTACATACGAGCGTCCGAATCGAACAGAAGGTTGAATGGATAGATTGAACAATCATCATATCTGGGTTGTATCTGATTATGTTTATATAGTTATACTTACCAGGTAACTGTTCTTCCGTTTTACATAAGAGCGTCCGAATCGAACAGAAGGTTGAATAGATAGATTGAACAATCATCGTATCTGGGTTGTATTCGATTATGTTTATATAGTTATACTTACCAGGTAACTGTTCTTCCGTTATACATACGAGCGACTGAATTGAAAAGAAGGTTGAATAGTTAGACGACACGATAATTGTATCTGTTGTATTCGATGATATCGTGATGATGTTTATATAGCAATACTCACCAGGTAACTGTTCTTCCGTTTTACATACGAGCGTCCGAATCGAACAGAAGGTTGAATGGATAGATTGAACAATCATCGTATCTGGGTTGTATTTGATTATGTTTATATAGTTATACTTACCAGGTCACTGTTCTTCCGTTTTTCATAAGAGCGTCCGAATCGAACAGAAGGTTGAATGGATAGATTGAACAATCATCGTATCTGGGTTGTATTCGATTATGTTTATATTGTTATACTCACCAGGTAACTGTTCTTCCGTTATACATACGAGCGGCTTAATTAAACAGAAGGTTGAATAGTTAGACGACACGATAATTGTATCTGAATTGTATTCGATGATATCGTGATGATGTTAATATAGCAATACCCACCAGGTAACTGTTCTTCCGTTTTACATACGAGCGACCGAATCGAACAGAAGGTTGAATGGATAGTATCTGGGTTATATTCGATTATGATGTAATGCTGTATATATAGTAATACTCACTAGGTGACGGTATTCCCGTTTTACATACGAGCGTCCGAATCGAACAGAAGGTTGAATGGATAGATTGAACAATCATCGTATCTGGGTTGTATTCGATTATGTTTATATAGTTATACTTACCAGGTAACTGTTCTTCCGTTATACATACGAGCGACTGAATTGAACAGAAGGTTGAATGGATAGATTGAACAATCATCGTATCTGGGTTGTATTCGATTATGTTTATATAGTTATACTTACCAGGTAACTGTTCTTCCGTTATACATACGAGCGACTTAATTGAACAGAAGGTTGAAAAGTTAGACTAAACTATAATCGCATCTATGTTGTATTAGATTATATCGTGTTGATGTTTATATAGTAATACTCACCAGGTAACCGTTCTTCCGTTTTACATACGAGCGTCCGAATCGAACAGAAGGTTGAATGGATAGATTGAACAATCATCGTATCTGGGTTGTATTCGATTTTTTTCATATAGTTATACTTACCAGGTAACTGTTCTTCCGTTTTACATAAGAGCGTCCGAATCGAACAGAAGGTTGAATGGATAGATTGAACAATCATCGTATCTGGGTTGTATTCGATTATGTTTATATAGTTATACTTACCAGGTAACTGTTCTTTCGTAATACATACGAGCGACTTAATTGAACAAGAGGTTGAATAGTTAGACGAGACGATAATTGTATCTGTTGTATTCGATGATATCGTGATGATGTTTATATAGCAATACTCACCAAGTAACTGTTCTTCCGTTTTACATACGAGCGTCCGAATCGAACAGAAGGTTGAATGGATAGATTGAACAATCATCGTATCTGGGTTGTATTTGATTATGTTTATATAGTTATACTTACCAGGTAACTTTTCTTCCGTTTCACATAAGAGCGTCCGAATCGAACAGAAAGTTGAATGGATAGATTGAACAATCATCGTATCTGGGTTGTATTCGATAATGTTTATATAGTTATACTCACCAGGTAACTGTTCTACCGTTATACATTCGAGCGACTGAATTGAACAGAAGGTTGAATAGTTAGACGACACGATAATTGTATCTGTTGTATTCGATGATATCGTGATGATGTTTATATAGCAATACCCACCAGGTAACTGTTCTTCCGTTTTACATACGAGCGACCGAATCAAACAGAAGGTTGAATGGATAGTATCTGGGTTATATTCGATTATGATGTGATGCTGTATATATAGTTATACTCACTAGGTGACGGTATTTCCGTTTTACATACGAGCGTCCGAATCGAACAGAAGGTTGAATGGATAGATTGAACAATCATCGTATCTGGGTTGTATTCGATTATGTTTATATAGTTATACTTACCAGGTAACTGTTCTTCCGTTATACATACGAGCGACTGAATTGAACAGAAGGTTGAATGGATAGATTGAACAATCATCGTATCTGGGTTGTATTCGATTATGTTTATATGGTTTTACTTACCAGGTAACTGTTCTTCCGTTATACATACGAGCGACTGAATTGAACAGAAGGTTAAAAAGTTAGACTAAACTATAATCGTATCTAGGTTGTATTCGATTATATCGTGTTGATGTTTATATAGTAATACTCACCAGGTAACCGTTCTTCCGTTTTAGATACGAGCGTCCGAATCGAACAGAAGGTTGAATGGATAGATTGAACAATCATCGTATCTGGGTTGTATTCGATTATGTTTATTTAGTTATACTTACCAGGTAACTGTTCATCCGTTATACATACGAGCGACTTAATTGAACAGAAGGTTGAATAGTTAGACGACACGATAATTGTATCTGTTGTATTCGATGATATCGTGATGATGTTTATATAGCAATACTCGCCAGGTAACTAATCTTCCGTTTTACATACGAGCGTCCGAATCGAACAGAAGGTTGAATGGATAGATTGAACAATCATCGTATCTGGGTTGTATTCGATTTTGTTTATATAGTTATACTTACCAGGTAACTGTTCTTCCGTTTTACATAAGAGCGTCCGAATCGAACAGAAGGTTGAATGTATAGATTGAACAATCATCGTATCTGGGTTGTATTCGATTATGTTTATATAGTTATACTTACCAGGTAACTGTTCTTCCGTTATACATACGAGCGACTTAATTGAACAGAAGGTTGAATAGTTAGACGACACGATAATTGTATCTGTTGTATTCGATGATATCGTGATGATGTTTATATAGCAATACTCACCAGGTAACTGCTCTTCCGTTTTACATACGAGCGTCCGAATCGAACAGAAGGTTGAATGGATAGATTGAACAATCATCGTATCTGGGTTGTATTCGATTATGTTTATATAGTTATACTTACCAGGTGACTGTTCTTCCGTTATACATACGAGCGACTTAATTGAACAGAAGGTTGAATAGTTAGACGACACGATAATTGTATCTGTTGTATTCGATAATATCGTGATGATGTTTATATAGCAATACTCACCAGGTAACTGTTCTTCCGTTTTACATAAGAGCATCCGAATCGAACAGAAGGTTGAATGGATAGATTGAACAATCATCGTATCTGGGTTGTATTTGATTATGATTATATAGTTATACTTACCAAGTAACTGTTCTTCCGTTTTACATGAGAGCGTCCGAATCGAACAGAAGGTTGAATGGATAGATTGAACAATCTTCGTATCTGGGTTGTATTCGAACAGAAGGTTAAATCGAACAAAAGGTTAAATGGTTAGACGAAACGATAATTGAAACTGAGTTGTATTCGATTATATCGTGGTGATGTTTATATAGAAATACTCACCAGGTAACTGTTCTTTCGTTTTCACATACAAGCGACCGAATCGAGCAGAAGGTCAAATGGATAGATTGAACAATCATCGTATCTGGGTTGTATTCGATTATGTTTATATAGTTATACTCACCAGGTAACTGTTCTTCCGTTACACATACTAGCGACTGAATCGAACAGAAGGTTAAATGGTTAGACGAAACGATAATTGTATCTGAGTTGTATTCGATGATATCGTGATGATGTTTATATAGCAATACTCAACAGGTAACTGTTCTTCCGTTTTACATACAAGTGACCGAATCGAGCAGAAGGTTGAATTCAGTATAGATTGAACAATCATCGTATCTGGGTTGTATTCGATTATGTTTATATAGTTATACTCACCAGGTTACTGTTCTTCCGTTATACATACGAGCGACTGAATTGAACAGAAGGTTGAATGGATAGTATATGGGTTGTATTCGATTATGATGTTATGCTGTGTATATAGTTATACACACTAGGTGACGGTATTCTTGTTTTACATACGAGCGACCGAAACGAACAGAAAGTTGGATGGATAGTCTGAACAATCAATGTATCAGGGTGGTATCCGATTATATCGCAATACTGTATATATAGTGATACATACCAGGTGACGGTACTTCCGTTACACATACTAGCGACTGAATCGAACAGAAGGTCAAATGGTTAGACGAAACGATAATTGTAACTGAGTTGTATTCTATTATATCGTGGTGATGTTTATATAGAAATACTCACCAGGTTACTGTTCTTCCGTTATACATACGAGCAACCGAATCGAACAGAAGGTTGAATGGATAGTATATGGGTTGTATTCGATTATGATGTTATGCTGTGTATATAGTTATACACACTAGGTGACGGTATTCCCGTTTTACATACGAGCGACCGAAACGAACAGAAAGTTGAATGGATAGTCTGAACAATAAATGTATCTGGGTGGTATCCGATTATATCGCAATACTGTATATATAGTGATACTAACCAGGTGACGGTACTTCCGTTACACATACTAGCGACTGAATCGAACAGAAGGTTGAATGGTTAGACGAAACGATAATTGTAACTGAGTTGTATTCTATTATATCGTGGTGATGTTTGTATAGAAATACTCACCAGGTTACTGTTCTTTCGTTTTCACATACAAGCGACCGAATCGAGCAGAAGGTCAAATGGATAGATTGAACAATCATCGTATCTGGGTTGTATTCGATTATGTTTATATAGTTATACTCACCAGGTAACTGTTCTTCCGTTACACATACTAGCGACTGAATCGAACAGAAGGTTAAATGGTTAGACGAAACGATAATTGAAACTGAGTTGTATTCTATTATATCGTGGTGATGTTTATCTAGAAATACTCACCAGGTTACTGTTCTTCCGTTATACATACGAGCAACCGAATCGAACAGAAGGTTGAATGGATAGTATATGGGTTGTATTCGATTATGATGTTATGCTGTGTATATAGTTATACACACTAGGTGACGGTATTCCCGTTTCACATACGAGCGACCGAAACGAACAGAAAGTTGAATGGATAGTCTGAACAATCAATGTATCTGGGTGGTATCCGTTTATATCGCAATACTGTATATATAGTGATACTTACCAGGTGACGGTACTTCCGTTACACATACTAGCGACTGAATCGAACAGAAGGTTAAATGGTTAGACAAAACGATAATTGTATCTGAGTTGTATTCGATTATATCGTGGTGATGTTTATATAGAAATACTCACCAGGTAACTGTTCTTTCGTTTTCACATACAAGCGACCGAATCGAGCAGAAGGTCAAATGGATAGATTGAACAATCATCGTATCTGGGTTGTATTCGATTATGTTTATATAGTTATACTCACCAGGTAACTGTTTTACCGTTACACATACTAGCGACTGAATCGAACAGAAGGTTAAATGGTTGGACGAAACGATAATTGTATCTGAGTTGTATTCGATGATATCGTGATGATGTTTATATAGCAATACTCACCAGGTAACTGTTCTTCCGTTTTACATACAAGCGACCGAATCGAGCAGAAGGTTGAATTCAGTATAGATTGAACAATCATCGTATCTGTGTTGTATTCGATTATGTTTATATAGTTATACTCACCAGGTAACTGTTCTTCCGTTATACATACGAGCGACTGAATTGAACAAAAGGTTGAATGGATAGTATATAGGTTGTATTCGATTATGATGTTATGCTGTGTATATAGTTATACACACTAGGTGACGGTATTCTTGTTTTACATACGAGCGACCGAAACGAACAGAAAGTTGAATGGATAGTCTGAACAATCAATGTATCAGGGTGGTATCCGATTATATCGCAATACTGTATATATAGTGATACATACCAGGTGACGGTACTTCTGTTACACATACTAGCGACTGAATCGAACAGAAGGTTAAATGGTTAGACGAAACGATAATTGTAACTGAGTTGTATTCTATTATATCGTGGTGATGTTTATATAGAAATACTCACCAGGTTACTGTTCTTCCGTTATACATACGAGCAACCGAATCGAACAGAAGGTTGAATGGATAGTATATGGGTTGTATTCGATTATTATGTTATGCTGTGTATATAGTTATACACACTAGGTGACGGTATTCCCGTTTTACATACGAGCGACCGAAACGAACAGAAAGTTGAATGGATAGTCTGAACAATCAATGTATCTGGGTGGTATCCGATTATATCGCAATACTGTATATATAGTGATACTAACCAGGTGACGGTACTTCCGTTACATATACTAGCGACTGAATCGAACAGAAAGTTAAATGGTTAGACGAAACGATAATTGTAACTGAGTTGTATTCTATTATATCGTGGTGATGTTTATATAGAAATACTCACCAGGTTACTGTTCTTTCGTTTTCACATACAAGCGACCGAATCGAGCAGAAGGTCAAATGGATAGATTGAACAATCATCGTATCTGGGTTGTATTCGATTATGTTTATATAGTTATACTCACCAGGTAACTGTTCTTCCGTTACACATACTAGCGACTGAATCGAACAGAAGGTTAAATGGTTAGACGAAACGCTAATTGAAACTGAGTTGTATTCTATTATATCGTGGTGATGTTAATATAGAAATACTCACCAGGTTACTGTTCTTCCGTTATACATACGAGCAACCGAATCGATCAGAAGGTTGAATGGATAGTATATGGGTTGTATTCGATTATGATGTTATGCTGTGTATATAGTTATACACACTAGGTGACGGTATTCCCGTTTCACATACGAGCGACCGAAACGAACAGAAAGTTGAATGGATAGTCTGAACAATCAATGTATCTGGGTGGTATCCAATTATATCGCAATACTGTATATATAGTGATACTTACCAGGTGACGGTACTTCCGTTACACATACTAGCGACTGAATCGAACAGAAGGTTAAATGGTTAGACAAAACGATAATTGTATCTGAGTTGTATTCGATGATATCGTGATGATGTTTATATAGCAATACTCACCAGGTAACTGTTCTTCCGTTTTACATACAAGCGACCGAATCGAGCAGGAGGTTGAATAGATAGATTGAACAATCATCGTATCTGGGTTGTATTCGATAATGTTTTTATAGTTATACTCACCAGGTAACTGTTCTTCCGTTACACATACTAGCGACTGAATCGAACAGAAGGTTAAATGGTTAGACGAAACGATAATTGTATCTGAGTTGTATTCGATGATATCGTGATGATGTTTATATAGCAATACTCACCAGGTAACTGTTCTTCCGTTTTACATACAAGCGACCGAATCGAGCAGAAGGTTGAATTCAGTATAGATTGAACAATCATCGTATCTGGGTTGTATTCGATTATGTTTATATAGTTATACTCACCAGGTAACTGTTCTTCCGTTATACATACGAGCGACTGAATTGAACAGAAGGTTGAATGGATAGTATATGGGTTGTATTCGATTATGATGTTATGCTGTGTATATAGTTATACACACTAGGTGAAGGTATTCTTGTTTTACATACAAGCGACTGAAACGAACAGAAAGTTGAATGGATAGTCTGAACAATCAATGAACAAGGGTGGTATCCGATTATATCGCAATACTGTAAATATAGTGATACATACCAGGTGACGGTACTTCCGTTACACATACTAGGGACTGAATCGAACAGAAGGTTAAATGGTTAGACGAAACGATAATTGCAACTGAGTTGTATTCTATTATATCGTGGTGATGTTTATATAGAAATACTCACCAGGTAACTGTTCCTTCGTTTTCACATACAAGCGACTGAATCGAGCAGAAGGTCAAATGGATAGATTGAACAATCATCGTGTCTGGGTTGTATTCGATTATGTTTATATAGTTATACTCACCAGGTAACTGTTCTTCCGTTATACATACGAGCGACTGAATTGAACAGGAGGTTGAATGGATAGTATATGGGTTGTATTCGATTATGATGTTATGCTGTGTATATAGTTACACACACTAGGTGACGGTATTCTTGTTTTACATACGAGCGACCGAAACGAACAGAAAGTTGAATGGATAGTCTGAACAATCAATGTATCAGGGTGGTATCCGATTATATCGCAATACTGTATATATAGTGATACATACCAGGTGACGGTACTTCCGTTACACATACTAGCGACTGAATCGAACAGAAGGTTAAATGGTTAGACGAAACGATAATTGTAACTGAGTTGTATTCTATTATATCGTGGTGATGTTTATATAGAAATACTCACCAGGTTACTGTTCTTCCGTTATACATACGAGCAACCGAATCGAACAGAAGGTTGAATGGATAGTATATGGGTTGTATTCGATTATGATGTTATGCTGTGTATATAGTTATACACACTAGGTGACAGTATTCCCGTTTTACATACGAGCGACCGAAACGAACAGAAAGTTGAATGGATAGTCTGAACAATCAATGTATCTGGGTGGTATCCGATTATATCGCAATACTGTATATATAGTGATACTTACCAGGTGACGGTACTTCCGTTACACATACTAGCGACTGAATCGAACAGAAGGTTAAATGGTTAGACCAAACGATAATCGTATCTGAGATGTATTCGATTATATCGTGGCGATGTTTATATAGAAATATTCACCAGGTAACTGTTCTTTCGTTTTCACATACAAGCGACCGAATCGAGCAGAAGGTCAAATGGATAGATTGAACAATCATCGTATCTGGGTTGTATTCGATTATGTTTATATAGTTATACTCACCAGGTACCTGTTCTTCCGTTACACATACTAGCGACTGAATCGAACAGAAGGTTAAATGGTTAGACGAAACGATAATTGTATCTGAGTTGTATTCGATGATATCGTGATGATGTTTATATAGCAATACTCACCAGGTTACTGTTCTTTCATTTTCACATACAAGCGACCGAATCGAGCAGAAGGTCAAATGGATAGATTGAACAATCATCGTATCTGGGTTGTATTCGATTATGTTTATATATTTATACTCACCAGGTAACTGTTTTTCCGTTATACATACGAGCGACTGAATTGAACAGAAGGTTGAATGGATAGTATATGGGTTGTATTCGATTATGATGTTATGCTGTGTATATAGTTATACACACTGGGTGACAGTATTCTTGTTTTACATACGAGCGACCGAAACGAACAGAAAGTTGAATGGATAGTCTGAACAATCAATGTATCAGGGTGGTATCCGATTATATCGCAATACTGTATATATAGTGATACATACCAGGTGACGGTACTTCCGTTACACATACTAGCGACTGAATCGAACAGAAGGTTAAATGGTTAGACGAAACGATAATTGTAACTGAGTTGTATTCTATTATATCGTGGTGATGTTTATATAGAAATACTCACCAGGTTACTGTTCTTCCGTTATACATACGAGCAACCGAATCGAACAGAAGGTTGAATGGATAGTATATGGGTTGTATTCGATTATGATGTTATGCTGTGTATATAGTTATACACACTAGGTGACGGTATTCCCGTTTTACATACGAGCGACCGAAACGAACAGAAAGTTTAATGGATAGTCTGAACAATCAATGTATCTGGGTGGTATCCGATTATATCGCAATACTGTATATATAGTGATACTAACCAGGTGACGGTACTTCCGTTACACATACTAGCGACTGAATCGAACAGAAGGTTAAATGGTTAGACGAAACGATAATTGTAACTGATTTGTATTCTATTATATCGTGGTGATGTTTATATAGAAATACTCACCAGGTTACTTTTCTTTCGTTTTCACATACAAGCGACCGAATCGAGCAGAAGGTCAAATGGATAGATTGAACAATCATCGTATCTGGGTTGTATTCGATTATGTTTATATAGTTATACTCACCAGGTATCTGTTCTTCCGTTACACATACTAGCGACTGAATCGAACAGAAGGTTAAATGGTTAGACGAAACGATAATTGAAACTGAGTTGTATTCTATTATATCGTGTTGATGTTTATATAGAAATACTCACCAGGTTACTGTTCTTCCGTTATACATACGAGCAACCGAATCGAACAGAAGGTTGAATGGATAGTATATGGGTTGTATTCGATTATGATGTTATGCTGTGTATATAGTTATACACACTAGGTGACGGTATTCCCGTTTCACATACGAGCGACCGAAACGAACAGAAAGTTGAATGGATAGTCTGAACAATCAATGTATCTGGGTGGTATCCGATTATATCGCAATACTGAATATATAGTGATACTTACCAAGTGACGGTACTTCCGTTACACATACTAGCGACTGAATCGAACAGAAGGTTAAATGGTTAGAAAAAATGATAATTGTATCTGAGTTGTATTCGATGATATCGTGATGATGTTTATATAGCAATACTCACCAGGTAACTGTTCTTCCGTTTTACATACAAGCGACCGAATCGAGCAGGAGGTTGAATAGATAGATTGAACAATCATCGTATCTGGGTTGTATTCGATAATGTTTATATAGTTATACTCACCAGGTAACTGTTCTTCCGTTACACATACTAGCGACTGAATCGAACAGAAGGTTAATTGGTTAGACGAAACGATAATTGTATCTGAGTTGTATTCGATGATATCGTGATGATGTTTATATAGCAATAATCACCAGGTATTTGTTCTTTCGTTTTACATACAAGCCACCGAATCGAGCAGAAGGTTGAATTCAGTATAGATTGAACAATCATCGTATCTGGGTTGTATTCGATTATGTTTATATAGTTATACTCACCAGGTAACTGTTCTTCCGTTATACATACGAGCGACTGAATTGAACAGAAGGTTGAATGGATAGTATATGGGTTGTATTCGATTATGATTCGATTATGCTGTGTATATAGTTATACACACTAGGTGACGGTATTATTGTTTCACATACGAGGTGACGGTACTTCCGTTACACATACTAGCGACTGAATCGAACAGAAGGTTAAATGGTTGGACGAAACGATAATTGTAACTGAGTTGTATTCTATTATATCGTGGTGATGTTTATATAGTTATACTCACCAGGTAACTGTTCTTCCGTTACACATACTAGCGACTGAATCGAACAGAAGGTTTAATGGTTAGACGAAACGATAATTGTAACTGAGTTGTATTCTATTATATCGTGGTGATGTTTATATAGAAATACTCACCAGGTTACTGTTCTTCCGTTATACATACGAGCAACCGAATCGAACAGAAGGTTGAATGGATAGTATCTGGGTTTTATTCGATTATGATGTTATGCTGTGTATATAGTTATACACACTAGGTGACGGTATTCTTGTTTTACATACGAGCGATCGAAACGAACAGAAAATGGATAGTCTGAACAATCAATGTATCATGGTGGTATCCGATTATTTCGCAATACTGTATATATAGTGATACATACCAGGTGACGGTACTTCCGTTACACATACTAGCGACTGAATCGAACAGAAGGTTAAATGGTTAGACGAAACGATAATTGTAACTGAGTTGTATTCTATTATATCGTGGTGATGTTTATATAGAAATACTCACCAGGTTACTGTTCTTCCGTAATACATACGAGCAACCGAATCGAACAGAAGGTTGAATGGATAGTATATGGGTTGTATTCGATTATGATGTTATGATGTGTATATAGTTATACACACTAGGTGACGGTATTCCCGTTTCACATACGAGCGACCGAAACGAACAGAAAGTTGAATGGATAGTCTGAACAATCAATGTATCTGGGTGGTATCCGATTATATCGCAATACTGTATATATAGTGATACTAACCAGGTGACGGTACTTCCGTTACACATACTAGCGACTGAATCGAACAGAAGGTTAAATGGTTAGACGAAAAGATAATTGTATCTGAGTTGTATTCGATGATATCGTGATGATGTTTATATGGCAATACTCACCAGGTAACTGTTCTTCCGTTTTACATACAAGCGACCGAATCGAGCAGAAGGATGAATTCAGTATAGATTGAACAATCATCGTATCTGGGTTGTATTCGATTATGTTTATATAGTTATACTCACCAGGTAACTGTTCTTCCGTTATACATACGAGCGACTGAATTGAACAGAAGGTTGAATGGATAGTATATGGGTTGTATTCGATTATGATGTTATGCTGTGTATATAGTTATATACACTAGGTGACGGTATTCTTGTTTTACATACGAGCGACCGAAACGAACAGAAAGTTGAATGGATATTCTGAACAATCAATGTATCAGGGTGGTATCCGATTATATCGCAATACTGTATATATAGTGATACATACCAGGTGACGGTACTTCCGTTACACATACTAGCGACTGAATCGAACAGAAGGTCAAATGAATAGATTGAACAATCATCGTATCTGGGTTGTATTCGATTATGTTTATATAGTTATACTCACCAGGTAACTGTTCTTCCGTTACACATACGAGCGACTGAATTGAACAGAAGGTTAAATGGTTAGACGGAACGATAATTGAAACTGAGTTGTATTCGATTATATCGTGGTGATGTTTATATAGAAATACTCACAAGGTAACTGTTCTTTCGTTTTCACATACAAGCGACCGAATCGAGCAGAAGGTCAAATGGATAGATTGAACAATCATCGTATCTGGGTTGTATTCGATTATGTTTATATAGTTATACTCACCAGGTAACTGTTCTTCCGTTACACATACTAGCGACTGAATCGAACAGAAGGTTGAATGATTAGACGAAACGATAATTGAAACTGAGTTGTATTCTATTATATCGTGGTGATGTTTATATAGTTATACTCACCAGGTAACTGTTCTTCCGTTACAGTCATACTAGCGACTGAATCGAACAGAAGGTTAAATGGTTAGTCGAAACGATAATTGTAACTGAGTTGTATTCTATTATATCGTGGTGATGTTTATATAAAAATACTCACCAGGTTACTGTTCTTCCGTTATACATACGAGCAACCGAATCGAACAGAAGGTTGAATGGATAGTATCTGGGTTGTATTCGATTATGAAGTTATGCTGTGTATATAGTTATACACACTAGGTGACGGTATTCTTGTTTTACATACGAGCGATCGAAACGAACAGAAAGAGAAATGGATAGTCTGAACAATCAATGTATCTGAGTGGTATCCGATTATATCGCAATACTGTATATATAGTGATACTAACCAGGTGACGGTACTTTCGTTACACATACTAGCGACTGAATCGAACAGAAGGTTAAATGGTTAGACGAAAAGATAATTGTATCTGAGTTGTATTCGATGATATCGTGATAATGTTTATATAGCAATACTCACCAGGTAACTGTTCTTCCGTTTTACATACAAGCGACCGAATCGAGCAGAAGGTTGAATTCAGTATAGATTGAACAATCATCGTATCTGGGTTGTATTCGATTATGTTTATATAGTTATACTCACCAGGTAACTGTTCTTCCGTTATACATACGAGCGACTGAATTGAACAGAAGGTTGAATGGATAGTATATGGGTTGTATTCGATTATGATGTTATGCTGTGTATATAGTTATACACACTAGGTGACGGTATTCTTGTTTTACATACGGGTGACCGAAACGAACAGAAAGTTGAATGGATAGTCTGAACAATCAATGTATCAGGGTGGTATCCGATTATATCGCAATACTGTATATATAGTGATACATACCAGGTGACGGTACTTCCGTTACACATACTAGCGACTGAATCGAACAGAAGGTTAAATGGTTAAACGAAACGATAATTGAAACTGAGTTGTATTCTATTATATCGTGGTGATTTTTATATAGAAATACTCACCAGGTTACTGTTCTTCCGTTATACATACGAGCAACCGAATCGAACAGAAGGTTGAATGGATAGTATATGGGTTGTATTCGATTATGATGTTATGCTGTGTATATAGTTATACACACTAGGTGACGGTATTCCCGTTTCACATACGAGCGACCGAAACGAACAGAAAGTTGAATAAATAGTCTGAACAATCAATGTATCTGGGTGGTATCCGATTATATCGCAATACTGTATATATAGTGATACTTACCAGGTGACGGTACTTCCGTTACACATACTAGCGACTGAATCGAACAGAAGGTTAAATGGTTAGACAAAACGATAATTGTATCTGAGTTGTATTCGATGATATCGTGATGATGTTTATATAGCAATACTCACCAGGTAACTGTTCTTCCGTTTTACATACAAGCGACCGAATCGAGCAGGAGGTTGAATAGATAGATTGAACAATCATCGTACCTGGGTTGTATTCGATAATGTTTATATAGTTATACTCACCAGGTAACTGTTCTTCCGTTACACATACTAGCGACTGAATCGAACAGAAGGTTGAATGGTTAGACGAAACGATAATTGTTTCTGAGTTGTATTCGATTATATCGTGGTGATGTTTATATAGAAATACTCACCACGTAACTGTTCTTTCGTTTTCACATACAAGCGACCGAATCGAGCAGAAGGTCAAATGGATAGATTGAACAATCATCGTATCTGGGTTGTATTCGATTATGTTTATATAGTTATACTCACCAGGTAACTGTTCTTCCGTTACAAATACTAGCGACTGAATCGAACAGAAGGTTGAATGGTTAGACGAAACGATAATTGAAACTGAGTTGTATTCGATTATATCGTGGTGATGTTTATATAGAAATACTCACCAGGTAACTGTTCTTTCGTTTTCACATACAAGCGACCGAATCGAGCAGAAGGTCAAATGGATAGATTGAACAATCATCGTATCTGGGTTGTATTCGATTATGTTTATATAGTTATACTCACCAGGTAACTGTTCATCCGTTACACATACGAGCGACTGAATTGAACAGAAGGTTGAATGGATAGTATATGGGTTGTATTCGATTATGATGTTATGCTGTGTATATAGTTATACACACTAGGTGACGGTATTCTTGTTTTACATACGAGCGACCGAAACGAACAGAAAGTTGAATGGATAGTCTGAACAATCAATGTATCTGGGTGGTATCCGATTATATCGCAATACTGTATATATAGTGATACTAACCAGGTGACGGTACTTCCGTTACACTTACTAGTGACTGAATCGAACAGAAGGTTAAATGGTTAGACGAAACGATAATTGTAACTGATGTGTATTCTATTATATCGTGGTGATGTTTATATAGAAATACTCACCAGGTTACTGTTCTTTCGTTTTCACATACAAGCGACCGAATCGAGCAGAAGGTCAAATGGATAGATTGAACAATCATCGTATCTGGGTTGTATTCGATTATGTTTATATAGTTATACTCACCAGGTATCTGTTCTTCCGTTACACATACTAGCGACTGAATCGAACAGAAGGTTAAATGGTTAGACGAAACGATAATTGAAACTGAGTGGTATTCTATTATATCGTGGTGATGTTTATATAGAAATACTCACCAGGTTACTGTTCTTCCGTTATACATACGAGCAACCGAATCGAACAGAAGGTTGAATGGATAGTATATGGGTTGTATTCGATTATGATGTTATGCTGTGTATATAGTTATACACACTAGGTGACGGTATTCCCGTTTCACATACGAGCGACCGAAACGAACAGAAAGTTGAATGGATAGTCTGAACAATCAATGTATCTGGGTGGTATCCGATTATATCGCAATACTGTATATATAGTGATACTTACCAAGTGACGGTACTTGCGTTACACATACTAGCGACTGAATCGAACAGAAGGTTAAATGGTTAGAAAAAATGATAATTGTATCTGAGTTGTATTCGATGATATCGTGATGATGTTTATATAGCAATACTCACCAGGTAACTGTTCTTCCGTTTTACATACAAGCGACCGAATCGAGCAGGAGGTTGAATAGATAGATTGAACAATCATCGTATCTGGGTTGTATTCGATAATGTTTATATAGTTATACTCACCAGGTAACTGTTCTTCCGTTACACATACTAGCGACTGAATCGAACAGAAGGTTAAATGGTTAGACGAAACGATAATTGTATCTGAGTTGTATTCGATGATATCGTGATGATGTTTATATAGCAATAATCACCAGGTATTTGTTCTTTCGTTTTACATACAAGCCACCGAATCGAGCAGAAGGTTGAATTCAGTATAGATTGAACAATCATCGTATCTAGGTTGTATTCGATTATGTTTATATAGTTATACTCACCAGGTAACTGTTCTTCCGTTATACATACGAGCGACTGAATTGAACAGAAGGTTGAATGGATAGTTTATGGGTTGTATTCGATTATGATTCGATTATGCTGTGTATATAGTTATACACACTAGGTGACGGTATTCTTGTTTCACATACGAGGTGACGGTACTTCCGTTACACATACTAGCGACTGAATCGAACAGAAGGTTAAATGGTTAGACGAAACGATAATTGTAACTGAGTTGTATTCTATTATATCGTGGTGATGTTTATATAGTTATACTCACCAGGTAACTGTTCTTCCGTTACACATACTAGCGACTGAATCGAACAGAAGGTTTGATGGTTAGACGAAACGATAATTGTAACTGAGTTGTATTCTATTATATCGTGGTGATGTTTATATAAAAATACTCACCAGGTTACTGTTCTTCCGTTATACATACAAGCAACCGAATCGAACAGAAGGTTGAATGGATAGTATCTGGGTTGTATTCGATTATGATGTTATGTTGTGTATATAGTTATACACACTAGGTGACGGTATTCTTGTTTTACATACGAGCGATCGAAACGAACAGAAAGAGAAATGGATAGTCTGAACAATCAATGTATCATGGTGGTATCCGATTATTTCGCAATACTGTATATATAGTGATACATACCAGGTGACGGTACTTCCGTTACACATACTAGCGACTGAATCGAACAGAAGGTTAAATGGTTAGACGAAACGATAATTGTTACTGAGTTGTATTCTATTATATCGTGGTGATGTTTATATAGAAATACTCACCAGGTTACTGTTCTTCCGTAATACATACGAGCAACCGAATCGAACAGAAGGTTGAATGGATAGTATATAGTATTCGATTATGATGTTATGCTGTGTATATAGTTATACACACTAGGTGACGGTATTCCCGTTTCACATACGAGCGACCGAAACGAACAGAAAGTTGAATGGATAGTCTGAACAATCAATGTATCTGGGTGGTATCCGATTATATCGCAATACTGTATATATAGTGATACTAACCAGGTGACGGTACTTCCGTTACACATACTAGCGACTGAATCGAACAGAAGGTTAAATGGTTAGACGAAAAGATAATTGTATCTGAGTTGTATTCGATGATATCGTGATGATGTTTATATGGCAATACTCACCAGGTAACTGTTCTTCCGTTTTACATACAAGCGACCGAATCGAGCAGAAGGTTGAATTCAGGATAGATTGAACAATCATCGTATCTGGGTTGTATTCGATTATGTTTATATAGTTATACTCACCAGGTAACTGTTCTTCCGTTATACATACGAGCGACTGAATTGAACAGAAGGTTGAATGGATAGTATATGGGTTGTATTCGATTATGATGTTATGCTGTGTATATAGTTATACACACTAGGTGACGGTATTCTTGTTTTACATACGAGCGACCGAAACGAACAGAAAGTTGAATGGATAGTCTGAACAATCAATGTATCAGGGTGGTATCCGATTATATCGCAATACTGTATATATAGTGATACATACCAGGTGACGGTACTTCCGTTACACATACTAGCGACTGAATCGAACAGAAGGTCAAATGAATAGATTGAACAATCATCGTATCTGGGTTGTATTCGATTATGTTTATATAGTTATACTCACCAGGTAACTGTTCTTCCGTTACACATACGAGCGACTGAATTGAACAGAAGGTTAAATGGTTAGACGGAACAATAATTGAAACTGAGTTGTATTCGATTATATCGTGGTGATGTTTATATAGAAATACTCACCAGGTAACTGTTCTTTCGTTTTCACATACAAGCGACCGAATCGAGCAGAAGGTCAAATGGATAGATTGAACAATCATCGTATCTGGGTTGTATTCGATTATGTTTATATAGTTATACTCACCAGGTTACCATTCTTCCGTTATACATACGAGCAACCGAATCGAACAGAAGGTTGAATGGATAGTATATGGGTTGTATTCGATTATGATATTATGCTGTGTATATAGTTTTATACACTAGGTGACGGTATTCCCGTTTCACATACGAGCGACCGAAACGAACAGAAAGTTGAATGGATAGTCTGAACAATCAATGTATCTGGGTGGTATCCGATTATATCGCAATACTGTATATATAGTGATACATACCAGGTGACGGTACTTCCGTTACACATACTAGCGACTGAATCGAACAGAAGGTTAAATGGTTAGACGAAACGATAATTGTAACTGAGTTGTATTCTATTATATCGTGGTGATGTTTATATAGTTATACTCACCAGGTAACTGTTCTTCCGTTACAGTCATACTAGCGACTGAATCGAACAGAAGGTTAAATGGTTAGTCGAAACGATAATTGTAACTGAGTTGTATTCTATTATATCGTGGTGATATTTATATAAAAATACTCACCAGGTTACTGTTCTTCCGTTATACATACGAGCAACCGAATCGAACAGAAGGTTGAATGGATAGTATCTGGGTTGTATTCGATTATGAAGTTATGCTGTGTATATAGTTATACACACTAGGTGACGGTATTCTTGTTTTACATACGAGCGATCGAAACGAACAGAAAGAGAAATGGATAGTCTGAACAATCAATGTATCTGAGTGGTATCCGATTATATCGCAATACTGTATATATAGTGATACTAACCAGGTGACGGTACTTTCGTTACACATACTAGCGACTGAATCGAACAGAAGGTTAAATGGTTAGACGAAATGATAATTGTATCTGAGTTGTATTCGATGATATCGTGATGATGTTTATATAGCAATACTCACCAGGTAACTGTTCTTCCGTTTTACATACAAGCGACCGAATCGAGCAGAAGGTTGAATTCAGTATAGATTGAACAATCATCGTATCTGGGTTGTATTCGATTATGTTTATATAGTTATACTCACCAGGTAACTGTTCTTCCGTTATACATACGAGCGACTGAATTGAACAGAAGGTTGAATGGATAGTATATGGGTTGTATTCGATTATGATGTTATGCTGTGTATATAGTTATACACACTAGGTGACGGTATTCTTGTTTTACATACGAGTGACCGAAACGAACAGAAAGTTGAATGGATAGTCTGAACAATCAATGTATCAGGGTGGTATCCGATTATATCGCAATACTGTATATATAGTGATACATACCAGGTGACGGTACTTCCGTTACACATACTAGCGACTGAATCGAACAGAAGGTTAAATGGTTAGACGAAACGATAATTGAAACTGAGTTGTATTCTATTATATCGTGGTGATTTTTATATAGAAATACTCACCAGGTTACTGTTCTTCCGTTATACATACGAGCAACCGAATCGAACAGAAGGTTGAATGGATAGTATATGGGTTGTATTCGATTATGATGTTATGCTGTGTATATAGTTATACACACTAGGTGACGGTATTCCCGTTTCACATACGAGTGACCGAAACGAACAGAAAGTTGAATAAATAGTCTGAACAATCAATGTATCTGGGTGGTATCCGATTATATCGCAATACTGTATATATAGTGATACTTACCAGGTGACGGTACTTCCGTTACACATACTAGCGACTGAATCGAACAGAAGGTTAAATGGTAAGACAAAACGATAATTGTATCTGAGTTGTATTCGATGATATCGTGATGATGTTTATATAGCAATACTCACCAGGTAACTGTTCTTCCGTTTTACATACAAGCGACCGAATCGAGCAGGAGGTTGAATAGATAGATTGAACAATCATCGTATCTGGGTTGTATTCGATAATGTTTATATAGTTATACTCACCAGGTAACTGTTCTTCCGTTACACATACTAGCGACTGAATCGAACAGAAGGTTGAATGGTTAGACGAAACGATAATTGTTTCTGAGTTGTATTCGATTATATCGTGGTGATGTTTATATAGAAATACTCACCAGGTAACTGTTCTTTCGTTTTCACATACAAGCGACCGAATCGAGCAGAAGGTCAAATGGATAGATTGAACAATCATCGTATCTGGGTTGTATTCGATTATGTTTATATAGTTATACTCACCAGGTAACTGTTCTTCCGTTACACATACTAGCGACTGAATCGAACAGAAGGTTGAATGGTTAGACGAAACGATAATTGAAACTGAGTTGTATTCGATTATATCGTGGTGATGTTTATATAGAAATACTCACCAGGTAACTGTTCTTTCGTTTTCACATACAAGCGACCGAATCGAGCAGAAGGTCAAATGGATAGATTGAACAATCATCGTATCTGGGTTGTATTCGATTATGTTTATATAGTTATACTCACCAGGTAACTGTTCTTCCGTTACACATACTAGCGACTGAATCGAACAGAAGGTTGAATGGTTAGACGAAACGATAATTGAAACTGAGTTGTATTCGATTATATCGTGGTGATGTTTATATAGAAATACTCACCAGGTAACTGTTCTTTCGTTTTCACATACAAGCGACCGAATCGAGCAGAAGGTCGAATGGATAGATTGAACAATCATCGTATCTGGGTTGTATTCGATTATGTTTATATAGTTATACTCACCAGGTAACTGTTCATCCGTTACACATACGAGCGACTGAATTGAACAGAAGGTTGAATGGATAGTATATGGGTTGTATTCGATTATGATGTTATGCTATGTATATAGTTATACACACTAGGTGACGGTATTCTTGTTTTACATACGAGCGACCGAAACGAACAGAAAGTTGAATGGATAGTCTGAACAATCAATGTATCAGGGTGGTATCCGATTATATCGCATTACTGTATATATAGTGATACATACCAGGTGACGGTACTTCCGTTACACATACTAGCGACTGAATCGAACAGAAGGTTAAATGGTTAGACGAAACGATAATTGTAACTGAGTTGTATTCTATTATATCGTGGTGATGTTTATATAGAAATACTCACCAGGTTACTGTTCTTCCGTTATACATACGAGCAACCGAATCGAACAGAAGGTTGAATGGATAGTATATGGGTTGTATTCGATTATGATGTTATGCTGTGTATGTAGTTATACACACTAGGTGACGGTATTCCCGTTTTACATACGAGCGACCGAAACGAACAGAAAGTTGAATGGATAGTCTGAACAATCAATGTATCTGGGTGGTATCCGATTATATCGCAATACTGTATATATAGTGATACTAACCAGGTGACGGTACTTCCGTTACACATACTAGCGACTGAATCGAACAGAAGGTTAAATGGTTAGACAAAACGATAATTGTATCTGAGTTGTATTCGATGATATCGTGATGATGTTTATATAGCAATACTCACCAGGTAACTGTTCTTCCGTTTTACATACAAGCGACCGAATCGAGCAGGAGGTTGAATAGATAGATTGAACAATCATCGTATCTGGGTTGTATTCGATAATGTTTATATAGTTATACTCACCAGGTAACTGTTCTTCCGTTACACATACTAGCGACTGAATCGAACAGAAGGTTGAATGGTTAGACGAAACGATAATTGTTTCTGAGTTGTATTCGATTATATCGTGGTGATGTTTATATAGAAATACTCACCAGGTAACTGTTCTTTCGTTTTCACATACAAGCGACCGAATCGAGCAGAAGGTCAAATGGATAGATTGAACAATCATCGTATCTGGGTTGTATTCGATTATGTTTATATAGTTATACTCACCAGGTAACTGTTCTTCCGTTACACATACTAGCGACTGAATCGAACAGAAGGTTGAATGGTTAGACGAAACGATAATTGAAACTGAGTTGTATTCGATTATATCGTGGTGATGTTTACATAGAAATACTCACCAGGTAACTGTTCTTTCGTTTTCACATACAAGCGACCGAATCGAGCAGAAGGTCAAATGGATAGATTGAACAATCATCGTATCTGGGTTGTATTCGATTATGTTTATATAGTTATACTCACCAGGTAACTGTTCATCCGTTACACATACGAGCGACTGAATTGAACAGAAGGTTGAATGGATAGTATATGGGTTGTATTCGATTATGATGTTATGCTGTGTATATAGTTATACACACTAGGTGACGGTATTCTTGTTTTACATACGAGCGACCGAAACGAACAGAAAGTTGAATGGAAAGTCTGAACAATCAATGTATCAGGGTGGTATCCGATTATATCGCAATACTGTATATATAGTGATACATACCAGGTGACGGTACTTCCGTTACACATACTAGCGACTGAATCGAACAGAAGGTTAAATGGTTAGACGTAACGATAATTGTAACTGAGTTGTATTCTATTATATCGTGGTGATGTTTATATAGAAATACTCACCAGGTTACTGTTCTTCCGTTATACATACGAGCAACCGAATCGAACAGAAGGTTGAATGGATAGTATATGGGTTGTATTCGATTATGATGTTATGCTGTGTATATAGTTATACACACTAGGTGACAGTATTCTTGTTTTACATACGAGCGACCGAAACGAACAGAAAGTTGAATGGATAGTCTGAACAATCAATGTATCTGGGTGGTATCCGATTATATCGCAATACTGTATATATAGTGATACTAACCAGGTGACGGTACTTCCGTTACACATACTAGCGACTGAATCGAACAGAAGGTTGAATGGTTAGACGAGACGATAATTGTAACTGAGTTGTATTCTATTATATCGTGGTGATGTTTATATAGAAATACTCACCAGGTTACTGTTCTTTCGTTTTCACATACAAGCGACCGAATCGAGCAGAAGGTCAAATGGATAGATTGAACAATCATCGTATCTGGGTTGTATTCGATTATGTTTATATAGTTATACTCACCAGGTAACTGTTCTTTCGTACACATACTAGCGACTGAATCGAACAGAAGGTTAAATGGTTAGACGAAACGATAATTGAAACTGAGTTGTATTCTATCATATCGTGATAATGTTTATATAGAAATACTCACCAGGTTACTGTTCTTCCGTTATACATACGAGCAACCGAATCGAACAGAAGGTTGAATGGATAGTATATGGGTTGTATTCGATTATGATGTTATGCTGTGTATATAGTTATACACACTAGGTGACGGTATTCCCGTTTCACATACGAGCGACCGAAACGAACAGAAAGTTGAATGGATAGTCTGAACAATCAATGTATCTGGGTGGTATCCGATTATATCGCAATACTGTATATATAGTGATACTTACCAGGTGACGATACTTCCGTTACACATACTAGCGACTGAATCGAACAGAAGGTTAAATGGTTGGACAAAACGATAATTGTATCTGAGTTGTATTCGATGATATCGTGATGATGTTTATATAGCAATACTCACCAGGTAACTGTTCTTCCGTTTTACATACAAGCGACCGAATCGAGCAGGAGGTTGAATAGATAGATTGAACAATCATCGTATCTGGGTTGTATTCGATAATGTTTATATAGTTATACTCACCAGGTAACTGTTCTTCCGTTACACATGCTAGCGACTGAATCGAACAGAAGGTTAAATGGTTAGACGAAACGATAATTGTATCTGAGTTGTATTCGATTATATCGTGGTGATGTTTATATAGAAATACTCACCAGGTAACTGTTCTTTCGTTTTCACATACAAGCGACCGAATCGAGCAGAAGGTCAAATGGATAGATTGAACAATCATCGTATCTGGGTTGTATTCGATTATGTTTATATAGTTATACTCACCAGGTAACTGTTCTTCCGTTACACATACTAGCGACTGAATCGAACAGAATCTTAAATGGTTAGACGAAACGATAATTGAAACTGAGTTGTATTCGATTATATCGTGGTGATGTTTATATAGAAATACTCACCAGGTAACTGTTCTTTCGTTTTCACATACAAGCGACCGAATCGAGCAGAAGGTCAAATGGATAGATTAAACAATCATCGTATCTGGGTTGTATTCGATTATGTTTATATAGTTATACTCACCAAGTAACTGTTCTTCCGTTACACATACGAGCGATTGAATTGAACAAAAGCTTGAATGGATAGTATATGGGTTGTATTCGATTATGATGTTATGCTGTGTATATAGTTATACACACTAGGTGACGGTATTCTTGTTTTACATACGAGCGACCGAAACGAACAGAAAGTTGAATGGATAGTCTGTATCAGGGTGGTATCCGATTATATCGCAATACTGTATATACAGGGTGTTCCGGTGATCATGTTACAAATTTCTAGGGTAGATAAAACACACGAAAATAAGAAAAAAAGTTCATGTGAACATGGGTCCGGAAACGCTTCTTCAGGGAGCTAGGGCCCTTCGAAGATGACCTTCAAAAACTACTCTTCGTTTTATAGCTTCAGTACTATTGCAGCTATCGCCACCAATTTTGGGACATGAAATCTAGTTGGTAGGTTGATCAATTTGAGCCTTCCGGATTTTGTCACCTTTAACCAGGGGCGTACAAACCAGGGGGGTATTTGGGTAAATTTGACCCTTCTCCTCTAAGGCGTCAATTTCTTATTGAATAAATGTATTGAACGTGGTGGCAGGCATTTTCAGCAATTGTTATTTCGAATGATTTATTGCAAATTTATTATTAGTTTTGATTGTGTAGGTTTAATTGTTTTTTTTTTTGAATATTTTGTATACGTTCCCTTTTACTTTTTATACCCCCAATTTTGAAAAGGCAATAAATCTCTCTAATCTAATTTATTTTCATTAAAGAAGAAGATTTGACTAACTTTTGATGCTCACCATCTGTACTGAACCTTATTTTCATATTTCAACGTAATAATTTGTTCAAGACCAATAATTTATTATCGATTGGATATAGCCATTTTCCGAGGAAACGGTGACAGATAGCGACTATTACTAAGAGTACATTTTTTATGTAAAAGGCATTGAAGAATCATAATCAGATATAAAAATGGCAAGAAATTGACGCCTTAGAAGAGAAGGGTCAAATTTACCCAAATACCCCCCTGGTTTGTACGCCCCTGGTTAAAGGTGACAAAATCCGGAAGGCTCAAATTGATCAACCTACCAACTAGATTTCATGTCCCAAAATTGGTGGCGATAGCTGCAATAGTACTGAAGGTATAAAACGAAGAGTAGTTTTTGAAGGTCATCTTCGAAGGGCCCTAGCTCCCTGAAGAAGCGTTTCCGGATCTATGTTCACATGAACTTTTTTTCTTATTCTCGTGTGTTTTATCTACCCTAGAAGTTTGTAACATGATCACCGGAACACCCTGTATAGTGATACATACCAGGTGACGGTACTTCCGTTACACATACTAGCGACTGAATCGAACAGAAGGTTAAATGGTTAGACGAAACGATAATTGTAACTGAGTTGTATTCTATTATATCGTGGTGATGTTTATATAGAAATACTCACCAGGTTACTGTTCTTCCGTTATACATACGAGCAACCGAATCGAACAGAAGGTTGAATGGATAGTATATGGGTTGTATTCGATTATGATGTTATGCTGTGTATATAGTTATACACACTAGGTGACGGTATTCATGTTTTACATACAAGTGACCGAAACGAACAGAAAGTTGAATGGATAGTCTGAACAATCAATGTATCTGGGTGGTATCCGATTATATCGCAATACTGTATATATAGTGATACTAACCAGGTGACGGTACTTCCGTTACACATACTAGCGACTGAATCGAACAGAAGGTTAAATGGTTAGACGAAACGATAATTGTAACTGAGTTGTATTCTATTATATCGTGGTGATGTTTATATAGAAATATTCACCAGGTTACTGTTCTTTCGTTTTCACATACAAGCGACCGAATCGAGCAGAAGGTCAAATGGATAGATTGAACAATCATCGTATCTGGGTTGTATTCGATTATGTTTATATAGTTATACTCACCAGGTAACTGTTCTTCCGTTACACATACTAGCGACTGAAACGAACAGAAGGTTAAATGGTTAGACGAAACTATAATTGAAACTGAGTTGTATTCTATCATATCGTGGTGATGTTTATATAAAAATACTCACCAGGTTACTGTTCTTCCGTTATACATACGAGCAACCGAATCGAACAGAAGGTTGAATGGATAGTATATGGGTTGTATTCGATTATGATGTTATGCTGTGTATATAGTTATACACACTAGGTGACGGTATTCCCGTTTCACATACGAGCGACCGAAACGAACAGAAAGTTGAATGGATAGTCTGAACAATCAATGTATCTGGGTGGTATCCGATTATATCGCAATACTGTATATATAGTGATACTTACCAGGTGACGATACTTCCGTTACACATACTAGCGACTGAATCGAACAGAAGGTTAAATGGTTGGACTAAACGATAATTGTATCTGAGTTGTATTCGATGATATCGTGATGATGTTTATATAGCAATACTCACCAGGTAACTGTTCTTCCGTTTTACATACAAGCTACCGAATCGAGCAGGAGGTTGAATAGATAGATTGAACAATCATCGTATCTGGGTTGTATTCGATAATGTTTATATAGTTTTACTCACCAGGTAACTGTTCTTCCGTTACACATGCTAGCGACTGAATCGAACAGAAGGTTAAATGGTTAGACGAAACGATAATTGTATCTGAGTTGTATTCGATTATATCGTGGTGATGTTTATATAGAAATACTCACCAGGTAACTGTTCTTTCGTTTTCACATACAAGCGACCGAATCGAGCAGAAGGTCAAATGGATAGATTGAACAATCATCGTATCTGGGTTGTATTCGATTATGTTTATATAGTTATACTCACCAGGTAACTGTTCTTCCGTTACACATACTAGCGACTGAATCGAACAGAATCTTAAATGGTTAGACGAAACGATAATTGAAACTGAGTTGTATTCGATTATATCGTGGTGATGTTTATATAGAAATACTCACCAGGTAACTGTTCTTTCGTTTTCACATACAAGCGACCGAATCGAGCAGAAGGTCAAATGGATAGATTAAACAATCATCGTATCTGGGTTGTATTCGATTATGTTTATATAGTTATACTCACCAAGTAACTGTTCTTCCGTTACACATACGAGCGATTGAATTGAACATAAGCTTGAATGGATAGTATATGGGTTGTATTCGATTATGATGTTATGCTGTGTATATAGTTATACACACTAGGTGACGGTATTCTTGTTTTACATACGAGCGACCGAAACGAACAGAAAGTTGAATGGATAGTCTGTATCAGGGTGGTATCCGATTATATCGCAATACTGTATATATAGTGATACATACCAGGTGACGGTACTTCCGTTACACATACTAGCGACTGAATCGAACAGAAGGTTAAATGGTTAGACGAAACGATAATTGTAACTGAGTTGTATTCTATTATATCGTGGTGATGTTTATATAGAAATACTCACCAGGTTACTGTTCTTCCGTTATACATACGAGCAACCGAATCGAACAGAAGGTTGAATGGATAGTATATGGGTTGTATTCGATTATGATGTTATGCTGTGTATATAGTTATACACACTAGGTGACGGTATTCATGTTTTACATACGAGTGACCGAAACGAACAGAAAGTTGAATGGATAGTCTGAACAATCAATGTATCTGGGTGGTATCCGATTATATCGCAATACTATATATATAGTGATAATAACCAGGTGACGGTACTTTCGTTACACATACTAGCGACTGAATCGAACAGAAGGTTAAATGGTTAGACGAAACGATAATTGTAACTGAGTTGTATTCTATTATATCGTGGTGATGTTTATATAGAAATATTCACCAGGTTACTGTTCTTTCGTTTTCACATACAAGCGACCGAATCGAGCAGAAGGTCAAATGGATAGATTGAACAATCATCGTATCTGGGTTGTATTCGATTATGTTTATATAGTTATACTCACCAGGTAACTGTTCTTCCGTTACACATACTAGCGACTGAAACGAACAGAAGGTTAAATGGTTAGACGAAACTATAATTGAAACTGAGTTGTATTCTATTATATCGTGGTGATGTTTATATAGAAATACTCACCAGGTTACTGTTCTTCCGTTATACATACGAGCAACCGAATCGAACAGAAGGTTGAATGGATAGTATATGGGTTGTATTCGATTATGATGTTATGCTGTATATATAGTTATACACACTAGGTGACGGTATTCCCGTTTCACATACGAGCGACCGAAACGAACAGAAAGTTGAATGGATAGTCTGAACAATCAATGTATCTGGGTGGTATCCGATTATATCGCAATACTGTATATATAGTGATACTTACCAGGTGACGGTACTTCCGTTACACATACTAGCGACTGAATCGAACAGAAGGTTAAATGGTTAGACAAAACGATAATTGTATCTGAGTTGTATTCGATGATATCGTGATGATGTTTATATAGCAATACTCACCAGGTAACTGTTCTTCCGTTTTACATACAAGCGACCGAATCGAGCAGGAGGTTGAATAGATAGATTGAACAATCATCGTATCTGGGTTGTATTCGATAATGTTTATATAGTTATACTCACCAGGAAACTGTTCTTCCGTTAAACATACTAGCGACTGCATCGAACAGAAGGTTAAATGGTTAGACGAAACGATAATTGTATCAGAGTTGTATTCGATTATATCGCGGTGATTTTTATATAGAAATACTCACCAGGTAACTGTTCTTTCGTTTTCACATACAAGCGACCGAATCGAGCAGAAGGTCAAATGGATAGATTGAACAATCATCGTATCTGGGTTGTATTCGATTATGTTTATATAGTTATACTCACCAGGTAACTGTTCTTCCGTTACACATACTAGCGACTGAAACGAACAGAAGGTTAAATGGTCAGACGAAACGATAATTGAAACTGAGTTGTATTCGATTATATCGTGGTGATGTTTATATAAAAATACTCACCAGGTAACTGTTCTTTCGTTTTCACATACAAGCGACCGAATCGAGCAGAAGGTCAAATGGATAGATTGAACAATCATCGTATCTGGGTTGTATTCGATTATGTTTATATAGTTATACTCACCAGGTAACTGTTCTTCCGTTACACATACGAGCGACTGAATTGAACAGAAGGTTGAATGGATAGTATATGGGTTGTATTCGATTATGATGTTATGCTGTGTATATAGTTATACACACTAGGTGACGGTATTCTTGTTTTACATACGTGCGACCGAAACGAACAGAAAGTTGAATGGATAGTCTGAACAATCAATGTATCTGGGTGGTATCCGATTATATCGCAATACTATATATATAGTGATACTAACCAGGTGACGGTACTTTCGTTACACATACTAGCGACTGAATCGAACAGAAGGTTAAATGGTTAGACGAAACGATAATTGTAACTGAGTTGTATTCTATTATATCGTGGTGATGTTTATATAGAAATATTCACCAGGTTACTGTTCTTTCGTTTTCACATACAAGCGACCGAATCGAGCAGAAGGTCAAATGGATAGATTGAACAATCATCGTATCTGGGTTGTATTCGATTATGTTTATATAGTTATACTCACCAGGTAACTGTTCTTCCGTTACACATACGAGCGACTGAATTGAACAGAAGGTTGAATGGATAGTATATGGGTTGTATTCGATTATGATGTTATGCTGTGTATATAGTTATACACACTAGGTGACGGTATTCTTGTTTTACATACGTGCGACCGAAACGAACAGAAAGTTGAATGGATAGTCTGAACAATCAATGTATCAGGTTGGTATCCGATTATATCGCAATACTGTATATATAGTGATACATACCAGGTGACGGTACTTCCGTTACTCATACTAGCGACTGAATCGAACAGAAGGTTGAATGGTTAGACGAAACGATAATTATAACTGAGTTGTATTCTATTATATCGTGGTGATGTTTATATAGAAATACTCACCAGGTTACTGTTCTTCCGTTATACATACGAGCAACCGAATCGAACAGAAGGTTGAATGGATAGTATATGGGTTGTATTCGATTATGATGTTATGCTGTGTATACAGTTATACACACTAGGTGACGGTATTCCCGTTTTACATACGAGCGACCGAAACGAACAGAAAGTTGAATGGATAGTCTGAACAATCAATGTATCTGGGTGGTATCCGATTATATCGCAATACTGTATATATAGTGATACTAACCAGGTGACGGTACTTCCGTTACACATACTAGCGACTGAATCGAACAGAAGGTTAAATGGTTAGACAAAACGATAATTGTATCTGAGTTGTATTCGATGATATCGTGATGATGTTTATATGGCAATACTCACCAGGTAACTGTTCTTCCGTTACACATACGAGCGACTGAATTGAACAGAAGGTTAAATGGATAGTATATGGGTTGTATTCGATTATGATGTTATGCTGTGTATATAGTTATACACACTAGGTGACGGTATTCTTGTTTTACATACGAGCGACCGAAACGAACAGAAAGTTGAATGGATAGTCTGAACAATCAATGTATCAGGGTGGTATCCGATTATATCGCAATACTGTATATATAGTGATACATACCAGATGACGGTACTTCCGTTACTCATACTAGCGACTGAATCGAACAGAAGGTTGAATGGTTAGACGAAACGATAATTATAACTGAGTTGTATTCTATTATATCGTGGTGATGTTTATATAGAAATACTCACCAGGTTACTGTTCTTTCGTTTTCACATACAAGCGACCGAATCGAGCAGAAGGTCAAATGGATAGATTGAACAATCATCGTATCTGGGTTGTATTCGATTATGTTTATATAGTTATACTCACCAGGTAACTGTTCTTCCGTTACACATACTAGCGACTGAATCGAACAGAAGGTTAAATGGTTAGACGAAACGATAATTGAAACTGAGTTGTATTCTATTATATCGTGGTGATGTTTATATAGAAATACTCACCAGGTTACTGTTCTTCCGTTATACATACGAGCAACCGAATCGAACAGAAGGTTGAATGGATAGTATATGGGTTGTATTCGATTATGATGTTATGCTGTGTATATAGTTATACACACTAGGTGACGGTATTCCCGTTTCACATACGAGCGACCGAAACGAACAGAAAGTTGAATGGATAGTCTGAACAATCAATGTATCTGGGTGGTATCCGATTATATCGCAATACTGTATATATAGTGATACTTACCAGGTGACGGTACTTCCGTTACACATACTAGCGACTGAATCGAACAGAAGGTTAAATGGTTTGACAAAACGATAATTGTATCTGAGTTGTATTCGATGATATCGTGATGATGTTTATATAGCAATACTCACCAGGTAACTGTTCTTCCGTTTTACATACAAGCGACCGAATCGATCAGGAGGTTGAATAGATAGATTGAACAATCATCGTATCTGGGTTGTATTCGATAATGTTTATATAGTTATACTCACCAGGTTACTGTTCTTCCGTTACACATACTAGCGACTGAATCGAACAGAAGGTTAAATGGTTAGACGAAACGATAATTGTATCTGAGTTGTTTTCGATTATATCGTGGTGATGTTTATATAGAAATACTCACCAGGTAACTGTTCTTTCGTTTTCACATACAAGCGACCGAATCGAGCAGAAGGTCAAATGGATAGATTGAACAATCATCGTATCTGGGTTGTATTCGATTATGTTTATATAGTTATACTCACCAGGTAACTGTTCTTCCTGGTCAAATGGATAGATTGAACAATCATCGTATCTGGGTTGTATACGATTATGTTTATATAGTTATACTCACCAGGTAACTGTTCTTCCGTTACACATACGAGCGACTGAATTGAACAGAAGGTTTAATGGATAGTATATGGGTTGTATTCGATTATGATGTTATGCTGTGTATATAGTTATACACACTAGGTGACGATATTCTTGTTTTACATACGAGCGACCGAAATGAACAGAAAGTTGAATGGATAGTGTGAACAATCAATGTATCTGGGTGGTATCCGATTATATCGCAATACTGTATATATAGTGATACATACCAGGTGACGGTACTTCCGTTACACATACTACCGACTGAATCGAACAGAAGGTTAAATGGTTAGACAAAACGATAATTGTATCTGAGTTGTATTCGATGATATCGTGATGATGTTTATATAGCAATACTCACCAGGTAACTGTTCTTCCGTTTTACATACAAGCGACCGAATCGAGCAGGAGGTTGAATAGATAGATTGAACAATCATCGTATCTGGGTTGTATTCGATAATGTTTATATAGTTATACTCACCAGGTAACTGTTCTTTCGTTACACATACTAGCGAATGAATCGAACAGAAGGTTAAATGGTTAGACGAAACGATAATTGTATCTGAGTTGTATTCTATTATATCGTGGTGATGTTTATATAGAAATACTCACCAGGTTACTGTTCTTCCGTTATACATACGAGCAACCGAATCGAACAGAAGGTTGAATGGATAGTATATGGGTTGTATTCGATTATGATGTTATGCTGTGTATATAGTTATACACACTAGGTGACGGTATTCCCGTTTCACATACGAGCGACCGAAACGAACAGAAAGTTGAATGGATAGTCTGAACAATCAATGTATCTGGGTGGTATCCGATTATATCGCAATACTGTATATATAGTGATACTTACCAGGTGACGGTACTTCCGTTACACATACTAGCGACTGAATCGAACAGAAGGTTAAATGGTTAGACAAAACGATAATTGTATCTGAGTTGTATTCGATGATATCGTGATGATGTTTATATGGCAATAATCACCAGGTAACTGTTCTTCCGTTACACATACGAGCGACTGAATTGAACAGAAGGTTAAATGGATAGTATATGGGTTGTATTCGATTATGATGTTATGCTGTGTATATAGTTATACACACTAGGTGACGGTATTCTTGTTTTACATACGAGCGACCGAAACGAACAGAAAGTTGAATGGATAGTCTGAACAATCAATGTATCAGGGTGGTATCCGATTATATCGCAATACTGTATATATAGTGATACATACCAGGTGACGGTACTTCCGTTACTCATACTAGCGACTGAATCGAACAGAAGGTTGAATGGTTAGACGAAACGATAATTATAACTGAGTTGTATTCTATTATATCGTGGTGATGTTTATATAGAAATACTCACCAGGTTACTGTTCTTTCGTTTTCACATACAAGCGACCGAATCGAGCAGAAGGTCAAATGGATAGATTGAACAATCATCGTATCTGGGTTGTATTCGATTATGTTTATATAGTTATACTCACCAGGTAACTGTTCTTCCGTTACACATACTAGCGACTGAATCGAACAGAAGGTTAAATGGTTAGACGAAACGATAATTGAAACTGAGTTGTATTCTATTATATCGTGGTGATGTTTATATAGAAATACTCACCAGGTTACTGTTCTTCCGTTATACATACGAGCAACCGAATCGAACAGAAGGTTGAATGGATAGTATATGGGTTGTATTCGATTATGATGTTATGCTGTGTATATAGTTATACACACTAGGTGACGGTATTCCCGTTTCACATACGAGCGACCGAAACGAACAGAAAGTTGAATGGATAGTCTGAACAATCAATGTATCTGGGTGGTATCCGATTATATCGCAATACTGTATATATAGTGATACTTACCAGGTGACGGTACTTCCGTTACACATACTAGCGACTGAATCGAACAGAAGGTTAAATGGTTAGACAAAACGATAATTGTATCTGAGTTGTATTCGATGATATCGTGATGATGTTTATATAGCAATACTCACCAGGTAACTGTTCTTCCGTTTTACATACAAGCGACCGAATCGATCAGGAGGTTGAATAGATAGATTGAACAATCATCGTATCTGGGTTGTATTCGATAATGTTTATATAGTTATACTCACCAGGTTACTGTTCTTCCGTTACACATACTAGCGACTGAATCGAACAGAAGGTTAAATGGTTAGACGAAACGATAATTGTATCTGAGTTGTATTCGATTATATCGTGGTGATGTTTATATAGAAATACTCACCAGGTAACTGTTCTTTCGTTTTCACATACAAGCGACCGAATCGAGCAGAAGGTCAAATGGATAGATTGAACAATCATCGTATCTGGGTTGTATTCGATTATGTTTATATAGTTATACTCACCAGGTAACTGTTCTTCCGTTACACATACTAGCGACTGAATCGAACAGAAGGTTAAATGGTTAGACGAAACGATAATTGAAACTGAGTTGTATTCGATTATATCGTGGTGATGTTTATATAGAAATACTCACCAGGTAACTGTTCTTTCGTTTTCACATACAAGCGACCGAATCGAGCAGAAGGTCAAATGGATAGATTGAACAATCATCGTATCTGGGTTGTATTCGATTATGTTTATATAGTTATACTCACCAGGTAACTGTTCTTCCGTTACACATACGAGCGACTGAATTGAACAGAAGGTTTAATGGATAGTATATGGGTTGTATTCGATTATGATGTTATGCTGTGTATATAGTTATACACACTAGGTGACGGTATTCTTGTTTTACATACGAGCGACCGAAATGAACAGAAAGTTGAATGGATAGTGTGAACAATCAATGTATCTGGGTGGTATCCGATTATATCGCAATACTGTATATATAGTGATACATACCAGGTGACGGTACTTCCGTTACACATACTACCGACTGAATCGAACAGAAGGTTAAATGGTTAGACAAAACGATAATTGTATCTGAGTTGTATTCGATGATATCGTGATGCTGTTTATATAGCAATACTCACCAGGTAACTGTTCTTCCGTTTTACATACAAGCGACCGAATCGAGCAGGAGGTTGAATAGATAGATTGAACAATCATCGTATCTGGGTTGTATTCGATAATGTTTATATAGTTATACTCACCAGGTAACTGTTCTTCCGTTACACATACTAGCGAATGAATCGAACAGAAGGTTAAATGGTTAGACGAAACGATAATTGTATCTGAGTTGTATTCGATTATATCGTGGTGATGTTTATATAGAAATACTCACCAGGTAACTGTTCTTTCGTTTTCACATACAAGCGACCGAATCGAGCAGAAGGTCAAATGGATAGATTGAACAATCATCGTATCTGGGTTGTATTCGATTATGTTTATATAGTTATACTCACCAGGTAACTGTTCTTCCGTTACACATACTAGCGACTGAATCGAACAGAAGGTAAAATGGTTAGACGAAACGATAATTGAAACTGAGTTGTATTCGATTATATCGTGGTGATGTTTATATAGAAATACTCACCAGGTAACTGTTCTTTCGTTTTCACATACAAGCGACCGAATCGAGCAGAAGGTCAAATGGATAGATTGAACAATCATCGTATCTGGGTTGTATTCGATTATGTTTATATAGTTATACTCACCAGGTAACTGTTCTTCCGTTACACATACTAGCGACTGAATCGAACAGAAGGTTAAATGGTTAGACGAAACGATAATTGAAACTGAGTTGTATTCTATTATATCGTGGTGATGTTTATATAGAAATACTCACCAGGTTACTGTTCTTCCTTTATACATACGAGCAACCGAATCGAACAGAAGGTTGAATGGATAGTATATGGGTTGTATTCGATTATGATGTTATGCTGTGTATATAGTTATACACACTAGGTGACGGTATTCCCGTTTCACATACGAGCGACCGAAACGAACAGAAAGTTGAATGGATAGTCTGAACAATCAATGTATCTGGGTGGTATCCGATTATATCGCAATACTGTATATATAGTGATACTTACCAGGTGACGGTACTTCCGTTACACATACTAGCGACTAAATCGAACAGAAGGTTGAATGGTTTGACAAAACGATAATTGTATCTGAGTTGTATTCGATGATATCGTGATGATGTTTATATAGCAATACTCACCAGGTAACTGTTCTTCCGTTTTACATACAAGCGACCGAATCGAGCAGGAGGTTGAATAGATAGATTGAACAATTATCGTATCTGGGTTGTATTCGATAATGTTTATATAGTTATACTCACCAGGTAACTGTTCTTCCGTTACACATACTAGCGACTGAATCGAACAGAAGGTTAAATGGTTAGACGAAACGATAATTGTATCTGAGTTGTATTCGATTATATCGTGGTGATGTTTATATAGAAATACTCACCAGGTAACTGTTCTTTCGTTTTCACATACAAGCGACCGAATCGAGCAGAAGGTCAAATGGAGAGATCGAACAATCATCGTATCTGGGTTGTATTCGATTATGTTTATATAGTTATACTCACCAGGTAACTGTTCTTTCGTTACACATACTAGCGACTGAATCGAACAGAAGGTTAAATGGTTAGACGAAACGATAATTGAAACTGAGTTGTATTCGATTATATCGTGGTGATGTTTATATAGAAATACTCACCAGGTAACTGTTCTTTCGTTTTCACATACAAGCGACCGAATCGAGCAGAAGGTCAAATGGATAGATTGAACAATCATCGTATCTGGGTTGTATTCGATTATGTTTATATAGTTATACTCACCAGGTAACTGTTCTTCCGTTACACATACGAGCGACTGAATTGAACAGAAGGTTGAATGGATAGTATATGGGTTGTATTCGATTATGATGTTATGCTGTGTATATACACACTAGGTGACGGTATTCTTGTTTTACATACGAGCGACCGAAACGAACAGAAAGTTGAATGGATAGTCTGAACAATCAATGTATCAGGGTGGTATCCGATTATATCGCAATACTGTATATATAGTGATACATACCAGGTGACGGTACTTCCGTTACACATACTAGCGACTGAATAGAACAGAAGGTTAAATGGTTAGACGAAACGATAATTGTAACTGAGTTGTATTCTATCATATCGTGGTGATGTTTATATAGAAATACTCACCAGGTTACTGTTCTTCCGTTATACATACTAGCAACCGAATCGAACAGAAGGTTAAATGGTTAGACGAAACGATAATTGAAACTGAGTTGTATTCTATTATATCGTGGTGATGTTTATATAGAAATACTCACCAGGTTACTGTTCTTCCGTTATACATACGAGCAACCGAATCGAACAGAAGGTTGAATGGATAGATTGAACAATCATCGTATCTGGGTTGTATTCGATAATGTTTATATAGTTATACTCACCAGAAAACTTTTCTTCCGTTACACATACTAGCGACTGAATCGAACAGAAGGTTAAATGGTTAGACGAAACGATAATTGTATCTGAGTTGTATTCGATTATATCGTGGTGATGTTTATATAGAAATACTCACCAGGTAACTGTTCTTTCGTTTTCACATACAAGCGACCGAATCGAGCAGAAGGTCAAATGGATAGATTGAACAATCATCGTATCTGGGTTGTATTCGATTATGTTTATATAGTTATACTCACCAGGTAACTGTTCTTCCGTTACACATACTAGCGACTGAATCGAACAGAAGGTTAAATGGTTAGACGAAACGATAATTGAAACTGAGTTGTATTCGATTATATCGTGGTGATGTTTATATAGAAATACTCACCAGGTAACTGTTCTTTCGTTTTCACATACAAGCGACCGAATCGAGCAGAAGGTCAAATGGATAGATTGAACAATCATCGTATCTGGGTTGTATTCGATTATGTTTATATAGTTATACTCACCAGGTAACTGTTCTTCCGTTACACATACGAGCGACTGAATTGAACAGAAGTTTGAATGGATAGTATATGGGTTGTATTCGATTATGATGTTATGCTGTGTATATAGTTATACACACTAAGTGACGGTATTCTTGTTTTACATACGAGCGACCGAAACGAACAGAAAGTTGAATGGATAGTCTGAACAATCAATGTATCAGGGTGGTATCCGATTATATCGCAATACTGTATATATAGTGATACATACCAGGTGACGGTACTTCCGTTACACATACTAGCGACTGAATCGAACAGAAGGTTAAATGGTTAGACGAAACAATAATTGTAACTGAGTTGTATTCTATTATATCGTGGTGATGTTTATATAGAAATACTCACCAGGTTACTGTTCTTTCGTTTTCACATACAAGCGACCGAATCGAGCAGAAGGTCAAATGGATAGATCGAACAATCATCGTATCTGGGTTGTATTCGATTATGTTTATATAGTTATACTCACCAGGTGACTGTTCTTCCGTTACACATACTAGCGACTGAATCGAACAGAAGGTTAAATGGTTAGACGAAACGATAATTGAAACTGAGTTGTATTCTATTATATCGTGGTGATGTTTATATAGAAATACTCACCAGATAACTGTTCTTTCGTTTTCACATACAAGCGACCGAATCGAGCAGAAGGTCGAATGGATAGATTGAACAATCATCGTATCTGGGTTGTATTCGATTATGTTTATATAGTTATAATCACCAGGTAACTGTTCTTCCGTTACACATACTAGCGACTGAATCGAACAGAAGGTTGAATGGTTAGACGAAACGATAATTGAAACTGAGTTGTATTCGATTATATCGTGGTGATGTTTATATAGAAATACTCACCAGGTAACTGTTCTTTCGTTTTCACATACAAGCGACCGAATCGAGCAGAAGGTCAAATGGATAGATTGAACAATCATCGTATCTGGGTTGTATTCGATTATGTTTATATAGTTATACTCACCAGGTAACTGTTCTTCCGTTACACATACGAGCGACTGAATTGAACAGAAGGTTGAATGGATAGTATATTAGTTGTATTCGATTATGATGTTATGCTGTGTATATAGTTATACACACTAGGTGACGGTATTCTTGTTTTACATACGAGCGACCGAAACGAACAGAAAGTTGAATGGATAGTCTGAACAATCAATGTATCAGGGTGGTATCCGATTATATCGCAATACTGTATATATAGTGATACATAACAGGTGACGGTACTTCCGTTACACATACTAGCAACTGAATCGAACAGAAGGTTAAATGGTTAGACGAAACGATAATTGTAACTGAGTTGTATTCTATTATATGGTGGTGATGTTTATATAGAAATACTCACCAGGTTACTGTTCTTCCGTTATACATACGAGCAACCGAATCGAACAGAAGGTTGAATGGATAGTATATGGGTTGTATTTGATTATGATGTTATGCTGTGTATATAGTTATACATACTAGGTGACGGTATTCCCGTTTTACATACGAGCGACCGAAACGAACAGAAAGTTGAATGGATAGTCTGAACAATCAATGTATCTGGGTGATATCCGATTATATCGCAATACTGTATATATAGTGATACTAACCAGGTGACGGTACTTCCGTTACACATACTAGCGACTGAATCGAACAGAAGGTTAAAAGGTTAGACGAAACGATAATTGTAACTGAGTTGTATTCTATTATATCGTGGTGATGTTTATATAGAAATACTCACCAGGTTACTGTTCTTTCGTTTTCACATACAAGCGACCGAATCGAGCAGAAGGTCAAATGGATAGATTGAACAATCATCGTATCTGGGTTGTATTCGATTATGTTTATATAGTTATACTCACCAGGTAACTGTTCTTCCGTTACACATACGAGCGACTGAATTGAACAGAAGGTTGAATGGATAGTATATTAGTTGTATTCGATTATGATGTTATGCTGTGTATATAGTTATACACACTAGGTGACGGTATTCTTGTTTTACATACGAGCGACCGAAACGAACAGAAAGTTGAATGGATAGTCTGAACAATCAATGTATCAGGGTGGTATCCGATTATATCGCAATACTGTATATATATTGATACATACCAGGTGACGGTACTTCCGTTACACATACTAGCGACTGAATCGAACAGAAGGTTAAATGGTTAGACGAAACGATAATTGTAACTGAGTTGTATTCTGTTATATCGTGGTAATGTTCATATAGAAATACTCACCAGGTTACTGTTCTTCCGTTATACATACGAGCAACCGAATCGAACAGAAGGTTGAATGGATAGTATATGGGTTGTATTCGATTATGATGTTATGCTGTGTATATAGTTATACACACTAGGTGACGGTATTCCCGTTTTACATACGAGCGACCGAAACGAACAGAAAGTTGAATGGATAGTCTGAACAATCAATGTATCTGGGTGGTATCCGATTATATCGCAATACTGTATATATAGTGATACTAACCAGGTGACGGTACTTCCGTTACACATACTAGCGACTGAATCGAACAGAAGGTTAAATGGTTAGACGAAACAATAATTGTAACTGAGTTGTATTCTATTATATCGTGGTGATGTTTATATAGAAATACTCACCAGGTTACTGTTCTTTCGTTTTCACATACAAGCGACCGAATCGAGCAGGAGGTCAAATGGATAGATCGAACAATCATCGTATCTGGGTTGTATTCGATTATGTTTATATAGTTATACTCACCAGGTGACTGTTCTTTCGTTACACATACTAGCGACTGAATCGAACAGAAGGTTAAATGGTTAGACGAAACGATAATTGAAACTGAGTTGTATTCTATTATATCGTGGTGATGTTTATATAGAAATACTCACCAGGTAACTGTTCTTTCGTTTTCACATACAAGCGACCGAATCGAGCAGAAGGTCGAATGGATAGATTGAACAATCATCGTATCTGGGTTGTATTCGATTATGTTTATATAGTTATACTCACCAGGTAACTGTTCTTCCGTTACACATACTAGCGACTGAATCGAACAGAAGATTGAATGGTTAGACGAAACGATAATTGAAACTGAGTTGTATTCGATTATATCGTGGTGATGTTTATATAGAAATACTCACCAGGTAACTGTTCTTTCGTTTTCACATACAAGCGACCGAATCGAGCAGAAGGTCAAATGGATAGATTGAACAATCATCGTATCTGGGTTGTATTCGATTATGTTTATATAGTTATACTCACCAGGTAACTGTTCTTCCGTTACACATACGAGCGACTGAATTGAACAGAAGGTTGAATGGATAGTATATTAGTTGTATTCGATTATGATGTTATGCTGTGTATATAGTTATACACACTAGGTGACGGTATTCTTGTTTTACATACGAGCGACCGAAACGAACAGAAAGTTGAATGGATAGTCTGAACAATCAATGTATCAGGGTGGTATCCGATTATATCGCAATACTGTATATATAGTGATACATAACAGGTGACGGTACTTCCGTTACACATACTAGCAACTGAATCGAACAGAAGGTTAAATGGTTAGACGAAACGATAATTGTAACTGAGTTGTATTCTATTATATGGTGGTGATGTTTATATAGAAATACTCACCAGGTTACTGTTCTTCCGTTATACATACGAGCAACCGAATCGAACAGAAGGTTGAATGGATAGTATATGGGTTGTATTTGATTATGATGTTATGCTGTGTATATAGTTATACATACTAGGTGACGGTATTCCCGTTTTACATACGAGCGACCGAAACGAACAGAAAGTTGAATGGATAGTCTGAACAATCAATGTATCTGGGTGGTATACGATTATATCGCAATACTGTATATATAGTGATACTAACCAGGTGACGGTACTTCCGTTACACATACTAGCGACTGAATCGAACAGAAGGTTAAAAGGTTAGACGAAACGATAATTGTAACTGAGTTGTATTCTATTATATCGTGGTGATGTTTATATAGAAATACTCACCAGGTTACTGTTCTTTCGTTTTCACATACAAGCGACCGAATCGAGCAGAAGGTCAAATGGATAGATTGAACAATCATCGTATCTGGGTTGTATTCGATTATGTTCATATAGTTATACTCACCAGGTAACTGTTCTTCCGTTACACATACTAGCGACTGAATCGAACAGAAGGTTAAATGGTTAGACGAAACGATAATTGAAACTGAGTTGTATTCTATTATATCGTGGTGATGCTTATATAGAAATACTCACCAGGTTAATGTTCTTCCACTATACATACGAGCACCGAATCGAACAGAAGGTTGAATGGATAGTATATGGGTTGTATTCGATTATGATGTTATGCTGTGTATATAGTTATACACACTAGGTGACGGTATTCCCGTTTCACATACGAGCGACCGAAACGAACAGAAAGTTGAATGGATAGTCTGAACAATCAATGTATCTGGGTGGTATCCGATTATATCGCAATACTGTATATATAGTGATACTTAACAGGTGACGGTACTTCCGTTACACATACTAGCGACTGACTCGAACAGAAGGTTAAATGGTTAGACAAAACGATAATTGTATCTGCGTTGTATTCGATGATATCGTGATGATGTTTATATAGCAATACTCACCAGGTAACTGTTCTTCCGTTTTACATATAAGCGACCGAATCGAGCAGGAGGTTGAATAGATAGATTGAACAATCATCGTATCTGGGTTGTATTCGATAATGTTTATATAGTTATACTCACCAGGTAACTGTTCTTCCGTTACACATACTAGCGACTGAATCGAACAGAAGGTTAAATGGTTAGACGAAACGATAATTGTATCTGAGTTGTATTCGATTATATCGTGGTGATGTTTATATAGAAATACTCACCAGGTAACTGTTCTTTCGTTTTCACATACAAGCGACCGACTCGAGCAGAAGGTCTAATGGATAGATTGAACAATCATCGTATCTGGGTTGTATTCGATTATGTTTATATAGTTATACTCACCAGGTAACTGTTCTTCCGTTACACATACTAGCGACTGAATCGAAGAGAAGGTTAAATGGTTAGACGAAACGATAATTGAAACTGAGTTGTATTCGATTATATCGTGGTGATGTTTATATAGAAATACTCACCAGGTAACTGTTCTTTCGTTTTCACATACAAGCGACCGAATCGAGCAGAAGGTTAAATGGATAGATTGAACAAACCTCGTATCTGGGTTGTATTCGATTATGTTTATATAGTTATACTCACCAGGTAACTGTTCTTCCGTTACACATACGAGCGACTGAATTGAACAGAAGGTTGAATGGATAGTATATGGGTTGTATTCGATTATGATGTTATGCTGTGTATATAGTTATACACACTAGGTGACGGTATTCTTGTTTTACATACGAGCGACCGAAACGAACAGAAAGTTGAACAATCAATGTATCAGGGTGGTATCCGATTATATCGCAATACTGTATATATAGTGATACATACCAGGTGACGGTACTTCCGTTACACATACTAGCGACTGAATCGAACAGAAGGTTAAATGGTTAGACGAAACGATAATTGTAACTGAGTTGTATTCTATTATATCGTGGTGATGTTCATATAGAAATACTCACCAGGTTACTGTTCTTCCGTTATACATACGAGCAACCGAATCGAACAGAAGGTTGAATGGATAGTATATGGGTTGTATTCGATTATGATGTTATGCTGTGTATATAGTTATACACACTAGGTGACGGTATTCCCGTTTTACATACGAGCGACCGAAACGAACAGAAAGTTGAATGGATAGTCTGAACAATCAATGTATCTGGGTGGTATCCGATTATATCGCAATACTGTATATATAGTGATACTAACCAGGTGACGGTACTTCCGTTACACATACTAGCGACTGAATCGAACAGAAGGTTAAATGGTTAGACGAAACGATAATTGTGACTGAGTTGTATTCTATTATATCGTGGTGATGTTTATATAGAAATACTCACCAGGTTACTGTTCTTTCGTTTTCACATACAAGCGACCGAAACGAGCAGAAGGTCAAATGGATAGATTGAACAATCATCGTATCTGGGTTGTATTCGATTATGATTATATAGTTATACTCACCAGGTAACTGTTCTTCCGTTACACATACTAGCGACTGAATCGAACAGAAGGTTAAATGGTTAGACGAAACGATAATTGAAACTGAGTTGTATTCTATTATATCGTGGTGATGTTTATATAGAAATACTCACCAGGTTACTGTTCTTCCGTTATACATACGAGCAACCGAATCGAACAGAAGGTTGAATGGATAGTATATGGGTTGTATTCGATTATGATGTTATGCTGTGTATATAGTTATACACACTAGGTGACGGTATTACCGTTTCACAAACGAGCGACCGAAACGAACAGAAAGTTGAATGAATAGTCTGAACAATCAATGTATCTGGGTGGTATCCGATTATATCGCAATACTGTATATATAGTGATACTTACCAGGTGACGGTACTTCCGTTACACATACTAGCGACTGAATCGAACAGAAGGTTGAATGGTTAGACAAAACGATAATTGTATCTGAGTTGTATTCGATGATATCGTGATGATGTTTATATAGCAATACTCACCAGGTAACTGTTCTTCCGTTTTACATACAAGCGACCGAATCGAGCAGGAGGTTGAATAGATAGATTGAACAATTATCGTATCTGGGTTGTATTCGATAATGTTTATATAGTTATACTCACCAGGTAACTGTTCTTCCGTTACACATACTAGCGACTGAATCGAACAGAAGGTTAAATGGTTAGACGAAACGATAATTGTATCTGAGTTGTATTCGATTATATCGTGGTGATGTTTATATAGAAATACTCACCAGGTAACTGTTCTTTCATTTTCACATACAAGCGACCGAATCGAGCAGAAGGTCAAATGGATAGATTGAACAATCATCGTATCTGGGTTGTATTCGATTATGTTTATATAGTTATACTCACCAGGTAACTGTTCTTCCGTTACACATACTAGCGACTGAATCGAACAGAAGGTTAAATGGTTAGACGAAACGATAATTGAAACTGAGTTGTATTCTATTATATTGTGGTGATGTTTATATAGAAATACTCACCAAGTTACTGTTCTTCCGTTATACATACGAGCAACCGAATCGAACAGAAGGTTGAATGGATAGTATATGGGTTGTATTCGATTATGATGTTATGCTGTGTATATAGTTATACACACTAGGTGACGGTATTCCCGTTTCACATACGAGCGACCGAAACGAACAGAAAGTTGAATGGATAGTCTGAACAATCAATGTTTCTGGGTGGTATCCGATTATATCGCAATACTGTATATATAGTGATACTTACCAGGTGACGGTACTTCCGTTACACATACTAGCGACTGAATCGAACAGAAGGTTAAATGGTTAGACAAAACGATAATTGTATCTGAGTTGTATTCGATGATATCGTGATGATGTTTATATAGCAATACTCACCAGGTAACTGTTCTTCCGTTTTACATACAAGCGACCGAATCGAGCAGGAGGTTGAATAGATAGATTGAACAATCATCGTATCTGGGTTGTATTCGATTATGTTTATATAGTTATACTCACCAGGTAACTGTTCTTCCGTTACACATACGAGCGACTGAATTGAACAGAAGGTTGAATGGATAGTATATGGGTTGTATTCGATTATGATGTTATGCTGTGTATATAGTTATACACACTAAGTGACGGTATTCTTGTTTTACATACGAGCGACCGAAACGAACAGAAAGTTGAATGGATAGTCTGAACAATCAATGTATCAGGGTGGTATCCGATTATATCGCAATACTGTATATATAGTGATACATACCAGGTGACGGTACTTCCGTTACACATACTAGCGACTGAATCGAACAGAAGGTTAAATGGTTAGACGAAACGATAATTGTAACTGAGTTGTATTCTATTATATCGTGGTAATGTTTATATAGAAATACTCACCAGGTTACTGTTCTTCCGTTATACATACGAGCAACCGAATCGAACAGAAGGTTGAATGGATAGTATATGGGTTGTATTCGATTATGATGTTATGCTGTGTATATAGTTATACACACTAGGTGACGGTATTCCCGTTTTACATACGAGCGACCGAAACGAACAGAAAGTTGAATGGATAGTCTGAACAATCAATGTATCTGGGTGGTATCCGATTATATCGCAATACTGTATATATAGTGATACTAACCAGGTGACGGTACTTCCGTTACACATACTAGCGACTGAATCGAACAGAAGGTTAAATGGTTAGACGAAACAATAATTGTAACTGAGTTGTATTCTATTATATCGTGGTGATGTTTATATAGAAATACTCACCAGGTTACTGTTCTTTCGTTTTCACATACAAGCGACCGAATCGAGCAGAAGGTCAAATGGATAGATCGAACAATCATCGTATCTGGGTTGTATTCGATTATGTTTATATAGTTATACTCACCAGGTGACTGTTCTTCCGTTACACATACTAGCGACTGAATCGAACAGAAGGTTAAATGGTTAGACGAAACGATAATTGAAACTGAGTTGTATTCTATTATATCGTGGTGATGTTTATATAGAAATACTCACCAGGTAACTGTTCTTTCGTTTTCACATACAAGCGACCGAATCGAGCAGAAGGTCGAATGGATAGATTGAACAATCATCGTATCTGGGTTGTATTCGATTATGTTTATATAGTTATAATCACCAGGTAACTGTTCTTCCGTTACACATACTAGCGACTGAATCGAACAGAAGGTTGAATGGTTAGACGAAACGATAATTGAAACTGAGTTGTATTCGATTATATCGTGGTGATGTTTATATAGAAATACTCACCAGGTAACTGTTCTTTCGTTTTCACATACAAGCGACCGAATCGAGCAGAAGGTCAAATGGATAGATTGAACAATCATCGTATCTGGGTTGTATTCGATTATGTTTATATAGTTATACTCACCAGGTAACTGTTCTTCCGTTACACATACGAGCGACTGAATTGAACAGAAGGTTGAATGGATAGTATATTAGTTGTATTCGATTATGATGTTATGCTGTGTATATAGTTATACACACTAGGTGACGGTATTCTTGTTTTACATACGAGCGACTGAAACGAACAGAAAGTTGAATGGATAGTCTGAACAATCAATGTATCAGGGTGGTATCCGATTATATCGCAATACTGTATATATAGTGATACATAACAGGTGACGGTACTTCCGTTACACATACTAGCAACTGAATCGAACAGAAGGTTAAATGGTTAGACGAAACGATAATTGTAACTGAGTTGTATTCTATTATATGGTGGTGATGTTTATATAGAAATGCTCACCAGGTTACTGTTCTTCCGTTATACATACGAGCAACCGAATCGAACAGAAGGTTGAATGGATAGTATATGGGTTGTATTTGATTAGGATGTTATGCTGTGTATATAGTTATACATACTAGGTGACGGTATTCCCGTTTTACATACGAGCGACCGAAACGAACAGAAAGTTGAATGGATAGTCTAAACAATCAATGTATCTGGGTGGTATCCGATTATATCGCAATACTGTATATATAGTGATACTAACCAGGTGACGGTACTTCCGTTACACATACTAGCGACTGAATCGAACAGAAGGTTAAAAGGTTAGACGAAACGATAATTGTAACTGAGTTGTATTCTATTATATCGTGGTGATGTTTATATAGAAATACTCACCAGGTTACTGTTCTTTCGTTTTCACATACAAGCGACCGAATCGAGCAGAAGGTCAAATGGATAGATTGAACAATCATCGTATCTGGGTTGTATTCGATTATGTTTATATAGTTATACTCACCAGGTAACTGTTCTTCCGTTACACATACGAGCGACTGAATTGAACAGAAGGTTGAATGGATAGTATATTAGTTGTATTCGATTATAATGTTATGCTGTGTATATAGTTATACACACTAGGTGACGGTATTCTTGTTTTACATACGAGCGACCGAAACGAACAGAAAGTTGAATGGATAGTCTGAACAATCAATGTATCAGGGTGGTATCCGATTATATCGCAATACTGTATATATATTGATACATACCAGGTGACGGTACTTCCGTTACACATACTAGCGACCGAATCGAACAGAAGGTTAAATGGTTAGACGAAACGATAATTGTAACTGAGTTGTATTCTATTATATCGTGGTAATGTTTATATAGAAATACTCACCAGGTTACTGTTCTTCCGTTATACATACGAGCAACCGAATCGAACAGAAGGTTGAATGGATAGTATATGGGTTGTATTCGATTATGATGTTATGCTGTGTATATAGTTATACACACTAGGTGACGGTATTCCCGTTTTACATACGAGCGACCGAAACGAACAGAAAGTTGAATGGATAGTCTGAACAATCAATGTATCTGGGTGGTATCCGATTATATCGCAATACTGTATATATAGTGATACTAACCAGGTGACGGTACTTCCGTTACACATACTAGCGACTGAATCGAACAGAAGGTTAAATGGTTAGACGAAACAATAATTGTAACTGAGTTGTATTCTATTATATCGTGGTGATGTTTATATAGAAATACTCACCAGGTTACTGTTCTTTCGTTTTCACATACAAGCGACCGAATCGAGCAGAAGGTCAAATGGATAGATCGAACAATCATCGTATCTGGGTTGTATTCGATTATGTTTATATAGTTATACTCACCAGGTGACTGTTCTTCCGTTACACATACTAGCGACTGAATCGAACAGAAGGTTAAATGGTTAGACGAAACGATAATTGAAACTGAGTTGTATTCTATTATATCGTGGTGATGTTTATATAGAAATACTCACCAGGTAACTGTTCTTTCGTTTTCACATACAAGCGACCGAATCGAGCAGAAGGTCGAATGGATAGATTGAACAATCATCGTATCTGGGTTGTATTCGATTATGTTTATATAGTTATACTCACCAGGTAACTGTTCTTCCGTTACACATACTAGCGACTGAATCGAACAGAAGGTTGAATGGTTAGACGAAACGATAATTGAAACTGAGTTGTATTCGATTATATCGTGGTGATGTTTATATAGAAATACTCACCAGGTAACTGTTCTTTCGTTTTCACATACAAGCGACCGAATCGAGCAGAAGGTCAAATGGATAGATTGAACAATCATCGTATCTGGGTTGTATTCGATTATGTTTATATAGTTATACTCACCAGGTAACTGTTCTTCCGTTACACATACGAGCGACTGAATTGAACAGAAGGTTGAATGGATAGTATATTAGTTGTATTCGATTATGATGTTATGCTGTGTATATAGTTATACACACTAGGTGACGGTATTCTTGTTTTACATACGAGCGACCGAAACGAACAGAAAGTTGAATGGATAGTCTGAACAATCAATGTATCAGGGTGGTATCCGATTATATCGCAATACTGTATATATAGTGATACATAACAGGTGACGGTACTTCCGTTACACATACTAGCAACTGAATCGAACAGAAGGTTAAATGGTTAGACGAAACGATAATTGTAACTGAGTTGTATTCTATTATATGGTGGTGATGTTTATATAGAAATACTCACCAGGTTACTGTTCTTCCGTTATACATACGAGCAACCGAATCGAACAGAAGGTTGAATGGATAGTATATGGGTTGTATTTGATTATGATGTTATGCTGTGTATATAGTTATACATACTAGGTGACGGTATTCCCGTTTTACATACGAGCGACCGAAACGAACAGAAAGTTGAATGGATAGTCTGAACAATCAATGTATCTGGGTGGTATCCGATTATATCGCAATACTGTATATATAGTGATACTAACCAGGTGACGGTACTTCCGTTACACATACTAGCGACTGAATCGAACAGAAGGTTAAAAGGTTAGACGAAACGATAATTGTAACTGAGTTGCATTCTATTATATCGTGGTGATGTTTATATAGAAATACTCACCAGGTTACTGTTCTTTCGTTTTCACATACAAGCGACCGAATCGAGCAGAAGGTCAAATGGATAGATTGAACAATCATCGTATCTGGGTTGTATTCGATTATGTTCATATAGTTATACTCACCAGGTAACTGTTCTTCCGTTACACATACTAGCGACTGAATCGAACAGAAGGTTAAATGGTTAGACGAAACGATAATTGAAACTGAGTTGTATTCTATTATATCGTGGTGATGCTTATATAGAAATACTCACCAGGTTAATGTTCTTCCGTTATACATACGAGCACCGAATCGAACAGAAGGTTGAATGGATAGTATATGGGTTGTATTCGATTATGATGTTATGCTGTGTATATAGTTATACACACTAGGTGACGGTATTCCCGTTTCACATACGAGCGACCGAAACGAACAGAAAGTTGAATGGATAGTCTGAACAATCAATGTATCTGGGTGGTATCCGATTATATCGCAATACTGTTTATATAGTGATACTTAACAGGTGACGGTACTTCCGTTACACATACTAGCGACTGACTCGAACAGAAGGTTAAATGGTTAGACAAAACGATAATTGTATCTGCGTTGTATTCGATGATATCGTGATGATGTTTATATAGCAATACTCACCAGGTAACTGTTCTTCCGTTTTACATATAAGCGACCGAATCGAGCAGGAGGTTGAATAGATAGATTGAACAATCATCGTATCTGGGTTGTATTCGATAATGTTTATATAGTTATACTCACCAGGTAACTGTTCTTCCGTTACACATACTAGCGACTGAATCGAACAGAAGGTTAAATGGTTAGACGAAACGATAATTGTATCTGAGTTGTATTCGATTATATCGTGGTGATGTTTATATAGAAATACTCACCAGGTAACTGTTCTTTCGTTTTCACATACAAGCGACCGACTCGAGCAGAAGGTCTAATGGATAGATTGAACAATCATCGTATCTGGGTTGTATTCGATTATGTTTATATAGTTATACTCACCAGGTAACTGTTCTTCCGGTACACAACTAGCGACTAAATCGAAGAGAAGGTTAAATGGTTAGACGAAACGATAATTGAAACTGAGTTGTATTCGATTATATCGTGGTGATGTTTATATAGAAATACTCACCAGGTAACTGTTCTTTCGTTTTCACATACAAGCGACCGAATCGAGCAGAAGGTCAAATGGATAGATTGAACAAACCTCGTATCTGGGTTGTATTCGATTATGTTTATATAGTTATACTCACCAGGTAACTGTTCTTCCGTTACACATACGAGCGACTGAATTGAACAGAAGGTTGAATGGATAGTATATGGGTTGTATTCGATTATGATGTTATGCTGTGTATATAGTTATACACACTAGGTGACGGTATTCTTGTTTTACATACGAGCGACCGAAACGAACAGAAAGTTGAATGGATAGTTTGAACAATCAATGTATCAGGGTGGTATCCGATTATATCGCAATACTGTATATATAGTGATACATACCAGGTGACGGTACTTCCGTTACACATACTAGCGACTGAATCGAACAGAAGGTTAAATGGTTAGACGAAACGATAATTGTAACTGAGTTGTATTCTATTATATCGTGGTGATGTTCATATAGAAATACTCACCAGGTTACTGTTCTTCCGTTATACATACGAGCAACCGAATCGAACAGAAGGTTGAATGGATAGTATATGGGTTGTATTCGATTATGATGTTATGCTGTGTATATAGTTATACACACTAGGTGACGGTATTCCCGTTTTACATACGAGCGACCGAAACGAACAGAAAGTTGAATGGATAGTCTGAACAATCAATGTATCTGGGTGGTATCCGATTATATCGCAATACTGTATATATAGTGATACTAACCAGGTGACGGTACTTCCGTTACACATACTAGCGACTGAATCGAACAGAAGGTTAAATGGTTAGACGAAACGATAATTGTGACTGAGTTGTATTCTATTATATCGTGGTGATGTTTATATAGAAATACTCACCAGGTTACTGTTCTTTCGTTTTCACATACAAGCGACCGAAACGAGCAGAAGGTCAAATGGATAGATTGAACAATCATCGTATCTGGGTTGTATTCGATTATGATTATATAGTTATACTCACCAGGTAACTGTTCTTCCGTTACACATACAAGCGACTGAATCGAACAGAAGGTTAAATGGTTAGACGAAACGATAATTGAAACTGAGTTGTATTCTATTATATCGTGGTGATGTTTATATAGAAATACTCACCAGGTTACTGTTCTTCCGTTATACATACGAGCAACCGAATCGAACAGAAGGTTGAATGGATAGTATATGGGTTGTATTCGATTATGATGTTATGCTGTGTATATAGTTATACACACTAGGTGACGGTATTACCGTTTCACAAACGAGCGACCGAAACGAACAGAAAGTTGAATGAATAGTCTGAACAATCAATGTATCTGGGTGGTATCCGATTATATCGCAATACTGTATATATAGTGATACTTACCAGGTGACGGTACTTCCGTTACACATACTAGCGACTGAATCGAACAGAAGGTTGAATGGTTAGACAAAACGATAATTGTATCTGAGTTGTATTCGATGATATCGTGATGATGTTTATATAGCAATACTCACCAGGTAACTGTTCTTCCGTTTTACATACAAGCGACCGAATCGAGCAGGAGGTTGAATAGATAGATTGAACAATTATCGTATCTGGGTTGTATTCGATAATGTTTATATAGTTATACTCACCAGGTAACTGTTCTTCCGTTACACATACTAGCGACTGAATCGAACAGAAGGTTAAATGGTTAGACGAAACGATAATTGTATCTGAGTGGTATTCGATTATATCGTGGTGATGTTTATATAGAAATACTCACCAGGTAACTGTTCTTTCATTTTCACATACAAGCGACCGAATCGAGCAGAAGGTCAAATGGATAGATTGAACAATCATCGTATCTGGGTTGTATTCGATTATGTTTATATAGTTATACTCACCAGGTAACTGTTCTTCCGTTACACATACTAGCGACTGAATCGAACAGAAGGTTAAATGGTTAGACGAAACGATAATTGAAACTGAGTTGTATTCGATTATATCGTGGTGATGTTTATATAGAAATACTCACCAGGTAACTGTTCTTTCGTTTTCACATACAGGCGACCGAATCGAGCAGAAGGTCAAATGGATAGATTGAACAATCATCGTATCTGGGTTGTATTCGATTATGTTTATATAGTTATACTCACCAGGTAACTGTTCTTCCGTTACACATACGAGCGACTGAATTGAACAGAAGGTTGAATGGATAGTATATGGGTTGTATTCGATTATGATGTTATGCTGTGTATATAGTTATACACACTAGGTGTTGGTATTCCCGTTTTACATACGAGCGACCGAAACGAACAGAAAGTTGAATGGATAGTCTGAACAATCAATGTATCTGGGTGGTATCCGATTATATTGTATATATAGTGATACTAACCAGGTGACGGTACTTCCGTTACACATACTAGCTACTGAATCGAACAGAAGGTTAAATGGTTAGACGAAACGATAATTGAAACTGAGTTGTATTCTATTATATCGTGGTGATGTTTATATAGAAATACTCACCAAGTTACTGTTCTTCCGTTATACATACGAGCAACCGAATCGAACAGAAGGTTGAATGGATAGTATATGGGTTGTATTCGATTATGATGTTATGCTGTGTATATAGTTATACACACTAGGTGACGGTATTCCCGTTTCACATACGAGCGACCGAAACGAACAGAAAGTTGAATGGATAGTCTGAACAATCAATGTTTCTGGGTGGTATCCGATTATATCGCAATACTGTATATATAGTGATACTTACCAGGTGACGGTACTTCCGTTACACATACTAGCGACTGAATCGAACAGAAGGTTAAATGGTTAGACAAAACGATAATTGTATCTGAGTTGTATTCGATGATATCGTGATGATGTTTATATAGCAATACTCACCAGGTAACTGTTCTTCCGTTTTACATACAAGCGACCGAATCGAGCAGGAGGTTGAATAGATAGATTGAACAATCATCGTATCTGGGTTGTATTCGATAATGTTTATATAGTTATACTCACCAGGTAACTGTTCTTCCGTTACACATACTAGCGACTGAATCGAACAGAAGGTTAAATGGTTAGACGAAACGATAATTGTATCTGAGTTGTATTCGATTATATCGTGGTGATGTTTATATAGAAATACTCACCAGGTAACTGTTCTTTCGTTTTCACATACAAGCGACCGAATCGAGCAGAAGGTCAAATGGATAGATTGAACAATCATCGTATCTGGGTTGTATTCGATTATGTTTATATAGTTATACTCGCCAGGTAACTGTTCTTCCGTTACACATACTAGCGACTGAATCGAACAGAAGGTTAAATGGTTAGACGAAACGATAATTGAAACTGAGTTGTATTCGATTATATCGTGGTGATGTTTATATAGAAATACTCACCAGGTAACTGTTCTTTCGTTTTCACATACAAGCGACCGAATCGAGCAGAAGGTCAAATGGATAGATTGAACAATCATCGTATCTGGGTTGTATTCGATTATGTTTATATAGTTATACTCACCAGGTAACTGTTCTTCCGTTACACATACGAGCGACTGAATTGAACAGAAGGTTGAATGGATAGTATATGGGTTGTATTCGATTATGATGTTATGCTGTGTATATAGTTATACACACTAGGTGACGGTATTCCCGTTTTACATACGAGCGACCGAAACGAACAGAAAGTTGAATGGATAGTCTGAACAATCAATGTATCTGGGTGGTATCCGATTATATCGCAATACTGTATATATAGTGATACTAACCAGGTGACGGTACTTCCGTTACACATACTAGCGACTGAATCGAACAGAAGGTTAAATGGTTAGACGAAACGATAATTGTAACTCAGTTGTATTCTATTATATCGTGGTGATGTTTATATAGAAATACTCACCAGGTTTCTGTTCTTTCGTTTTCACATACAAGCGACCGAATCGAGCAGAAGGTCAAATGGATAGATTGAACAATCATCGTATCTGGGTTGTATTCGATTATGTTTATATAGTTATACTCACCAGGTAACTGTTCTTCCGTTACACATACTAGCGACTGAATCGAACAGAAGGTTAAATGGTTAGACGAAACGATAATTGAAACTGAGAGGTACCCGATTATATCGCAATACTGTTCGATTCAGTCGCTAGTATGTGTAACGGAAGTACCGTCACCTGGTATGTATCACTATATATACAGTATTGCGATATAATCGGATACCACCCTGATACATTGATTGTTCAGACTATCCATTCAACTTTCTGTTCGTTTCGGTCGCTCGTATGTGAAACAAGAATAACGTCACCTAGTGTGTATTACTATATACACAGCATAACATCATAATCGAATACAACCCATATACTATCCATTCAACCTTCTGTTCAATTCAGTCGCTCGTATGTATAACGGAAGAATAGTTACCTGGTGAGTATAACTATATAAACATAATCGAATACAACCCAGATACGATGATTGTTCAATCTATACTGAATTCAACCTTCTGCTCGATTCGGTCGCTTGTATGTAAAACGGAAGAACAGTTACCTGGTGAGTATTGCTATATAAACATCATCACGAATATCATCGAATACAACTCAGATACAATTATCGTTTCGTCTAACCATTTAACCTTCTGTTCGATTCAGTCGCTAGTATGTGTAACTGAAGTACCGTCACCTGGTTAGTATCACTATATATACAGTATTGCGATATAATCGGATAACACCCAGATACATTGATTGTTCAGACTATCCATTCAACTTTCTGTTCGTTTCGGTCGCTCGTATGTGAAACAAGAATACCGTCACCTAGTGTGTATAACTATATACACAGCATAACATCATAATCGAATACAACCCATATACTATCCATTCAACCTTCTGTTCAATTCAGTCGCTCGTATGTATAACGGAAGAACAGTTACCTGGTGAGTATAACTATATAAACATAATCGAATACAACCCAGATACGATGATTGTTCAATCTATACTGAATTCAACCTTCGGCTCGATTCGGTCGCTTGTATGTAAAACGGAAGAACAGTTACCTGGTGAGTATTGCTATATAAACATCATCACGATATCATCGAATACAACTCAGTTACAATTATCGTTCCGTCTATCCATCCAACCTAATTTTCGATTCGGACGCTCGTATGTGTAACGAAAGAACCGTCACATGATAGGTGTAACTTAATATACAGCATAACGATATATTCGGATACAACCCAGATACAATGATTGTTCAATCTATCCATTCAACCTCATGTTCGATTCAGTCGCTCGTATGTATAACGAAAGAACAGTTACCTGGTGAGTATAACTATATAAACATAATCGAATACAACCCAGATACGATGATTGTTCAATCTATCCATTTGACCTTCTGCTCGATTCGGTCGCTTGTATGTGAAAACGAAAGAACAGTTACCTGGTGAGTATTTCTATATAAACATCACCACGATATAATCGAATACAACTCAGTTTCAATTATCGTTTCGTCTAACCATTTAACCTTTTGTTCGATTCAGTCGCTAGTATGTGTAACGGAAGTACCGTCACCTGGTTAGTATCACTATATATACAGTATTGCGATATAATCGGATACCACCCAGATACATTGATTGTTCAGACTATCCATTCAACTTTCTGTTCGTTTCGGTCGCTCGTATGTGAAACGGGAATACCGTCACCTAGTGTGTTCAACTATATACACAGCATAACATCATAATCGAATACAACCCAGATACGATCCATTCAACCTTCTGTTCGATTCAGTTGCTCGTATGTATAACATAAGAACAGTAACCTGGTGAGTATTTCTATATAAACATCACCACGATATAATAGAATACAACTCAGTTACAATTATCGTTTCGTCTAACCATTTAACCTTCTGTTCGATTCAGTCGCTAGTATGTGTAACAGAAGTACCGTCACCTGGTATGTATCAATATATATACAGTATTGCGATATAATCGGATACCACCCTGATACATTGATTGTTCAGACTATCCATTCAACTTTCTGTTCGTTTCGGTCGCTCGTATGTAAAACAAGAATACCGTCACCTAGTGTGTATAACTATATACACAGCATAACATCATAATCGAATACAACCCATATACTATCCATTCAACCTTCTGTTCAATTCAGTCGCTCGTATGTATAACGGGAGAACAGTTACCTGGTGAGTATAACTATATAAACATAATCGAATACAACCCAGATACGATGATTGTTCAATCTATACTGAATTCAACCTTCTGCTCGATTCGGTCGCTTGTATGTAAAACGGAAGAACAGTTACCTGGTGAGTATTGCTATATACACATCATCACGATATCATCGAATACAACTCAGATACAATTATCGTTTCGTCTAACCATTAAACCTTCTGTTCGATTCAGTCGCTAGTATGTGTAACGGAAGAACAGTTACCTGGTGAGTATAACTATATAAACATAATCGAATACAACCCAGATACGATGATTGTTCAATCTATCCATTTGACCTTCTGCTCGATTCGGTCGCTTGTATGTGAAAACGAAAGAACAGTTACCTGGTGAGTATTTCTATATAAACATCACCACGATATAATCGAATACAACTCAGATTCAATTATCGTTTCGTCTAACCATTTAACCTTCTGTTCGATTCAGTCGCTAGTATGTGTAACGGAAGTACCGTCACCTGGTTAATATCACTATATATACAGTATTGCGATATAATCGGATACCACCCAGATACATTGATTGTTCAGACTATCCATTCAACTTTCTGTTCGTTTCGGTAGCTCGTATGTGAAACGGGAATACCGTCACCTAGTGTGTATAACTATATACACAGCATAACATCATAATCGAATACAACCCATTTACTATCCATTCAACCTTCTGTTCGATTCGGTTGCTCGTATGTATAACGGAAGAACAGTTACCTGGTGAGTATAACTATATAAACATTACCACGATATAATAGAATACAACTCAATTACAATTATCGTTTCGTCTAACCATTTAACCTTCTGTTCGATTCAGTCGCTAGTATGTGTAACGGAAGTACCGTCACCTGGTATGTATCACTATATATACAGTATTGCGATATAATCGGATACCACCCTGATACATTGATTGTTCAGACTATCCATTCAACTTTCTGTTCGTTTCGGTCGCTCGTATGTAAAACAAGAATACCGTCACCTAGTGTGTATAACTATATACACAGCAAAACATCATAATCGAATACAACCCATATACTATCCATTCAACCTTCTGTTCAATTCAGTCGCTCGTATGTGTAACGGATGAACAGTTACCTGGTGAGTATAACTTTATAAACATAATCGAATACAACCCAGATACGATGATTGTTCAATCTATCCATTTGACCTTGTGCTCGATTCGGTTGCTTGTATGTGAAAACGAAAGAACAGTTACCTGGTGAGTATTTCTATATAAACATCACCACGATATAATCGAATACAACTCAGTTTCTATTATCGTTTCGTCTAACCATTTAACCTTGTGTTCGATTCAGTCGCTAGTATGTGTAACGGAAGAACAGTTACCTGGTGAGTATAACTATATAAACATAATCGAATACAACCCAGATACGATGATTGTTCAATCTATCCATTTGACCTTCTGCTCGATTCGGTCGCTTGTATGTGAAAACGAAAGAACAGTTACCTGGTGAGTATTTCTATATAAACATCACCACGATATAATCGAATACAACTCAGATACAATTATCGTTTCGTCTAACCATTTAACCTTCTGTTCGATTCAGTCGCTAGTATGTGTAACGGAAGAACAGTTACCTGGTGAGTATAACTATATAAACATTATCGAATACAACCCAGATACGATGATTGTTCAATCTATCTATTCAACGTCCTGCTCAATTCGGTCGCTTGTATGTAAAACGGAAGAACAGTTACCTGGTGAGTATTGCTATATAAACATCATCACGATATCATCGAATACAACTCAGTTACAATTATCGTTTCGTCTAACCATTTAACCTTCTGATCGATTCAGTCGCTAGTATGTGTAACGGAAGTACCGTCACCTGGTATGTATCACTATATATACAGTATTGCGATATAATCGGATACCACCCTGATACATTGATTGTTCAGACTATCCATTCAACTTTCTGTTCGTTTCGGTCGCTCGTATGTAAAACAAGAATACCGTCACCTAGTGTGTATAACTATATACACAGCATAACATCATAATCGAATACAACCCATATACTATCCATTCAACCTTCTGTTCAATTCAGTCGCTCGTTTGTGTAACGGAAGAACAGTTACCTGGTGAGTATAACTATATAAACATAATCGAATACAACCCAGATACGATGATTGTTCAATCTATCCATTTGATCTTCTGCTCGATTCGGTCGCTTGTATGTGAAAACGAAAGAACAGTTACCTGGTGAGTATTTCTATTTAAACATCACCACGATATAATCGGATACAACTCAGTTTCAATTATCGTTTCGTCTAATCATTCAACCTTCTGTTCGATTCAGTCGCTAGTATGTGTAACGGAAGAACAGTTACCTGGTGAGTATAACTATATAAACATAATCGAATACAACCCAGATACGATGATTGTTCAATCTATCCATTTGACCTTCTGCTCGATTCGGTCGCTTGTATGTGAAAACGAAAGAACAGTTACCTGGTGAGTATTTCTATATAAACATTACCACGATATAATCGAATACAACTCAGATACAATTATCGTTTCGTCTAACCATTTAACCTTCTGTTCGATTCAGTCGCTAGTATGTGTAACGGAAGAACAGTTACCTGGTGAGTATTTCTATATAAACATCACCACGATATAATCGAATACAACTCAGATACAATTATCGTTTCGTCTAACCATTCAACCTTCTGTTCGATTCAGTCGCTAGTATGTGTAACGGAAGTACCGTCACCTGGTAAGTATCACTATATATACAGTATTGCGATATAATCGGATACCACCCAGATACATTGATTGTTCAGACTATCCATTCAACTTTCTGTTCGTTTCGGTCGCTCGTATGTGAAACGGGAATACCGTCACTAAGTGTGTATAACTATATACACAGCATAACATCATAATCGAATACAACCCATATACCATCCATTCAACCTTCTGTTCGATTAAGTCGCTAGTATGTGTAACGGAAGTACCGTCACCTGGTATGTATCACTATATATACAGTATTGCGATATAATCGGATACCACCCTGATACATTTATTGTTCAGACTATCCATTCAACTTTCTGTTCGTTTCGGTCGCTCGTATGTAAAACAAGAATACCGTCACCTAGTGTGTATAACTATATACACAGCAAAACATCATAATCGAATACAACCCATATACTATCCATTCAACCTTCTGTTCAATTCAGTCGCTCGTATGTGTAACGGAAGAACAGTTACCTGGTGAGTATAACTTTATAAACATAATCGAATACAACCCAGATACGATGATTGTTCAATCTATCCATTTGACCTTGTGCTCGATTCGGTTGCTTGTATGTGAAAACGAAAGAACAGTTACCTGGTGAGTATTTCTATATAAACATCACCACGATATAATCGAATACAACTCAGTTTCAATTATCGTTTCGTCTAACCATTTAACCTTCTGTTCGATTCAGTCGCTAGTATGTGTAACGGAAGAACAGTTACCTGGTGAGTATAACTATATAAACATAATCGAATACAACCCAGATACGATGATTGTTCAATCTATCCATTTGACCTTCTGCTCGATTCGGTCGCTTGTATGTGAAAACGAAAGAACAGTTACCTGGTGAGTATTTCTATATAAACATTACCACGATATAATCGAATACAACTCAGATACAATTATCGTTTCGTCTAACCATTTAACCTTCTGTTCGATTCAGTCGCTAGTATGTGTAACGGAAGAACAGTTACCTGGTGAGTATTTCTATATAAACATCACCACGATATAATCGAATACAACTCAGATACAATTATCGTTTCGTCTAACCATTTAACCTTCTGTTCGATTCAGTCGCTAGTATGTGTAACGGAAGTACCGTCACCTGGTAAGTATCACTATATATACAGTATTGCGATATAATCGGATACCACCCAGATACATTGATTGTTCAGACTATCCATTCAACTTTCTGTTCGTTTCGGTCGCTCGTATGTGAAACGGGAATACCGTCACTTAGTGTGTATAACTATATACACAGCATAACATCATAATCGAATACAACCCATATACCATCCATTCAACCTTCTGTTCGATTCGGTTGCTCGTATGTATAACGGAAGAACAGTAACCTGGTGAGTATTTCTATATAAACATCACCACGATATAATAGAATACAACTCAGTTTCAATTATCGTTTCGTCTAACCATTTAACCTTCTGTTCGATTCAGTCGCTAGTATGTGTAACGGAAGAACAGTTACCTGGTGAGTATAACTATATAAACATAATCGAATACAACCCAGATACGATGATTGTTCAATCTATCCATTTGACCTTCTGCTCGATTCGGTCGCTTGTATGTGGAAACGAAAGAACAGTAACCTGGTGAGTATTTCTATATAAACATCACCACGATATAATAGAATACAACTCAGTTACAATTATCGTTTCGTCTAACCATTTAACCTTCTGTTCGATTCAGTCGCTAGTATGTGTAACGGAAGTACCGTCACCTGGTTAGTATCACTATATATACAGTATTGCGATATAATCGGATACCACCCAGATACATTGATTGTTCAGACTATCCATTCAACTTTCTGTTCGTTTCGGTCGCTCGTATGTAAAACGGGAATACCGTCACCTAGTGTGTATAACTATATACACAGCATAACATCATAATCGAATACAACCCATATACTATCCATTCAACCTTCTGTTCGATTCGGTTGCTCGTATGTATAACGGAAGAACAGTAACCTGGTGAGTATTTCTATATAAACATCACCACGATATAATAGAATACAACTCAGTTACAATTATCGTTTCGTCTAACCATTTAACCTTCTTTTCGATTCAGTCGCTAGTATGTGTAACGGAAGAACCGTCACCTGGTATGTATCACTATATATACAGTATTGCGATATAATCGGATACCACCCTGATACATTGATTGTTCAGACTATCCATTCAACTTTCTGTTCGTTTCGGTCGCTCGTATGTAAAACAAGAATACCGTCACCTAGTGTGTATAACTATATACACAGCATAACATCATAATCGAATACAACCCATATACTATCCATTCAACCTTCTGTTCAATTCAGTCGCTCGTATGTGTAACGGAAGAACAGTTACCTGGTGAGTATACCTATATAAACATAATCGAATACAACCCAGATACGATGATTGTTCAATCTATCCATTTGACCTTCTGCTCGAATCGGTCGCTTGTATGTGAAAACGAAAGAACAGTTACCTGGTGAGTATTTCTATATAAACATCACCACGATATAATCGAATAAAACTCAGATACAATTATCGTTTAGTCTAACCATTTAACCTTCTGTTCGATTCAGTCGCTAGTATGTGTAACGGAAGAACAGTTACCTGGTGAGTATAACTATATAAACATTATCGAATACAACCCAGATACGATGATTGTTCAATCTATCTCTTCAACCTCCTGCTCGATTCGGTCGCTTGTATGTAAAACGGAATAACAGTTACCTGATGAGTATTGCTATATAAACTTCATCACGATATCATCGAATACAACTCAGATACAATTATCGTTTAGTCTAACCATTTAACCTTCTGTTCGATTCAGTCGCTAGTATGTGTAACGGAAGAACAGTTACCTGGTGAGTATAACTATATAAACATTATCGAATACAACCCAGATACGATGATTGTTCAATCTATCTATTCAACCTCCTGCTCGATTCGGTCGCTTGTATGTAAAACGGAATAACAGTTACCTGGTGAGTATTGCTATATAAACTTCATCACGATATCATCGAATAAAACTCAGATACAATTATCGTTTAGTCTAACCATTTAACCTTCTGTTCGATTCAGTCGCTAGTATGTGCAACGGAAGAACAGTTACCTGGTGAGTATAACTATATAAACATTATCGAATACAACCCAGATACGATGATTGTTCAATCTATCTATTCAACCTCCTGCTCGATTCGGTCGCTTGTATGTAAAACGGAAGAACAGTAACCTGGTGAGTATTTCTATATAAACATCACCACGATATGATAGAATACAACTCAGTTTCAATTATCGTTTCTTCTAACCATTTAACCTTCTGTTCGATTCAGTCGCTAGTATGTGTAACGGAAGAACAGTTACCTGGTGATTATAACTATATAAACATAATCGAATACAACCCAGATACGATGATTGTTCAATCTATCCATTTTACCTTCTGCTCGATTCGGTCGCTTGTATGTGAAAAGGAAAGAACAGTAACCTGGTGAGTATTTCTATATAAACATCACCACGATATAATAGAATACAACTCAGTTACAATTATCGTTTCGTCTAACCATTTAACCTTCTGTTCGATTCAGTCGCTAGTATGTGTAACGGAAGTACCGTCACCTGGTTAGTATCACTATTTGTACAGTATTGCGATATAATCGGATATCACCCAGATACATTGATTGTTCAGACTATCCATTCAACTTTCTGTTCGTTTCGGTCGCTCGTATGTAAAACGGGAATACCGTCACCTAGTGTGTATAACTATATACACAGCATAACATCATAATCGAATACAACCCATATACTATCCATTCAACCTTCTGTTCGATTCGGTTGCTCGTATGTATAACGGAAGAACAGTAACCTGGTGAGTATTTCTATATTAACATCACCACGATATAATAGAATACAACTCAGTTACAATTATCGTTTCGTATAACCATTTAACCGTCTGTTCGATTCAGTCGCTAGTATGTGTAACGGAAGTACCGTCACCTGGTATGTTTCACTATATATACAGTATTGCGATATAATCGGATACCACCCTGATACATTGATTGTTCAGACTATCCATTCAACTTTCTGTTCGTTTCGGTCGCTCGTATGTAAAACAAGAATACCGTCACCTAGTGTGTATAACTATATACACAGCATAACATCATAATCGAATACAACCCATATACTATCCATTCAACCTTCTGTTCAATTCAGTCGCTCGTATATGTAACGGAAGAACAGTTACCTGGTGAGTATAACTATATAAACATAATCGAATACAACCCAGATACGATGATTGTTCAATCTATCCATTTGACCTTCTGCGCGATTCGGTCGCTTGTATGTGAAAACGAAAGAACAGTTACCTGGTGAGTATTTCTATATAAACATCAACACGATATAATCGAATACAACTCAGTTTCAATTATCGTTTCGTCTAACCATTTAACCTTCTGTTCGATTCAGTCGCTAGTATGTGTAACGGAAGAACAGTTACCTGGTGAGTATAACTATATAAACATAATCGAATACAACCCAGATACGATGATTGTTCAATCTATCCATTTGACCTTCTGCTCGATTCGGTCGCTTGTATGTGAAAACGAAAGAACAGTTACCTGGTGAGTATTTCTATATAAACATCACCACGATATAATCGAATACAACTCAGATACAATTATCGTTTCGACTAACCATTTAACCTTCTGTTCGATTCAGTCGCTAGTATGTGTAACGGAAGTACCGTCACCTGGTAAGTATCACTATATATACAGTATTGCGATATAATCGGATACCACCCAGATACATTGATTGTTCAGACTATCCATTCAACTTTCTGTTCGTTTCGGTCGCTCGTATGTGAAACGGGAATACCGTCACCTAGTGTGTATAACTATATACACAGCATAACATCAAAATCGAATACAACCCATATACTTTCCATTCAACCTCCTGTTCGATTCGGTTGCTCGTATGTATAACGGAAGAACAGTAACCTGGTGAGTATTTCTATATAAACATCACCACGATATAATAGAATACAACTCAGTTTCAATTATCGTTTCGTCCAACCATTCAACCTTCTGTTCGATTCAGTCGCTAGTATGTGTAACGGAAGAACAGTTACCTGGTGAGTATAACTATATAAACATAATCGAATACAACCCAGATACGATGATTGTTCAATCTATCCATTTGACCTTCTTCTCGATTCGGTCGCTTGTATGTGAAAACGAAAGAACAGTAACCTGGTGAGTATTTCTATATAAACATCAACACGATATAATAGAATACAACTCAGTTACAATTATCGTTTTGTCTAACCATTTAACCTTCTGTTCGATTCAGTCGCTAGTATGTGTAACGGAAGTACCGTCACCTGGTTAGTATCACTATATATACAGTATTGCGATATAATCGGATACCACCCAGATACATTGATTGTTCAGACTATTCATTCAACTTTCTGTTCGTTTCGGTCGCTCGTATGTGAAACGGGAATACCGTCACCTAGTGTGTATAACTATATACACAGCATAACATCAAAATCGAATACAACCCATATACTTTCCATTCAACCTCCTGTTCGATTCGGTTGCTCGTATGTATAACGGAAGAACAGTAACCTGGTGAGTATTTCTATATAAACATCACCACGATATAATAGAATACAACTCAGTTTCAATTATCGTTTCGTCCAACCATTCAACCTTCTGTTCGATTCAGTCGCTAGTATGTGTAACGGAAGAACAGTTACCTGGTGAGTATAACTATATAAACATAATCGAATACAACCCAGATACGATGATTGTTCAATCTATCCATTTGACCTTCTGCGCGATTCGGTCGCTTGTATGTGAAAACGAAAGAACAGTTACCTGGTGAGTATTTCTATATAAACATCAACACGATATAATCGAATACAACTCAGTTTCAACTATCGTTTCGTCTAACCATTTAACCTTCTGTTCGATTCTGTCGCTAGTATGTGTAACGGAAGAACAGTTACCTGGTGAGTATAACTATATAAACATAATCGAATACAACCCAGATACGATGATTGTTCAATCTATCCATTTGACCTTCTGCTCGATTCGGTCGCTTGTATGTGAAAACGAAAGAACAGTTACCTGGTGAGTATTTCTATATAAACATCACCACGATATAATCGAATACAACTCAGATACAATTATCGTTTCGTCTAACCATTTAACCTTCTGTTCGATTCAGTCGCTAGTATGTGTAACGGAAGTACCGTCACCTGGTAAGTATCACTATATATACAGTATTGCGATATAATCGGATACCACCCAGATACATTGATTGTTCAGACTATCCATTCAACTTTCTGTTCGTTTCGGTCGCTCGTATGTGAAACGGGAATACCGTCACCTAGTGTGTATAACTATATACACAGCATAACATCAAAATCGAATACAACCCATATACTTTCCATTCAACCTCCTGTTCGATTCGGTTGCTCGTATGTATAACGGAAGAACAGTAACCTGGTGAGTATTTCTATATAAACATCACCACGATATAATAGAATACAACTCAGTTTCAATTATCGTTTCGTCCAACCATTCAACCTTCTGTTCGATTCAGTCGCTAGTATGTGTAACGGAAGAACAGTTACCTGGTGAGTATAACTATATAAACATAATCGAATACAACCCAGATACGATGATTGTTCAATCTATCCATTTGACCTTCTTCTCGATTCGGTCGCTTGTATGTGAAAACGAAAGAACAGTAACCTGGTGAGTATTTCTATATAAACATCAACACGATATAATAGAATACAACTCAGTTACAATTATCGTTTCGTCTAACCATTTAACCTTCTGTTCGATTCAGTCGCTAGTATGTGTAACGGAAGTACCGTCACCTGGTATGTATCACTATATATACAGTATTGCGATATAATCGGATACCACCCTGATACATTGATTGTTCAGACTATCCATTCAACTTTCTGTTCGTTTCGGTCGCTCGTATGTAAAACAAGAATACCGTCACCTAGTGTGTATAACTATATACACAGCATAACATCATAATCGAATACAACCCATATACTATCCATTCAACCTTCTGTTCGATTCAGTCGCTAGTATGTGTAACGGAAGAACAGTTACCTGGTAAGTATAACTATATAAACATAATCGAATACAACTCAGATACGATGATTGTTCAATCTATCCATTTGACCTTCTGCGCGATTCGGTCGCTTGTATGTGAAAACGAAAGAACAGTTACCTGGTGAGTATTTCTATATAAACATCAACACGATATAATCGAATACAACTCAGTTTCAATTATCGTTTCGTCTAACCATTTAACCTTCTGTTCGATTCAGTCGCTAGTATGTGTAACGGAAGAACAGTTACCTGGTGAGTATAACTATATAAACATTATCGAATACAACCCAGATACGATGATTGTTCAATCTATCCATTTGACCTTCTGCGCGATTCGGTCGCTTGTATGTGAAAAAGAAAGAACAGTTACCTGGTGAGTATTTCTATATAAACATCACCACGATATAATCGAATACAACTCAGATACAATTATCGTTTCGTCTAACCATTTAACCTTCTGTTCGATTCAGTCGCTAGTATGTGTAACGGAAGAACAGTTACCTGGTGAGTATAACTATATAAACATTATCGAATACAACCCAGATACGATGATTGTTCAATCTATCTATTCAACCTCCTGCTGTATTCGGTCGCTTGTATGTAAAACGGAAGAACAGTTACCTGGTGAGTATTGCTATATAAACATCACCACGATATCATAGAATACAACTCAGTTACAATTATCGTTTCGTCTAACCATTTAACCTTCTTTTTGATTCAGTCGCTAGTATGTGTAACGGAAGAACCGTCACCTGGTATGTATCACTATATATACAGTATTGCGATATAATCGGATACCACCCTGATACATTGATTGTTCAGACTATCCATTCAACTTTCTGTTCGTTTCGGTCGCTCGTATGTGAAACGGGAATACCGTCACCTAGTGTGTATAACTATATACACAGCATAACATCATAATCGAATACAACCCATATACTATCCATTCATCCTTCTGTTCAATTCAGTCGCTCGTATGTGTAACGGAAGAACAGTTACCTGGTGAGTATACCTATATAAACATAATCGAATACAACCCAGATACGATGATTGTTCAATCTATCCATTTGACCTTCTGCTCGATTCGGTCGCTTGTATGTGAAAACGAAAGAACAGTTACCTGGTGAGTATTTCTATATAAACATCACCACGATATAATCGAATACAACTCAGTTTCAATTATCGTTTCGTCTAACCATTTAACCTTCTGTTCGATTCAGTCGCTAGTATGTGTAACGGAAGAACAGTTACCTGGTGAGTATAACTATATAAACATAATCGAATACAACCCAGATACGATGATTGTTCAATCTATCCATTTGACCTTCTGCTCGATTCGGTCGCTTGTATGTGAAAACGAAAGAACAGTTACCTGGTGAGTATTTCTATATAAACATTACCACGATATAATCGAATACAACTCAGATACAATTATCGTTTCGTCTAACCATTTAACCTTCTGTTCGATTCAGTCGCTAGTGTGAAACGGCGTGTGTGAAACGGCGCTTCAGTTTTTGATATCCAAATGGAAAGTAGACATTCATGACAAGAAAATCATAGGGGTAGTTTTCTTGGATTTACAGAGGGCATTTGAAACTATAAATATAAATTTACTTTTAAAAAAATTAAACAAATATGGAATTGAAGGAAAAGTGTTTGGTTGGTTTCAGAGCTATTTACATAATAGAGAACAACTTGTTAAATACAATAACACATACTCCAATAAAGAACAGGTCAAGCATGGAGTACCTCAAGGGTCGGTACTGGGGCCAATATTATTTATTTTATTTATAAATGACATTATACATCATGTGCAAAATTGTAAGCTGAAACTATTTGCGGATGATACCTTGCTTTATTTCTCTGGTGAAAATGAGGATGTTGAAAAATTCTTGAACGAAGATCTTGAGAATATCTTCACCTGGATCTGTGACAATGGTCTTAAGATTAATGTTAGAAAAAAAAAATTTATGATAATATCATCAAAAGCTAAAACAAAAATGATTAAGGAAAATAAAATAAAATTCAATGTTCAGATAAACGGAGAAAGCATTGAAGAAGTGAAAATGTTCAAGTATTTGGGAGTGATCATCGATAACCAACTCAATTTTAACAGTCATTGTGACTATATCAAAAAGAAAATGGCGCGAAAAATAGGTCTCATGTACAGGATTGGAGATAAAGTGTCCCATTTTACTAAATTGACAATTTACAAGTCAATTATTGCACCTCATATCGACTATTGTGGCACTTTACTAAGTTTCCTAGGAAATGAACAGATAAATACACTTCAAAAAATCCAAAATCGTGCAATGAGAGCTGTTTTAAATTGTAAAAGGCGTACACCTATCTCAACAATGCTAAACACTCTGCAATTGATGAACGTTAAACAAAGAGTTTTATATAACACACTGATTTTTGTATACAAATTGAAAAATAACATGTAACCTTCCTATTTATCAAGTGAGCTGAATTATATTCAAGATATACATTGTCACAATACTAGGAGGCAAGCAGCAAATGATTTTTATATAAATTCTGAAAATGTTTCTTGTGATACTTTATTTACAAAAGGTCTAGTCTTGTTCAACAATTTGCCTTGTGAAATGAAAAGAAGTGTGTCACTAGATAGTTTTAAAAATTCGTGTGTGTTATTTGTGAAAGAAAATTATTAGACGAGGAAGGTGAAACTTGTATATTATTCAGTGATATCACCTACTCATTTTTTCATCTCGAAATTAATTGTGTGGGTTCCTTGCTTTTATTTATTGACATATTATACTATATAAATATTGTAATGATTTGAAGAGCACTGTGCTAATAAAGTTTAATATATAGTATGTGTTACGGAAGAACAGTTACCTGGTGAGTATTTCTATATAAACATCACCACGATATAATCGAATACAACTCAGATACAATTATCGTTTCGTCTAACTATTTAACCTTCTGTTCGATTCAGTCGCTAGTATGTGTAACGGAAGTACCGTCACCTGGTAAGTATCACTATATATACAGTATTGCGATATAATCGGATACCACCCAGATACAATGATTGTTCAGACTATCCATTCAACTTTCTGTTCGTTTCGGTCGCTCGTATGTGAAACGGGAATACCGTCACTTAGTGTGTATAACTATATACACAGCATAACATCATAATCGAATACAACCCATATACCATCCATTCAACCTTCTGTTCGATTCAGTCGCTAGTATGTGTAACGGAAGTACCGTCACCTGGTATGTATCACTATATATACAGTATTGCGATATAATCGGATACCACCCTGATACATTGATTGTTCAGACTATCAATTCAACTTTCTGTTCGTTTCGGTCGCTCGTATGTAAAACAAGAATACCGTCACCTAGTGTGTATAACTATATACACAGCAAAACATCATAATCGAATACAACCCATATACTATACATTCAACCTTCTGTTCAATTCAGTCGCTCGTATGTGTAACGGAAGAACAGTTACCTGGTGAGTATAACTTTATAAACATAATCGAATACAACCCAGATACGATGACTGTTCAATCTATCCATTTGACCTTGTGCTCGATTCGGTTGCTTGTATGTGATAACGAAAGAACAGTTACCTGGTGAGTATTTCTATATAAACATCAACACGATATAATCGAATACAACTCAGTTTCAATTATCGTTTCGTCTAACCATTTAACCTTCTGTTCGATTCAGTCGCTAGTATGTGTAACGGAAGAACAGTTACCTTGTGAGTATAACTATATAAACATAATCGAATACAACCCAGATACGATGATTGTTCAATCTATCCATTTGACCTTCTGCTCGATTCGGTCGCTTGTATGTGAAAACGAAAGAACAGTTACCTGGTGAGTATTTCTATATAAACATCACCACGATATAATCGAATACAACTCAGATACAATTATCGTTTCGTCTAACCATTTAACCTTCTGTTCGATTCAGTCGCTAGTATGTGTAACGGAAGAACAGTTACCTGGTGAGTATAACTATATAAACATAATCGAATACAACCCAGATACGATGATTGTTCAATCTATCTATTCAACCTCCTGCTCGATTCGGTCGCTTGTATGTAAAACGGAAGAACAGTTACCTGGTGAGTATTTCTATATAAACATCACCACGATATAATCGAATACAACTCAGATACAATTATCGTTTCGTCTAACCATTTAACCTTCTGTTCGATTCAGTCGCTAGTATGTGTAACGGAAGAACAGTTACCTGGTGAGTATAACTATATAAACATAATCGAATACAACCCAGATACGATGATTGTTCAATCTATCCATTTGACCTTCTGCTCGATTCGGTCGCTTGTATGTGAAAACGAAAGAACAGTTACCTGGTGAGTATTTCTATATAAACATCAACACGATATAATCGAATACAACTCAGTTTCAATTATCGTTTCGTCTAACCATTCAACCTTCTGTTCGATTCAGTCGCTCGTATGTGAAACGGGAATACCGTCACCTAGTGTGTATAACTATATACACAGCATAACATCATAATCGAATACAACCCATATACTATCTATTCAACCTCCTGCTCGATTCAGTCGCTTGTATGTAAAACGGAAGAACAGTTACCTGATGAGTATTGCTATATAAACATCATCACGATATCATCGAATACAACTCAGTTTCAATTATCGTTTCGTCTAACCATTTAACCTTCTGTTCGATTCAGTCGCTAGTATGTGTAACGGAAGTACCGTCACCTGGTTAGTATCACTATATATACAGTATTGCGATATAATCGGATACCACCCAGATACATTGATTGTTCAGACTATCCATTCAACTTTCTGTTCGTTTCGGTCGCTCGTATGTAGAACGGGAATACCGTCATCCAGTGTGTATAACTATATACACAGCATAACATCATAATCGAATACAACCCATATACTATCCATTCAACCTTCTGTTCGATTCGGTTGCTCGTATGTATAACGGAAGAACAGTAACCTGGTGAGAATTTCTATATAAACATCACCACGATATAATAGAATACAACTCAGTTACAATTATCGTTTCGTCTGACCATTCAACCTTCTGTTCGATTCAGTCGCTAGTATGTGTAACGGAAGTACCGTCACCTGGTATGTATCACTATATATACTGTATTGCGATATAATCGGATACCACCCTGATACATTGATTGTTCAGACTATCCATTCAACTTTCTGTTCGTTTCGGTCGCTCGTATGTAAAACAAGAATACCGTCACCTAGTGTGTATAACTATATACACAGCATAACATATAATCGAATACAACCCATATACTATCCATTCAACCTTCTGTTCAATTCAGTCGCTCGTATGTGTAACGGAAGAACAGTTACCTGGTGAGTATAACTATATAAACATAATCGAATACAACCCAGATACGATGATTGTTCAATCTATCCATTTGACCTTCTGCTCGATTCGGTCGTTTGTATGTGAAAACGAAAGAACAGTTACCTGGTGAGTATTTCTATATAAACATCACCACGATATAATCGAATACAACTCAGTTTCAATTATCGTTTCGTCTAACCATTCAACCTTCTGTTCGATTCAGTCGCTAGTATGTGTAACGGAAGAACAGTTACCTGGTGAGTATAACTATATAAACATTATCGAATACAACCCAGATACGATGATTGTTCAATCTATCTATTCAACCTCCTGCTCGATTCGGTCGCTTGTATGTAAAACGGAATAACAGTTACCTGGTGAGTATTGCTATATAATCTTCATCACGATATCATCGAATACAACTCAGATACAATTATCGTTTTGTCTAACCATTTAACCTTCTGTTCGATTCAGTCGCTAGTATGTGTAACGGAAGTACCGTCACCTGGTAAGTATCACTATATATACAGTATTGCGATATAATCGGATACCACCCAGATACATTGATTGTTCAGACTATCCATTCAACTTTCTGTTCGTTTCGGTCGCTCGTATGTGAAACGGGAATACCGTCACCTAGTGTGTATAACTATATACACAGCATAACATCATAATCAAATACAACCCATATACTATCCATTCAACCTTCTGTTCGATTCGGTTGCTCGTATGTATAACGGAAGAACAGTAACCTGGTGAGTATTTCTATATAAACATCACCACGATATAATAGAATACAACTCAGTTTCAATTATCGTTTCGTCTAACCATTTAACCTTCTGTTCGATTCAGTCGCTAGTATGTGTAACGGAAGAACAGTTACCTGGTGATTATAACTATATAAACATAATCGAATACAACCCAGATACGATGATTGTTCAATCTATCCATTTTACCTTCTGCTCGATTCGGTCGCTTGTATGTGAAAAAGAAAGAACAGTAACCTGGTGAGTATTTCTATATAAACATCACCACGATATAATAGAATACAACTCAGTTACAATTATCGTTTCGTCTAACCATTTAACCTTCTGTTCGATTCAGTCGCTAGTATGTGTAACGGAAATACCGTCACCTGGTTAGTATCACTATATGTACAGTATTGCGATATAATCGGATATCACCCAGATACATTGATTGTTCAGACTATCCATTCAACTTTCTGTTCGTTTCGGTCGCTCGTATGTAAAACGGGAATACCGTCACCTAGTGTGTATAACTATATACACAGCATAACATCATAATCGAATACAACCCATATACTATCCATTCAACCTTCTGTTAGATTCGGTTGCTCGTATGTATAACGGAAGAACAGTAACCTGGTGAGTATTTCTATATTAACATCACCACGATATAATAGAATACAACTCAGTTACAATTATCGTTTCGTATAACCATTTAACCTTCTGTTCGATTCAGTCGCTAGTATGTGTAACGGAAGTACCGTCACCTGGTATGTATCACTATATATACAGTATTGCGATATAATCGGATACCACCCTGATACATTGATTGTTCAGACTATCCATTCAACTTTCTGTTCGTTTTGGTCGCTCGTATGTAAAACAAGAATACCGTCACCTAGTGTGTATAACTATATACACAGCATAACATCATAATCGAATACAACCCATATACTATCCATTCAACCTTCTGTTCAATTCAGTCGCTCGTATGTGTAACGGAAGAACAGTTACCTGGTGAGTATAACTATATAAACATAATCGAATACAACCCAGATACCATGATTGTTCAATCTATCCATTTGACCTTCTGCGCGATTCGGTCGCTTGTATGTGAAAACGAAAGAACAGTTACCTGGTGAGTATTTCTATATAAACATCAACACGATAGAATCGAATACAACTCAGTTTCAATTATCGTTTCGTCTAACCATTTAACCTTCTGTTCGATTCAGTCGCTAGTATGTGTAACGGAAGAACAGTTACCTGGTGAGTATAACTATATAAACATAATCGAATACAACCCAGATACAATGATTGTTCAATCTATCCATTTGACCTTCTGCTCGATTCGGTCGCTTGTATGTGAAAACGAAAGAACAGTTACCTGGTGAGTATTTCTATATAAACATCACCACGATATAATCGAATACAACTCAGATACAATTATCGTTTCGTCTAACCATTTAACCTTCTGTTCGATTCAGTCGCTAGTATGTGTAACGGAAGTACCGTCACCTGGTAAGTATCACTATATATACAGTATTGCGATATAATCGGATACCACCCAGATACATTGATTGTTCAGACTATCCATTCAACTTTCTGTTCGTTTCGGTCGCTCGTATGTGAAACGGGAATACCGTCACCTAGTGTGTATAACTATATACACAGCATAACATCAAAATCGAATACAACCCATATACTTTCCATTCAACCTTCTGTTCGATTCGGTTGCTCGTATGTATAACGGAAGAACAGTAACCTGGTGAGTATTTCTATATAAACATCACCACGATATAATAGAATACAACTCAGTTTCAATTATCGTTTCGTCCAACCATTCAACCTTCTGTTCGATTCAGTCGCTAGTATGTGTAACGGAAGAACAGTTACCTGATGAGTATTGCTATATAAACATCATCACGATATCATCGAATACAACTCAGTTTCAATTATCGTTTCGTCTAACCATTTAACCTTCTGTTCGATTCAGTCGCTAGTATGTGTAACGGAAGTACCGTCACCTGGTTAGTATCACTATATATACAGTATTGCGATATAATCGGATACCACCCAGATACATTGATTGTTCAGACTATCCATTCAACTTTCTGTTCGTTTCGGTCGCTCGTATGTAGAACGGGAATACCGTCACCCAGTGTGTATAACTATATACACAGCATAACATCATAATCGAATACAACCCATATACTATCCATTCAACCTTCTGTTCGATTCGGTTGCTCGTATGTATAACGGAAGAACAGTAACCTGGTGAGAATTTCTATATAAACATCACCACGATATAATAGAATACAACTCAGTTACAATTATCGTTTCGTCTAACCATTTAACCTTCTGTTCGATTCAGTCGCTAGTATGTGTAACGGAAGTACCGTCACCTGGTATGTATCACTATATATACTGTATTGCGATATAATCGGATACCACCCTGATACATTGATTGTTCAGACTATCCATTCAACTTTCTGTTCGTTTCGGTCGCTCGTATGTAAAACAAGAATACCGTCACCTAGTGTGTATAACTATATACACAGCATAACATATAATCGAATACAACCCATATACTATCCATTCAACCTTCTGTTCAATTCAGTCGCTCGTATGTGTAACGGAAGAACAGTTACCTGGTGAGTATAACTATATAAACATAATCGAATACAACCCAGATACGATGATTGTTCGATCTATCCATTTGACCTTCTGCTCGATTCGGTCGTTTGTATGTGAAAACGAAAGAACAGTTACCTGGTGAGTATTTCTATATAAACATCACCACGATATAATCGAATACAACTCAGTTTCAATTATCGTTTCGTCTAACCATTCAACCTTCTGTTCGATTCAGTCGCTAGTATGTGTAACGGAAGAACAGTTACCTGGTAAGGATAACTATATAAACATAATCGAATACAACCCAGATACGATGATTGTTCAATCTATCCATTTGACCTTCTGCTCGATTCGGTCGCTTGTATGTAAAACGGAAGAACAGTTACCTGGTGAGTATTGCTATATAAACATCATCACGATATCATCGAATACAACTCAGATACAATTATCGTTTTGTCTAACCATTTAACCTTCTGTTCGATTCAGTCGCTAGTATGTGTAACGGAAGTACCGTCACCTGGTAAGTATCACTATATATACAGTATTGCGATATAATCGGATACCACCCAGATACATTGATTGTTCAGACTATCCATTCAACTTTCTGTTCGTTTCGGTCGCTCGTATGTGAAACGGGAATACCGTCACCTAGTGTGTATAACTATATACACAGCATAACATCATAATCAAATACAACCCATATACTATCCATTCAACCTTCTGTTCGATTCGGTTGCTCGTATGTATAACGGAAGAACAGTAACCTGGTGAGTATTTCTATATAAACATCACCACGATATAATAGAATACAACTCAGTTACAATTATCGTTTCGTCTAACCATTCAACCTTCTTTTCGATTCAGTCGCTAGTATGTGTAACGGAAGAACCGTTACCTGGTATGTATCACTATATATACAGTATTGCGATATAATCGGATACCACCCTGATACATTGATTGTTCAGACTATCCATTCAACTTTCTGTTCGTTTCGGTCGCTCGTATGTGAAACGGGAATACCGTCACCTAGTGTGTATAACTATATACACAGCATAACATCATAATCGAATACAACCCATATACTATCCATTCAACCTTCTGTTCAATTCAGTCGCTCGTATGTGTAACGGAAGAACAGTTACCTGGTGAGTATAACTATATAAACATAATCGAATACAACCCAGATACGATGATTGTTCAATCTATCCATTTGACCTTCTGCTCGAATCGGTCGCTTGTATGTGAAAACGAAAGAACAGTTACCTGGTGAGTATTTCTATATAAACATCACCACGATATAATCGAATAAAACTCAGATACAATTATCGTTTAGTCTAACCATTTAACCTTCTGTTCGATTCAGTCGCTAGTATATGTAACGGAAGAACAGTTACCTGGTGAGTATAACTATATAAACATTATCGAATACAACCCAGATACGATGATTGTTCAATCTATCTATTCAACCTCCTGCTCGATTCGGTCGCTCGTATGTAAAACGGAATAACAGTTACCTGGTGAGTATTGCTATATAATCTTCATCACGATATCATCGAATACAACTCAGATACAATTATCGTTTTGTCTAACCATTTAACCTTCTGTTCGATTCAGTCGCTAGTATGTGTAACGGAAGTACCGTCACCTGGTAAGTATCACTATATATACAGTATTGCGATATAATCGGATACCACCCAGATACATTGATTGTTCAGACTATCCATTCAACTTTCTGTTCGTTTCGGTCGCTCGTATGTGAAACGGGAATACCGTCACCTAGTGTGTATAACTATATACACAGCATAACATCATAATCGAATACAACCCATATACTATCCATTCAACCTTCTGTTCGATTCGGTTGCTCGTATGTATAACGGAAGAACAGTAACCTGGTGAGTATTTCTATATAAACATCACCACGATATAATAGAATACAACTCAGTTTCAATTATCGTTTCGTCTAACCATTTAACCTTCTGTTCGATTCAGTCGCTAGTATGTGTAACGGAAGAACAGTTACCTGGTGATTATAACTATATAAACATAATCGAATACAACCCAGATACGATGATTGTTCAATCTATCCATTTCACCTTCTGCTCGATTCGGTCGCTTGTATGTGAAAAAGAAAGAACAGTAACCTGGTGAGTATTTCTATATAAACATCACCACGATATAATAGAATACAACTCAGTTACAATTATCGTTTCGTCTAACCATTTAACCTTCTGTTCGATTCAGTCGCTAGTATGTGTAACGGAAATACCGTCACCTGGTTAGTATCACTATATGTACAGTATTGCGATATAATCGGATATCACCCAGATACATTGATTGTTCAGACTATCCATTCAACTTTCTGTTCGTTTCGGTCGCTCGTATGTAAAACGGGAATACCGTCACCTAGTGTGTATAACTATATACACAGCATAACATCATAATCGAATACAACCCATATACTATCCATTCAACCTTCTGTTCGATTCGGTTGCTCGTATGTATAACGGAAGAACAGTAACCTGGTGAGTATTTCTATATTAACATCACCACGATATAATAGAATACAACTCAGTTACAATTATCGTTTCGTATAACCATTTAACCTTCTGTTCGATTCAGTCGCTAGTATGTGTAACGGAAGTACCGTCACCTGGTATGTATCACTATATATACAGTATTGCGATATAATCGGATACCACCCTGATACATTGATTGTTCAGACTATTCATTCAACTTTCTGTTCGTTTCGGTCGCTCGTATGTAAAACAAGAATACCGTCACCTAGTGTGTATAACTATATACACAGCATAACATCATAATCGAATACAACCCATATACTATCCATTCAACCTTCTGTTCAATTCAGTCGCTCGTATGTGTAACGGAAGAACAGTTACCTGGTGAGTATAACTATATAAACATAATCGAATACAACCCAGATACGATGATTGTTCAATCTATCCATTTGACCTTCTGCGCGATTCGGTCGCTTGTATGTGAAAACGAAAGAACAGTTACCTGGTGAGTATTTTTATATAAACATCAACACGATAGAATCGAATACAACTCAGTTTCAATTATCGTTTCGTCTAACCATTTAACCTTCTGTTCGATTCAGTCGCTAGTATGTGTAACGGAAGAACAGTTACCTGGTGAGTATAACTATATAAACATAATCGAATACAACCCAGATACAATGATTGTTCAATCTATCCATTTGACCTTCTGCTCGATTCGGTCGCTTGTATGTGAAAACGAAAGAACAGTTACCTGGTGAGTATTTCTATATAAACATCACCACGATATAATCGAATACAACTCAGATACAATTATCGTTTCGTCTAACCATTTAACCTTCTGTTCGATTCAGTCGCTAGTATGTGTAACGGAAGTACCGTCACCTGGTAAGTATCACTATATATACAGTATTGCGATATAATCGGATACCACCCAGATACATTGATTGTTCAGACTATCCATTCAACTTTCTGTTCGTTTCGGTCGCTCGTATGTGAAACGGGAATACCGTCACCTAGTGTGTATAACTATATACACAGCATAACATCAAAATCGAATACAACCCATATACTTTCCATTCAACCTTCTGTTCGATTCGGTTGCTCGTATGTATAACGGAAAAACAGTAACCTGGTGAGTATTTCTATATAAACATCACCACGATATAATAGAATACAACTCAGTTACAATTATCGTTTCGTCCAACCATTCAACCTTCTGTTCGATTCAGTCGCTAGTATGTGTAACGGAAGAACAGTTACCTGGTGAGTTTAACTATATAAACATAATCGAATACAACCCAGATACGATGATTGTTCAATCTATCCATTTGACCTTCTTCTCGATTCGGTCGCTTGTATGTGAAAACGAAAGAACAGTAACCTGGTGAGTATTTCTATATAAACATCAACACGATATAATAGAATACAACTCAGTTACAATTATCGTTTTGTCTAACCATTTAACCTTCTGTTCGATTCAGTCGCTAGTATGTGTAACGGAAGTACCGTCACCTGGTTAGTATCACTATATATACAGTATTGCGATATAATCGGATACCACCCAGATACATTGATTGTTCAGACTATCCATTCAACTTTCTGTTCGTTTCGGTCGCTCGTATGTAAAACAAGAATACCGTCACCTAGTGTGTATAACTATATACACAGCAAAACATCATAATCGAATACAACCCATATACTATCCATTCAACCTTCTGTTCGATTCGGTTGCTCGTATGTATAACGGAAGAACAGTAACCTGGTGAGTATTTCTATATAAACATCACCACGATATAATAGAATACAACTCAGTTTCAATTATCGTTTCGTCTAACCATTTAACCTTCTGTTCGATTCAGTCGCTAGTATGTGTAACGGAAGAACAGTTACCTGGTGATTATAACTATATAAACATAATCGAATACAACCCAGATACGATGATTGTTCAATCTATCCATTTTACCTTCTGCTCGATTCGGTCGCTTGTATGTGAAAAAGAAAGAACAGTAACCTGGTGAGTATTTCTATATAAACATCACCACGATATAATAGAATACAACTCAGTTACAATTATCGTTTCGTCTAACCATTTAACCTTTTGTTCGATTCAGTCGCTAGTATGTGTAACGGAAGTACCGTCACCTGGTTAGTATCACTATATGTACAGTATTGCGATATAATCGAATATCACCCAGATACATTGTTTGTTCAGACTATCCATTCAACTTTCTGTTCGTTTCGGTCGCTCGTATGTAAAACGGGAATACCGTCACCTAGTGTGTATAACTATATACACAGCAAAACATCATAATCGAATACAACCCATATACTATCCATTCAACCTTCTGTTCAATTCAGTCGCTCGTATGTATAACGGAAGAACAGTTTCCTGGTGAGTATAACTTTATAAACATAATCGAATACAACCCAGATACGATGACTGTTCAATCTATCCATTTGACCTTGTGCTCGATTCGGTTGCTTGTATGTGATAACGAAAGAACAGTTACCTGGTGAGTATTTCTATATAAACATCAACACGATATAATCGAATACAACTCAGTTTCAATTATCGTTTCGTCTAACCATTTAACCTTCTGTTCGATTCAGTCGCTAGTATGTGTAACGGAAGAACAGTTACCTTGTGAGTATAACTATATAAACATAATCGAATACAACCCAGATACGATGATTGTTCAATCTATCCATTTGACCTTCTGCTCGATTCGGTCGCTTGTATGTGAAAACGAAAGAACAGTTACCTGGTGAGTATTTCTATATAAACATCACCACGATATAATCGAATACAACTCAGATACAATTATCGTTTCGTCTAACCATTTAACCTTCTGTTCGCTTCAGTCGCTAGTATGTGTAACGGAAGAACAGTTACCTGGTGAGTATAACTATATAAACATAATCGAATACAACCCAGATACGATGATTGTTCAATCTATCTATTCAACCTCCTGCTCGATTCGGTCGCTTGTATGTAAAACGGAAGAACAGTTACCTGGTGAGTATTTCTATATAAACATCACCACGATATAATCGAATACAACTCAGATACAATTATCGTTTCGTCTAACCATTTAACCTTCTGTTCGATTCAGTCGCTAGTATGTGTAACGGAAGTACCGTCACCTGGTAAGTATCACTATATATACAGTATTGCGATATAATCGGATACCACCCAGATACATTGATTGTTCAGACTATCCATTCAACTTTCTGTTCGTTTCGGTCGCTCGTATGTGAAACAGGAATACCGTCACTTAGTGTGTATAACTATATACACAGCATAACATCATAATCGAATACAACTCATATACCATCCATTCAACCTTCTGTTCGATTCGGTTGCTCGTATGTATAACGGAAGAACAGTAACCTGGTGAGTATTTCTATATAAACATCACCACGATATAATAGAATATAACTCAGTTACAATTATCGTTTCGTCTAACCATTTAACCTTCTTTTCGATTCAGTCGCTAGTATGTGTAACGGAAGAACCGTCACCTGGTATGTATCACTATATATACAGTATTGCGATATAATCGGATACCACCCTGATACATTGATTGTTCAGACTATCCATTCAACTTTCTGTTCGTTTCGGTCGCTCGTATGTAAAACAAGAATACCGTCACCTAGTGTGTATAACTATATACACAGCATAACATCATAATCGAATACAACCCATATACTATCCATTCAACCTTCTGTTCAATTCAGTCGCTCGTATGTCTAACGGAAGAACAGTTACCTGGTGAGTATACCTATATAAACATAATCGAATACAACCCAGATACGATGATTGTTCAATCTATCCATTTGACCTTCTGCTCGATTCGGTCGCTTGTATGTGAAAACGAAAGAACAGTTACCTGGTGAGTATTTCTATATAAACATCACCACGATATAATCGAATACAACTCAGTTTCAATTATCGTTTCGTCTAACCATTTAACCTTCTGTTCGATTCAGTCGCTAGTATGTGTAACGGAAGAACAGTTACCTGGTGAGTATAACTATATAAACATAATCGAATACAACCCAGATACGATGATTGTTCAATCTATCCATTTGACCTTCTGCTCGAATCGGTCGCTTGTATGTGAAAACGAAAGAACAGTTACCTGGTGAGTATTTCTATATAAACATTACCACGATATAATCGAATAAAACTCAGATACAATTATCGTTTAGTCTAACCATTTAACCTTCTGTTCGATTCAGTCGCTAGTATGTGTAACGGAAGAACAGTTACCTGGTGAGTATAACTATATAAACATAATCGAATACAACCCAGATACGATGATTGTTCAATCTATCTATTCAACCTCCTGCTCGATTCGGTCGCTTGTATGTAAAACGGAATAACAGTTACCTGGTGAGTATTGCTATATAAACTTCATCACGATATCATCGAATACAACTCAGATACAATTATCGTTTTGTCTAACCATTTAACCTTCTGTTCGATTCAGTCGCTAGTATGTGTAACGGAAGTACCGTCACCTGGTAAGTATCACTATATATACAGTATTGCGATATAATCGGATACCACCCAGATACATTGATTGTTCAGACTATCCATTCAACTTTCTGTTCGTTTCGGTCGCTCGTATGTGAAACGGGAATACCGTCACCTAGTGTGTATAACTATATACACAGCATAACATCATAATCGAATACAACCCATATACTATCCATTCAACCTTCTGTTCGATTCGGTTGCTCGTATGTATAATGGAAGAACAGTAACCTGGTGAGTATTTCTATATAAACATCACCACGATATAATAGAATACAACTCAGTTACAATTATCGTTTCGTCTAACCATTTAACCTTCTGTTCGATTCAGTCGCTAGTATGTGTAACGGAAGTACCGTCACCTGGTTAGTATCACTATATGTACAGTATTGCGATATAATCGGATATCACCCAGTGTTCCGGCATGTTGAATAACTTTAATTTTGCTTTAGGGTATTTCGATAAGTAACCAATTGCCCCTCGTATACCTACCTATTTACTTTTATTTTTCAAAAACCATCACGAATACGGGTCACTTTTGCGATAAAAAATGTGTTCCAAGGACGAGTTCTCAGCTTGGAAGCAAGTGAGGACAGGAACGAAAAAAGATTCATAAACTGGCACATCGTGATAGAAGACGCAAAGAAAATATTCTCTTCAAATTGTTATAACCAAGATAACGCAATTTTTCCACTTTTTTTTTTGGGGAACATTTTGTGTGTGTGTATGTGAAATTGTGAAATAATAGCCGACGAGATAATCTGGAGGGCCCTCCCTGCAAGACCTGTACTAGCCACAACTTTATTGAGACCGGATGTGAGCCAAGTAAGTCGCTTTCGTGACCCGTGACTCCTTTTATGAATATTCTTTTTCTATTAAATTGGTTACCTCTCGATGCCGAAAATTCAATAAAATCCAGTCCACTATAAATCACTCCACAAAAAGAGTTATCGCAAGAACATGGTCCTTCGAGCCGGACGACGGCCTTTTCGGCATTGTTGAAAAAAAAAAAAAAAAATCACGAAAGTTTTGAACAAGCATCTAATTTTTTTCACCGCATAAAAATTCAGGGGTATACTGATTTTCTCAATCTTCGAGTAAGTTCCGACAGATTCGCTGTCCGCATCAATTACCTAAAGTGAGAATTGCGAAGTTCATATTCCAAATTTTGGGTTGATATTAATACGTATTATTCTTGTGCTCGTGTAGCCATTTTGGTTTTGCACACCACATGGTCCCAGATAGACACAGAGAAACGCCGGTTACCGTCACTCATACGCATGATCAGATTGATCACTTTCATATTTTGATCTGTTTCATTTCATATTCGTCTACGCAAACTTCGCCACATCACACTGTTGACATATCGCCGCACTTAATTCCAGTGAAATATAGCGAAGCCATTGATTTCTCTTGTATTTTTCTAAAAAAAAAAAAAAAAAAGGATTGTTCTAGATATTAATTCTAATCAATAACGCATTATGTCAGAGAAACTACGTCGTTATCAAGCATTACGGCAAAGCGCTGTCAATGAAATTGTAGTTCTTAATGATTTAGCAAAATCTGCGCTTACCGATAAGAATAAGAAAACATCATTCAAAGTTCGGTACTCGGTAATCGAATCCATTCATGAAGAATTTCTCACAAATATCATTCAAATATATTGACAATTTTATCGACTGATCAAGAAAACGATCTAGATCAAGAGGACGTTATCAAGGGAACCTTCAATTCTGCTTATTTTGACGCAAAAACCATTTATTCTGAACTTTTCGATTCAGAACAAGTTAATAATTCCGTTCTAGCGCCGTCGCCCAGCCGACAATCGGTCTCAGGATCTTCACATGTTAAATTACCTCAAATAGAGCTTTCTAAGTTCAATGGAGATTTTCGCACTTTTCCTACATTCAAGGATATGTTTGACGCATTAGTTCATAGCAATGATGCCCTCCAAAATATCGAAAAATTCAATTATTTGATTTCATCCTTGAGAGGTCCCCCTTTAACATTAGTTCAGTGCACGCCAATGACAGGCGATAATTATCAAACGGCTTATGATAGCTTGATAAAACGTTATAGTAATAAACGCGCTCAAGCAAATGCTTATTGGGCCGAAATTGAAAATCATCCTAAATTAACCTCCGAGAATCCTCAAGCTCTCCGCAAACTACTGGACACGTTTTCGGAAAATCTAGCCGGAATGCGAACTTTGAATATTCCCACTGACACGTGGGATTTCATACTTGTCAATATGCTTCTCAAACGCGTGGATTCGGAAACCGCAAAATCCTATGAAAAGGAACATGGCTCAACAAGCTTACCGCTATATAAAAATTTGTTTGATTTTTTAGAACAGCACTGTACTGCCTTAGAATCGATCAGTATCGCCTCACAAACTTATAAATATAAAAAACCCAATATGCAAGTCGCAACTACGCCGCAAAAACCTAAATTTTCGCATACTTCAACATATTTTCAAAATAATCCAAGGAATGCAAACTCATCTTTCCTCACACGCACGGAAAAAACTTCGTCTACAAAATGTATCTTGTGTAATGGCGATCATTTCCTTTATCATTGTCAAGAATATCTGAATAAGTCACAAAATGAAAGATATACTTTATGTAAAACTTCTCGTTTGTGTTTGAATTGCCTTAGTAGTTTTCATGATACACGCTCTTGCCGATCCACTTCAAAATGCAAAAAATGTGGTAGATCATCGCATCATTCTACTTTACATATCGATCGAGATTCTAATAACGGCCCTGTGAATTCGATCCCCAATTCGGGATCGTCTTTGGAACCCGCCATTGACTCTAATATGGCAAACACGAATTCAGCTGCGTCTAATTCCCGATCGGTTAATACATGCACTGCTTTTTCCAAGAAAACTAGTCACGTTTTGCTATCTACCGCCATGGTAGAAATCCGTGATCACAGAGGAACTTATCAAAAGTTCAGAGCTCTTTTAGATTCAGCATCTGAGACTTCTTTGATTTCTCAGAAATGCTATAATCGATTAAACTTAAATAAATTTCAAAGTCCAATCACCGTCCAAGGTCTCGGGGAATCTAATAAAATCGGCAACACCGGAGGGGTCACTCTGTTTCTCAAACCCGTCGGGAAGGATAATCCAGTTTTTGTCTTCGATGCCTTGATATTACAAAAAATATGTGATTGTTTACCGTCTGTGCCTATTTCGGTTCGCCCGTGGTCTCATATAAATAATTTGGAATTAGCGGATCCAAACTATTTTCAACCTGGAGAAATTGATATTTTATTAGGAGCCGATATTTTCTCGCAACTTTTGTTAAGTGGCCGCGTCTTAGGTCATCCCGGCGCTCCGGATGCGCTACAAACTGTCTTCGGCTATGTTTTATTAGGCAAAATCAACACTTTACATAGTACCCGCGTAAATACATTTTTTTGCAGCTCCTCTGAATCAATTCCGCTAGATGAGACAATTCGACGTTTTTTCGAGATATAAGCTGTTCCGGAAAAACAGCATTTGAGTTCCGATGATAAAGTTTGTGAACAAATATTTATCGAAAATTTCTATAGAGACAGCTCTGGACGATTCGTCGTCCCATTGCCTTTTCGCGAACACGCTCCCCAATTTCCCGGTAGTCGATCGTTAGCCGTTCAACGATTCATCTCCCTAGAAAGAAGACTCCTAAAAAATCCCACACTGTATCATGAATATTGTAAAATTATTCAGGAGTATTTAGATTTGAATCAAATGGAGGTCGTTTCCGACTTGGATATGCTCTCTTCCAATTCTTTTTACTTGCCACATCATTGCGTAATACGACCTGATAGCAAAAGTACGAAACTTCGAATTGTTTTCAACGCATCATCGCACTTGCCGAATGAACCTTCGCTCAATCAATGTTTACATGTAGGCAAAAAGCTCCAAACGGACATTTCTACTATTTTGTTGAATTTTCGTTTCCATAAAGTTTGTTTTACGGCCGATATACGGCAAATGTACCGACAAATTTGGGTAGCACCTGAATTCCGCAATTATCAAAGACTTGTTTTCAGATTTTCACCGAAACATAAAATTGCTGATTTCAGAATGAAATGTGTAACTTTCGGCTTCAATTGTGCACCTTACCTCGCTTTACGTACTATTCATGAATTAGCTAATATAGAATTTAATTCATTTCCAGAAGCAGCATCAGTTTTAAAAACTGATATGTATATTGATGATTTATGCACTGGGGGTTCTTCCTTAGTCAATGCCGAACATCTACGAGATTCAATAATTTCTCTCTTGGAAAAAGGTGGCTTTGAGTTACGCAAATGGGCATCTAATGAACCCGCTCTGTTGAAAATATTTCCCCCAGACCATGTTTCGCTGGATCCTTTATCTTTTGAAAATGAACCGAACTCTTCTCTGAAAATCTTAGGACTTCATTGGAGTCCGATTCCTGATTGTTTTTCATTCACTGTTCGCCCTCTTGAGCGACAATGCACAAAACGGAATTTGTTGTCAGAACTCGCAAGAATATTTGACCCTTTAGGGATGCTCGCGCCAGTAACCTTTTGCATGAAACATTTGATACAAAAATTATGGAATCTCGGATTGAACTGGGATGAACCCCCAAGCGATGAAATTTTGCGAATATGGTCAAAATACAAATCTGAGGTTCATTTGCTGTCAGAGATTAGTATTCCGCGTAGATTAGTTTTTGATGATTTCGAATTCGTCGAAATTCACGCCTTTTCGGATGCCTCGATGAAAGGTTATAGCGCCGTTATTTATTTTCGCGTTTTCAATTCGCAGCGAGCTTTCTCGACTTTCTTTGTTTGTGCCAAATCGAAGGTCGCACCGGTAAAAAAGATCACTATTCCACGTTTAGAGCTTTGCGGCGCTGTACTTTTGGTTAAATTAGTCAATTGGGTTATTAATTCATACGAGGGGAGAGTGAAATTTAGTAAAGTTTGCACTTATACTGACTCACAAATTGTTCTCGCCTGGTTGAAGGCAGAACCTACAAGATGGACGACCTTTGTTGCAAATCGGGTTTCTTACATTCAGGCTGAGCTTCCATTGTCATCCTGGTATTATGTCAATACGCAAATAAATCCAGCTGATTCAGCTTCACGCGGATTGTTTCCTTCAGAAATAATAAATCATAAACTTTGGTGGCGAGGTCCAGAATTTTTGTACCGACAAGGTGATCATTCGGATGAAATTAATTCCTTACTTGGAACAGAATACGAGACGCATGAGGAAGAACGAAAAATATCTCTTGTGACAATTTTAGAAGTCGATTTTATAGATGAAATCCTAAATCGATTTTCTTCATTTTCAATGATTCAGAGAGTTTTAGCATCAATATATCGATTTATAAATAACCTCAAAAATCCAAAAGAAAAACGCATTGGATTTCTTACTTCAGATGAATTGAATTTAGCACTTAAGATAATGATTAAACGCACACAACTTCTTGCCTTTTCGGAGGAAATGGAAACGCAAAAATTTTCTAAACCACTTAAAAAATTGAACGCATTCATTGATGATGAAGGAATACTAAGGGTAGGAGGTCGCCTCACTTATTCCTCTTTGAATTTTGAAAAACGTCATCCGATTTTATTACCCCGGGCATCGAGACTTACCGAACTTTTAATTGAACATTTTCATAAGAAACATTTACATGTTGGAATGCGAACTGTTCAATTTTTATTGTCGCAAAAGTTTTGGATTTTATCGTCACGCCGCGCAATTCGTCAAATCCTAGGAAAATGCCTTCAATGTTGGAAAACAAATCCAACTCCTTTTCAACCGCCTATGGGAAATCTTCCTGTTTCGCGAATTTCTCAAATAAAGCCGTTTTCTAAAGCCGGAGTTGACTATGGTGGTCCATTTTTCATCGTCATGAACCGTAAACGTCGCTCCCCAACTATAAAAGCATACCTCTGTCTTTTTATTTGTATGGCAACGAAAGCAGTTCACTTGGAACTAGCTTCTGATTTGACCACAGAAGCTTTTTTGGCGGCTTTACGACGCTTTATTGCTCGCCGGGGTAGATGCTCCGCGCTCTATTCCGATAGAGGTACTAATTTCATTGGCGGCCATCGACAACTTGAAGGTGTCTTACGCAACGTTGCGTCATCTGAAAATATTGAGCATCATTTTTTGCCAGGCAATTCCCCCCATATGGGAGGATTGTGGGAAGCAGGAATCAAGGCAGTAAAAACGCATATCAAACGAGTAATTGGTGACCAAGTGTTAAATTATGAAGAATTCTACACTCTATTGGTGCAAATTGAATCCGTTCTCAATTCTCGACCACTCACGCAATTTAGCCCTGATCCCAATGATATATCCGCGCTTACACCCGGCCACTTCCTAACGTTGGAGCCCCTTTCGGCACTGCCCGAAGAACCTCTAAAGGACGTCCCTTTGAATCGCTTGACGCGATGGCAAATGATTCAACGCTTGAATCAGGAATTTTGGCGCAGATGGAATACCAAATATTTGCATACGCTTCAACAACGCAGTAAATGGTTCAATTCGGACACTCCTATTAAACCGGGAAGTTTAGTGGTTATCAAAACTGATAATACACCGCCTTTACACTGGCCCTTGGGACGTATTATAACACTTCACCCTGGCGCCGATGGTGTGACTCGCGTGGCCACCGTTAAAACAAAAAATGGGGAGCTCAAAAGACCGCTTGTAAAGTTGTGTGCTTTACCGGTCACATAATTGAATGCGGAAAGCCTTATTCTCTGTGTTTATGTGTGACCTTGTATATAAAGTAGATAATTTAATACTTTTTTTCACCTCATTTGGAGGGACACTCAACTTCTTTTGTTTTTATTTTAATTTTGGAAAAGTCGCGTTGTCAACACGCCTTTTCGTAGGGGGAGTATGTTCCGGCATGTTGAATAACTTTAATTTTGCTTTAGGGTATTTCGATAAGTAACCAATTGCCCCTCGTATACCTACCTATTTACTTTTATTTTTCAATAACCATCACGAATACGGGTCACTTTTGCGATAAAAAATGTGTTCCAAGGACGAGTTCTCAGCTTGGAAGCAAGTGAGGACAGGAACGAAAAAAGATTCATAAACTGGCACATCGTGATAGAAGACGCAAAGAAAATATTCTCTTCAAATTGTTATAACCAAGATAACGCAATTTTTCCACTTTTTTATTTGGGGAACATTTTGTGTGTGTGTATGTGAAATTGTGAAATAATAGCCGACGAGATAATCTGGAGGGCCCTCCCTGCAAGACCTGTACTAGCCACAACTTTATTGAGACCGGATGTGAGCCAAGTAAGTCGCTTTCGTGACCCGTGACTCCTTTTATGAATATTCTTTTTCTATTAAATTGGTTACCTCTCGATGCCGAAAATTCAATAAAATCCAGTCCACTATAAATCACTCCACAAAAAGAGTTATCGCAAGAACACCCAGATACATTGATTGTTCAGACTATCCATTCAACTTTCTGTTCGTTTCGGTCGCTCGTATGTAAAACGGGAATACCGTCACCTAGTGTGTATAACTATATACACAGCATAACATCATAATCGAATACAACCCATATACTATCCATTCAACCTTCTGTTCGATTCGGTTGCTCGTATGTATAACGGAAGAACAGTAACCTGGTGAGTATTTCTATATTAACATCACCACGATATAATAGAATACAACTCAGTTACAATTATCGTTTCGTATAACCATTTAACCTTCTGTTCGATTCAGTCGCTAGTATGTGTAACGGAAGTACCGTCACCTGGTATGTATCACTATATATACAGTATTGCGATATAATCGGATACCACCCTGATACATTGATTGTTCAGACTATCCATTCAACTTTCTGTTCGTTTCGGTCGCTCGTATGTAAAACAAGAATACCGTCACCTAGTGTGTATAACTATATACACAGCATAACATCATAATCGAATACAACCCATATACTATCCATTCAACCTTCTGTTCGATTCGGTTGCTCGTATGTATAACGAAAGAACAGTAACCTGGTGAGTATTTCTATATAAACATCACCACGATATAATAAAATACAACTCAGTTTCAATTATCGTTTCTTCTAACCATTTAACCTTCTGTTCGATTCAGTCGCTAGTATGTGTAACGGAAGAACAGTTACCTGGTGATTATAACTATATAAACATAATCGAATACAACCCAGATACGATGATTGTTCAATCTATCCATTTTACCTTCTGCTCGATTCGGTCGCTTGTATGTGAAAAGGAAAGAACAGTAACCTGGTGAGTATTTCTATATAAACATCACCACGATATAATAGAATACAACTCAGTTACAATTATCGTTTCGTCTAACCATTTAACCTTCTGTTCGATTCAGTCGCTAGTATGTGTAACGGAAGTACCGTCACCTGGTTAGTATCACTATATGTACAGTATTGCGATATAATCGGATATCACCCAGATACATTGATTGTTCAGACTATCCATTCAACTTTCTGTTCGTTTCGGTCGCTCGTATGTAAAACGGGAATACCGTCACCTAGTAACTATATACACAGCATAACATCATAATCGAATACAACCCATATACTATCCATTCAACCTTCTGTTCGATTCGGTTGCTCGTATGTATAACGGAAGAACAGTAACCTGGTGAGTATTTCTATATTGACATCACCACGATATAATAGAATACAACTCAGTTACAATTATCGTTTCGTATAACCATTTAACCTTCTGTTCGATTCAGTCGCTAGTATGTGTAACGGAAGTACCGTCACCTGGTATGTATCACTATATATATACAGTATTGCGATATAATCGGATACCACCCTGATACATTGATTGTTCAGACTATCCATTCAACTTTCTGTTCGTTTCGGTCGCTCGTATGTAAAACAAGAATACCGTCACCTAGTGTGTATAACTATATACACAGCATAACATCATAATCGAATACAACCCATATACCCATTCAACCTTCTGTTCAATTCAGTCGCTCGTATGTGTAACGGAAGAACAGTTACCTGGTGAGTATAACTATATAAACATAATCGAATACAACCCAGATACGATGATTGTTCAATCTATCCATTTGACTTTCTGCGCGATTCGGTCGCTTGTATGTGAAAACGAAAGAACAGTTACCTGGTGAGTATTTCTATATAAACATCAACACGATATAATCGAATACAACTCAGTTTCAATTATCGTTTCGTCTAACCATTTAACCTTCTGTTCGATTCAGTCGCTAGTATGTGTAACGGAAGAACAGTTACCTGGTGAGTATAACTATATAAACATAATCGAATACAACCCAGATACGATGATTTTTCAATCTATCCATTTGACCTTCTGCTCGATTCGGTCGCTTGTATGTGAAAACGAAAGAACAGTTACCTGGTGAGTATTTCTATATAAACATCACCACGATATAATCGAATACAACTCAGATACAATTATCGTTTCGTCTAACCATTCAACCTTCTGTTCGATTCAGTCGCTAGTATGTGTAACGGAAGTACCGTCACCTGGTAAGTATCACTATATATACAGTATTGCGATATAATCGGATACCACCCAGATACATTGATTGTTCAGACTATCCATTCAACTTTCTGTTCGTTTCGGTCGCTCGTATGTGAAACGGGAATACCGTCACCTAGTGTGTATAACTATATACACAGCATAACATCAAAATCGAATACAACCCATATACTTTCCATTCAACCTTCTGTTCGATTCGGTTGCTCGTATGTATAACGGAAGAACAGTAACCTGGTGAGTATTTCTATATAAACATCACCACGATATAATAGAATACAACTCAGTTTCAATTATCGTTTCGTCCAACCATTCAACCTTCTGTTCGATTCAGTCGCTAGTATGTGTGACGGAAGAACAGTTACCTGGTGAGTATAACTATATAAACATAATCGAATACAACCCAGATACGATGATTGTTCAATCTATCCATTTGACCTTCTTCTCGATTCGGTCGCTTGTATGTGAAAACGAAAGAACAGTAACCTGGTGAGTATTTCTATATAAACATCAACACGATATAATAGAATACAACTCAGTTACAATTATCGTTTTGTCTAACCATTTAACCTTCTGTTCGATTCAGTCGCTAGTATGTGTAACGGAAGTACCGTCACCTGGTTAGTATCACTATATATACAGTATTGCGATATAATCGGATACCACCCAGATACATTGATTGTTCAGACTATCCATTCAACTTTCTGTTCGTTTCGGTCGCTCGTATGTAAAACGGGAATACCGTCACCCAGTGTGTATAACTATATACACAGCATAACATCATAATCGAATACAACCCATATACTATCCATTCAACCTTCTGTTCGATTCGGTTGCTCGTATGTATAACGGAAGAACAGTAACCTGGTGAGAATTTCTATATAAACATCACCACGATATAATAGAATACAACTCAGTTACAATTATCGTTTCGTCTAACCATTTAACCTTCTGTTCGATTCAGTCGCTAGTATGTGTAACGGAAGTACCGTCACCTGGTATGTATCACTATATATACTGTATTGCGATATAATCGGATACCACCCTGATACATTGATTGTTCAGACTATCCATTCAACTTTCTGTTCGTTTCGGTCGCTCGTATGTAAAACAAGAATACCGTCACCTAGTGTGTATAACTATATACACAGCATAACATCATAATCGAATACAACCCATATACTATCCATTCAACCTTCTGTTCAATTCAGTCGGTCGTATGTGTAACGGAAGAACAGTTACCTGGTGAGTATAACTATATAAACATAATCGAATACAACCCAGATACGATGATTGTTCAATCTATCCATTTTACCTTCTGCTTGATTCGGTCGTTTGTATGTGAAAACGAAAGAACAGTTACCTGGTGAGTATTTCTATATAAACATCACCACGATATAATCGAATACAACTCAGTTTCAATTATCGTTTCGTCTAACCATTCAACCTTCTGTTCGATTCAGTCGCTAGTATGTGTAACGGAAGAACAGTTACCTGGTAAGTATAACTATATAAACATAATCGAATACAACCCAGATACGATGATTGTTCAATCTATCCATTTGACCTTTTGCTCGATTCGGTCGCTTGTATGTAAAACGGAAGAACAGTTACCTGGTGAGTATTGCTATATAAACATCATCACGATATCATCGAATACAACTCAGAAACAATTATCGTTTTGTCTAACCATTTAACCTTCTGTTCGATTCAGTCGCTAGTATGTGTAACGGAAGTACCGTCACCTGGTAAGTATCACTATATATACAGTATTGCGATATAATCGGATACCACCCAGATACATTGATTGTTCAGACTATCCATTCAACTTTCTGTTCGTTTCGGTCGCTCGTATGTGAAACGGGAATACCGTCACCTAGTGTGTATAACTATATACACAGCATAACATCATAATCAAATACAACCCATATACTATCCATTCAACCTTCTGTTCGATTCGGTTGCTCGTATGTATAACGGAAGAACAGTAACCTGGTGAGTATTTCTATATAAACATCACCACGATATAATAGAATACAACTCAGTTACAATTATCGTTTCGTCTAACCATTTAACCTTCTTTTCGATTCAGTCGCTAGTATGTGTAACGGAAGAACCGTCACCTGGTATGTATCACTATATATACAGTATTGCGATATAATCGGATACCACCCTGATACATTGATTGTTCAGACTATCCATTCAACTTTCTGTTCGTTTCGGTCGCTCGTATGTGAAACGGGAATACCGTCACCTAGTGTGTATAACTATATACACAGCATAACATCATAATCGAATACAACCCATATACTATCCATTCAACCTTCTGTTCAATTCAGTCGCTCGTATGTGTAACGGAAGAACAGTTACCTGGTGAGTATACCTATATAAACATAATCGAATACAACCCAGATACGATGATTGTTCAATCTATCCATTTGACCTTCTGCTCGAATCGGTCGCTTGTATGTGAAAACGAAAGAACAGTTACCTGGTGAGTATTTCTATATAAACATCACCACGATATAATCGAATACAACTCAGTTTCAATTATCGTTTCGTCTAACCATTTAACCTTCTGTTCGATTCAGTCGCTAGTATGTGTAACGGAAGAACAGTTACCTGGTGAGTATAACTATATAAACATAATCGAATACAACCCAGATACGATGATTGTTCAATCTATCCATTTGACCTTCTGCTCGAATCGGTCGCTTGTATGTGAAAACGAAAGAACAGTTACCTGGTGAGTATTTCTATATAAACATCACCACGATATAATCGAATAAAACTCAGATACAATTATCGTTTAGTCTAACCATTTAACCTTCTGTTCGATTCAGTCGCAAGTATGTGTAACGGAAGAACAGTTACCTGGTGAGTATAACTATATAAACATTATCGAATACAACCCAGATACGATGATTGTTCAATCTATCTATTCAACCTCCTGCTCGATTCGGTCGCTTGTATGTAAAACGGAATAACAGTTACCTGGTGAGTATTGCTATATAAACTTCATCACGATATCGAATACAACTCAGATACAATTATCGTTTTGTCTAACCATTTAACCTTCTGTTCGATTCAGTCGCTAGTATGTGTAACGGAAGTACCGTCACCTGGTAAGTATCACTATATATACAGTATTGCGATATAATCGGATACCACCCAGATACATTGACTGTTCAGACTATCCATTCAACTTTCTGTTCGTTTCGGTCGCTCGTATGTGAAACGGGAATACCGTCACCTAGTGTGTATAACTATATACACAGCATAACATCATAATCGAATACAACCCATATACTATCCATTCAACCTTCTGTTCGATTCGGTTGCTCGTATGTATAACGGAAGAACAGTAACCTGGTGAGTATTTCTATATAAACATCACCACGATATAATAGAATACAACTCAGTTTCAATTATCGTTTCGTCTAACCATTTAACCTTCTGTTCGATTCAGTCGCTAGTATGTGTAACGGAAGAACAGTTACCTGGTGATTATAACTATATAAACATAATCGAATACAACCCAGATACGATGATTGTTCAATCTATCCATTTTACCTTCTGCTCGATTCGGTCGCTTGTATGTGAAAAAGAAAGAACAGTAACCTGGTGAGTATTTCTATATAAACATCACCACGATATAATAGAATACAACTCAGTTACAATTATCGTTTCGTCTAACCATTTAACCTTCTGTTCGATTCAGTCGCTAGTATGTGTAACGGAAGTACCGTCACCTGGTTAGTATCACTATATGTACAGTATTGCGATATAATCGGATATCACCCAGATACATTGATTGTTCAGACTATCCATTCAACTTTCTGTTCGTTTCGGTCGCTCGTATGTAAAACGGGAATACCGTCACCTAGTGTGTATAACTATATACACAGCATAACATCATAATCGAATACAACCCATATACTATCCATTCAACCTTCTGTTTGATTCGGTTGCTCGTATGTATAACGGAAGAACAGTAACCTGGTGAGTATTTCTATATTAACATCACCACGATATAATAGAATACAACTCAGTTACAATTATCGTTTCGTATAACCATTTAACCTTCTGTTCGATTCAGTCGCTAGTATGTGTAACGGAAGTACCGTCACCTGGTATGTATCACTATATATACAGTATTGCGATATAATCGGATACCACCCTGATACATTGATTGTTCAGACTATCCATTCAACTTTCTGTTCGTTTCGGTCGCTCGTATGTAAAACAAGAATACCGTCACCTAGTGTGTATAACTATATACACAGCATAACATCATAATCGAATACAACCCATATACTATCCATTCAACCTTCTGTTCAATTCAGTCGCTCGTATGTGTAACGGAGGAACAGTTACCTGGTGAGTATAACTATATAAACATAATCGAATACAACCCAGATACGATGATTGTTCAATCTATCCATTTGACCTTCTGCGCGATTCGGTCGCTTGTATGTGAAAACGAAAGAACAGTTACCTGGTGAGTATTTCTATATAAACATCAACACGATAGAATCGAATACAACTCAGTTTCAATTATCGTTTCGTCTAACCATTTAACCTTCTGTTCGATTCAGTCGCTAGTATGTGTAACGGAAGAACAGTTACCTGGTGAGTATAACTATATAAACATAATCGAATACAACCCAGATACGATGATTGTTCAATCTATCCATTTGACCTTCTGCTCGATTCGGTCGCTTGTATGTGAAAACGAAAGAACAGTTACCTGGTGAGTATTTCTATATAAACATCACCACGATATAATCGAATACAACTCAGATACAATTATCGTTTCGTCTAACCATTTAACCTTCTGTTCGATTCAGTCGCTAGTATGTGTATCGGAAGTACCGTCACCTGGTAAGTATCACTATATATACAGTATTGCGATATAATCGGATACCACCCAGATACATTGATTGTTCAGACTATCCATTCAACTTTCTGTTCGTTTCGGTCGCTCGTATGTGAAACGGGAATACCGTCACCTAGTGTGTATAACTATATACACAGCATAACATCAAAATCGAATACAACCCATATACTTTCCATTCAACCTTCTGTTCGATTCGGTTGCTCGTATGTATAACGGAAGAACAGTAACCTGGTGAGTATTTCTATATAAACATCACCACGATATAATAGAATACAACTCAGTTTCAATTATCGTTTCGTCCAACCATTCAACCTTCTGTTCGATTCAGTCGCTAGTATGTGTAACGGAAGAACAGTTACCTGGTGAGTTTAACTATATAAACATAATCGAATACAACCCAGATACGATGATTGTTCAATCTATCCATTTGACCTTCTTCTCGATTCGGTCGCTTGTATGTGAAAACGAAAGAACAGTAACCTGGTGAGTATTTCTATATAAACATCAACACGATATAATAGAATACAACTCAGTTACAATTATCGTTTTGTCTAACCATTTAACCTTCTGTTCGATTCAGTCGCTAGTATGTGTAACGGAAGTACCGTCACCTGGTTAGTATCACTATATATACAGTATTGCGATATAATCGGATACCACCCAGATACATTGATTGTTCAGACTATCCATTCAACTTTCTGTTCGTTTCGGTCGCTCGTATGTAAAACGGGAATACCGACCGTCACCCAGTGTGTATAACTATATACACAGCATAACATCATAATCGAATACAACCCATATACTATCCATTCAACCTTCTGTTCGATTCGGTTGCTCGTATGTATAACGGAAGAACAATAACCTGGTGAGTATTTCTATATTAACATCACCACGATATAATAGAATACAACTCAGTTACAATTATCGTTTCGTCTAACCATTTAACCTTCTGTTCGATTCAGTCGCTAGTATGTGTAACGGAAGTACCGTCACCTGGTTAGTATCACTATATGTACAGTATTGCGATATAATCGGATATCACCCAGATACATTGATTGTTCAGACTATCCATTCAACTTTCTGTTCGTTTCGGTCGCTCGTATGTAAAACGGGAATACCGTCACCTAGTGTGTATAACTATATACACAGCATAACATCATAATCGAATACAACCCATATACTATCCATTCAACCTTCTGTTTGATTCGGTTGCTCGTATGTATAACGGAAGAACAGTAACCTGGTGAGTATTTCTATATTAACATCACCACGATATAATAGAATACAACTCAGTTACAATTATCGTTTCGTATAACCATTTAACCTTCTGTTCGATTCAGTCGCTAGTATGTGTAACGGAAGTACCGTCACCTGGTATGTATCACTATATATACAGTATTGCGATATAATCGGATACCACCCTGATACATTGATTGTTCAGACTATCCATTCAACTTTCTGTTCGTTTCGGTCGCTCGTATGTAAAACAAGAATACCGTCACCTAGTGTGTATAACTATATACACAGCATAACATCATAATCGAATACAACCCATATACTATCCATTCAACCTTCTGTTCAATTCAGTCGCTCGTATGTGTAACGGAAGAACAGTTACCTGGTGAGTATAACTATATAAACATAATCGAATACAACCCAGATACGATGATTGTTCAATCTATCCATTTGACCTTCTGCGCGATTCGGTCGCTTGTATGTGAAAACGAAAGAACAGTTACCTGGTGAGTATTTCTATATAAACATCAACACGATAGAATCGAATACAACTCAGTTTCAATTATCGTTTCGTCTAACCATTTAACCTTCTGTTCGATTCAGTCGCTAGTATGTGTAACGGAAGAACAGTTACCTGGTGAGTATAACTATATAAACATAATCGAATACAACCCAGATACGATGATTGTTCAATCTATCCATTTGACCTTCTGCTCGATTCGGTCGCTTGTATGTGAAAACGAAAGAACAGTTACCTGGTGAGTATTTCTATATAAACATCACCACGATATAATCGAATACAACTCAGATACAATTATCGTTTCGTCTAACCATTTAACCTTCTGTTCGATTCAGTCGCTAGTATGTGTAACGGAAGTACCGTCACCTGGTAAGTATCACTATATATACAGTATTGCGATATAATCGGATACCACCCAGATACATTGATTGTTCAGACTATCCATTCAACTTTCTGTTCGTTTCGGTCGCTCGTATGTGAAACGGGAATACCGTCACCTAGTGTGTATAACTATATACACAGCATAACATCAAAATCGAATACAACCCATATACTTTCCATTCAACCTTCTGTTCGATTCGGTTGCTCGTATGTATAACGGAAGAACAGTAACCTGGTGAGTATTTCTATATAAACATCACCACGATATAATAGAATACAACTCAGTTTCAATTATCGTTTCGTCCAACCATTCAACCTTCTGTTCGATTCAGTCGCTAGTATGTGTAACGGAAGAACAGTTACCTGGTGAGTTTAACTATATAAACATAATCGAATACAACCCAGATACGATGATTGTTCAATCTATCCATTTGACCTTCTTCTCGATTCGGTCGCTTGTATGTGAAAACGAAAGAACAGTAACCTGGTGAGTATTTCTATATAAACATCAACACGATATAATAGAATACAACTCAGTTACAATTATCGTTTTGTCTAACCATTTAACCTTCTGTTCGATTCAGTCGCTAGTATGTGTAACGGAAGTACCGTCACCTGGTTAGTATCACTATATATACAGTATTGCGATATAATCGGATACCACCCAGATACATTGATTGTTCAGACTATCCATTCAACTTTCTGTTCGTTTCGGTCGCTCGTATGTAAAACGGGAATACCGTCACCCAGTGTGTATAACTATATACACAGCATAACATCATAATCGAATACAACCCATATACTATCCATTCAACCTTCTGTTCGATTCGGTTGCTCGTATGTATAACGGAAGAACAATAACCTGGTGAGTATTTCTATATTAACATCACCACGATATAATAGAATACAACTCAGTTACAATTATCGTTTCGTCTAACCATTTAACCTTCTGTTCGATTCAGTCGCTAGTATGTGTACCGTCACCTGGTATGTATCACTATATATACAGTATTGCGATATAATCGGATACCACCCTGATACATTGATTGTTCAGACTATCCATTCAACTTTCTGTTCGTTTCGGTCGCTCGTATGTAAAACAAGAATACCGTCACCTAGTGTGTATAACTATATACACAGCATAACATCATAATCGAATACAACCCATATACTATCCATTCAACCTTCTGTTCAATTCAGTCGCTCGTATGTGTAACGGAAGAACAGTTACCTGGTGAGTATAACTATATAAACATAATCGAATACAACCCAGATACGATGATTGTTCAATCTATCCATTTGACCTTCTGCTCAATTCGGTCGCTTGTATGTGAAAACGAAAGAACAGTTACCTGGTGAGTATTTCTATATAAACATCACCACGATATAATCGAATACAACTCAGTTTCAATTATCGTTTCGTCTAACCATTTAACCTTCTGTTCGATTCAGTCGCTAGTATGTGTAACGGAAGAACAGTTACCTGGTGAGTATAACTATATAAACATAATCGAATACAACCCAGATACGATGATTGTTCAATCTATCCATTTGACCTTCTGCTCGAATCGGTCGCTTGTATGTGAAAACGAAAGAACAGTTACCTGGTGAGTATTTCTATATAAACATCACCACGATATAATCGAATAAAACTCAGATACAATTATCGTTTAGTCTAACCATTTAACCTTCTGTTCGATTCAGTCGCTAGTATATGTAACGGAAAAACAGTTACCTGGTGAGTATAACTATATAAACATTATCGAATACAACCCAGATACGATGATTGTTCAATCTATCTATTCAACCTCCTGCTCGATTCGGTCGCTTGTATGTAAAACGGAATAACAGTTACCTGGTGAGTATTGCTATATAAACTTCATCACGATATCATCGAATACAACTCAGATACAATTATCGTTTTGTCTAACCATTTAACCTTCTGTTCGATTCAGTCGCTAGTATGTGTAACGGAAGTACCGTCACCTGGTAAGTATCACTATATATACAGTATTGCGATATAATCGGATACCACCCAGATGCATTGATTGTTCAGACTATCCATTCAACTTTCTGTTCGTTTCGGTCGCTCGTATGTGAAACGGGAATACCGTCACCTAGTGTGTATAACTATATACACAGCATAACATCATAATCGAATACAACCCATATACTATCCATTCAACCTTCTGTTCGATTCGGTTGCTCGTATGTATAACGGAAGAACAGTAACCTGGTGAGTATTTCTATATAAACATCACCACGATATAATAGAATACAACTCAGTTTCAATTATCGTTTCGTCTAACCATTTAACCTTTTGTTCGATTCAGTCGCTAGTATGTGTAACGGAAGAACAGTTACCTGGTGATTATAACTATATAAACATAATCGAATACAACCCAGATACGATGATTGTTCAATCTATCCATTTTACCTTCTGCTCGATTCGGTCGCTTGTATGTGAAAAAGAAAGAACAGTAACCTGGTGAGTATTTCTATATAAACATCACCACGATATAATAGAATACAACTCAGTTACAATTATCGTTTCGTCTAACCATTTAACCTTCTGTTCGATTCAGTCGCTAGTATGTGTAACGGAAGTACCGTCACCTGGTTAGTATCACTATATGTACAGTATTGCGATATAATCGGATATCACCCAGATACATTGATTGTTCAGACTATCCATTCAACTCTCTGTTCGTTTCGGTCGCTCGTATGTAAAACGTGAATACCGTCACCTAGTGTGTATAACTATATACACAGCATAACATCATAATCGAATACAACCCATATACTATCAATTCAACCTTCTGTTCGATTCGGTTGCTCGTATGTATAACGGAAGAACATTAACCTGGTGAGTATTTCTATATTAACATCACCACGATATAATAGAATACAACTCAGTTACAATTATCGTTTCGTATAACCATTTAACCTTCTGTTCGATTCAGTCGCTAGTATGTGTAACGGAAGTACCGTCACCTGGTATGTATCACTATATATACAGTATTGCGATATAATCGGATACCACCCTGATACATTGATTGTTCAGACTATCCATTCAACTTTCTGTTCGTTTCGGTCGCTCGTATGTAAAACAAGAATACCGTCACCTAGTGTGTATAACTATATACACAGCATAACATCATAATCGAATACAACCCATATACTATCCATTCAACCTTCTGTTCAATTCAGTCGCTCGTATGTGTAACGGAAGAACAGTTACCTGGTGAGTATAACTATATAAACATAATCGAATACAACCCAGATACGATGATTGTTCAATCTATCCATTTGACCTTCTGCGCGATTCGGTCGCTTGTTTGTGAAAACGAAAGAACAGTTACCTGGTGAGTATTTCTATATAAACATCAACACGATATAATCGAATACAACTCAGTTTCAATTATCGTTTCGTCTAACCATTTAACCTTCTGTTCGATTCAGTCGCTAGTATGTGTAACGGAAGAACAGTTACCTGGTAAGTATCACTATATATACAGTATTGCGATATAATCGGATACCACCCAGATACATTGATTGTTTAGACTATCCATTCAACTTTCTGTTCGTTTCGGTCGCTCGTATGTGAAACGGGAATACCGTCACCTAGTGTGTATAACTATATACACAGCATAACATCAAAATCGAATACAACCCATATACTTTCCATTCAACCTTCTGTTCGATTCGGTTGCTCGTATGTATAACGGAAGAACAGTAACCTGGTGAGTATTTCTATATAAACATCACCACGATATAATAGAATACAACTCAGTTACAATTATCGTTTTGTCTAACCATTTAACCTTCTGTTCGATTCAGTCGCTAGTATGTGTAACGGAAGTACCGTCACCTGGTTAGTATCACTATATATACAGTATTGCGATATAATCGGATACCACCCAGATACATTGATTGTTCAGACTATCCATTCAACTTTCTGTTCGTTTCGGTCGCTCGTATGTAAAACGGGAATACCGTCACCCAGTGTGTATAACTATATACACAGCATAACATCATAATCGAATACAACCCATATACTATCCATTCAACCTTCTGTTCGATTCGGATGCTCGTATGTATAACGGAAGAACAGTTACCTGGTAAGTATAACTATATAAACATAATCGAATACAACCCAGATACGATGATTGTTCAATCTATCCATTTGACCTTCTGCTCGAATCGGTCGCTTGTATGTGAAAACGAAAGAACAGTTACCTGGTGAGTATTTCTATATAAACATCACCACGATATAATCGAATAAAACTCAGATACAATTATCGTTTAGTCTAACCATTTAACCTTCTGTTCGATTCAGTCGCTAGTATGTGTAACGGAAGAACAGTTACCTGGTGAGTATAACTATATAAACATTATCGAATACAACCCAGATACGATGATTGTTCAATCTATCTATTCAACCTCCTGCTCGATTCGGTCGCTTGTATGTAAAACGGAATAACAGTTACCTGGTGATTGCTATATAAACTTCATCACGATATCATCGAATACAACTCAGATACAATTATCGTTTTGTCTAACCATTTAACCTTCTGTTCGATTCAGTCGCTAGTATGTGTAACGGAAGTACCGTCACCTGGTAAGTATCACTATATATACAGTATTGCGATATAATCGGATACCACCCAGATACATTGATTGTTCAGACTATCCATTCAACTTTCTGTTCGTTTCGGTCACTCGTATGTGAAACGGGAATACCGTCACCTAGTGTGTATAACTATATACACAGTTGTGAAGAAAAGTTTCGGACTTCCATTGTCTAAAGGTATGAAGATTTGAATCCTGAGAAAAGAAAAGATGAGTTATGCTGAAAAAACGAAATAAGTGATGAATAAAAATTAACTATTTTATCGAATCAAGAAGATTCGAGTATCAAAAAATCAGGTTAGTATTAGTGTTAGTATATATAAAGTCGAAAAATGTAGATTTAAATGGGAGTTTAACTAGTCGATGAGCCTGAAAATAAGAAAAAATTGAATCAGAAATCAATAGCCTGAAGAAAGAAAAGTTGAATTAGAAATCAATAGCCTGAAAAAAGAAAAGAAAAGTTGAATTGGAAATCAATAGCCTGAAAAAAGAAAAGTTGAATTAAAAATTAAAATAAAATGAATGAATAAAGAATTAAAATTATGAGAAAGATTCAAATCGAGTTTGTCACGACGTTTCGATTGTGTGTATCTACAATCGTCTTCAGGTGAGAACTAACAAAGTCCTGGGATACGGGGGTATTTATAGGTCAGCTATGGCTATATATACACAGCATAACATCATAATCGAATACAACCCATATACTATCCATTCAACCTTCTGTTCGATTCGGTTGCTCGTATGTATAACGGAAGAACAGTAACCTGGTGAGTATTTCTATATAAACATCACCACGATATAATAGAATACAACTCAGTTTCAATTATCGTTTCGTCTAACCATTTAACCTTCTGTTCGATTCAGTCGCTAGTATGTGTAACGGAAGAACAGTTACCTGGTGATTATAACTTTATAAACATAATCGAATACAACCCAGATACGATGATTGTTCAATCTATCCATTTTACCTTCTGCTCGATTCGGTCGCTTGTATGTGAAAAGGAAAGAACAGTAACCTGGTGAGTATTTCTATATGAACATCACCACGATATAATAGAATACAACTCAGTTACAATTATCGTTTCGTCTAACCATTTAACCTTCTGTTCGATTCAGTCGCTAGTATGTGTAACGGAAGTACCGTCACCTGGTTAGTATCACTATATGTACAGTATTGCGATATAATCGGATACCACCCTGATACATTGATTGTTCAGACTATCCATTCAATTTTCTGTTTGTTTCGGTCGCTCGTATGTAAAACAAGAATACCGTCACCTAGTGTGTATAACTATATACACAGCATAACATCATAATCGAATACAACCCATATACTATCCATTCAACCTTCTGTTCAATTCAGTCGCTCGTATGTGTAACGGAAGAACAGTTACCTGGTGAGTATAACTATATAAACATAATCGAATACAACCCAGATACGATGATTGTTCAATCTATCCATTTGACCTTCTGCTCGATTCGGTCGCTTGTATGTGAAAACGAAAGAACAGTTACCTGGTGAGTATTTCTATATAAACATCACCACGATATAATCGAATACAACTCAGTTTCAATTATCGTTTCGTCTAACCATTTAACCTTCTGTTCGATTCAGTCGCTAGTATGTGTAACGGAAGAACAGTTACCTGGTGAGTATAACTATATAAACTTAATCGAATACAACCCAGATACGATGATTGTTCAATCTATCCATTTGACCTTCTGCTCGAATCGGTCGCTTGTATGTGAAAACGAAAGAACAGTTACCTGGTGAGTATTTCTATATAAACATCACCACGATATAATCGAATAAAACTCAGATACTATTATCGTTTAGTCTAACCATTTAACCTTCTGTTCGATTCAGTCGCTAGTATGTGTAACGGAAGAACAGTTACCTGGTGAGTATAACTATATAAACATTATCGAATACAACCCAGATACGATGATTGTTCAATCTATCTATTCAACCTCCTGCTCGATTCGGTCGCTTGTATGTAAAACGGAATAACAGTTACCTGGTGAGTATTGCTATATAAACTTCATCACGATATCATCGAATACAACTCAGATACAATTATCGTTTTGTCTAACCATTTAACCTTCTGTTCGATTCAGTCGCTAGTATGTGTAACGGAAGTACCGTCACCTGGTAAGTATCACTATATATACAGTATTGCGATATAATCGGATACCACCCAGATACATTGATTGTTCAGACTATCCATTCAACTTTCTGTTCGTTTCGGTCGCTCGTATGTGAAACGGGAATACCGTCACCTAGTGTGTATAACTATATACACAGCATAACATCATAATCGAATACAACCCATATACTATCCATTCAACCTTCTGTTCGATTCGGTTGCTCGTATGTATAACGGAAGAACAGTAACCTGGTGAGTATTTCTATATAAACATCACCACGATATAATAGAATAAAACTCAGTTTCAATTATCGTTTCGTCTAACCATTTAACCTTCTGTTCGATTCAGTCGCTAGTATGTGTAACGGAAGAACAGTTACCTGGTATGTATCACTATATATACAGTATTGCGATATAATCGGATACCACCCTGATACATTGATTGTTCAGACTATCCATTCAACTTTCTGTTCGTTTCGGTCGCTCGTATGTAAAACAAGAATACCGTCACCTAGTGTGTATAACTATATACACAGCATAACATCATAATCGAATACAACCCATATACTATCCATTCAACCTTCTGTTCAATTCAGTCGCTCGTATGTGTAACGGAAGAACAGTTACCTGGTGAGTATAACTATATAAACATAATCGAATACAACCCAGATACGATGATTGTTCAATCTATCCATTTGACCTTCTGCGCGATTCGGTCGCTTGTATGTGAAAACGAAAGAACAGTTACCTGGTGAGTATTTCTATATAAACATCAACACGATATAATCGAATACAACTCAGTTTCAATTATCGTTTCGTCTAACCATTTAACCTTCTGTTCGATTCAGTCGCTAGTATGTGTAACGGAAGAACAGTTACCTGGTAAGTATCACTATATATACAGTATTGCGATATAATCGGATACCACCCAGATACATTGATTGTTCAGACTATCCATTCAACTTTCTGTTCGTTTCGGTCGCTCGTATGTGAAACGGGAATACCGTCACCTAGTGTGTATAACTATATACACAGCATAACATCAAAATCGAATACAACCCATATACTTTCCATTCAACCTTCTGTTCGATTCGGTCGCTTGTATGTGAAAACGAAAGAACAGTTACCTGGTGAGTATTTCTATATAAACATCACCACGATATAATCGAATACAACTCAGTTTCAATTATCGTTTCGTCTAACCATTTAACCTTCTGTTCGATTCAGTCGCTAGTATGTGTAACGGAAGAACAGTTACCTGGTGAGTTTAACTATATAAACATAATCGAATACAACCCAGATACGATGATTGTTCAATCTATCCATTTGACCTTCTTCTCGATTCGGTCGCTTGTATGTGAAAACGAAAGAACAGTAACCTGGTGAGTATTTCTATATAAACATCAACACGATATAATAGAATACAACTCAGTTACAATTATCGTTTTGTCTAACCATTTAACCTTCTGTTCGATTCAGTCGCTAGTATGTGTAACGGAAGTACCGTCACCTGGTTAGTATCACTGTATATACAGTATTGCGATATAATCGGATACCACCCAGATACATTGATTGTTCAGACTATCCATTCAACTTTCTGTTCGTTTCGGTCGCTCGTATGTAAAACGGGAATACCGTCACCCAGTGTGTATAACTATATACACAGCATAACATCATAATCGAATACAACCCATATACTATCCATTCAACCTTCTGTTCGATTCGGTTGCTCGTATGTATAACGGAAGAACAGTAACCTGGTGAGTATTTCTATATAAACATCACCACGATATAATAGAATACAACTCAGTTACAATTATCGTTTCGTCTAACCATTTAACCTTCTGTTCGATTCAGTCGCTAGTATGTGTAACGGAAGTACCGTCACCTGGTATGTATCACTATATATACAGTATTGCGATATAATCGGATACCACCCTGATACATTGATTGTTCAGACTATCCATTCAACTTTCTGTTCGTTTCGGTCGCTCGTATGTAAAACAAGAATACCGTCACCTAGTGTGTATAACTATATACACAGCATAACATCATAATCGAATACAACCCATATACTATCCATTCAACCTTCTGTTCAATTCAGTCGCTCGTATGTGTAACGGAAGAACAGTTACCTGGTAAGTATAACTATATAAACATAATCGAATACAACCCCGATACGATGATTGTTCAATCTATCCATTTGACCTTCTGCTCGATTCGGTCGCTTGTATGTGAAAACGAAAGAACAGTTACCTGGTGAGTATTTCTATATAAACATCACCACGATATAATCGAATACAACTCAGATACAATTATCGTTTCGTCTAACCATTTAACCTTCTGTTCGATTCAGTCGCTAGTATGTGTAACGGAAGAACAGTTACCTGGTGAGTATAACTATATAAACATTATCGAATACAACCCAGATACGATGATTGTTCAATCTATCTATTCAACCTCCTGCTCGATTCGGTCGCTTGTATGTAAAACGGAAGAACAGTTACCTGGTGAGTATTGCTATATAAACATCATCACGATATCATCGAATACAACTCAGATACAATTATCGTTTTGTCTAACTATTTAACCTTCTGTTCGATTCAGTCGCTAGTATGTGTAACGGAAGTACCGTCACCTGGTAAGTATCACTATATATACAGTATTGCGATATAATCGGATACCACCCAGATACATTGATTGTTCAGACTATCCATTCAACTTTCTGTTCGTTTCGGTCGCTCGTATGTGAAACGGGAATACCGTCACCTAGTGTGTATAACTATATACACAGCATAACATCATAATCAAATACAACCCATATACTATCCATTCAACCTTCTGTTCGATTCGGTTGCTCGTATGTATAACGGAAGAACAGTAACCTGGTGAGTATTTCTATATAAACATCACCACGATATAATAGAATACAACTCAGTTTCAATTATCGTTTCGTCTAACCATTTAACCTTCTGTTCGATTCAGTCGCTAGTATGTGTAACGGAAGAACAGTTACCTGGTGAGTATAACTATATAAACATAATCGAATACAACCCAGTTACGATGATTGTTCAATCTATCCATTTGACCTTCTGCTCGATTCGGTCGCTTGTATGTGAAAACGAAAGAACAGTAACCTGGTGAGTATTTCTATATAAACATCACCACGATATAATAGAATACAACTCAGTTACAATTATCGTTTCGTCTAACCATTTAACCTTCTGTTCGATTCAGTCGCTAGTATGTGTAACGGAAGTACCGTCACCTGGTTAGTATCACTATATATACAGTATTGCGATATAATCGGATACCACCCAGATACATTGATTGTTCAGACAATCCATTCAACTTTCTGTTCGTTTCGGTCGCTCGTATGTGAAACGGGAATACCGTCACCTAGTGTGTATAACTATATACACAGCATAACATCATAATCGAATACAACCCATATACTATCCATTCAACCTTCTGTTCGATTCGGTTGCTCGTATGTATAACGGAAGAACAGTAACCTGGTGAGTATTTCTATATAAACATCACCACGATATAATAGAATAAAACTCAGTTTCAATTATCGTTTCGTCTAACCATTTAACCTTCTGTTCGATTCAGTCGCTAGTATTTGTAACGGAAGAACAGTTACCTGGTGATTATAACTATATAAACATAATCGAATACAACCCAGATACGATGATTTTTCAATCTATCCATTTTACCTTCTGCTCGATTCGGTCGCTTGTATGTGAAAAGGAAAGAACAGTAACCTGGTGAGTATTTCTATATAAACATCACCACGATATAATAGAATACAACTCAGTTACAATTATCGTTTCGTCTAAACATTTAACCTTCTGTTCGATTCAGTCGCTAGTATGTGTAACGGAAGTACCGTCACCTGGTTAGTATCACTATATGTACAGTATTGCGATATAATCGGATATCACCCAGATACATTGATTGTTCAGACTATCCATTCAACTTTCTGTTCGTTTCGGTCGCTCGTATGTAAAACGGGAATACCGTCACCTAGTGTGTATAACTATATACACAGCATAACATCATAATCGAATACAACCCATATACTATCCATTCAACCTTCTGTTCGATTCGGTTGCTCGTATGTATAACGGAAGAACAGTAACCTGGTGAGTATTTCTATATTAACATCACCACGATATAATAGAATACAACTCAGTTACAATTATCGTTTCGTATAACCATTTAACCTTCTGTTCGATTCAGTCGCTAGTATGTGTAACGGAAGTACCGTCACCTGGTATGTATCACTATATATACAGTATTGCGATATAATCGGATACCACCCTGATACATTGATTGTTCAGACTATCCATTCAACTTTCTGTTCGTTTCGGTCGCTCGTATGTAAAACAAGAATACCGTCACCTAGTGTGTATAACTATATACACAGCATAACATCATAATCGAATACAACCCATATACTATCCATTCAACCTTCTGTTCAATTCAGTCGCTCGTATGTGTAACGGAAGAACAGTTACCTGGTGAGTATAACTATATAAACATAATCGAATACAACCCAGATACGATGATTGTTCAATCTATCCATTTGACCTTCTGCGCGATTCGGTCGCTTGTATGTGAAAACGAAAGAACAGTTACCTGGTGAGTATTTCTATATAAACATCAACACGATATAATCGAATACAACTCAGTTTCAATTATCGTTTCGTCTAACCATTTAACCTTCTGTTCGATTCAGTCGCTAGTATGTGTAACGAAAGAACAGTTACCTGGTAAGTATCACTATATATACAGTATTGCGATATAATCGGATACCACCCAGATACATTGATTGTTCAGACTATCCATTCAACTTTCTGTTCGTTTCGGTCGCTCGTATGTGAAACGGGAATACCGTCACCTAGTGTGTATAACTATATACACAGCATAACATCAAAATCGAATACAACCCATATACTTTCCATTCAACCTTCTGTTCGATTCGGTCGCTTGTATGTGAAAACGAAAGAACAGTTACCTGGTGAGTATTTCTATATAAACATCACCACGATATAATCGAATACAACTCAGTTTCAATTATCGTTTCGTCTAACCATTTAACCTTCTGTTCGATTCAGTCGCTAGTATGTGTAACGGAAGAACAGTTACCTGGTGAGTTTAACTATATAAACATAATCGAATACAACCCAGATACGATGATTGTTCAATCTATCCATTTGACCTTCTTCTCGATTCGGTCGCTTGTATGTGAAAACGAAAGAACAGTAACCTGGTGAGTATTTCTATATAAACATCAACACGATATAATAGAATACAACTCAGTTACAATTATCGTTTTGTCTAACCATTTAACCTTCTGTTCGATTCAGTCGCTAGTATGTGTAACGGAAGTACCGTCACCTGGTTAGTATCACTGTATATACAGTATTGCGATATAATCGGATACCACCCAGATACATTGATTGTTCAGACTATCCATTCAACTTTCTGTTCGTTTCGGTCGCTCGTATGTAAAACGGGAATACCGTCACCCAGTGTGTATAACTATATACACAGCATAACATCATAATCGAATACAACCCATATACTATCCATTCAACCTTCTGTTCGATTCGGTTGCTCGTATGTATAACGGAAGAACAGTAACCTGGTGAGTATTTCTATATAAACATCACCACGATATAATAGAATACAACTCAGTTACAATTATCGTTTCGTCTAACCATTTAACCTTCTGTTCGATTCAGTCGCTAGTATGTGTAACGGAAGTACCGTCACCTGGTATGTATCACTATATATACAGTATTGCGATATAATCGGATACCACCCTGATACATTGATTGTTCAGACTATCCATTCAACTTTCTGTTCGTTTCGGTCGCTCGTATGTAAAACAAGAATACCGTCACCTAGTGTGTATAACTATATACACAGCATAACATCATAATCGAATACAACCCATATACTATCCATTCAACCTTCTGTTCAATTCAGTCGCTCGTATGTGTAACGGAAGAACAGTTACCTGGTAAGTATAACTATATAAACATAATCGAATACAACCCCGATACGATGATTGTTCAATCTATCTATTCAACCTCCTGCTCGATTCGGTCGCTTGTATGTAAAACGGAAGAACAGTTACCTGGTGAGTATAACTATATAAACATTATCGAATACAACCCAGATACGATGATTGTTCAATCTATCTATTCAACCTCCTGCTCGATTCGGTCGCTTGTATGTAAAACGGAAGAACAGTTACCTGGTGAGTATTGCTATATAAACATCATCACGATATCATCGAATACAACTCAGATACAATTATCGTTTTGTCTAACCATTTAACCTTCTGTTCGATTCAGTCGCTAGTATGTGTAACGGAAGTACCGTCACCTGGTAAGTATCACTATATATACAGTATTGCGATATAATCGGATACCACCCAGATACATTGATTGTTCAGACTATCCATTCAACTTTCTGTTCGTTTCGGTCGCTCGTATGTGAAACGGGAATACCGTCACCTAGTGTGTATAACTATATACACAGCATAACATCATAATCAAATACAACCCATATACTATCCATTCAACCTTCTGTTCGATTCGGTTGCTCGTATGTATAACGGAAGAACAGTAACCTGGTGAGTATTTCTATATAAACATCACCACGATATAATAGAATACAACTCAGTTTCAATTATCGTTTCGTCTAACCATTTAACCTTCTGTTCGATTCAGTCGCTAGTATGTGTAACGGAAGAACAGTTACCTGGTGAGTATAACTATATAAACATAATCGAATACAACCCAGATACGATGATTGTTCAATCTATCCATTTGACCTTCTGCTCGATTCGGTCGCTTGTATGTGAAAACGAAAGAACAGTAACCTGGTGAGTATTTCTATATAAACATCACCACGATATAATAGAATACAACTCAGTTACAATTATCGTTTCGTCTAACCATTTAACCTTCTGTTCGATTCAGTCGCTAGTATGTGTAACGGAAGTACCGTCACCTGGTTAGTATCACTATATATACAGTATTGCGATGTAATCGGATACCACCCAGATACATTGATTGTTCAGACTATCCATTCAACTTTATGTTCGTTTCGGTCGCTCGTATGTAAAACGGGAATACCGTCACCTAGTGTGTATAACTATATACACAGCATAACATCATAATCGAATACAAACCATATACAATCCATTCAACCATCTGTTCGATTCGGTTGCTCGTATGTATAACGGAAGAACAGTAACCTGGTGAGTATTTCTATATAAACATCACCACGATATAATAGAATACAACTCAGTTACAATTATCGTTTCGTCTAACCATTTATCCTTTTGTTCGATTCAGTCGCTAGTATGTGTAACGGAAGTACCGTCACCTGGTATGTATCACTATATATACAGTATTGCGATATAATCGGATACCACCCTGATACATTGATTGTTCAGACTATCCATTCAACTTTCTGTTCGTTTCGGTCGCTCGTATGTAAATCAAGAATACCGTCACCTAGTGTGTATAACTATATACACAGCATAACATCATAATCGAATACAACGCATATACTATCCATTCAACCTTCTGTTCAATTCAGTCGCTCGTATGTGTAACGGAAGAACAGTTACCTGGTTTGTATAACTATATAAACATAATCGAATACAACCCAGATACGATGATTGTTCAATCTATCCATTTGACCTTCTGCTCGATTCGGTCGCTTGTATGTGAAAACGAAAGAACAGTTACCTGGTGAGTATTTCTATATAAACATCACCACGATATAATCGAATACAACTCAGTTTCAATTATCGTTTCGTCTAACCATTTAACCTTCTGTTCGATTCAGTCGCTAGTATGTGTAACGGAAGAACAGTTACCTGGTGAGTATAACTATATAAACATAATCGAATACAACCCAGATACGATGATTGTTCAATCTATCCATTTGACCTTCTGCTCGATTCGGTCGCTTGTATGTGAAAACGAAAGAAAAGTTACCTGGTGAGTATTTCTATATAAACATCACCACGATATAATCGAATACAACTCAGATACAATTATGGTTTCGTCTAACCATTCAACCTTCTGTTCGATTTAGTCGCTAGTATGTGTAACGGAAGAACAGTTACCTGGTGAGTTTAACTATATAAACATAATCGAATATAACCCAGATACGATGATTGTTCAATCTATCCATTTGACCTTCTGCTCGATTCGGTCGCTTGTATGTGAAAACGAAAGAACAGTACCCTGGTGAGTATTTCTATATAAACATCACCACGATATAATAGAATACAACTCAGTTACAATTATCGTTTCGTCTAACCATTTAACCTTCTGTTCGATTCAGTCGCTAGTATGTGTAACGGAAGTACCGTCACCTGGTTAGTATCACTATATATACAGTATTGCGATATAATCGGATACCGCCCAGATACATTGATTGTTCAGACTATCCATTCAACTTTCTGTTCGTTTCGGTCGCTCGTATGTGAAACGGGAATACCGTCACCTAGTGTGTATAACTATATACACAGCATAACATCATAATCGAATACAACCCATATACTATCCATTCAAACTTCTGTTCGATTCGGTTGCTCGTATGTATAACGGAAGAACAGTAACCTGGTGAGTATTTCTATATAAACATCACCACGATATAATAGAATACAACTCAGTTTAAATTATCGTTTCGTCTAACCATTTAACCTTCTGTTCGATTCAGTCGCTAGTATGTGTAACGGAAGAACAGTTACCTGGTGAGTTTAACTATATAAACATAATCGAATACAACCCAGATACGATGATTGTTCAATCTATCCATTTGACCTTCTGCTCGATTCGGTCGTTTGTATGTGAAAACGAAAGAACAGTACCCTGGTGAGTATTTCTATATAAACATCACCACGATATAATAGAATACAACTCAGTTACAATTATCGTTTCGTCTAACCATTTAACCTTCTGTTCGATTCAGTCGCTAGTATGTGTAACGGAAGTACCGTCACCTGGTTAGTATCACTATATATACAGTATTGCGATATAATCGGATACCACCCAGATACATTGATTGTTCAGACTATCCATTCAACTTTCTGTTCGTTTCGGTCGCTCGTATGTAAAACGGGAATACCGTCACCTAGTGTGTATAACTATATACACAGCATAACATCATAATCGAATACAACCCATATACTATCCATTCAACCTTCTGTTCGATTCGGTTGCTCGTATGTATAACGAAAGAATAGTAACCTGGTGAGTATTTCTATATAAACATCACCACGATATAATAGAATACAACTCAGTTACAATTATCGTTTCGTCTAACCATTTAACCTTCTGTTCGATTCATTCGCAAGTATGTGTAACGGAAGTACCGTCACCTGGTATGTATCACTATATATACAGTATTGCGATATAATCGGATACCACCCTGATACATTGATTGTTCAGACTATCCATTCAACTTCCTGTTCGTTTCGGTTGCTCGTATGTAAAACAAGAATACCGTCACCTAGTGTGTATAACTATATACACAGCATAACATCATAATCGAATACAACCCATATACTATCCATTCAACCTTCTGTTCAATTCAGTCGCTCGTATGTGTAACGGAAGAACAGTTACCTGGTGAGTATAACTATATAAACATAATCGAATACAACCCAGATACGATGATTGTTCAATCTATCCATTTGACCTTCTGCTCGATTCGGTCGCTTGTATGTGAAAACGAAAGAACAGTTACCTGGTGAGTATTTCTATATAAACATCACCACGATATAATCGAATAAAACTCAGATACAATTATCGTTTCGTCTAACCATTTAAACTTCTGTTCGATTCAGTCGCTAGTATGTGTAACGGAAGAACAGTTACCTGGTGAGTATAACTATATAAACATTATCGAATACAACCCAGATACATTGATTGTTCAGACTATCCATTCAACTTTCTGTTCGTTTCGGTCGCTCGTATGTAAAACGGGAATACCGTCACCCAGTGTGTATAACTATATACACAGCATAACATCATAATCGAATACAACCCATATACTATCCATTCAACCTTCTGTTCGATTCGGTTGCTCGTATGTATAACGGAAGAACAGTAACCTGGTGAGTATTTCTATATAAACATCACCACGATATAATAGAATACAACTCAGTTACAATTATCGTTTCGTCTAACCATTTAACCTTCTGTTCGATTCAGTCACTAGTATGTGTAACGGAAGTACCGTCACCTGGTATGTATCACTATATATACAGTATTGCGATATAATCGGATACCACCCTGATACATTGATTGTTCAGACTATCCATTCAACTTTCTGTTCGTTTCGGTCGCTCGTATGTAAAACAAGAATACCGTCACCTAGTGTGTATAACTATATACACAGCATAACATCATAATCGAATACAACCCATATACTATCCATTCAACCTTCTGTTCAATTCAGTCGCTCGTATGTATAACGGAAGAACAGTAACCTGGTGAGTATTTCTATATAAACATCACCACGATATAATAGAATACAACTCAGTTTCAATTATCGTTTCGTCTAACCATTTAACCTTCTGTTCGATTCAGTCGCTAGTATGTGTAACGGAAGAACAGTTACCTGGTGAGTATAACTATATAAACATAATCGAATACAACCCAGATACGATGATTGTTCAATCTATCCATTTGACCTTCTGCTCGATTCGGTCGCTTGTATGTGAAAACGAAAGAACAGTAACCTGGTGAGTATTTCTATATAAACATCACCACGATATAATAGAATACAACTCAGTTACAATTATCGTTTCGTCTAACCATTTAACCTTCTGTTCGATTCAGTCGCTAGTATGTGTAACGGAAGTACCGTCACCTGGTTAGTATCACTATATATACAGTATTGCGATATAATCGGATACCACCCAGATACATTGATTGTTCAGACTATCCATTCAACTTTTTGTTCGTTTCGGTCGCTCGTATGTAAAACGGGAATACCGTCACCTAGTGTGTATAACTATATACACAGCATAACATCATAATCGAATACAACCCATATACTATCCATTCAACCTTCTGTTCGATTCGGTTGCTCGTTTGTATAACGGAAGAACAGTAACCTGGTGAGTATTTCTATATAAACATCACCACGATATAATAGAATACAACTCAGTTACAATTATCGTTTCGTCTAACCATTTAACCTTCTGTTCGATTCATTCGCAAGTATGTGTAACGGAAGTACCGTCACCTGGTATGTATCACTATATATACAGTATTGCGATATAATCGGATACCACCCTGATACATTGATTGTTCAGACTATCCATTCAACTTCCTGTTCGTTTCGGTTGCTCGTATGTAAAACAAGAATACCGTCACCTAGTGTGTATAACTATATACACAGCATAACATCATAATCGAATACAACCCATATACTATCCATTCAACCTTTTGTTCAATTCAGTCGCTCGTATGTGTAACGGAAGAACAGTTACCTGGTGAGTATAACTATATAAACATAATCGAATACAACCCAGATACGATGATTGTTCAATCTATCCATTTGACCTTCTGCTCGATTCGGTCGCTTGTATGTGAAAACGAAAGAACAGTTACCTGGTGAGTATTTCTATATAAACATCACCACGATATAATCGAATAAAACTCAGATACAATTATCGTTTCGTCTAACCATTTAACCTTCTGTTCGATTCAGTCGCTAGTATGTGTAACGGAAGAACAGTTACCTGGTGAGTATAACTATATAAACATAATCGAATACAACCCAGATACGATGATTGTTCAATCTATCCATTTGACCTTCTGCTCGATTCGGTCGCTTGTATGTGAAAACGAAAGAACAGTAACCTGGTGAGTATTTCTATATAAACATCACCACGATATAATAGAATACAACTCAGTTACAATTATCGTTTCGTCTAACCATTTAACCTTCTGTTCGATTCACTCGCTAGTATGTGTAACGGAAGTACCGTCACCTGGTTAGTATCACTATATATACAGTATTGCGTTGTAATCGGATACCACCCAGATACATTGATTGTTCAGACTATCCATTCAACTTTATGTTCGTTTCGGTCGCTCGTATGTAAAACGGGAATACCGTCACCTAGTGTGTATAACTATATACACAGCATAACATCATAATCGAATACAACCCATATACAATCCATTCAACCATCTGTTCGATTCGGTTGCTCGTATGTATAACGGAAGAACAGTAACCTGGTGAGTATTTCTATATAAACATCACCACGATATAATAGAATACAACTCAGTTACAATTATCGTTTCGTCTAACCATTTATCCTTTTGTTCGATTCAGTCGCTAGTATGTGTAACGGAAGTACCGTCACCTGGTATGTATCACTATATATACAGTATTGCGATCTAATCGGATACCACCCTGATACATTGATTGTTCAGACTATCCATTCAACTTTCTGTTCGTTTCGGTCGCTCGTATGTAAAACAAGAATACCGTCACCTAGTGTGTATAACTATATACACAGCATAACATCATAATCGAATACAACGCATATACTATCCATTCAACCTTCTGTTCAATTCAGTCGCTCGTATGTGTAACGGAAGAACAGTTACCTGGTTTGTATAACTATATAAACATAATCGAATACAACCCAGATACGATGATTGTTCAATCTATCCATTTGACCTTCTGCTCGATTCGGTCGCTTGTATGTGAAAACGAAAGAACAGTTACCTGGTGAGTATTTCTATATAAACATCACCACGATATAATCGAATACAACTCAGTTTCAATTATCGTTTCGTCTAACCATTTAACCTTCTGTTCGATTCAGTCGCTAGTATGTGTAACGGAAGAACAGTTACCTGGTGAGTATAACTATATAAACATAATCGAATACAACCCAGATACGATGATTGTTCAATCGATCCATTTGACCTTCTGCTCGATTCGGTCGCTTGTATGTGAAAACGAAAGAAAAGTTACCTGGTGAGTATTTCTATATAAACATCACCACGATATAATCGAATACAACTCAGATACAATTATGGTTTCGTCTAACCATTTAACCTTCTGTTCGATTTAGTCGCTAGTATGTGTAACGGAAGAACAGTTACCTGGTGAGTTTAACTATATAAACATAATCGAATATAACCCAGATACGATGATTGTTCAATCTATCCATTTGACCTTCTGCTCGATTCGGTCGCTTGTATGTGAAAACGAAAGAACAGTACCCTGGTGAGTATTTCTATATAAACATCACCACGATATAATAGAATACAACTCAGTTACAATTATCGTTTCGTCTAACCATTTAACCTTCTGTTCGATTCAGTCGCTAGTATGTGTAACGGAAGTACCGTCACCTGGTTAGTATCACTATATATACAGTATTGCGATATAATCGGATATCGCCCAGATACATTGATTGTTCAGACTATCCATTCAACTTTCTGTTCGTTTCGGTCGCTCGTATGTGAAACGGGAATACCGTCACCTAGTGTGTATAACTATATACACAGCATAACATCATAATCGAATACAACCCATATACTATCCATTCAAACTTCTGTTCGATTCGGTTGCTCGTATGTATAACGGAAGAACAGTAACCTGGTGAGTATTTCTATATAAACATCACCACGATATAATAGAATACAACTCAGTTTCAATTATCGTTTCGTCTAACCATTTAACCTTCTGTTCGATTCAGTCGCTAGTATGTGTAACGGAAGAACAGTTACCTGGTGAGTTTAACTATATAAACATAATCGAATACAACCCAGATACGATGATTGTTCAATCTATCCATTTGACCTTCTGCTCGATTCGGTCGTTTGTATGTGAAAACGAAAGAACAGTACCCTGGTGAGTATTTCTATATAAACATCACCACGATATAATAGAATACAACTCAGTTACAATTATCGTTTCGTCTAACCATTTAACCTTCTGTTCGATTCAGTCGCTAGTATGTGTAACGGAAGTACCGTCACCTGGTTAGTATCACTATATATACAGTATTGCGATATAATCGGATACCACCCAGATACATTGATTGTTCAGACTATCCATTCAACTTTCTGTTCGTTTCGGTCGCTCGTATGTAAAACGGGAATACCGTCACCTAGTGTGTATAACTATATACACAGCATAACATCATAATCGAATACAACCCATATACTATCCATTCAACCTTCTATTCGATTCGGTTGCTCGTATGTATAACGAAAGAATAGTAACCTGGTGAGTATTTCTATATAAACATCACCACGATATAATAGAATACAACTCAGTTACAATTATCGTTTCGTCTAACCATTTAACCTTCTGTTCGATTCATTCGCAAGTATGTGTAACGGAAGTACCGTCACCTGGTATGTATCACTATATATACAGTATTGCGATATAATCGGATACCACCCTGATACATTGATTGTTCAGACTATCCATTCAACTTCCTGTTCGTTTCGGTTGCTCGTATGTAAAACAAGAATACCGTCACCTAGTGTGTATAACTATATACACAGCATAACATCATAATCGAATACAACCCATATACTATCCATTCAACCTTCTGTTCAATTCAGTCGCTCGTATGTGTAACGGAAGAACAGTTACCTGGTGAGTATAACTATATAAACATAATCGAATACAACCCAGATACGATGATTGTTCAATCTATCCATTTGACCTTCTGCTCGATTCGGTCGCTTGTATGTGAAAACGAAAGAACAGTTACCTGGTGAGTATTTCTATATAAACATCACCACGATATAATCGAATAAAACTTAGATACAATTATCGTTTCGTCTAACCATTTAAACTTCTGTTCGATTCAGTCGCTAGTATGTGTAACGGAAGAACAGTTACCTGGTGAGTATAACTATATAAACATAATCGAATACAACCCAGATACGATGATTGTTCAATCTATCCATTTGACCTTCTGCTCGATTCGGTCGCTTGTATGTGAAAACGAAAGAACAGTAACCTGGTGAGTATTTCTATATAAACATCACCACGATATAATAGAATACAACTCAGTTACAATTATCGTTTCGTCTAACCATTTAACCTTCTGTTCGATTCAGTCGCTAGTATGTGTAACGGAAGTACCGTCACCTGGTTAGTATCACTATATATACAGTATTGCGATGTAATCGGATACCACCCAGATACATTGATTGTTCAGACTATCCATTCAACTTTATGTTCGTTTCGGTCGCTCGTATGTAAAACGGGAATACCGTCACCTAGTGTGTATAACTATATACACAGCATAACATCATAATCGAATACAACCCATATACTATCCATTCAACCATCTGTTCGATTCGGTTGCTCGTATGTATAACGGAAGAACAGTAACCTGGTGAGTATTTCTATATAAACATCACCACGATATAATAGAATACAACTCAGTTACAATTATCGTTTCGTCTAACCATTTAACCTTTTGTTCGATTCAGTCGCTAGTATGTGTAACGGAAGTACCGTCACCTGGTATGTATCACTATATATACAGTATTGCGATATAATCGGATACCACCCTGATACATTGATTGTTCAGACTATCCATTCAACTTTCTGTTCGTTTCGGTCGCTCGTATGTAAAACAAGAATACCGTCACCTAGTGTGTATAACTATATACACAGCATAACATCATAATCAAATACAACGCATATACTATCCATTCAACCTTCTGTTCAATTCAGTCGCTCGTATGTGTAACGGAAGAACAGTTACCTGGTTTGTATAACTATATAAACATAATCGAATACAACCCAGATACGATGATTGTTCAATCTATCCATTTGACCTTCTGCTCGATTCGGTCGCTTGTATCTGAAAACGAAAGAACAGTTACCTGGTGAGTATTTCTATATAAACATCACCACGATATAATCGAATACAACTCAGTTTCAATTATCGTTTCGTCTAACCATTTAACCTTCTGTTCGATTCAGTCGCTAGTATGTGTAACGGAAAAACAGTTACCTGGTGAGTATAACTATATAAACATAATCGAATACAACCCAGATACGATGATTGTTCAATCGATCCATTTGACCTTCTGCTCGATTCGGTCGCTTGTATGTGAAAACGAAAGAAAAGTTACCTGGTGAGTATTTCTATATAAACATCACCACGATATAATCGAATACAACTCAGATACAATTATGGTTTCGTCTAACCATTTAACCTTCTGTTCGATTTAGTCGCTAGTATGTGTAACGGAAGAACAGTTACCTGGTGAGTTTAACTATATAAACATAATCGAATATAACCCAGATACGATGATTGTTCAATCTATCCATTTGACCTTCTGCTCGATTCGGTCGCTTGTATGTGAAAACGAAAGAACAGTACCCTGGTGAGTATTTCTATATAAACATCACCACGATATAATAGAATACAACTCAGTTACAATTATCGTTTCGTCTAACCATTTAACCTTCTGTTCGATTCAGTCGCTAGTATGTGTAACGGAAGTACCGTCACCTGGTTAGTATCACTATATATACAGTATTGCGATATAATCGGATACCGCCCAGATACATTGATTGTTCAGACTATCCATTCAACTTTCTGTTCGTTTCGGTCGCTCGTATGTGAAACGGGAATACCGTCACCTAGTGTGTATAACTATATACACAGCATAACATCATAATCGAATACAACCCATATACTATCCATTCAAACTTCTGTTCGATTCGGTTGCTCGTATGTATAACGGAAGAACAGTAACCTGGTGAGTATTTCTATATAAACATCACCACGATATAATAGAATACAACTCAGTTTCAATTATCGTTTCGTCTAACCATTTAACCTTCTGTTCGATTCAGTCGCTAGTATGTGTAACGGAAGAACAGTTACCTGGTGAGTTTAACTATATAAACATAATCGAATACAACCCAGATACGATGATTGTTCAATCTATCCATTTGACCTTCTGCTCGATTCGGTCGTTTGTATGTGAAAACGAAAGAACAGTACCCTGGTGAGTATTTCTATATAAACATCACCACGATATAATAGAATACAACTCAGTTACAATTATCGTTTCGTCTAACCATTTAACCTTCTGTTCGATTCAGTCGCTAGTATGTGTAACGGAAGTACCGTCACCTGGTTAGTATCACTATATATACAGTATTGCGATATAATCGGATACCACCCAGATACATTGATTGTTCAGACTATCCATTCAACTTTCTGTTCGTTTCGGTCGCTCGTATGTAAAACGGGAATACCGTCACCTAGTGTGTATAACTATATACACAGCATAACATCATAATCGAATACAACCCATATACTATCCATTCAAACTTCTGTTCGATTCGGTTGCTCGTATGTATAACGGAAGAACAGTAACCTGGTGAGTATTTCTATATAAACATCACCACGATATAATAGAATACAACTCAGTTTCAATTATCGTTTCGTCTAACCATTTAACCTTCTGTTCGATTCAGTCGCTAGTATGTGTAGCGGAAGAACAGTTACCTGGTGAGTTTAACTATATAAACATAATCGAATACAACCCAGATACGATGATTGTTCAATCTATCCATTTGACCTTCTGCTCGATTCGGTCGCTTGTATGTGAAAACGAAAGAACAGTACCCTGGTGAGTATTTCTATATAAACATCACCACGATATAAGAGAATACAACTCAGTTACAATTATCGTTTCGTCTAACCATTTAACCTTCTGTTCGATTCAGTCGCTAGTATGTGTAACGGAAGTACCGTCACCTGGTTAGTATCACTATATATACAGTATTGCGATATAATCGGATACCACCCAGATACATTGATTGTTCAGACTATCCATTCAACTTTTTGTTCGTTTCGGTCGCTCGTATGTAAAACGGGAATACCGTCACCTAGTGTGTATAACTATATACACAGCATAACATCATAATCGAATACAACCCATATACTATCCATTCAACCTTCTGTTCGATTCGGTTGCTCGTATGTATAACGAAAGAATAGTAACCTGGTGAGTATTTCTATATAAACATCACCACGATATAATAGAATACAACTCAGTTACAATTATCGTTTCGTCTAACCATTTAACCTTCTGTTCGATTCAGTCGCTAGTAAGTGTAACGGAAGTACCGTCACCTGGTATGTATCACTATATATACAGTATTGCGATATAATCGGATACCACCCTGATACATTGATTGTTCAGACTATCCATTCAACTTGCTGTTCGTTTCGGTCGCTCGTATGTAAAACAAGAATACCGTCACCTAGTGTGTATAACTATAAACACAGCATAACATCATAATCGAATACAATCCATATACTATCCATTCAACCTTCTGTTCAATTCAGTCGCTCGTATGTGTAACGGAAGAACAGTTACCTGGTGAGTATAACTATATAAACATAATCGAATACAACCCAGATACGATGATTGTTCAATCTATCCATTTGACCTTCTGCTCGATTCGGCCGCTTGTATGTGAAAACGAAAGAACAGTTACCTGGTGAGTATTTCTATATAAACATCACCACGATATAATCGAATACAACTCAGTTTCAATTATCGTTTCGTCTAACCATTTAACCTTCTGTTCGATTCAGTCGCTAGTATGTGTAACGGAAGAACAGTTACCTGGTGAGTATAACTATATAAACATAATCGAATACAACCCAGATACGATGATTGTTCAATCTATCCATTTGACCTTCTGCTCGATTCGGTCGCTTGTATGTAAAACGGAAGAACAGTTACCTGGTGAGTATTTCTATATAAACATCACCACGATATAATCGAATACAACTAAGATACAATTATCGTTTCGTCTAACCATTTAACCTTCTGTTCGATTTAGTCGCTAGTATGTGTAACGGAAGAACAGTTACCTGGTGAGTATAACTATATAAACATTATCAAATACAACCCAGATACGATGATTGTTCAATCTTTCTATTCAACCTCCTGCTCGATTCGGTCGCTTGTATGTAAAACGGAAAAACAGTTACCTGGTGAGTATTGCCATATAAACATCATCACGATATCATCGAATACAACTCAGATACAATTATCGTTTTGTCTAACCATTTAACCTTCTGTTCGATTCAGTCGCTAGTATGTGTAACGGAAGTACCGTCACCTGGTAAGTATCACTATATATACAGTATTGCGATATAATCGGATACCACCCAGATACATTGATTGTTCAGACTATCCATTCAACTTTCTGTTCGTTTCGGTCGCTCGTATGTGAAACGGGAATACCGTCACCTAGTGTGTATAACTATATACACAGCATCACATCATAATCGAATACAACCCATATACTATCCATTCAAACTTCTGTTCGATTCGGTTGCTCGTATGTATAACGGAAGAACAGTAACCTGGTGAGTATTTCTATATAAATATCACCACGATATAATAGAATACAACTCAGTTTCAATTATCGTTTCGTCTAACCATTTAACCTTCTGTTCGATTCAGTCGCTAGTATGTGTAACGGAAGTACCGTCACCTGGTTAGTATCACTATATATACAGTATTGCGATATAATCGGATACCACCCAGATACATTGATTGTTCAGACTATCCATTCAACTTTCTGTTCGTTTCGGTCGCTCGTATGTAAAACGGGAATACCGTCACCTAGTGTGTATAACTATATACACAGCATAACATCATAATCGAATACAACCCATATACTATCCATTCAACCTTCTGTTCGATTCGGTTGCTCGTATGTATAACGAAAGAATAGTAACCTGGTGAGTATTTCTATATAAACATCACCACGATATAATAGAATACAACTCAGTTACAATTATCGTTTCGTCTAACCATTTAACCTTCTGTTCGATTCAGTCGCTAGTATGTGTAACGGAAGTACCGTCACCTGGTATGTATCACTATATATACAGTATTGCGATATAATCGGATACCACCCTGATACATTGATTGTTCAGACTATCCATTCAACTTTCTGTTCGTTTCGGTCGCTCGTATGTAAAACAAGAATACCGTCACCTAGTGTGTATAACTATAAACACAGCATAACATCATAATCGAATACAACCCATGTACTATCCATTCAACCTTCTGTTCAATTCAGTCGCTCGTATGTGTAACGGAAGAACAGTTACCTGGTGAGTATAACTATATAAACATAATCGAATACAACCCAGATACGATGATTGTTCAATCTATCCATTTGACCTTCTGCTCGATTCGGTCGCTTGTATGTGAAAACGAAAGAACAGTTACCTGGTGAGTATTTCTATATAAACATCACCACAATATAATCGAATACAACTCAGTTTCAATTATCGTTTCGTCTAACCATTTAACCTTCTGTTCGATTCAGTCGCTAGTATGTGTAACGGAAGAACAGTTACCTGGTGAGTTTAACTATATAAACATTATCGAATACAACCCAGATACGATGATTGTTCAATCTATCTATTCAACCTCCTGCTCGATTCGGTCGCTTGTATGTAAAACGGAAGAACAGTTACCTGGTGAGTATTGCTATATAAACATCATCACGATATCATCGAATACAACTCAGATACAATTATCGTTTTGTCTAACCATTTAACCTTCTGTTCGATTCAGTCGCTAGTATGTGTAACGGAAGTACCGTCACCTGGTAAGTATCACTATATATACAGTATTGCGATATAATCGGATACCACCCAGATACATTGATTGTTCAGACTATCCATTCAACTTTCTGTTCGTTTCGGTCGCTCGTATGTGAAACGGGAATACCGTCACCTAGTGTGTATAACTATATACACAGCATAACATCATAATCGAATACAACCCATATACTATCCATTCAACCTTCTGTTCGATTCGGTTGCTCGTATGTATAACGGAAGAAAAGTAACCTGGTGAGTATTTCTATATAAACATCACCACGATATAATAGAATACAACTCAGTTACAATTATCGTTTCGTCTAACCATTTAACCTTCTGTTCGATTCAGTCGCTAGTAAGTGTAACGGAAGTACCGTCACCTGGTATGTATCACTATATATACAGTATTGCGATATAATCGGATACCACCCTGATACATTGATTGTTCAGACTATCCATTCAACTTTCTGTTCGTTTCGGTCGCTCGTATGTAAAACAAGAATACCGTCACCTAGTGTGTATAACTATAAACACAGCATAACATCATAATCGAATACAATCCATATACTATCCATTCAACCTTCTGTTCAATTCAGTCGCTCGTATGTGTAACGGAAGAACAGTTACCTGGTGAGTATAACTATATAAACATAATCGAATACAACCCAGATACGATGATTGTTCAATCTATCCATTTGACCTTCTGCTCGATTCGGTCGCTTGTATGTGAAAACGAAAGAACAGTTACCTGGTGAGTATTTCTATATAAACATCACCACGATATAATCGAATACAACTCAGTTTCAATTATCGTTTCGTCTAACCATTTAACCTTCTGTTCGATTCAGTCGCTAGTATGTGTAACGGAAGAACAGTTACCTGGTGAGTATAACTATATAAACATAATCGAATACAACCCAGATACGATGATTGTTCAATCTATCCATTTGACCTTCTGCTCGATTCGGTCGCTTGTATGTAAAACGGAAGAACAGTTACCTGGTGAGTATTTCTATATAAACATCACCACGATATAATCGAATACAACTAAGATACAATTATCGTTTCGTCTAACCATTCAACCTTCTGTTCGATTTAGTCGCTAGTATGTGTAACGGAAGAACAGTTACCTGGTGAGTATAACTATATAAACATTATCAAATACAACCCAGATACGATGATTGTTCAATCTATCTATTCAACCTCCTGCTCGATTCGGTCGCTTGTATGTAAAACGGAAAAACAGTTACCTGGTGAGTATTGCTATATAAACATCATCACGATATCATCGAATACAACTCAGATACCATTATCGTTTTGTCTAACCATTTAACCTTCTGTTCGATTCAGTCGCTAGTATGTGTAACGGAAGTACCGTCACCTGGTAAGTATCACTATATATACAGTATTGCGATATAATCGGATACCACCCAGATACATTGATTGTTCAGACTATCCATTCAACTTTCTGTTCGTTTCGGTCGCTCGTATGTGAAACGGGAATACCGTCACCTAGTGTGTATAACTATATACACAGCATCACATCATAATCGAATACAACCCATATACTATCCATTCAAACTTCTGTTCGATTCGGTTGCTCGTATGTATAACGGAAGAACAGTAACCTGGTGAGTATTTCTATATAAATATCACCACGATATAATAGAATACAACTCAGTTTCAATTATCGTTTCGTCTAACCATTTAACCTTCTGTTCGATTCAGTCGCTAGTATGTGTAACGGAAGTACCGTCACCTGGTTAGTATCACTATATATACAGTATTGCGATATAATCGGATACCACCCAGATACATTGATTGTTCAGACTATCCATTCAACTTTCTGTTCGTTTCGGTCGCTCGTATGTAAAACGGGAATACCGTCACCTAGTGTGTATAACTATATACACAGCATAACATCATAATCGAATACAACCCATATACTATCCATTCAACCTTCTGTTCGATTCGGTTGCTCGTATGTATAACGAAAGAATAGTAACCTGGTGAGTATTTCTATATAAACATCACCACGATATAATAGAATACAACTCAGTTACAATTATCGTTTCGTCTAACCATTTAACCTTCTGTTCGATTCAGTCGCTAGTATGTGTAACGGAAGTACCGTCACCTGGTATGTATCACTATATATACAGTATTGCGATATAATCGGATACCACCCTGATACATTGATTGTTCAGACTATCCATTCAACTTTCTGTTCGTTTCGGTCGCTCGTATGTAAAACAAGAATACCGTCACCTAGTGTGTATAACTATAAACACAGCATAACATCATAATCGAATACAACCCATATACTATCCATTCAACCTTCTGTTCAATTCAGTCGCTCGTATGTGTAACGGAAGAACAGTTACCTGGTGAGTATAACTATATAAACATAATCGAATACAACCCAGATACGATGATTGTTCAATCTATCCATTTGACCTTCTGCTCGATTCGGTCGCTTGTATGTGAAAACGAAAGAACAGTTACCTGGTGAGTATTTCTATATAAACATCACCACAATATAATCGAATACAACTCAGTTTCAATTATCGTTTCGTCTAACCATTTAACCTTCTGTTCGATTCAGTCGCTAGTATGTGTAACGGAAGAACAGTTACCTGGTGAGTTTAACTATATAAACATTATCGAATACAACCCAGATACGATGATTGTTCAATCTATCTATTCAACCTCCTGCTCGATTCGGTCGCTTGTATGTAAAACGGAAGAACAGTTACCTGGTGAGTATTGCTATATAAACATCATCACGATATCATCGAATACAACTCAGATACAATTATCGTTTTGTCTAACCATTTAACCTTCTGTTCGATTCAGTCGCTAGTATGTGTAACGGAAGTACCGTCACCTGGTAAGTATCACTATATATACAGTATTGCGATATAATCGGATACCACCCAGATACATTGATTGTTCAGACTATCCATTCAACTTTCTGTTCGTTTCGGTCGCTCGTATGTGAAACGGGAATACCGTCACCTAGTGTGTATAACTATATACACAGCATAACATCATAATCGAATACAACCCATATACTATCCATTCAACCTTCTGTTCGATTCGGTTGCTCGTATGTATAACGGAAGAAAAGTAACCTGGTGAGTATTTCTATATAAACATCACCACGATATAATAGAATACAACTCAGTTTCAATTATCGTTTCGTCTAACCATTTAACCTTCTGTTCGATTCAGTCGCTAGTATGTGTAACGGAAGAACAGTTACCTGGTGGGTATAACTATTTAAACATAATCGAATACAACCCAGATACGATGATTGTTCAATCTATCCATTTGACCTTCTGCTCGATTCGGTCGCTTGTATGTGAAAACGAAAGAACAGTAACCTGGTGAGTATTTCTATATAAACATCACCACGATATAATAGAATACAACTCAGTTACAATTATCGTTTCGTCTAACCATTTAACCTTCTGTTCGATTTAGTCGCTAGTATGTGTAACGGAAGTACCGTCACCTGGTTAGTATCACTATATATACAGTATTGCGATATAATCGGATACCACCCAGATACATTGATTGTTCAGACTATCCATTCAACTTTCTGTTCGTTTTGGTCGCTCGTATGTAAAACGAGAATACCGTCACCCAGTGTGTATAACTATATACACAGCATAACATCATAATCGAATACAACCCATATACTATCCATTCAACCTTCTGTTCAATTCGGTTGCTCGTATGTATAACGGAAGAACAGTAACCTGGTGAGTATTTCTATATAAACATCACCACGATATAATAGAATACAACTCAGTTACAATTATCGTTTCGTCTAACCATTTAACCTTCTGTTCGATTCAGTCGCTAGTATGTGTAACGGAAGTACCGTCACCTGGTATGTATCACTATATATACAGTATTGCGATATAATCGGATACCACCCTGATACATTGATTGTTCAGACTATCCATTCAACTTTCTGTTCGTTTCGGTCGCTTGTATGTAAAACAAGAATACCGTCACCTAGTGTGTATAACTATAAACACAGCATAACATCATAATCGAATACAACCCATATACTATCCATTCAACCTTCTGTTCAATTCAGTCGCTCGTATGTGTAACGGAAGAACAGTTACCTGGTGAGTATAACTATATAAACATAATCGAATACAACCCAGATACGATGATTGTTCAATCTTTCCATTTGACCTTCTGCTCGATTCGGTCGCTTGTATGTGAAAACGAAAGAACAGTTACCTGGTGAGTATTTCTATATAAACATCACCACGATATAATCGAATACAACTCAGTTTCAATTATCGTTTCGTCTAACCATTTAACCTTCTGTTCGATTCAGTCGCTAGTATGTGTAACGGAAGAACAGTTACCTGGTGAGTATAACTATATAAACATAATCGAATACAACCCAGATACGATGATTGTTCAATCTATCCATTTGACCTTCTGCTCGATTCGGTCGCTTGTATGTAAAACGGAAGAACAGTTACCTGGTGAGTATTTCTATATAAACATCACCACTATATAATCGAATACAACTAAGATACAATTATCGTTTCGTCTAACCATTTAACCTTCTGTTCGATTCAGTCGCTAGTATGTGTAACGAAAGAACAGTTACCTGGTGAGTATTTCTATATAAACATCACCACGATATAATCGAATACAACTAAGATACAATTATCGTTTCGTCTAACCATCCAACCTCCTGCTCGATTCGGTCGCTTGTATGTAAAACGGAAGAGCAGTTACCTGGTGAGTATTGCTATATAAACATCATCACGATATCATCGAATACAACTCAGTTACAATTATCGTTTCGTCCAACCATTTAACCTTCTGTTCGATTCAGTCGCTAGTATGTGTAACGGAAGTACCGTCACCTGGTATGTATCACTATATATACAGTATTGCGATATAATCGGATACCACCCTGATACATTGATTGTTCAGACTATCCATTCAACATTCTGTTCGTTTCGGTCGCTCGTATGTAAAACAAAAATACCGTCACCTAGTGTGTATAACTATATACACAGCATAACATCATAATCGAATACAACCCATATACTATCCATTCAACCTTCTGTTCAATTCAGTCGCTCGTATGTGTAACGGAAGAACAGTTACCTGGTGAGTATAACTATATAAACATAATCGAATACAACCCAGATACGATGATTGTTCAATCTATCCATTTGACCTTCTGCTCGATTCGGTCGCTTGTATGTGAAAACGAAAGAACAGTTACCTGGTGAGTATTTCTATATAAACATCACCACGATATAATCGAATACAACTCACTTTCAATTATCGTTTCGTCTAACCATTTAACCTTCTGTTCGATTCAGTCGCTAGTATGTGTAACGGAAGAACAGTTACCTGGTGAGTATAACTATATAAACATTATCGAATACAACCCAGATACGATGATTGTTCAATCTATCTATTCAACCTCCTGCTCGATTCGGTCGCTTGTATGTAAAACGGAAGAACAGTTACCTGGTGAGTATTGCTATATAAACATCATCACGATATCATCGAATACAACTCAGATACAATTATCGTTTTGTCTAACCATTTAACCTTCTGTTCGATTCAGTCGCTAGTATGTGTAAGGAAGTACCGTCACCTGGTAAGTATCACTATATATACAGTATTGCGATATAATCGGATACCACCCAGATACATTGATTGTTCAGACTATCCATTCAACTTTCTGTTCGTTTCGGTCGCTCGTATGTGAAGCGGGAATACCGTCACCTAGTGTGTATAACTATATACACAGCATAACATCATAATCGAATACAACCCATATACTATCCATTCAACCTTCTGTTCGATTCGGTTGCTCGTATGTATAACGGAAGAACAGTAACCTGGTGAGTATTTCTATATAAACATCACCACGATATAATAGAATACAACTCAGTTTCAATTATCGTTTCGTCTAACCATTTAACCTTCTGTTCGATTCAGTCGCTAGTATGTGTAACGGAAGAACAGTTACCTGGTGAGTATAACTATATAAACATAATCGAATACAACCCAGATACGATGATTGTTCAATCTATCCATTTGACCTTCTGCTCGATTCGGTCGCTTGTATGTGAAAACGAAAGAACAGTAACCTGGTGAGTATTTCTATATAAACATCACCACGATATAATAGAATACAACTCAGTTACAATTATCGTTTCGTCTAACCATTTAACCTTCTGTTCGATTCAGTCGCTAGTATGTGTAACGGAAGTACCGTCACCTGGTTAGTATCACTATATATACAGTATTGCGATATAATCGGATACCACCCAGATACATTGATTGTTCAGACTATCCATTCAACTTTCTGTTCGTTTCGGTCGCTCGTATGTAAAACGGAAATACCATCACCTAGTGTGTATAACTATATACACAGCATAACATAATAATCGAATACAACCCATATACTATCCATTCAACCTTCTGTTCGATTCGGTTGCTCGTATGTATAACGGAAGAACAGTAACCTGGTGAGTATTCCTATATAAACATCACCACGATATAATAGAATACAACTCAATTACAATTATCGTTTCGTCTAACCATTTAACCTTCTGTTCGATTCAGCCGCTAGTATGTGTAACGAAAGTACCGTCACCTGGTATGTATCACTATATATACAGTATTGCGATATAATCGGATACCACCCTGATACATTGATTGTTCAGACTATCCATCCAACTTTCTGTTCGTTTCGGTCGCTCGTATGTAAAACAAGAATACCGTCACCCAGTGTGTATAACTATATACACAGCATAACATCATAATCGAATACAACCCATATACTATCCATTCAACCTTCTGTTCAATTCAGTCGCTCGTATGTGTAACGGAAGAACAGTTACCTGGTGAGTATAACTATATAAACATAATCGAATACAACCCAGATACGATGAGTGTTCAATCTATCCATTTGACCTTCTGCTCGATTCGGTCGCTTGTATGTGAAAACGAAAGAACAGTTACCTGGTGAGTATTTCTATATAAACATCACCACGATATAATCGAATACAACTCAGATACACTTATCGATTCGTCTAACCATTTAACCTTTTGTTCGATTCAGTCGCTAGTATGTGTAACGGAAGAACAGTTACCTGGTGAGTATAACTATATAAACATTATCGAATACAACCCAGATACGATGATTGTTCAATCTATCTATTCAACCTCCTGCTCGATTCGGTCGCTTGTATGTAAAACGGAAGAACAGTTACCTGGTGAGTTTTGCTATATGAACATCATCACGATATCATCGAATACAACTCAGATACAATTATCGTTTTGTCTAACCATTTAACCTTCTGTTCGATTCAGTCGCTAGTATGTGTAACGGAAGTACCGTCACCTGGTAAGTATCACTATATATACAGTATTGCGATATAATCGGATACCACCCAGATACATTGATTCTTCAGACTATCCATTCAACTTTCTGTTCGTTTTGGTCGCTCGTATGTGAAACGGGAATACCGTCACCTAGTGTGAATAACTATATACACAGCATAACATCATAATCGAATACAACCCATATACTATCCATTCAACCTTCTGTTCGATTCGGTTGCTCGTATGTATAACGGAAGAACAGTAACCTGGTGAGTATTTCTATATAAACATCACCACGATATAATAGAATACAACTCAGTTTCAATTATCGTTTCGTCTAACCATTTAACCTTCTGTTCGATTCAGTCGCTAGTATGTGTAACGGAAGAACAGTTACCTGGTGAGTATAACTATATAAACATAATCGAATACAACCCAGATACGATGATTGTTCAATCTATCCATTTGACCTTCTGCCCGATTCGGTCGCTTGTATGTGAAAACGAAAGAACAGTTACCTGGTGAGTATTTCTATATAAACATCACCACGATATAATCGAATACAACTCAGATACAATTATCGTTTCGTCTAACCATTTAACCTTCTGTTCGATTCAGTCGCTAGTATGTGTAACGGAAGAACAGTTACCTGGTGAGTATAACTATATAAACATTATCGAATACAACCCAGATACGATGATTGTTCAATCTATCTATTCAACCTCCTGCTCGATTCGGTCGCTTGTATGTAAAACGGAAGAACAGTTACCTGGTGAGTATTGCTATATAAACATCATCACGATATCATCGAATACAACTCAGATACAATTATCGTTTTGTCTAACCATTTAACCTTCTGTTCGATTCAGTCGCTAGTATGTGTAACGGAAGTACCGTCACCTGGTAAGTATCACTATATATACAGTATTGCGATATAATCGGATACCACCCAGATACATTGATTGTTCAGACTATCCATTCAACTTTCTGTTCGTTTCGGTCGCTCGTATGTGAAACGGGAATACCGTCACCTAGTGTGTATAACTATATACACAGCATAACATCATAATCGAATACAACCCATATACTATCCATTCAACCTTCTGTTCGATTCGGTTGCTCGTATGTATAACGGAAGAACAGTAACCTGTTGAGTATTTCTATATAAACATCACCACGATATGATAGAATACAACTCAGTTTCAATTATCGTTTCGTCTAACCATTTAACCTTCTGTTCGATTCAGTCGCTAGTATGTGTAACGGAAGAACAGTTACCTGGTGAGTATAACTATATAAACATAATCGAATACAACCCAGATACGATGATTGTTCAATCTATCCATTTGACCTTCTGCTCGATTCGGTCGCTTGTATGTGAAAACGAAAGAACAGTTACCTGGTGAGTATTTCTATATAAATATCACCACGATATAATCTAATGCAACTCAGTTTCAATTATCGTTTCGTCTAACCATTTAACCTTCTGTTCGATTCAGTCGCTAGTATGTGTAACGGAAGAACAGTTACCTGGTGAGTATAACTATATTAACATAGTCGAATACAACCCAGATATGATGATTGTTCAATCTATCCATTTGACCTTCTGCTCGATTCGGTCGCTTGTATGTGAAAACGAAAAAACAGTTACCTGGTGAGTATTTATATATAAACATCACCACGATATAATCGAATACAACTCAGATACAATTATCGTTTCGTCTAACCATTTAACCTTCTGTTCGATTCAGTCGCTAGTATGTGTAACGGAAGAACAGTTACCTGGTGAGTATAACTATATAAACATAATCGAATACAACCCAGATACGATGATTGTTCAATCTATCCATTTGACCTTCTGCTCGATTCGGTCGCTTGTATGTGAAAACGAAAGAACAGTTACCTGGTGAGTATTTCTATATAAATATCACCACGATATAATCGAATGCAACTCAGTTTCAATTATCGTTTCGTCTAACCATTTAAGCTTCTGTTCGATTCAGTCGCTAGTATGTGTAACGGAAGAACAGTTACCTGGTGAGTATAATTATATAAACATAATCGAATACAACCCAGATATGATGATTGTTCAATCTATCCATTTGACCTTCTGCTCGATTCGGTCGCTTGTATGTGAAAACGAAAGAACAGTTACCTGGTGAGTATTTATATATAAACATCACCACGATATAATCGAATACAACTCAGATACAATTATCGTTTCGTCTAACCATTTAACCTTCTGTTCGATTCAGTCGCTAGTATGTGTAACGGAAGAACAGTTACCTGGTGAGTATAACTATATGAACATAATCGAATACAACCCAGATACGATGATTGTTCAATCTATCCATTTGACCTTCTGCTCGATTCGGTCGCTTGTATGTGAAAACGAAAGAACAGTAACCTGGTGAGTATTTCTATATGAACATCACCACGATATAATAGAATACAACTCAGTTACAATTATCGTTTCGTCTAACCATTCAACCTTCTGTTCGATTCAGTCGCTAGTATGTGTAACGGAAGTACCGTCACCTGGTATGTATCACTGTATATACAGTATTGCGATATAATCGGATACCACCCTTTTACATTGATTGTTCAGACTATCCATTCAACTTTCTGTTCGTTTCGGTCGCTCGTATGTAAAACAAGAATACCGTCACCTAGTGTGTATAACTATATACACAGCATAACATCATAATCGAATACAACCCATATACTATCCATTCAACCTTCTGTTCAATTCAGTCGCTCGTATGTGTAACGGAAGAACAGTAACCTGGTGAGTATAACTATATAAACATAATCGAATACAACCCAGATACGATGATTGTTCAATCTATCCATTTGACCTTCTGCTCGATTCGGTCGCTTGTATGTGAAAACGAAAGAACAGTTACCTGGTGAGTATTTCTATATAAACATCACCACGATATAATCGAATACAACTCAGTTTCAATTATCGTTTCGTCTAACCATTTAACCTTCTGTTCGATTCAGTCGCTAGTATGTGTAACGAAAGAACAGTTACCTGTGAGTATAACTATATAAACATAATCAAATACAACCCAGATACGATGATTGTTCAATCTATCCATTTGACCTTCTGCCCGATTCGGTCGCTTGTATGTGAAAACAAAAGAACAGTTACCTGGTGAGTATCTCTATATAAACATCACCACGATATGATCGAATACAACTCAGATACAATTATCGTTTCGTCTAACCATTTAACCTTCTGTTCGATTCAGTCGCTAGTATGTGTAACGGAAGAACAGTTACCTGGTGAGTATAACTATATAAACATTATCGAATACAACCCAGATACGATGATTGTTCAATCTATCTATTCAACCTCCTGCTCGATTCGGTCGCTTGTATGTAAAACGGAAGAACAGTTACCTGGTGAGTATTGCTATATAAACATCATCACGATATCATCGAATACAACTCAGATACAATTATCGTTTTGTCTAACCATTTAACCTTCTGTTCGATTCAGTCGCTAGTATGTGTAACGGAAGTACCGTCACCTGGTAAGTATCACTATATATACAGTATTGCGATATAATCGGATACCACCCAGATACATTGATTGTTCAGACTATCCATTCAACTTTCTGTTCGTTTCGGTCGCTCGTATGTGAAACGGGAATACCGTCACCTAGTGTGTATAACTATATACACAGCATAACATCATAATCGAATACAACCCATATACTATCCATTCAACCTTCTGTTCGATTCGGTTGCTCGTATGTATAACGGAAGAACAGTAACCTGTTGAGTATTTCTAATTAAACATCATCACGATATGATAGAAAACAACTCAGTTTCAATTATCGTTTCGTCCAACCATTTAACCTTCTGTTCGATTCAGTCGCTAGTATGTGTAACGGAAGAACAGTTACCTGGTGAGTATAACTATATAAACATAATCGAATACAACCCAGATACGATGATTGTTCAATCTATCCATTTGACCTTCTGCTCGATTCGGTCGCTTGTATGTGAAAACGAAAGAACAGTTACCTGGTGAGTATTTCTATATAAATATCACCACGATATAATCGAATACAACTCAGTTTCAATTATCGTTTCGTCTAACCATTTAACCTTCTGTTCGATTCAGTCGCTAGTATGTGTAACGGAAGAACAGTTACCTGGTGAGTATAACTATATAAACATAATCGAATACAACCCAGATATGATGATTGTTCAATCTATCCATTTGACCTTCTGCTCGATTCGGTCGCTTGTATGTGAAAACGAAAGAACAGTTACCTGGTGAGTATTTCTATATAAACATCACCACGATATAATCGAATACAACTCAGATACAATTATCGTTTCGTCTAACCATTTAACCTTCTGTTCGATTCAGTCGCTAGTATGTGTAACGGAAGAACAGTTACCTGGTGAGTATAACTATATATACATTATCGAATACAACCCAGATACGATGATTGTTCAATCTATCTATTCAACCTCCTGCTCGATTCGGTCGCTTGTATGTAAAACGGAAGAACAGTTACCTGGTGAGTATTGCTATATAAACATCATCACGATATCATCGAATACAACTCAGATACAATTATCGTTTTGTCTAACCATTTAACCTTCTGTTCGATTCAGTCGCTAGTATGTGTAACGGAAGTACCGTCACCTGGTAAGTATCACTATATATACAGTATTGCGATATAATCGGATACCACCCAGATACATTGATTGTTCAGACTATCCATTCAACTTTCTGCTCGTTTCGGTCGCTCGTATGTGAAGCGGGAATACCGTCACCTAGTGTGTATAACTATATACACAGCATTACATCATAATCGAATACAACCCATATACTATCCATTCAACCTTCTGTTCGATTCGGTTGCTCGTATGTATAACGGAAGAACAGTAACCTGGTGAGTATTTCTATATAAACATCACCACGATATAATAGAATACAACTCAGTTTCAATTATCGTTTCGTCTAACCATTTAACCTTCTGTTCGATTCAGTCGCTAGTATGTGTGACGGAAGAACAGTTACCTGGTGAGTATAACTATATAAACATAATCGAATACAACCCAGATACGATGATTGTTCAATCTATCCTTTTGACCTTCTGCCCGATTCGGTCGCTTGTATGTGAAAACGAAAGAACAGTAACCTGGTGAGTATTTCTATATAAACATCACCACGATATAATAGAATACAACTCAATTACAATTATCGTTTCGTCTAACCATTTAACCTTCTGTTCGATTCAGTCGCTAGTATGTGTAACGGAAGTACCGTCACCTGGTATGTATCACTATATATACAGTATTGCGATATAATCGGATACCACCCTGATACATTGATTGTTCAGACTATCCATCCAACTTTCTGTTCGTTTCGGTCGCTCGTATGTAAAACAAGAATACCGTCACCCAGTGTGTATAACTATATACACAGCATAACATCATAATCGAATACAACCCATATACTATCCATTCAACCTTCTGTTCAATTCAGTCGCTCGTATGTGTAACGGAAGAACAGTTACCTGGTGAGTATAACTATATAAACATAATCGAATACAACCCAGATACGATGATTGTTCAATCTATCCATTTGACCTTCTGCTCGATTCGGTCGCTTGTATGTGAAAACGAAAGAACAGTTACCTGGTGAGTATTTCTATATAAACATCACCACGATATAATCGAATACAACTCAGATACACTTATCGATTCGTCTAACCATTTAACCTTTTGTTCGATTCAGTCGCTAGTATGTGTAACGGAAGAACAGTTACCTGGTGAGTATAACTATATAAACATTATCGAATACAACCCAGATACGATGATTGTTTAATCTATCTATTCAACCTCCTGCTCGATTCGGTCGCTTGTATGTAAAACGGAAGAACAGTTACCTGGTGAGTTTTGCTATATGAACATCATCACGATATCATCGAATACAACTCAGATACAATTATCGTTTTGTCTAACCATTTAACCTTCTGTTCGATTCAGTCGCTAGTATGTGTAACGGAAGTACCGTCACCTGGTAAGTATCACTATATATACAGTATTGCGATATAATCGGATACCACCCAGATACATTGATTCTTCAGACTATCCATTCAACTTTCTGTTCGTTTTGGTCGCTCGTATGTGAAACGGGAATACCGTCACCTAGTGTGAATAACTATATACACAGCATAACATCATAATCGAATACAACCCATATACTATCCATTCAACCTTCTGTTCGATTCGGTTGCTCGTATGTATAACGGAAGAACAGTAACCTGGTGAGTATTTCTATATAAACATCACCACGATATAATAGAATACAACTCAGTTTCAATTATCGTTTCGTCTAACCATTTAACCTTCTGTTCGATTCAGTCGCTAGTATGTGTAACGGAAGAACAGTTACCTGGTGAGTATAACTATATAAACATAATCGAATACAACCCAGATACGATGATTGTTCAATCTATCCATTTGACCTTCTGCCCGATTCGGTCGCTTGTATGTGAAAACGAAAGAACAGTTACCTGGTGAGTATTTCTATATAAACATCACCACGATATAATCGAATACAACTCAGATACAATTATCGTTTCGTCTAACCATTTAACCTTCTGTTCGATTCAGTCGCTAGTATGTGTAACGGAAGAACAGTTACCTGGTGAGTATAACTATATAAACATTATCGAATACAACCCAGATACGATGATTGTTCAATCTATCTATTCAACCTCCTGCTCGATTCGGTCGCTTGTATGTGAAAACGAAAGAACAGTTACCTGGTGAGTATTTATATATAAACATCACCACGATATAATCGAGTACAACTCAGATACAATTATCGTTTCGTCTAACCATTTAACCTTCTGTTCGATTCAGTCGCTAGTATGTGTAACGGAAGAACAGTTACCTGGTGAGTATAACTATATAAACATAATCGAATACAACCCAGATACGATGATTGTTCAATCTATCCATTTGACCTTCGGCTCGATTCGATCGCTTGTATGTGAAAACGAAAGAACAGTAACCTGGTGAGTATTTCTATATAAACATCACCACGATATAATAGAATACAACTCAGTTACAATTATCGTTTCGTCTGACCATTTAACCTTCTGTTCGATTCAGTCGCTAGTATGTGTAACGGAAGAACAGTTACCTGTGAGTATAACTATATAAACATAATCGAATACAACCCAGATACGATGATTGTTCAATCTATCCATTTGACCTTCTGCCCGATTTGGTCGCTTGTATGTGAAAACGAAAGAACAGTTACCTGGTGAGTATCTCTATATAAACATCACCACGATATAATCGAATACAACTCAGATACAATTATCGTTTCGTCTAACCATTTAACCTTCTGTTCGATTCAGTCGCTAGTATGTGTAACGGAAGAACAGTTACCTGGTGAATATAACTATATAAACATTATCGAATACAACCCAGATACGATGATTGTTCAATCTATCTATTCAACCTCCTGCTCGATTCGGTCGCTTGTATGTAAAACGGAAGAACAGTTACCTGGTGAGTATTGCTATATAAACATCATCACGATATCATCGAATACAACTCAGATACAATTATCGTTTTGTCTAACCATTTAACCTTCTGTTCGATTCAGTCGCTAGTATGTGTAACGGAAGTACCGTCACCTGGTAAGTATCACTATATATACAGTATTGCGATATAATCGGATACCACCCAGATACATTGATTGTTCAGACTATCCATTCAACTTTCTGTTCGTTTCGGTCGCTCGTATGTGAAACGGGAATACCGTCACCTAGTGTGTATAACTATATACACAGCATAACATCATAATCGAATACAACCCATATACTATCCATTCAACCTTCTGTTCGATTCGGTTGCTCGTATGTATAACGGAAGAACAGTAACCTGTTGAGTATTTCTAATTAAACATCACCACGATATGATAGAATACAACTCAGTTTCAATTATCGTTTCGTCTAACCATTTAACCTTCTGTTCGATTCAGTCGCTAGTATGTGTAACGGAAGAACAGTTACCTGGTGAGTATAACTATATAAACATAATCGAATACAACCCAGATACGATGATTGTTCAATCTATCCATTTGACCTTCTGCTCGATTCGGTCGCTTGTATGTGAAAACGAAAGAACAGTTACCTGGTGAGTATTTCTATATGAATATCACCACGATATAATCGAATACAACTCAGTTTCAATTATCGTTTCGTATAACCATTTAACCTTCTGTTCGATTCAGTCGCTAGTATGTGTAACGGAAGAACAGTTACCTGGTGAGTATAACTATATAAACATAATCGAATACAACCCAGATATGATGATTGTTCAATCTATCCATTTGACCTTCTGCTCGATTCGGTCGCTTGTATGTGAAAACGAAAGAACAGTTACCTGGTGAGTATTTCTATATAAACATCACCACGATATAATCGAATACAACTCAGATACAATTATCGTTTCGTCTAACCATTTAACCTTCTGTTCGATTCAGTCGCTAGTATGTGTAACGGAAGAACAGTTACCTGGTGAGTATAACTATATATACATTATCGAATACAACCCAGATACGATGATTGTTCAATCTATCTATTCAACCTCCTGCTCGATTCGGTCGCTTGTATGTAAAACGGAAGAACAGTTACCTGGTTAGTATTGCTATATAAACATCATCACGATATCATCGAATACAACTCAGATACAATTATCGTTTTGTCTAACCATTTAACCTTCTGTTCGATTCAGTCGCTAGTATGTGTAACGGAAGTACCGTCACCTGGTAAGTATCACTATATATACAGTATTGCGATATAATCGGATACCACCCAGATACATTGATTGTTCAGACTATCCATTCAACTTTCTGTTCGTTTCGGTCGCTCGTATGTGAAACGGGAATACCGTCACCTAGTGTGTATAACTATATACACAGCATAACATCATAATCGAATACAACCCATATACTATCCATTCAACCTTCTGTTCGATTCGGTTGCTCGTATGTATAACAGAAGAACAGTAACCTGTTGAGTATTTCTATATAAACATCACCACGATATGATAGAATACAACTCAGTTTCAATTATCGTTTCGTCTAACCATTTAACCTTCTGTTCGATTCAGTCGCTAGTATGTGTAACGGAAGAACAGTTACCTGGTGAGTATAACTATATAAACATAATCGAATACAACCCAGATACGATGATTGTTCAATCTATCCATTTGACCTTCTGCTCGATTCGGTCGCTTGTATGTGAAAACGAAAGAACAGTTACCTGGTGAGTATTTCTATATAAATATCACCACGATATAATCGAATGCAACTCAGTTTCAATTATCGTTTCGTCTAACCATTTAACCTTCTGTTCGATTCAGTCGCTAGTATGTGTAACGGAAGAACAGTTACCTGGTGAGTATAACTATATAAACATAATCGAATACAACCCAGATATGATGATTGTTCAATCTATCCATTTGACCTTCTGCTCGATTCGGTCGCTTGTATGTGAAAACGAAAGAACAGTTACCTGGTGAGTATTTATATATAAACATCACCACGATATAATCGAATACAACTCAGATACAATTATCGTTTCGTCTAACCATTTAACCTTCTGTTCGATTCAGTCGCTAGTATGTGTAACGAAAGAACAGTTACCTGGTGAGTATAACTATATAAACATAATCGAATACAACCCAGATACGATGATTGTTCAATCTATCCATTTGACCTTCTGCTCGATTCGGTCGCTTGTATGTGAAAACGAAAGAACAGTTACCTGGTGAGTATTTCTATATAAATATCACCACGATATAATCGAATGCAACTCAGTTTCAATTATCGTTTCGTCTAACCATTTAACCTTCTGTTCGATTCAGTCGCTAGTATGTGTAACGGAAGAACAGTTACCTGGTGAGTATAACTATATAAACATAATCGAATACAACCCAGATATGATGATTGTTCAATCTATCCATTTGACCTTTTGCTCGATTCGGTCGCTTGTATGTGAAAACGAAAGAACAGTTACCTGGTGAGTATTTATATATAAACATCACCACGATATAATCGAATACAACTCAGATACAATTATCGTTTCGTCTAACCATTTAACCTTCTGTTCGATTCAGTCGCTAGTATGTGTAACGGAAGAACAGTTACCTGGTGAGTATAACTATATAAACATAATCGAATACAACCCAGATACGATGATTGTTCAATCTATCCATTTGACCTTCTGCTCGATTCGGTCGCTTGTATGTGAAAACGAAATAACAGTAACCTGGTGAGTATTTCTATATAAACATCACCACGATATAATAGAATACAACTCAGTTACAATTATCGTTTCGTCTAACCATTCAACCTTCTGTTCGATTCAGTCGCTAGTATGTGTAACGGAAGTACCGTCACCTGGTATGTATCACTGTATATACAGTATTGCGATATAATCGGATACCACCCTTATACATTGATTGTTCAGACTATCCATTCAACTTTCTGTTCGTTTCGGTCGCTCGTATGTAAAACAAGAAAACCGTCTCCTAGTGTGTATAACTATATACACAGCATAACATCATAATCGAATACAACCCATATACTATCCATTCAACCTTCTGTTCAATTCAGTCGCTCGTATGTGTAACGGAAGAACAGTAACCTGGTGAGTATAACTATATAAACATAATCGAATACAACCCAGATACGATGATTGTTCAATCTATCCATTTGACCTTCTGCTCGATTCGGTCGCTTGTATGTGAAAACGAAAGAACAGTTACCTGGTGAGTATTTCTATATAAACATCACCACGATATAATCGAATACAACTCAGTTTCAATTATCGTTTCGTCTAACCATTTAACCTTCTGTTCGATTCAGTCGCTAGTATGTGTAACGGAAGAACAGTTACCTGTGAGTATAACTATATAAACATAATCGAATACAACCCAGATACGATGATTGTTCAATCTATCCATTTGACCTTCTGCCCGATTCGGTCGCTTGTATGTGAAAACGAAAGAACAGTTACCTGGTGAGTATCTCTATATAAACATCACCACGATATAATCGAATACAACTCAGATACAATTATCGTTTCGTCTAACCATTTAACCTTCTGTTCGATTCAGTCGCTAGTATGTGTAACGGAAGAACAGTTACCTGGTGAGTATAACTATATAAACATTATCGAATACAACCCAGATACGATGATTGTTCAATCTATCTATTCAACCTCCTGCTCGATTCGGTCGCTTGTATGTAAAACGGAAGAACAGTTACCTGGTGAGTATTGCTATATAAACATCATCACGATATCATCGAATACAACTCAGATACAATTATCGTTTTGTCTAACCATTTAACCTTCTGTTCGATTCAGTCGCTAGTATGTGTAACGGAAGTACCGTCACCTGGTAAGTATCACTATATATACAGTATTGCGATATAATCGGATACCACCCAGATACATTGATTGTTCAGACTATCCATTCAACTTTCTGTTCGTTTCGGTCGCTCGTATGTGAAACGGGAATACCGTCACCTAGTGTGTATAACTATATACACAGCATAACATCATAATCGAATACAACCCATATACTATCCATTCAACCTTCTGTTCGATTCGGTTGCTCGTATGTATAACGGAAGAACAGTAACCTGTTGAGTATTTCTATATAAACATCACCACGATATGATAGAATACAACTCAGTTTCAATTATCGTTTCGTCTAACCATTTAACCTTCTGTTCGATTCAGTCGCTAGTATGTGTAACGGAAGAACAGTTACCTGGTGAGTATAACTATATAAACATAATCGAATACAACCCAGATACGATGATTGTTCAATCTATCCATTTGACCTTCTGTTCGATTCAGTCGCTAGTATGTGTAACGGAAGTACCGTCACCTGGTATGTATCACTGTATATACAGTATTGCGATATAATCGGATACCACCCTTATACATTGATTGTTCAGACTATCCATTCAACTTTCTGTTCGTTTCGGTCGCTCGTATGTAAAACAAGAATACCGTCTCCTAGTGTGTATAACTATATACACAGCATAACATCATAATCGAATACAACCCATATACTATCCATTCAACCATCTGTTCAATTCAGTCGCTCGTATGTGTAACGGAAGAACAGTAACCTGGTGAGTATAACTATATAAACATAATCGAATACAACCCAGATACGATGATTGTTCAATCTATCCATTTGACCTTCTGCTCGATTCGGTCGCTTGTATGTGAAAACGAAAGAACAGTTACCTGGTGAGTATTTCTATATAAACATCACCACGATATAATCGAATACAACTCAGTTTCAATTATCGTTTCGTCTAACCATTTAACCTTCTGTTCGATTCAGTCGCTAGTATGTGTAACGGAAGAACAGTTACCTGTGAGTATAACTATATAAACATAATCGAATACAACCCAGATACGATGATTGTTCAATCTATCCATTTGACCTTCTGCCCGATTCGGTCGCTTGTATGTGAAAACGAAAGAACAGTTACCTGGTGAGTATCTCTATATAAACATCACCACGATATAATCGAATACAACTCAGATACAATTATCGTTTCGTCTAACCATTTAACCTTCTGTTCGATTCAGTCGCTAGTATGTGTAACGGAAGAACAGTTACCTGGTGAGTATAACTATATAAACATTATCGAATACAACCCAGATACGATGATTGTTCAATCTATCTATTCAACCTCCTGCTCGATTCGGTCGCTTGTATGTAAAACGGAAGAACAGTTACCTGGTGAGTATTGCTATATAAACATCATCACGATATCATCGAATACAACTCAGATACAATTATCGTTTTGTCTAACCATTTAACCTTCTGTTCGATTCAGTCGCTAGTATGTGTAACGGAAGTACCGTCACCTGGTAAGTATCACTATATATACAGTATTGCGATATAATCGGATACCACCCAGATACATTGATTGTTCAGACTATCCATTCAACTTTCTGTTCGTTTCGGTCGCTCGTATGTGAAACGGGAATACCGTCACCTAGTGTGTATAACTATATACACAGCATAACATCATAATCGAATACAACCCATATACTATCCATTCAACCTTCTGTTCGATTCGGTTGCTCGTATGTATAACGGAAGAACAGTAACCTGTTGAGTATTTCTATATAAACATCACCACGATATGATAGAATACAACTCAGTTTCAATTATCGTTTCGTCTAACCATTTAACCTTCTGTTCGATTCAGTCGCTAGTATGTGTAACGGAAGAACAGTTACCTGGTGAGTATAACTATATAAACATAATCGAATACAACCCAGATACGATGATTGTTCAATCTATCCATTTGACCTTCTGTTCGATTCAGTCGCTAGTATGTGTAACGGAAGTACCGTCACCTGGTATGTATCACTGTATATACAGTATTGCGATATAATCGGATACCACCCTTATACATTGATTGTTCAGACTATCCATTCAACTTTCTGTTCGTTTCGGTCGCTCGTATGTAAAACAAGAATACCGTCTCCTAGTGTGTATAACTATATACACAGCATAACATCATAATCGAATACAACCCATATACTATCCATTCAACCATCTGTTCAATTCAGTCGCTCGTATGTGTAACGGAAGAACAGTAACCTGGTGAGTATAACTATATAAACATAATCGAATACAACCCAGATACGATGATTGTTCAATCTATCCATTTGACCTTCTGCTCGATTCGGTCGCTTGTATGTGAAAACGAAAGGACAGTTACCTGGTGAGTATTTCTATATAAACATCACCACGATATAATCGAATACAACTCAGTTTCAATTATCGTTTCGTCTAACCATTTAACCTTCTGTTCGATTCAGTCGCTAGTATGTGTAACGGAAGAACAGTTACCTGTGAGTATAACTATATAAACATAATCGAATACAACCCAGATACGATGATTGTTCAATCTATCCATTTGACCTTCTGCCCGATTCGGTCGCTTGTATGTGAAAACGAAAGAACAGTTACCTGGTGAGTATCTCTATATAAACATCACCACGATATAATCGAATACAACTCAGATACAATTATCGTTTCGTCTAACCATTTAACCTTCTGTTCGATTCAGTCGCTAGTATGTGTAACGGAAGAACAGTTACCTGGTGAGTATAACTATATAAACATTATCGAATACAACCCAGATACGATGATTGTTCAATCTATCTATTCAACCTCCTGCTCGATTCGGTCGCTTGTATGTAAAACGGAAGAACAGTTACCTGGTGAGTATTGCTATATAAACATCATCACGATATCATCGAATACAACTCAGATACAATTATCGTTTTGTCTAACCATTTAACCTTCTGTTCGATTCAGTCTCTAGTATGTGTAACGGAAGTACCGTCACCTGGTAAGTATCACTATATATACAGTATTGCGATATAATCGGATACCACCCAGATACATTGATTGTTCAGACTATCCATTCAACTTTCTGTTCGTTTCGGTCGCTCGTATGTGAAACGGGAATACCGTCACCTAGTGTGTATAACTATATACACAGCATAACATCATAATCGAATACAACCCATATACTATCCATTCAACCTTCTGTTCGATTCGGTTGCTCGTATGTATAACGGAAGAACAGTAACCTGTTGAGTATTTCTATATAAACATCACCACGATATGATAGAATACAACTCAGTTTCAATTATCGTTTCGTCTAACCATTTAACCTTCTGTTCGATTCAGTCGCTAGTATGTGTAACGGAAGAACAGTTACCTGGTGAGTATAACTATATAAACATAATCGAATACAACCCAGATATGATGATTGTTCAATCTATCCATTTGACCTTCTGCTCGATTCGGTCGCTTGTATGTGAAAACGAAAGAACAGTTACCTGGTGAGTATTTCTATATTAATATCACCACGATATAATCGAATACAACTCAGTTTCAATTATCGTTTCGTCTAACCATTTAACCTTCTGTTCGATTCAGTCGCTAGTATGTGTAACGGAAGAACAGTTACCTGGTGAGTATAACTATATAAACATAATCGAATACAACCCAGATATGATGATTGTTCAATCTATCCATTTGACCTTCTGCTCGATTCGGTCGCTTGTATGTGAAAACGAAAGAACAGTTACCTGGTGAGTATTTCTATATAAACATCACCACGATATAATCGAATACAACTCAGATACAATTATCGTTTCGTCTAACCATTTAACCTTCTGTTCGATTCAGTCGCTAGTATGTGTAACGGAAGAACAGTTACCTGGTGAGTATAACTATATATACATTATCGAATACAACCCAGATACGATGATTGTTCAATCTATCTATTCAACCTCCTGCTCGATTCGGTCGCTTGTTTGTAAAACGGAAGAACAGTTACCTGGTGAGTATTGCTATATAAACATCATCACGATATCATCGAATACAACTCAGATACAATTATCGTTTTGTCTAACCATTATTCCTTCTGTTCGATTCAGTCGCTAGTATGTGTAACAGAAGTACCGTCACCTGGTATGTATCACTATATATACAGTATTGCGATATAATCGGATACCACCCAGATACATTGATTGTCCAGACTATCCATTCAACTTTCTGTTCGTTTCGGTCGCTCGTATGTAAAACAAGAATACCGTCACCTAGTGTGTATAACTATATACACAGCATAACATAATAATCGAATACAACCCATATACTATCCATTCAACCTTCTGTTCAATTCAGTCGCTCGTATGTGTAACGGAAGAACAGTTACCTGGTGAGTATAACTATATAAACATAATCGAATACAACCCAGATACGATGATTGTTCAATCTATCCATTTGACCTTCTGCTCGATTCGGTCGCTTGTATGTGAAAACGAAAGAACAGTTACCTGGTGAGTATTCCTATATATACATCACCACGATATAATCGAATACAACTCAGTTTCAATTATCGTTTCGTCTAACCATTTAACCTTCTGTTCGATTCAGTCGCTAGTATGTGTAACGGAAGAACAGTTACCTAGTGAGTATAACTATATAAACATAATCGAATACAACCCAGATACGATGATTGTTCAATCTATCCATTTGACCTTCTGCTCGATTCGGTCGCTTGTATGTGAAAACGAAAGAACAGTTACCTGGTGAGTATTTCTATATAAACATCACCACGATATAATCGAATACAACTCAGATACAATTATCGTTTCGTCTAACCATTCAACCTTCTGTTCGATTCAGTCGCTAGTATGTGTAACGGAAGAACAGTTACCTGGTGAGTATAACTATATAAACATTATCGAATACAACCCAGATACGATGATTGTTCAATCTATCTATTCAACCTCCTGCTCGATTCGGTCGCTTGTATGTGAAAACGAAAGAACAGTAACCTGGTGAGTATTTCTATATAAACATCACCACGATATAATAGAATACAACTCATTTACAATTATCGTTTCGTCTAACCATTTAACCTTCTGTTCGATTCAGTCGCTAGTATGTGTAACGGAAGTACCGTCACCTGGTATGTATCACTATATATACAGTATTGCGATATAATCGGATACCACCCAGATACATTGATTGTTCAGACTATCCATTCAACTTTCTGTTCGTTTCGGTCGCTCGTATGTGAAACGGGAATACCGTCACCTAGTGTGTATAACTATGTACACAGCATAACATCATAATCGAATACAACCCATATACTATCCATTCAACCTTCTGTTCGATTCGGTTGCTCGTATGTATAACGGAAGAACAGTAACCTGGTGAGTATTTCTATATAAACATCACCACGATATAATAAAATACAACTCAGTTACAATTATCGTTTCGTCTAACCATTCAACCTTCTGTTCGATTCAGTCGCTAGTATGTGTAACGGAAGTACCGTCACCTGGTATGTATCACTATATATACAGTATTGCGATATAATCGGATACCACCCTGATACATTGATTGTTCAGACTATCCATTCAACTTTCTGTTCGTTTCGGTCGCTCGTATGTAAAACAAGAATACCGTCACCTAGTGTGTATAACTATATACACAGCATAACATCATAATCGAATACAACCCATATACTATCCATTCAACCTTCTGTTCGATTCGGTTGCTCGTATGTATAACGGAAGAACAGTAACCTGGTGAGTATTTCTATATAAACATCACCACGATATAATAGAATACAACTCAGTTACAATTATCGTTTTGTCTAACCATTTAACCTTCTGTTCGATTCAGTCGCTAGTATGTGTAACGGAAGTACCGTCACCTGGTATGTATCACTATGTATACAGTATTGCGATATAATCGGATACCACCCTGATACATTGATTGTTCAGACTATCCATTCAACTTTCTGTTCGTTTCGGTCGCTCGTATGTAAAACAAGAATACCGTCACCTAGTGTGTATAACTATATTCACAGCATAACATCATAATCGAACACAACCCATATACTATCCATTCAACCTTCTGTTCGATTCAGTCGCTAGTATGTGTAACGGAAGAACAGTTACCTGGTGAGTATAACTATATAAACATAATCGAATACAACCCAGATACGATGATTGTTCAATCTATCCATTTGACCTTCTGCTCGATTCGGTCGCTTGTATGTGAAAACGAAAGGACAGTAACCTGGTGAGTATTTCTATATAAACATCACCACGATATAATAGAATACAACTCAGTTACAATTATCGTTTCGTCTAACCATTTAACCTTTTGTTCGATTCAGTCGCTAGTATGTGTAACGGAAGTACCGTCACATGGTTAGTATCACTATATATACAGTATTGCGATATAATCGGATACCACCCAGATTCATTGATTGTTCAGACTATCCATTCAACTTTCTTGTTCCGGTCGCTCGTATGTAAAACGGGAATACCGTCACCTAGTGTGTATAACTATATACACAGCATAACATCATAATCGAATACAACCCATATACTATCCATTCAACCTTCTGCTCGATTCGGTCGCTTGTATGTGAAAACGAAAGAACAGTTACCTGGTGAGTATTCCTATATAAACATCACCACGATATAATCGAATACAACTCAGTTTCAATTATCGTTTCGTCTAACCATTTAACCTTCTGTTCGATTCAGTCGCTAGTATGTGTAACGGAAGACATGTAACATAATCATCAAAAGTAATCTTATTCTTGACTACATTATGCTTGATCCCTTTAGATTTTTTGGTTACTTTACCCCCCTGCACCTTGTAGGCATACATTTTTGAACGTAAGCCTACAAAGTGCGTAATAATTTTCGAATTTGCTTCATCCTTCATTTTTTCGATTACTTTTTTATTCACTTGCGGAATTCCAAAAATATTGTCTGAAGGATAGTCGGAAGTATCGAATTCATTCAGATTGGTTTTTATAAGTTCCGCGTACACATCATCACAACCAAGTTCGTAAATGAAGCTATCAGTATCTGTGTACAGTAACTTACAATTTTCCACACCCATCGTAGGTAGCATGAAATCATAATGGAAGTTGTACATACGAGTCTTGGATAAGTCCAGTATAGCCATTCCAACATAGAGGGGCTTGTTGAAGACTATTTTGGACTTGCCCAGCTCGATAGCTACCAAGTCATCACTCAATATTGTCCGATTACGGAATTTAGAACTTGCAATCAAATTCCTTGCCCCGTACCGCCCCTCCCACGATCTACATAATTTGACAATGCGATGTTTGCGGATGTTTTCCATGGTCTTACCAAACACCGCATTGTTCATAAGCTTGTACAAATTTTTTTCAAAAGTATTGGTGGCTGCAGTTCTCAATCTAGTGTTGAGATCAATGTAGGGCTGCAACCACGCGGACTGTTTGAATTTAACCACTTTGTGGATTTTCGTTAATTTCAAACCATTGGCTATAGCTTGTTTCAAATTTACGTAATGCAATATGTATTGCTGCTTATGATGTAATGTTGTCATTAATTTTTCCAATTTTGAGCCAGGAGGTTTACGGTGTTCTGAACAGAACGGGAAATCTTTATGTAGATCGTGCAGATGTTCGGGGTACTCTAGGTCAACTTGTAGGATATACCCTTCTGGTGCATCGTCAGGAATAGATGTAACATCTATATTGGTATCTGTCCATTCAAACCCTCCAAGAGGAAGGGGTTTAGACATTGCCCATCCATACAGATTGTTGACATCCAAATAGAGAAGATGTTTTGAAGGCTTTGTAGGATCGTATGTTGGCACATATTTATGATTAGCCTCCGAATACCTGTTGCTGCAAACTGAAATGCCGCCTCTTATGGCCTTTTCAATGAACATAAGCATATCAACGTCTTTCAAAATTTGTAATTTACATTTCGTGAATTTCAACATACAATCCCACGTATAGCCAGCAAGGGTGTAATACTATGCGGGATCTAAGCCGTATGTTTTCAAAGCAGCTTCTCTAAAATTTTCCATGACGTCTGCCAGCAGAAGGATATCTGTCTTCATATAAAGATCGCTATATTGACCTAGAGTCTTGATATCGAATTGTTGCCAAACATTAAGAGCATGAGCGTACTTTTCCTCATCAATATTTTCATCATTCAACTTGTTGTAAAAATGCTCGATGGATGGTAATTCAGTTTCATTTAATTTATCCACATTATTGATGTAGTCATATGGAAAGACACCTTTCTTTGTGAGCAACTCGAATTCACTATCACTCAAAGTGATGAATTCTTTTTTCAAATTGCGAAAATTGTCTTTATTTAAATTTGATGCCAGCTCATCAAGACTGGCGCCTAAAAATCTTAATGAATCTATAAATCTAAATTTGATTCCAGATTCCTTATCGTGTTGCGTAAAAGAAATGTATTTTCCCATATTTATAGGAAGTACGCTCACCCTCCCACGTTTGGTAATGTCTCTAATGAGAAAATGAGAGTCATAACCACTCAAGTTGTGGAAAACTATAGGTATCACAAAAGACTTTTGATAGTTCAAGTTACAGGCATTGTGTGCCCACCCCCTGAACTGACCCGTGAAGTGACAGTGGTCTTTGACGATTGTTTCGCCGGCCTTGAATGTCTTTTCACAAATGTGACAAGTTGTTACACCGACCTTTTCAGGGAAATCAGTCAGGGGAATGATTGTCTTGATCTTGGACTTTACAAATTTTGCGACCTCTGTCATTTCCGATGCGAACCAATCCATGCATTCAGGTCCTCGATGACTCTTAAAATATGATAAGTTGTCATCGTAGGAGCATTTAAAGTAGTACCCTGCACTGAAAGCATTGTGTTTCTGATATTTTTTTGTTTTCGAAGAAATTTCGTGATCATAGTGCTGCAAATCAGATTCAAAGTCAGCATAGATGATAAATTCAGCTTTCTGTTTATAAATAGAATTTTTGAACTCGACAAAATCATAATCAGGAAAAGAAATTTTGCAATCGTTGATGTTTTCACACACAGCACTATGATCATTCAATTTCGATTCATTGGAGAAATAATTTAAACATCTATCACAAAAATATTTTTTCTTCTCATGTTTATTAATTTGGGCCGAAAGAAGTCTTGACATGTCCTTTATCCAACAATAATGATACCGAATTTCTACATCAGAATCATCCTCAGGTAGAGCTTCATAATCGTTGGGTTTTGGAAAATATTCACTTTGAACTAAGAGCAAATTGACATGTCTATCTAACTTGTGTTTTGTGAGTCTTACGGGTACTACTTCAAAATACTCTCTACCGTTTGCCTGGATCAGTTCCAAACCATAAACGTTCACCGAAATAGTATTCAACTTTTCAAATTTACCAATTTGATTAAACATTAGGGGAATTTCCAAGCCTGTGGTATTGAGAACTTGGTTGTAATGAGGGTACGAGCTGGGCCTATCTACATTATGATTGACAGGGTATAAGGCACTAACCACGCTCCAAAAAAAGCAGGCATCATCAGTGTTTTTAACATTAATACAAGCTCGCTTTTTTGAAATTTGGTCAGGCAGACCAATATATGAAGATCCATTTCCAATTTCTAATTTATTTATGTTGACTTCCAAAGAAATGATGCGATGTAAGGCCCAGCCACTATCCTTTTCTTGAAATTCCGAAAGCTTATTTGAGATGACATCAGTAACATTATCTTGGAACCAAAGGTCTAAATCCGTTCCTATATCTATTGAAGCATTTTTTGTGTTGAAATATTTGAATTCGATTATGTCACCATCTTTGGATTTCTTTATAAATTCTCCACAAAAGTTGGTATTGGCCTTGATTAATTGAAAATTATTGAGACATTTTTTGATCTTAATTTTGAAAATATGACAAGCATCGGTCAGAAATTGTGCTACGTCCTTGTGAGAAATATTAATGATGATACCCGTCCTTATTCGGCTTGCAAAAACCGATTGGACATCCCTCCATGCTATCCGGTTTCTCCTAGGACTCATGAGACCGGATCCAATACGTTTGGAATTTTTAATTAGAGCGTAAAATCTTTTCAAATGTCCCACGTTCGTTTGGAGTTTTCTAAGAATTCCTGATGTCAAATCAGCCTCACGAATTGCTTTATTACAGATTTGAATATGTTTTTTGATTTTCTTTAGCCAAAAGCTCTTTTCATTGATTTCTAAATTTTTTGTTTCTAGTTCCTTGAATTTCCTAATAATTTCATCAGTCACAAGACCAATTTCGTTAGCATTTTCCATTGTTTTCACAAATAAAAAGAAACGTTCCACTCACAAAAATCTTAAAACTATGATGGAAGTCTCCGCCGTTCTCTTGTGACCGGTTGACTGGAGGGTTGTGGAGGGGCACTGTTGGTTTCTGAAAGAAGTTCAGTTTTGTTAAATGTATGCACACTTCAAAGGAGTTGAGGAAATTCATTCTAGACATTGAGCAGATTACTCACATTTGATTATTTCTTCAGAATTTCAAAGTTGGAGGACAGTCCTGCCAACCCTTTGAAAATGAGAGAGTAGTCGTCAGGGGTGAAGAGTGGAATTTGCAGCTTCACTGCTCCAACCGCTCTATTCGAAAAAAAAAGAAGATCATTATTTCAGAACATATTATTTAATACCCTGGAAAAATAATCCTTATTTCAGAACATCCAATTCAATACCATATTTCGAAACTCAAGTTGCATGGTGATAGAGATCGAGAGAAATAAATAAATAAAACTCACCTTAGATTATTGAAATAAACACCCACAAAATAATAATTTTCGAACTACACACCCACGATGATTCGCCGTTGAAGATCGAAGGCAAACTGAAGCTCCACCCGATATGAAATTGGTTTTATAACTGATAAGAACAACAATAATCGTTCATGAATGTTTTTTGCACCAAGAAATGCATAGTTGCATATCAAGCTGTTATTCAAGGATATAACAAAATCGCTGTGAATCTGTGAATAATTATAGTCATGATTCATGATTTCATCGCCGACCACGTGTAAACTTATGAATGACCTCTTTGTTCATCAATGTGTTGACGAAAATGCTTGGATAGGTATGACATCATCATGAATAATTATGATCGTGATTTATGATATCATCATTAACCACCTGCAAAGTTATGAAAGGCCCCATTCATTATCGATATATCGACGAAATGTAGATATTGCATCATCTTGTGCAATTTGGATTATTATTACAACGCTTTTTATTACTTCTAATTGGACCGTCCGTAGCATCATTGTTAGGGTGTGACCAAGAAATAGCGGCTATTTGACATTTGACATTTGACATTTGACATTTGACATTTGACATTTGACATTTGACATTTGACATTTGACATTTGACATTTGACATTTGACATTTGACATTTGACATTTGACATTTGACATTTGACATTTGACATTTGACATTTGACATTTGACATTTGACATTTGACATTTGACATTTGACATTTGACATTTGACATTTGACATTTGACATTCGACATTGGATATTCGACATTTGACATTTGATATTCGACATTGGATATTCGACATTTGACATTTAGCTGGCAAACGTTAGATGTCAGACGCCTAACTTCAGCAAGCACACCCTGTTATCAATCAATTATCCACGTGGTGGTTCGGATTCTACTTTGGTAGGTGCATTATGGGACATCCTCAGATATTTTCAAACGTCTGGCATCAATGCCTTATTTTTTCAAACGTCTGGCAACAGTGTCATTCGCTTTGTCGTCTCTTATCTTTGTAGCGAAATATTGTATCATGTTGAATCATCAATGGAATGCAGCGAACCTGACCTTGAATGCGATTATGTCTATCAATACACTGATATTCAATGAATGAATAAGCCATTGTTCGTTTCCCTGCTCCCTGCTTGCCGAGGTTGCTACGTTCTCTTATCTTTGGGACGGATCTGCTCGACTACGTCACGCTGTGCGATAACGTTGCATCGACATTGACTGCAATTAAATTATATAGTGGTCGTAGCTCTGTGGAAACGCATCGGACTCGTAATCCGGTGGTCTGGAGTTCAAATCCCGCCGATAGAAGGATTTTTTTAAATAAAATATGACGTCATGAGATGTTTCCGGATGCGGAGCGCTAAGGGGGCGCAGTCTTATGGGGGGGTCAGGGGGGTATAGCAAAAACCTAAGGGGGCTAAGGGGGTACAGCGAAGACCTGAGGGGGGCCAAGGGGGTACAGTGAAGACCTGAGGGGGCCAAGGGGGGGGGGGGGTTACAGCGAGAGCGGTTGAGGGGGTACAGTGGAGGCTTAAGGGGGTTAAGGGGGTTTGGCGGCTTCTGATTGGTCGGGTAGTCTATGGAAAACTTGACAGATGACACAGCGGCATGGAACACTAAACAGTAGACATATGGCAGTGACATATGACAGGTGACATATGACAGCTGTCATTTCGGCCATCTTTGATGACGTCAGCAAAATTTGAATTTCCCGCCTTTATGGCGGCCATCTTGAGCTGATACCGGCCTAGGTGCACTTTGTAACGTCACGCGAAATATTGTATCATGTTGAATCATCAATGGAATGCAGCGAACCTGACCTTGAATGCGATTATGTCTATCAATACACTGATATTTAATGAATGAATAAGCCATTGTTCGTTTCCCTGCTCCCCGCTTGCCGAGGTTGCTACGTTCTCTTATCTGCTCGACTACGTCACGATGTGCGATAACGTTGCATCGACATTGACTGCAATTGAATTATATAGTGGTCGTAGCTCTGTGGGAACGCATCGGACTCGTAATCTGGTGGTCTGGAGTTCAAATCCCGCCGATAGAAGGATTTTTTTAAATAAAATATGACGTCATATTTCCAGATGCGGAGCGCTAAGGGGGCGCAGTCTTGAGGGGGGTCAAGGGGGTATAGCAAAAACCTAAGAAGCTAAGGGGGTACAGCGAAGACCTGAGGGGGGCCAAGGGGGTACAGTAGAGGCCTAAGGGGGTTAGGGGGGGTACAGCGAAGTTTTGAGCGGTTGAGGGGGTACAACGGCTTCTGATTAGTCAGGTAGTCTATGGAACACTTGACAGATGACACAGAGGCATGGAACACTAAACAGTAGACAGTTGACATATGACAGGTGACATATGACAGCTGTCATGGCGGCCATCTTTGATGACGTCAGCAAAATTTGAATTTCCCGCCTTTATGGCGGCCATCTTGGTCCAGAACCGGTGTAGGTACACTACTTGTATTCTATTATATCGTGGTGATGTTTATATAGAAATACTCACCAGGTTACTGTTTTTCCGTTATACATACGAGCAACCGAATCGAACAGAAGGTTGAATGGATAGTATATGGGTTGTATTCGATTATGATGTTATGCTGTGTATATAGTTATACACACTAGGTGACGGTATTCTTGTTTTACATACGAGCGACCAAAACGAACAGAAAGTTGAATGGATAGTCTGAACAATCAATGTATCAGGGTGGTATCCGATTATATCGCAATACTGTATATATAGTGATACATACCAGGTGACGGTACTTCCGTTACACATACTAGCGACTGAATCGAACAGAAGGTTGAATGGTTAGACGAAACGATAATTGTAACTGAGTTGTATTCTATTATATCGTGGTGATGTTTATATAGAAATACTCACCAGGTTACTGTTCTTCCGTTATACATACGAGCAACCGAATCGAACAGAAGGTTGAATGGATAGTATATGGGTTGTATTCGATTATGATGTTATGCTGTGTATATAGTTATACACACTAGGTGACGGTATTCCCGTTTCACATACGAGCGACCGAAACGAACAGAAAGTTGAATGGATAGTCTGAACAATCAATGTATCTGGGTGGTATCCGATTATATCGCAATACTGTATATATAGTGATACATACCAGGTGACGGTACTTCCGTTACACATACTAGCGACTGAATCGAACAGAAGGTTAAATGGTTAGACGAAACGATAATTGTAACTGAGTTGTATTCTATTATATCGTGGTGATGTTTATATAGAAATACTCACCAGGTTACTGTTCTTCCGTTATACATACGAGCAACCGAATCGAACAGAAGTTTGAATGGATAGTATATGGGTTGTATTCGATTATGATGTTATGCTGTGTATATAGTTATACACACTAGGTGACGGTATTCCCGTTTCACATACGAGCGACCGAAACGAACAGAAAGTTGAATGAATAGTCTGAACAATCAATGTATCTGGGTGGTATCCGATTATATCGCGATACTGTATATATAGTGATACTAACCAGGTGACGGTACTTCCGTTACACATACTAGCGACTAAATCGAACAGAAGGTTAAATGGTTAGACGAAACGATAATTGAAACTGAGTTGTATTCGATTATATCGTGGTGATGTTTATATAGCAATACTCACCAGGTAACTGTTCTTCTGTTTTACATACAAGCGACCGAATCGAGCAGGAGGTTGAATAGATAGATTGAACAATCATCGTATCTGGGTTGTATTCGATAATGTTTATATAGTTATACTCACCAGGTAACTGTTCTTCCGTTACACATACTAGCGACTGAATCGAACAGAAGGTTAAATGGTTAGACGAAACGATAATTGTAACTGAGTTGTATTCTATTATATCGTGGTGATGTTTATATAGAAATACTCACCAGGTTACTGTTCTTTTGTTATACATACGAGCAACCGAATCGAACAGAAGGTTGAATAGATAGTATCTGGGTTGTATTCGATTATGATGTTATGCTGTGTATATAGTTAAACACACTAGGTGACGGTATTCCCGTTTCACATACGAGCGACCGAAACGAACAGAAAGTTGAATGGATAGTCTGAACAATCAATGTATCTGGGTGGTATCCGATTATATCGCAATACTGTATATATAGTGATACTAACCAGGTGACGGTACTTCCGTTACACATACTAGCGACTGAATCGAACAGAAGGTTCAATGGTTAGACGAAACGATAATTGTATCTGAGTTGTATTCGATGATAACGTGATTATGTTTATATAGCAATACTCACCAGGTAACTGTTCTTCCGTTACACATACGAGCGACCGAAACGAACAGAAAGTTGAATGGATAGTCTGAACAATCAATGTATCTGGGTGGTATCCGATTATATCGCAATACTGTATATATAGTGATACTAACCAGGTGACGGTACTTCCGTTACACATACTAGCGACTGAATCGAACAGAAGGTTGAATGGTTGGGCGAAACGATAATTGAAACTGAGTTGTATTCGATTATATCGTGGTGATGTTTATATAGAAATACTCACCAGGTAACTGTTCTTTCGTTTTCACATACAAGCGACCGAATCGAGCAGAAGGTCAAATGGATAGATTGAACAATCATCGTATCTGGGTTGTATTCGATTATGTTTATATAGGTATACTCACCAGGTAACTGTTCTTCCGTTACACATACTAGCGACTGAATCGAACAGAAGGTTAAATGGTTAGACGAAACGATAATTGTATCAGAGTTGTATTCGATGATATCGTGATGATGTTTATATAGCAATACTCACCAGGTAACTGTTCTTCCGTTTTACATTCAAGCGACCGAATCGAGCAGAAGGTTGAATTCAGTATAGATTGAACAATCATCGTATCTGGGTTGTATTCGATTATGTTAATATAGTTATACTCACCAGGTAACTGTTCTTCCGTTATACATACGAGCGACTGAATTGAACAGACGGTTGAATGGATAGTATATAGGTTGTATTCGATTATAATGTTATGCTGTGTATATAGTTATACACACTAGGTGACGGTATTCTTGTTTTACATACGAGCGACCGAAACGAACAGAAAGTTGAATGGATAGTCTGAACAATCAATGTATCAGGGTGGTATCCGATTATATCGCAATACTGTATATATAGTGATACATACCAGGTGACGGTACTTCCGTTACACATACTAGCGACTGAATCGAACAGAAGGTTAAATGGTTAGACGAAACGATAATTGTAACTGAGTTGTATTTTATTATATCGTGGTGATGTTTATATAGAAATACTCACCAGGTTACTGTTCTTTCGTTATACATACGAGCAACCGAATCGAACAGAAGGTTGAATGGATAGTATATGGGTTGTATTCGATTATGATGTTATGCAGTGTATATAGTTATACACACTAGGTGACGGTATTCCCGTTTTACATACGAGCGACCGAAACGAACAGAAAGTTGAATGGATAGTCTGAACAATCAATGTATCTGGGTGGTATCCGATTATATCGCAATATTGTATATATAGTGATACTAACCAGGTAACGGTACTTCCGTTACACATACTAGCGACTGAATCGAACAGAAGGTTAAATGGTTAGAAGAAACGATAATTGTAACTGAGTTGTATTCTATTATATCGTGGTGATGTTTATATAGAAATACTCACCAGGTTACTGTTCTTTCGTTTTCACATACAAGCGACCGAATCGAGCAGAAGGTCAAATGGATAGATTGAACAATCATCGTATCTGGGTTGTATTCGATTATGTTTATATAGTTATACTCACCAGGTAACTGTTCTTCCGTTACACATACTAGCGACTGAATCGAACAGAAGGTTAAATGGTTAGACGAAACGATAATTGTATCTGAGTTGTATTCGATGATATCGTGATGATGTTTATATAGCAATACTCACCAGGTTACTGTTGTTCCGTTTTACATACAAGCGACCAAATCAAGCAGAAGGTTGAATTCAGTATAGATTGAACAATCATCGTATCTGGGTTGTATTCGATTATGTTTATATAGTTATACTCACCAGGTAACTGTTCTTCCGTTATACATACGAGCGACTGAATTGAACTGAAGGTTGAATGGATAGTATATGGGTTGTATTCGATTATGATGTTATGCTGTGTATATAGTTATACACACTAGGTGACGGTATTCTTGTTTTACATACGAGAGACCGAAACGAACAGAAAGTTGAATGGATAGTCTGAACAATCAATGTATCAGGGTGGTATCCGATTATATCACAATACTGTATATATAGTGATACATACCAGGTGACGGTACTTCCGTTACACATACTAGCGACTGAATCGAACAGAAGGTTAAATGGTTAGACGAAACGATAATTGTAACTTAGTTGTATTCTATTATATCGTGGTGATGTTTATATAGAAATACTCACCAGGTTACTGTTCTTCCGTTATACATACGAGCAACCGAATTGAACAGAAGGTTGAATGGATAGTATCTGGGTTGTATTCGATTATGATGTTTTGCTGTGTATATAGTTAAACACACTAGGTGACGGTATTCCCGTTTCACATACGAGCGACCGAAACGAACAGAAAGTTGAATGGATAGTCAGAACAATCAATGTATCTGGGTGGTATCCGATTATATCGCAATACTGTATATATAGTGATACTAACCAGGTGACGGTACTTCCGTTACACATACTAGCGACTGAATCGAACAGAAGGTTAAATGGTTAGACGAAACGATAATTGAAACTGAGTTGTATTCGATTATATCGTGGTGATGTTTATATAGAAATACTCACCAGGTAACTGTTCTTTCGTTTTCACATACAAGCGACCGAATCGAGGAGAAGGTCAAATGGATAGATTGAACAATCATCGTATCTGGGTTGTATTCGATTATGTTTATATAGTTATACTCACCAGGTAACTGTTCTTTCGTTATACATACGAGCGACTGAATCGAACATAAGGTTGAATGGATAGATTGAACAATCATTGTATCTGGGTTGTATCCGAATATATCGTTATGCTGTATATTCAGTTACACCTATCATGTAACGGTTCTTTCGTTACACATACGAGCGTCCGAATCGAAAATTAGGTTGGATGGATAGACGGAACAATAATTGTAACTGAGTTGTATTCGATTATATCGTGGTGATGTTTATATAGTAATACTCACCAGGTGACTGTTCTTGCGTTATACATACGAGCGACCCAATCGAACAGAAGGTTGAATGGATAGATTGAACAATCATCGTATCTGGGTTGTTTTCGATTATGTTTTTATAGTAATACTCACCAGGTAACTGTCCTTTCGTTTTCACATACAAGCGACCGAATCGAGCAGAAGGTTAAATGGATAGATTGAACAATCATCGTATCTGGGTTGTATTCGATTATGTTTATATAGTTATACTCACCAGGTAACTGTTCTTCCGTTATACATACGAGCGACCAAAACGAACAGAAAGTTGAATGGATAGTCTGAACAATCAATGTATCTGGGTGGTATCCGATCATATCGCAATACTGTATATATAGTGATACTAACCAGGTGACGGTACTTCCGTTACACTGTAACGGTCGATTTCGACCGTAAAGCAAACCACTCTTCAGAAATAACACCAGTTATGCGATAATTGTATTCATGAAGTAATATTATAACATAATTCGATTTCGTAGTATAGAGGCAAGGATATTGGTACTCCAGAGTATAGTTCCAGGATTATTCGATGGCATTTTACTTAACTATAATCGTCGTCGCTGGTCAGCTAAAATAATTCAATATTAGCGAACCTATATACACCATCAACTATAAACTCACCTATCCAATGCGTTGTTTATCATTTTACCATCGGTTTGCCCGTCCGAGCGTTCTCGCTGTAATTATCAATTCGGATTCCGTTTTGTCTGATATTCGCTGTTTCTTTTCGAATCTCGAGGTCCCATATGAATTAATGTTAAATTATACGTCCTCCCAACATCATGGCTAAATATTCCTGAAATAGAAACACCAACAATGAGATTCATCATTTCATTTACTCTTGTGTTGTTTACATGTATAAGACGTATAAGTATGGTATGTATGCATATAGTAGCGTAAGTGAGGCTTAAATAATTAGATCTACTCACCTGTATTACTCGTTCAGTATGATTCCAATTAAATTGCAGGTACCAGGTACTATAATAATGTAGGTATGGATTAAATTGTTTATCTGTTGGTGATTATTTGCAGCTCGTAATGAGGTTATACAGGTTATCTTCGGCGTTATAATTTGGGAGCTGCAAATGACTGCTAACCCAGCCAGACCCAACTGGAGGGGTTAACGATGATCGACGAAGGCAATTTCAGCAGCCCCACCAAGTGAAGTTGGTATTTTCTGCAGTTGTGCCAACACGAAAATTATCGCTGTCTTTGTTAGATTTGGTTGTTGTTTAAAACAGTTTTATTTAATTTCAATGTTTTCGCCCTATTATCGTAGTAATTCTGTTTGTGGTCGGAGGAAGGAACTGCATTTACGGAGTGCATTATTCAGCTCGTCCGTTGGTCTTATTGTGTTGAGATGCCAGCTTTATGGTACGGCCATCTGGAAAATAGTGTTGAAAGTAATACCTAACTGCTCGGTTGAATCCGGCTTGTTTCGACTCACAGAGTGGTCAGTAATCAACAGGTGCTCGGTATAGGTGGTCAATAGAGGACATCCAGAAAATCGTGATTTTCCAAAATCATCCTTTGTTGGGTTTTCTTCTGGAGTCCTTCTTGATGAACTTGGGAATTATTGATATTTTTGGTATATGATAGTTGTGCGATTCCCAAGGCATTGTCTCAGTTTGAGGATTTTTTCTGACACCACGCCGAGTGCTATTAAGTTTAAGTGTGTGGTTGGTCAATCAGGTATGTTAGCTTCATTTTACTTTTCATCATAGTGCATTTCATGTTTCGTTTGCATTAATATTCATTTTCTTTTTTTTGTTCTTGTCTTCAGAGAGAAACCAAAATATAAAGGCCCTTAGTCACTAAGATTACCCCACCGAATATCTGTGGACTAGGATAGTTAGATGATAACCTCTTGGCCAGGGTAAGATCAGGAAATAAAACATAGTAATTTTCTATTTTTTTTTTTGTGATGATGGTGAATGTCAGATTTTGTCGGGTGTCACAGATATCTCATGTGTCATAAGTCATGTGTTGGAAGTTCGACCGACAGTGGACATTTGACATTTGGTGGCACTTGACTGATCCATCCAGAAGTTTGATGTTTTGTTTACATATGGGGTTTTGATAGTCAATTTCCGATTATCTTTAATTTATTACATTTTATTTATTTTAGTTTCATATGAGGGAACGGGATAATTTGCCTGTTTATGAAAGAAACTATTTCTATTTTTGTTCTCCTCTAGGGTTATCACTAGCGAGTGGTAGACACCTGTTTCGGTATCAGAACTTGGGATTTTTCTTTGGAAACGAGCCTGACGTCAATCAGGTACGCAGCCGTTCCGTTATACTAGGTGGACGAAAAACATGGTGTGAGGATCAGCTCATCGACCGTTGAGAAAGAGCTGTCGACGACCGGTTGTCCGTTGCGGAAATTGGAATAATAATACAGAGGGTGTCCCTGTATTCCCAAGTTTGATATACGCAATTTGATTATTTTTTTTGCTTTCCGATTTCTTTGTGACTAATAGAAATGCTATATATTTTTTTATTATTGAGTGCTAACCACCATATTATGTATAGATGCACCTATAGGTATGTATAGTGTAGATCACTATACCAGATAGTTGATTTCCGGATCAGGAGTTTATGCGTATTTTTTTTTTTGTAAATAACCATTTATTTCCTTCAATGCAATGTGTAACCAGCTATTAGCTATCGCCTTATTTCCAGAACATCTACCGTTGTTATTTGCTTGGTTGCTTGAGTAGAATTGCTAGGTGATTGATTGTGGCTTCCTTGAATTTATAAGTGATATAAATATATATTTTTTATTGCTTGTGCGGCGGTAACTTGCAGGTTGGTAGAGTTTATGGATACTCAGATAATTCGAAATAGCGCCTACGCCTGAGCTCACGCGTCGCTACCCTGGCACCTCCCTCCATAAACGCTTCCCTGTTTGGAAATATAGCTACTCATTTTTCCTTATATTTGAATTTTTCTTGCTTGGTGTGGGGACCACCACTTTTGGCTATATGTGTTTTGCTCTATTTTTTTTTTGAATTAATATTTAGGAGAACAACTAAATAAATATTGTATTTTCGATCCAGCGTATTTTTAATCATTCTTACGTGGTAAATTCGAAGAGTGAAAAATAACTGTGGGTATTTGTGGAGGGGTAATAATTTACCTGGCGCCCAACTATATCTTATTTTCTTTTTAACAATAACGAACCTCCCCGTCTCCACTGTAGTGTAGCCGCAAATGCCCGACTGTCATCTAACAGTCGTGGACAAGTGACGCGTCGATTGTGAGGTCGCATTTTTGGCGCCCAACGTGGGGCAATAAATAGAGCAAATAGAGCTTAATAGAGCAAATAGATGGTAATGGAGTAAAATCGAGCCTTATATAGCCAATCCATATATAAGTAATTTTATCTTGTTATAGGGTGTTTTGCAGTATTTTAAAGCAGTCAATATTGCTAAATAGGCAAATTTTGACCGACCAAGCGTTTTATTTTTATTTTTTTTCTCAAGTTTCAATTATAGAGTTCATAGAGTGTGTGAAGGAAATTTTTGGTTCCCTTGTTTTACGAATTTTATTAAAACTTTTTTTTTTCATCATGGCACACAGGATGCAAATTAACCGTTTAAATCAGGAAGAATTGTCATATGAATTGAGAATCAGAGGTATAGCTACTGGAACGGTCGAACAAATGCGTCAGTCTTTAACAATGGCAATCAGACTTGAAAAGAGCGGGGATAGTATAAAACTTCCCAAATATCCTTACACCATTGAAGAAGATGAACTAGCAGTCAGGAATAAATTAGCGGAATTAGACTCTCTTATTGCAGATTTTAGTGATAGTAGGTCCAGCAACAATTATTTAAAATATCAGTCTAAGCTAGCCCATGTTCTTAACCGGATTGATCATATCGATGAGGAGTCTGTAGATCGCCCAGATTTTCTAGCGAAAGCTTTATCCCTTATGGATGCCCTTCACCTCAAGGCGGAAGAACACCAAAGGCTTCAGAACGTTCCACCGTCCCTTAGTTTGTTGGAGCAGAGTAATTTTGCTGCAAATATAGGTCCAGCAAGAAGGTCTTCTAGTGCTAGAGCCATGTCCCCCACCACTACACCACCAATACCATCAAACTCATCTCCAGTTCCGAAAGCTATTTTTCCGAATAAGTGGGACATCAAATTCTCAGGGGATAAGAAAGGTTTATCATTGAGTGCTTTCCTTGAGCGTGTAGAGGAATTGAGAATTGCCCGTCACGTGTCAAAGGATACGTTGCTCGAGTCGGGGATAGATTTGTTCAGCGGTAGGGCGTATCAGTTTTATGTTGCTTACAGACATGAAGTAAACAGTTGGGACGAATTTGTTGCTCTACTCAGGAAGGAGTATCTATCTTCTAATTTCAATGAGAAGTTATTCGAAGAGATTAAGAAGAGAACGCAGGGCCCGGATGAATCGATTGGGATTTATTTAGCAGTGATGTTGGGATATTTTAATAGGTTGACCTGTCATGTATCGGAAGAGACGAAATTGAAATTAATCATGAGGAATATCGCACCATTTTACCAAAATCAGTTGGCATTGGTAGATGTCAATTCCATTTCACATCTCCGAGAGCTCTGTAGACGACTGGAGGCTAGGAAAGAGGCAGTTGAAAACTTCTCTGCCCCTTCTAGGAGAAGCGGAGCGTTGGAACCTGACCTGGCTTATGTCGGTGTTGAACGGGATCAGGAATTGAACGTGGTGGATAGTTGTCAGGCGTCGGCTTCTACTCGCCCTGGGTCATCTGGCGAGGCTTCCAAGGAGATAGTCTGCTACAGGTGCAATAAGCCAGGACATCGAGCAATAGGGTGTACAGCCAAAGTGGCTAAATTTTGCTACAGGTGTAAGAGGGAAGGTGTGACAGTGAGGACCTGCCCAGATTGTTCGCGTCAGGGAAACGGCAACCGACGCACCTAGGAGATCGAGGTGGGTGTGTCGGAGCAGAACGCTCGGTCGGCAGACTGCAGGTATTATTGGATTATGTTTTGGAACATGCGGTTAGTGATGAGAGGCCATATTTAAAAATTGAGGTCTTGGGTAAGTCATTGTTAGGTTTATTGGATACCGGAGCTTCAAGGACAGTACTTGGTGGTAAAGGACTGCAGGTTGTTCAGGAATTAGGGCTTGCTATAAATCGTGAGGAAACGACATTTTGTGCAGTGGCAAATGGTACTCGTTGTCGGAGTATGGGTGAGGTTGAGTTGCCAATCATTTTGAGGGGTCAATTTCGGCTCATTAAGGTTATCGTTGTACCAGAGGTGAGCCATATGTTGATACTTGGTGTAGACTTCTTCAAGGCCATGGGAATTGTTTCCGACCTCCGTCACAATGAGTGGCATTTCTCGAACCAGCCTATTTTGGTGAATTCTGTGGAACAGGTCAATGGACAAACACAGCTGAGCGATTTGGAGAAATTAAGGTTACAGGCTGTGGTCGATCGTAATGTCTCGTTAATGGGTAAAGAGCTGGGATGTACAACAGAAACTGAGCATGTCATTGTCACCGACAGTCCACCCATAAAACAAAGGTACTATCGTGTTAATCCTGTTGTGCAGCAGCAGATCGATAAGGAGTTAGAGGAAATGCTCAGGTTAGGTATAGTCGAGCCCTCAAATAGTCCTTGGTCTTCCCCGATTTTACTAGTAAAGAAGAAGGATGGTTCTTTCAGGTTCTGTGTGGACTTCAGGAAGCTGAACTCGGTAACAGTTCGCGATAGTTACCCTTTGCCTTTGGTATCAGATACCTTGGACAAGCTTCGGGATGCGAAATATCTATCTAGCCTTGACGTGAAATCGGCTTACTGGCAAGTACCCATGTCCGAAGAGTCGAAGCAGTATACGGCCTTCACGGTGCCTAATAGAGGTCTCTTCCAATTTTGTCGGATGCCTTTTGGCCTTCATAATGCCCCAGCCACGTGGCAGCGCCTCATCGACTCTGTATTGGGTCACGACCTAGAACCCCATGTCTTTGTCTATCTGGATGACGTGGTTATCGTCAGCCAAACATTCGAACAGCATCTTAGTATAATGGATGAGGTTTTTCGCAGACTGAGAGAGGCCAATATAACTATCAGTGTGGAAAAGTGTCAGTTCTGTCGTCCTGAAATGTGTTATTTAGGCTACGTAATCGACCGTAATGGTTTGCATGTGGATCCGACGAAAGTTAAAGCTATGCTGGATTTGCCTGCGCCCACGAATGTTACGGAGGTGCGCAGGATAGTAGGGACATTCTCTTGGTATAGGCGGTTTGTACCCGATTTCTCGACAATAATAGCTCCTATCACTAGTCTTCTCCGTAAAAGTTCGAAATTTTACTGGTCCAAGGGGTTGACGCAGCGTTTCAGCGGATCAAGGAGTGTCTAATTGCTGCTCCAATTCTCAGCTGTCCTGATTATTCTAAGCCCTTTGTCGTACAAACTGATGCATCTGGATATGGAATTGGTGCTGTTCTGACGCAACCTCATGAAGACGGGGATCATGTAATTGCCTACTTGAGTAGATCGTTGACCAGGCAAGAGCGGAATTATTCCACCACGGAGCGGGAATGTTTGGCAGTGTTGTGGGCTGTGCAGAAGCTAAGACCTTATCTCGAAGGTGTGGCATTTACTGTCGTAACAGACCATTATAGTTTATTGTGGTTACAAAATCTGAAGGATTTGAATGGTCGGTTAGCTCGATGGTCCGTGCAGCTGCAACAGTATAACTTCACAGTCGTCCACAGAAAGGGTAAAGAGCATGTAGTTCCAGATGCGTTATCAAGGTCAGTCCCAGTGATAGACTCGATCATGGCAACTGAAGTGCTGCTCGAGGTATCAACGGTCTCTAGCGATAAATGGTATACTAACATGATGGGAAGGGTGCTGAAGAGTCCTTTGAAATTCTGTAGTTGGAGAGTATCTGGTGGTCAATTGTGGAAACATGTTGGGTGTGACTATCCCAAGTTATCCTTGGAGTCTGATGCTTGGAGACTGGTGGTCCCAAAAAGTAATCGACAGCAAATTATTGTTGACGCTCACGAACCGGCCACGTCGGGTCACATGGGGGTATATAAAACGTTTTCTCGTATAGCTGAACGATTTTACTGGCCGAAAATGAGAAACGATATAGCTAAATTTGTTAGTCGTTGTCGTGTATGTGCAGCTCATAAAGTTTCTCATGATCGTCCGGCAGATAAGATGACACCTCATCCGAAGCCAAACAGACCTTGGGAGATGATTTCTACGGATCTAATAGGCCCACTGCCAAGGTCAAAGCATGGCAGTAGTTTCATCTTAGTGGTAACGGACTATCTGACCAAGTTTCCTCTTGTTTTTCCTCTCAAGAAGTCGACAAGCGATCCCATCATCCACAAAATAGAAAGAGACGTGTTCCTGTTATTTGGTGTACCTAGGATTCTGATATGTGATAACGGACCTCAGTACCGTAGCAAGCAGTTCATGAAATTTGCTGAAAGGTATCATTGTCACATCAAATTCAGTGCAAACTATCATCCCAGAGCTAATCCTACCGAACGTGTCAATCGAACATTGAAGACGATGCTCTCAATGTATGTGTCGGATAACCACCGTTGCTGGGACGAAAATCTAGATCAGCTTGCGTGTGCAATTAGGACTGCGAGGCATGAGGTTACCAAGTTGACTCCATACTTCATGAATTTTGGTCGCTCTATGGTTCTTAGTGGTAGAGATTACGATAATGCTGAACTGGTAGATCTTGAAGATGGAACTCAAACTTCTGAGGTTAGCCGCAATGAGTCATTCAAAGAAATGTTTGCAGACGTTCGTAGACGGTTGGAAGTTGCAGGGAAAGCGAGCTGTGAACGTTATAACCTTCGTTGTAGGCATGTCGAATACCTTCCACACCAGCTGGTCTGGAAGAAAAATTATGTGTTATCCGATGCGTCGAAATACTTTTCTCGGAAGTTAGCTCCTTCGTATGTAGGGCCGTTTTACATCAACAAGAAGATATCACCTTGGACTTACGAACTGAGAGACGCCCAAGGGAATTCTAAGGGTGTTTGGCATACGAAAGACCTGAAGCCAGGTCCAGTGGACGAATAGTCAGGGTTGTCATGTTAGTGGTTCTTGGGTACGGACGAGTAATGAAGAAATTTACGGGGTAAATCTCTTGTAGTAAGGGGGGGATTTGTAACGGTCGATTTCGACCGTAAAGCAAACCACTCTTCAGAAATAACACCAGTTATGCGATAATTGTATTCATGAAGTAATATTATAACATAATTCGATTTCGTAGTATAGAGGCAAGGATATTGGTACTCCAGAGTATAGTTCCAGGATTATTCGATGGCATTTTACTTAACTATAATCGTCGTCGCTGGTCAGCTAAAATAATTCAATATTAGCGAACCTATATACACCATCAACTATAAACTCACCTATCCAATGCGTTGTTTATCATTTTACCATCGGTTTGCCCGTCCGAGCGTTCTCGCTGTAATTATCAATTCGGATTCCGTTTTGTCTGATATTCGCTGTTTCTTTTCGAATCTCGAGGTCCCATATGAATTAATGTTAAATTATACGTCCTCCCAACATCATGGCTAAATATTCCTGAAATAGAAACACCAACAATGAGATTCATCATTTCATTTACTCTTGTGTTGTTTACATGTATAAGACGTATAAGTATGGTATGTATGCATATAGTAGCGTAAGTGAGGCTTAAATAATTAGATCTACTCACCTGTATTACTCGTTCAGTATGATTCCAATTAAATTGCAGGTACCAGGTACTATAATAATGTAGGTATGGATTAAATTGTTTATCTGTTGGTGATTATTTGCAGCTCGTAATGAGGTTATACAGGTTATCTTCGGCGTTATAATTTGGGAGCTGCAAATGACTGCTAACCCAGCCAGACCCAACTGGAGGGGTTAACGATGATCGACGAAGGCAATTTCAGCAGCCCCACCAAGTGAAGTTGGTATTTTCTGCAGTTGTGCCAACACGAAAATTATCGCTGTCTTTGTTAGATTTGGTTGTTGTTTAAAACAGTTTTATTTAATTTCAATGTTTTCGCCCTATTATCGTAGTAATTCTGTTTGTGGTCGGAGGAAGGAACTGCATTTACGGAGTGCATTATTCAGCTCGTCCGTTGGTCTTATTGTGTTGAGATGCCAGCTTTATGGTACGGCCATCTGGAAAATAGTGTTGAAAGTAATACCTAACTGCTCGGTTGAATCCGGCTTGTTTCGACTCACAGAGTGGTCAGTAATCAACAGGTGCTCGGTATAGGTGGTCAATAGAGGACATCCAGAAAATCGTGATTTTCCAAAATCATCCTTTGTTGGGTTTTCTTCTGGAGTCCTTCTTGATGAACTTGGGAATTATTGATATTTTTGGTATATGATAGTTGTGCGATTCCCAAGGCATTGTCTCAGTTTGAGGATTTTTTCTGACACCACGCCGAGTGCTATTAAGTTTAAGTGTGTGGTTGGTCAATCAGGTATGTTAGCTTCATTTTACTTTTCATCATAGTGCATTTCATGTTTCGTTTGCATTAATATTCATTTTCTTTTTTTTGTTCTTGTCTTCAGAGAGAAACCAAAATATAAAGGCCCTTAGTCACTAAGATTACCCCACCGAATATCTGTGGACTAGGATAGTTAGATGATAACCTCTTGGCCAGGGTAAGATCAGGAAATAAAACATAGTAATTTTCTATTTTTTTTTTTTTTGTGATGATGGTGAATGTCAGATTTTGTCGGGTGTCACAGATATCTCATGTGTCATAAGTCATGTGTTGGAAGTTCGACCGACAGTGGACATTTGACATTTGGTGGCACTTGACTGATCCATCCAGAAGTTTGATGTTTTGTTTACATATGGGGTTTTGATAGTCAATTTCCGATTATCTTTAAATTATTACATTTTATTTATTTTAGTTTCATATGAGGGAACGGGATAATTTGCCTGTTTATGAAAGAAACTATTTCTATTTTTGTTCTCCTCTAGGGTTATCACTAGCGAGTGGTAGACACCTGTTTCGGTATCAGAACTTGGGATTTTTCTTTGGAAACGAGCCTGACGTCAATCAGGTACGCAGCCGTTCCGTTATACTAGGTGGACGAAAAACATGGTGTGAGGATCAGCTCATCGACCGTTGAGAAAGAGCTGTCGACGACCGGTTGTCCGTTGCGGAAATTGGAATAATAATACAGAGGGTGTCCCTGTATTCCCAAGTTTGATATACGCAATTTGATTATTTTTTTTGCTTTCCGATTTCTTTGTGACTAATAGAAATGCTATATATTTTTTTATTATTGAGTGCTAACCACCATATTATGTATAGATGCACCTATAGGTATGTATAGTGTAGATCACTATACCAGATAGTTGATTTCCGGATCAGGAGTTTATGCGTATTTTTTTTTTGTAAATAACCATTTATTTCCTTCAATGCAATGTGTAACCAGCTATTAGCTATCGCCTTATTTCCAGAACATCTACCGTTGTTATTTGCTTGGTTGCTTAAGTAGAATTGCTAGGTGATTGATTGTGGCTTCCTTGAATTTATAAGTGATATAAATATATATTTTTTATTGCTTGTGCGGCGGTAACTTGCAGGTTGGTAGAGTTTATGGATACTCAGATAATTCGAAATAGCGCCTACGCCTGAGCTCACGCGTCGCTACCCTGGCACCTCCCTCCATAAACGCTTCCCTGTTTGGACCGTCCGAATGTAGATAAAATATAGCTACTCATTTTTCCTTATATTTGAATTTTTCTTGCTTGGTGTGGGGACCACCACTTTTGGCTATATGTGTTTTGCTCTATTTTTTTTTTGAATTAATATTTAGGAGAACAACTAAATAAATATTGTATTTTCGATCCAGCGTATTTTTAATCATTCTTACGTGGTAAATTCGAAGAGTGAAAAATAACTGTGGGTATTTGTGGAGGGGTAATAATTTACCTGGCGCCCAACTATATCTTATTTTCTTTTTAACAATAACGAACCTCCCCGTCTCCACTGTAGTGTAGCCGCAAATGCCCGACTGTCATCTAACAGTCGTGGACAAGTGACGCGTCGATTGTGAGGTCGCAACACATACTAGCGACTGAATCGAACAGAAGGTTAAATGGTTAGACGAAACGATAATTGAAACTGAGTTGTATTCGATTATATCGTGGTGATGTTTATATAGCAATACTCACCAGGTAACTGTTCTTCCGTTTTACATACAAGCGACCGAATCGAGCAGGAGGTTGAATAGATAGATTGAACAATCATCGTATCTGGGTTGTATTTGATAATGTTTATATAGTTATACTCACCAGGTAACTGTTCTTCCGTTACACATACTAGCGACTGAATCGAACAGAAGGTTAAATGGTTAGAAGAAACGATAATTGTAACTGAGTTGTATTCTATTATATCGTGGTGATGTTTATATAGAAATACTCACCAGGTTACTGTTCTTTCGTTTTCACATACAAGCGACCGAATCGAGCAGAAGGTCAAATGGATAGATTGAACAATCATCGTATCTGGGTTGTTTTCGATTATGTTTATATAGTTATACTCACCAGGTAACTGTTCTTTCGTTACACATACCAGCGACTGAATCGAACAGAAGGTTAAATGGTTAGACGAAACGATAATTGTATCTGAGTTGTATTCGATGATATCGTGATGATGTTTATATAGCAATACTCACCAGGTTACTGTTGTTCCGTTTTACATACAAGCGACCAAATCGAGCAGAAGGTTGAATTCAGTATAGATTGAACAATCATCGTATCTGGGTTGTATTCGATTATGTTTATATAGTTATACTCACCAGGTAACTGTTCTTCCGTTATACATACGAGCGACTGAATTGAACTGAAGGTTGAATGGATAGTATATGGGTTGTATTCGATTATGATGTTATGCTGTGTATATAGTTATACACACTAGGTGACGGTATTCTTGTTTTACATACGAGCGACCGAAACGAACAGAAAGTTGAATGGATAGTCTGAACAATCAATGTATCAGGGTGGTATCCGATTATATCGCAATACTGTATATATAGTGATACATACCAGGTGACGGTACTTCCGTTACACATACTAGCGACTGAATCGAACAGAAGGTTAAATGGTTAGACGAAACGATAATTGTAACTGAGTTGTATTCTATTATATCGTGGTGATGTTTATATAGAAATACTCACCAGGTTACTGTTCTTCCGTTATACATACGAGCAACCGAATTGAACAGAAGGTTGAATGGATAGTATCTGGGTTGTATTCGATTATGATGTTATGCTGTGTATATATTTAAAAACACTTTAGGTGACGGTATTCCCGTTTCACATACAAGCGACCGAAACGAACAGAAAGTTGAATGGATAGTCTGAACAATCAATGTATCGGGGTGGTATCCGATTATATCGCAATACTGTATATATAGTGATACTAACCAGGTGACGGTTCTTCCGTTTCACATACTAGCGACTGAATCGAACAGAAGGTTAAATGGTTAGACGAAACGATAATTGAAACTGAGTTGTATTCGATTATATCGTGGTGATGTTTATATAGAAATACTCACCAGGTAACTGTTCTTTCGTTTTCACATACAAGCGACCGAATCGAGCAGAAGGTCAAATGGATAGATTGAACAATCATCGTATCTGGGTTGTATTCGATTATGTTTATATAGTTATACTCACCAGGTAACTGTTCTTTCGTTATACATACGAGCGACTGAATCGAACATAAGGTTGAATGGATAGATTGAACAATCATTGTATCTGGGTTGTATCCGAATATATCGTTATGCTGTATATTCAGTTACACCTATCATGTAACGGTTCTTTCGTTACACATACGAGCGTCCGAATCGAAAATTAGGTTGGATGGATAGACGGAACGATAATTGTAACTGAGTTTTATTCGATTATATCGTGGTGATGTTTATATAGTAATACTCACCAGGTGACTGTTCTTGCGTTATACATACGAGCGACCCAATCGAACAGAAGGTTGAATGGATAGATTGAACAATCATCGTATCTGGGTTGTTTTCGATTATGTTTTTATAGTAATACTCACCAGGTAACTGTTCTTTCGTTTTCACATACAAGCGACCGAATCGAGCAGAAGGTTAAATGGATAGATTGAACAATCATCGTATCTGGGTTGTATTCGATTATGTTTATATAGTTATACTCACCAGGTAACTGTTCTTCCGTTATACATACGAGCGACCAAAACGAACAGAAAGTTGAATGGATAGTCTGAACAATCAATGTATCTGGGTGGTATCCGATCATATCGCAATACTGTATATATAGTGATACTAACCAGGTGACGGTACTTCCGTTACACATACTAGCGACTGAATCGAACAGAAGGTTAAATGGTTAGACGAAACGATAATTGAAACTGAGTTGTATTCGATTAAATCGTGGTGATGTTTATATAGCAATACTCACCAGGTAACTGTTCTTCCGTTTTACATACAAGCGACCGAATCGAGCAGGAGGTTGAATAGATAGATTGAACAATCATCGTATCTGGGTTGTATTCGATAATGTTAATATAGTGATACTCACCAGGTAACTGTTCTTCCGTTACACATACTAGCGACTGAATCGAACAGAAGGTTAAATGGTTAGACGAAACGATAATTGTAACTGAGTTGTATTCTATTAAATCGTGGTGATGTTTATATAGAAATACTCACCAGGTTACTGTTCTTTCGTTATACATACGAGCAACCGAATCGAACAGAAGGTTGAATGGATAGTATCTGGGTTGTATTCGATTATGATGTTATGCTGTGTATATAGTTAAACACACTAGGTGACGGTATTCCCGTTTCACATACGAGCGACCGAAACGAACAGAAAGTTGAATGGATAGTCTGAACAATCAATGTATCTGGGTGGTATCCGATTATATCGCAATACTGTATATATAGTGATACTAACCAGGTGACGGTACTTCCGTTACACATACTAGCGACTGAATCGAACAGAAGGTCAAATGGTTAGACGAAACGATAATTGTATCTGAGTTGTATTTGATGATAACGTGATGATGTTTATATAGCAATACTCACCAGGTAACTGTTCTTCCGTTACACATACGAGCGACCGAAACGAACAGAAAGTTGGATGGATAGTCTGAACAATCAATGTATCTGGGTGGTATCCGATTATATCGCAATACTTTATATATAGTGATACTCACCAGGTGACGGTACTTCCGTTACACATACTAGCGATGGAATCGAACAGAAGGTTAAATGGTTAGACGAAACGATAATTGAAACTGAGTTGTATTCGATTATATCGTGGTGATGTTTATATAGAAATACTCACCAGGTAACTGTTCTTTCGTTTTCACATACAAGCGACCGAATCGAGCAGAAGGTCAAATGGATAGATTGAACAATCATCGTATCTGGGTTGTATTCGATTATGTTTATATAGTTATACTCACCAGGTAACTGTTCTTCCGTTACACATACTAGCGACTGAATCGAACAGAAGGTTAAAAGGTTAGACGAAACGATAATTGAAACTGAGTTGTATTCTATTATATCGTGGTGATGTTTAAATAGAAATACTCACCAGGTTACTGTTCTTCCGTTATACATACGAGCAACCGACTCGAACAGAAGGTTGAATGGATAGTATATGGGTTGTATTCGATTTTGATGTTATGCTGTGTATATAGTTATACACACTAGGTGACGGTATTCCCGTTTCACATACGAGCGACCGAAACGAACAGAAAGTTGGATGAATAGTCTGAACAATCAATGTATCTGGGTGGTATCCGATTATATCGCAATACTGTATATATAGTGATACTAACCAGGTGACGGTACTTCCGTTACACATACTAGCGACTAAATCGAACAGAAGGTTAAATGGTTAGACGAAACGATAATTGAAACTGAGTTGTATTCGATTATATCGTGGTGATGTTTATATAGCAATACTCACCAGGTAACTGTTCTTCCGTTTTACATACAAGCGACCGAATCGAGCAGGAGGTTGAATAGATAGATTGAACAATCATCGTATCTGGGTTGTATTCGATAATGTTTATATAGTTATACTCACCAGGTAACTGTTCTTCCGTTACACATACTAGCGACTGAATCGAACAGAAGGTTGAATGGTTAGACGAAACGATAATTGTAACTGAGTTGTATTCTATCATATCGTGGTGATGTTTATATAGAAATACTCACCAGGTTACTGTTCTTTTGTTATACATACGAGAAACCGAATCGAACAGAAGGTTGAATGGATAGTATCTGGGTTGTATTCGATTATGATGTTATGCTGTGTATATAGGTAAACACACTAGGTGACGGTATTCCCGTTTCACATACGAGCGACCGAAACGAACAGAAAGTTGAATGGATAGTCTGAACAATCAATGTATCTGGGTGGTATCCGATTATATCGCAATACTGTATATATAGTGATACTAACCAGGTGACGGTACTTCCGTTACACATACTAGCGACTGAATCGAACAGAAGGTTTAATGGTTAGACGAAACGATAATTGTATCTGAGTTGTATTCGATGATAACGTGATTATGTTTATATAGCAATACTCACCAGGTAACTGTTCTTCCGTTACACATACGAGCGAACGAAACGAACAGAAAGTTGAATGGATAGTCTGAACAATCAATGTATCTGGGTGGTATCCGATTTTATCGCAATACTGTATATATAGTGATACTAACCAGGTGACGGTACTTCCGTTACACATACTAGCGACTGAATCGAACAGAAGGTTGAATGGTTAGGCGAAACGATAATTGAAATCGAGTTGTATTCGATTATATCGTGGTGATGTTTATATAGAAATACTCACCAGGTTACTGTTCTTTCGTTTTCACATACAAGCGACCGAATCGAGCAGAAGGTCAAATGGATAGATTGAACAATCATCGTATCTGGGTTGTATTCGATGATGTTTATATAGTTATACTCACCAGGTAACTGTTCTTCCGTTACACATACTAGCGACTGAATCGAACAGAAGGTTAAATGGTTAGACGAAACGATAATTGTATCTGAGTTGTATTCGATGATATCGTGATGATGTTCATATAGCAATACTCACCAGGTAACTGTTCTTCCGTTTTACATACAAGCGACCGAATCGAGCAGAAGGTTGAATTCAGTATAGATTGAACAATCATCGTATCTGGGTTGTATTCGATTATGTTTATATAGTTATACTCACCAGGTAACTGTCCTTCCGTTATACATACGAGCGACTGAATTGAACAGAAGGTTGAATGGATAGTATATGGGTTGTATTCGATTATGATGTTATGCTGTGTATATAGTTATACACACTAGGTGACGGTATTCTTGTTTTACATACGAGCGACCGAAACGAACAGAAAGTTGAATGGATAGTCTGAACAATCAATGTATCAGGGTGGTATCCGATTATATCGCAATACTGTATATATAGTGATACATACCAGGTGACGGTACTTCCGTTACACATACTAGCGACTGAATCGAGAGAAGGTTAAATGGTTAGACGAAACGATAATTGTAACTGAGTTGTATTCTATTATATCGTGGTGATGTTTATATAGAAATACTCACCAGGTTACTGTTCTTCCGTTATACATACGAGCAACCGAATCGAACAGAAGGTTGAATGGATAGTATATGGGTTGTATTCGATTATGATGTTATGCTGTGTATATAGTTATACACACTAGGTGACGGTATTCCCGATTTACATACGAGCGACCGAAACGAACAGAAAGTTGAATGGATAGTCTGAACAATCAAAGTATCTGGGTGGTATCCGATTATATCGCAATACTGTATATATAGTGATACTAACCAGGTGACGGTACTTCCGTTACACATACTAGCGACTGAATCGAACAGAAGGTTGAATGGTTAGACGAAACGATAATTGTAACTGAGTTGTATTCTATTATATCGTGGTGATGTTTATATAGAAATACTCACCAGGTTACTGTTCTTTCGTTTTCACATACAAGCGACCGAATCGAGCAGAAGGTCAAATGGATAGATTGAACAATCATCGTATCTAGGTTGTATTCGATTATGTTTATATAGTTATACTCACCAGGTAACTGTTCTTCCGTTACACATACTAGCGACTGAATCGAACAGAAGGTTAAATGGTTAGACGAAACGATAATTGTATCTGAGTTGTATTCGATGATATCGTGATGATGTTCATATAGCAATACTCACCAGGTAACTGTTCTTCCGTTTTACATACAAGCAACCGAATCTAGCAGAAGGTTGAATTCAGTATAGATTGAACAATCATCGTATCTGGGTTGTATTCGATTATGTTTATATAGTTATACTCACCAGGTAACTGTTCTTCCGTTATACATACGAGCGACTGAATTGAACAGAAGGTTGAATGGATAGTATATGGGTTGTATTCGATTATGATGTTATGCTGTGTATATAGTTATACAAACTAGGTGACGGTATTCTTGTTTTACATACGAGCGACCGAAACGAACAGAAAGTTGAATGGATAGTCCGAACAATCAATGTATCAGGGTGGTATCCGATTATATCGCAATACTGTATATATAGTGATACATACCAGGTGACGGTTCTTCCGTTACACAAACTAGCGACTGAATCGAACAGAAGGTTAAATGGTTAGACGAAACGATAATTGTAACTGAGTTGTATTCAATTATATCGTGGTGATGTTTATATAGAAATACTCACCAGGTTACTGTTCTTTCGTTATACATACGAGCAACCGAATCGAACAGAAGGTTGAATGGATAGTATCTGGGTTGTATTCGATTATGATGTTATGCTGTGTATATAGTTAAAAACACTAGGTGACGGTATTCCCGTTTCACATACGAGCGACCGAAACGAACAGAAAGTTGAATGGATAGTCTGAACAATCAATGTATCTGGGTGGTATCCGATCATATCGCAATACTGTATATATAGTGATACTAACCAGGTGACGGTACTTCCGTTACACATACTAGCGACTGAATCGAACAGAAGGTTAAATGGTTAGACGAAACGATAATTGAAACTGAGTTGTATTCGATTATATCGTGGTGATGTTTATATAGCAATACTCACCAGGTAACTGTTCTTCCGTTTTACATACAAGCGACCGAATCGAGCAGGAGGTTGAATAGATAGATTGAACAATCATCATATCTGGGTTGTATTCGATAATGTTTATATAGTTATACTCACCAGGTAACTGTTCTTCCGTTACACATACTAGCGACTGAATCGAACAGAAGGTTAAATGGTTAGACGAAACGATAATTGTAACTGAGTTGTATTCTATTATATCGTGGTGATGTTTATATAGAAATACTCACCAGGTTACTGTTCTTTCGTTATACATACGAGCAACCGAATCGAACAGAAGGTTGAATGGATAGTATCTGGGTTGTATTCGATTATGATGTTATGCTGTGTTTATAGTTAAACACACTAGGTGACGGTATTCCCGTTTCACATACGAGCGACCGAAACGAACAGAAAGTTGAATGGATAGTCTGAACAATCAATGTATCTGGGTGGTATCCGATTATATCGCAATACTGTATATATAGTAATACTAACCAGGTGACGGTACTTCCGTTACACATACTAGCGACTGAATCGAACAGAAGGTTAAATGGTTAGACGAAACGATAATTGTATCTGAGTTGTATTTGATGATAACGTGATGATGTTTATATAGCAATACTCACCAGGTAACTGTTCTTCCGTTACACATACGAGCGACCGAAACGAACAGAAAGTTGGATGGATAGTCTGAACAATCAATGTATCTGGGTGGTATCCGATTATATCGCAATACTTTATATATAGTGATACTAACCAGGTGACGGTACTTCCGTTACACATACTAGCGACTGAATCGAACAGAAGGTTAAATGGTTAGACGAAACGATAATTGAAACTGAGTTGTATTCGATTATATCGTGGTGATGTTTATATGGAAATACTCACCAGGTAACTGTTCTTTCGTTTTCACATACAAGCGACCGAATCGAGCAGAAGGTCAAATGGATAGATTGAACAATCATCGTATCTGGGTTGTATTCGATTATGTTTATATAGTTATACTTACCAGGTAACTGTTCTTCCGTTACACATACTAGCGACTGAATCGAACAGAAGGTTAAAAGGTTAGACGAAACGATAATTGAAACTGAGTTGTATTCTATTATATCGTGGTGATGTTTAAATAGAAATACTCACCAGGTTTCTGTTCTTCCGTTATACATACGAGCAACCGACTCGAACAGAAGGTTGAATGGATAGTATATGGGTTGTATTCGATTTTGATGTTATGCTGTGTATATAGTTATACACACTAGGTGACGGTATTCCCGTTTCACATACGAGCGACCGAAACGAACAGAAAGTTGAATGAATAGTCTGAACAATCAATGTATCTGGGTGGTATCCGATTATATCGCAATACTGTATATATAGTGATACTAACCAGGTGACGGTACTTCCGTTACACATACTAGCGACTAACTCGAACAGAAGGTTAAATGGTTAGACGAAACGATAATTGAAACTGAGTTGTATTCGATTATATCGTGGTGATGTTTATATAGCAATACTCACCAGGTAACTGTTCTTCCGTTTTACATACAAGCGACCGAATCGAGCAGGAGGTTGAATAGATAGATTGAACAATCATCGTATCTGGGTTGTATTCGATAATGTTTATATAGTTATACTCACCAGGTAACTGTTCTTCCGTTACACATACTAGCGACTGAATCGAACAGAAGGTTAAATGGTTAGACGAAACGATAATTGTAACTGAGTTGTATTCTATTATATCGTGGTGATGTTTATATAGAAATACTCACCAGGTTACTGTTCTTTTGTTATACATACGAGCAACCGAATCGAACAGAAGGTTGAATGGATAGTATCTGGGTTGTATTCGATTATGATGTTATGCTGTGTATATAGTTAAACACACTAGGTGACGGTATTCCCGTTTCACATACGAGCGACCGAAACGAACAGAAAGTTGAATGGATAGTCTGAACAATCAATGTATCTGGGTGGTATCCGATTATATCGCAATACTGTATATATAGTGATACTAACCAGGTGACGGTACTTCCGTTACACATACTAGCGACTGAATCGAACAGAAGGTTTAATGGTTAGACGAAACGATAATTGTATCTGAGTTGTATTCGATGATAACGTGATTATGTTTATATAGCAATACTCACCAGGTAACTGTTCTTCCGTTACACATACGAGCGACCGAAACGAACAGAAAGTTGAATGGATAGTCTGAACAATCAATGTATCTGGGTGGTATCCGATTATATCGCAATACTGTATATATAGTGATACTAACCAGGTGACGGTACTTCCGTTACACATACTAGCGACTGAATCAAACAGAAGGTTAAATGGTTAGGCGAAACGATAATTGAAACTGAGTTGTATTCGATTATATCGTGGTGATGTTTATATAGAAATACTCACCAGGTAACTGTTCTTTCGTTTTCACATACAAGCGACCGAATCGAGCAGAAGGTCAAATGGATAGATTGAACAATCATCGTATCTGGGTTGTATTCGATTATGTTTATATAGGTATACTCACCAGGTAACTGTTCTTCCGTTACACATACTAGCGACTGAATCGAACAGAAGGTTAAATGGTTAGACGAAACGATAATTGAAACTGAGTTGTATTCGATTATAACGTGGTGATGTTTATATAGCAATACTCACCAGGTAACTGTTCATCCGTTTTACATACAAGCGACCGAATCGAGCAGAAGGTTGGATAGATAGATTGAATAATCATCGTATCTGGGTTGTATTCGATTATGTTTATATAGTTATACTCACCAGGTAACTGTTTTTCCGTTACACATACTAGCGACTGAATCGAACAGAAGGTTAAATGGTTAGACGAAACGATAATTGTATCTGAGTTGTATTCGATGATATCGTGATGATGTTCATATAGCAATACTCACCAGGTAACTGTTCTTCCGTTTTACATACAAGCGACCGAATCGAGCAGAAGGTTGAATTCAGTATAGATTGAACAATCATCGTATCTGGGTTGTATTCGATTATGTTCATATAGTTATACTCACCAGGTAACTGTCCTTCCGTTATACATACGAGCGACTGAATTGAACAGAAGGTTGAATGGATAGTATATGGGTTGTATTCGATTATGATGTTATGCTGTGTATATAGTTATACACACTAGGTGACGGTATTCTTGTTTTACATACGAGCGACCGAAACGAACAGAAAGTTGAATGGATAGTCTGAACAATCAATGTATCAGGGTGGTATCCGATTATATCGCAATACTGTATATATAGTGATACATACCAGGTGACGGTACTTCCGTTACACATACTAGCGACTGAATCGAACAGAAGGTTAAATGGTTAGACGAAACGATAATTGTAACTGAGTTGTATTCTATTATATCGTGGTGATGTTTATATAGAAATACTCACCAGGTTACTGTTCTTCCGTTATACATACGAGCAACCGAATCGAACAGAAGGTTGAATGGATAGTATATGGGTTGTATTCGATTATGATGTTATGCTGTGTATATAGTTATACACACTAGGTGACGGTATTCCCGATTTACATACGAGCGACCGAAACGAACAGAAAGTTGAATGGATAGTCTGAACAATCAATGTATCTGGGTGGTATCCGATTATATCGCAATACTGTATATATAGTGATACTAACCAGGTGACGGTACTTCCGTTACACATACTAGCGACTGAATCGAACAGAAGGTTAAATGGTTAGACGAAACGATGATTGTAACTGAGTTGTTTTTCTATTATATCGTGGTGATGTTTATATAGAAATACTCACCAGGTTACTGTTCTTTCGTTTTCACATACAAGCGACCGAATCGAGCAGAAGGTCAAATGGATAGATTGAACAATCATCGTATCTAGGTTGTATTCGATTATGTTTATATAGTTATACTCACCAGGTAACTGTTCTTCCGTTACACATACTAGCGACTGAATCGAACAGAAGGTTAAATGGTTAGACGAAACGATAATTGTATCTGAGTTGTATTCGATGATATCGTGATGATGTTCATATAGCAATACTCACCAGGTAACTGTTCTTCCGTTTTACATACAAGCAACCGAATCTAGCAGAAGGTTGAATTCAGTATAGATTGAACAATCATCGTATCTGGGTTGTATTCGATTATGTTTATATAGTTATACTCACCAGGTAACTGTTCTTCCGTTATACATACGAGCGACTGAATTGAACAGAAGGTTGAACGGATAGATAGATAGAGATAGATATCCTTTATTAGTTCTTTCAAAAAATATACCTTTTCAGGTGTAGAACATGTCAATATATATATATACAGATCAATACAATCAAGCTTGTAAAAGCAATCAGGTACATTCATCAAAATAAAAATAAAAATAATGTGTATAGATTTAAAGATAAGAAACAAAATTAAACAACATGGTTATCACAGTCATTATTATCTATATACTATGCATACACAAAAGATGTGTACACAGACACTCATATACACCCTCACATTTCCACACATATTTAATATCAGCTGTCTAGATAAGGACAGGAGATGAAAAAGTGAGTCTTTAAAACCACAAAAATATAAGAAAACAAAATAAATAAAATAAATATTACGACTATAATGTATCAGTGAAATACTCGTCCAGTGAATAGTATGATTTTTCCAATAGTAAGTTTTTCAATTTGATTTTCAGTTTCTTAATGGGCTCAGTTCTCAATGATTCAGGTAATTCATTGTATATTTTAATTACTGAAAACGGAATATTTTTCTGTACATATGTAAAGTTGGGCCTAATATTCAGAAGTTTGTTTTTACTTCGAGTATTATGTCTATGATAGTATATGGGTTGTATTCGATTATGATGTTATGCTGTGTATATAGTTATACACACTAGGTGACGGTATTCTTGTTTTACATACGAGCGACCGAAACGAACAAAAAGTTGAATGGATAGTCTGAACAATCAATGTATCAGGGTGGTATTCGATTATATCGCAATACTGTATATATAGTGATACATACCAGGTGACGGTTCTTCCGTTACACATACTAGCGACTGAATCGAACAGAAGGTTAAATGGTTAGACGAAACGATAATTGTAACTGAGTTGTATTCTATTATACCGTGGTGATGTTTATATAGAAATACTCACCAGGTTACTGTTCTTCCGTTATACATACGAGCAACCGAATCGAACACAAGGTTGAATGGATAGTATATGGGTTGTATTCAATTATGATGTTATGCTGTGTATATAGTTATACACACTAGGTGACGGTATTCCCGTTTCACATACGAGCGACCGAAACGAACAGAAAGTTGAATGGATAGTCTGAACAATCAATGTATCTGGGTGGTATCCGATTATATCGCAATACTGTATATATAGTGATACTAACCAGGTGACGGTACTTCCGTTACACATACTAGCGACTGAATCGAACAGAAGGTTAAATGGTTAGACGAAACGATAATTGAAACTGAGTTGTATTCGATTATATCGTGGTGATGTTTATATAGAAATACTCACCAGGTAACTGTTCTTTCGTTTTCACATACAAGCGACCGAATCGAGCAGAAGGTCAAATGGATAGATTGAACAATCATCGTATCTGGGTTGTATTCGATTATGTTTATATAGTTATACTCACCAGGTGACGGTTCTTCCGTTACACATACTAGCGACTGAATCGAACAGAAGGTTAAATGGTTAGACGAAACGATAATTGTCACTGAGTTGTATTCTATTATATCGTGGTGATGTTTATATAGAAATACTCACCAGGTTACTGTTCTTCCGTTAAACATACGAGCAACCGAATCGAACACAAGGTTGAATGGATAGTATATGGGTTGTATTCAATTATGATGTTATGCTGTGTATATAGTTATACACACTAGGTGACGGTATTCCCGTTTCACATTCGAGCGACCGAAACGAACAGAAAGTTGAATGGATAGTCTGAACAATCAATGTATCTGGGTGGTATCCGATTATATCGCAATACTGTATATATAGTGATACTAACCAGGTGACGGTACTTCCGTTACACATACTAGCGACTGAATCGAACAGAAGGTTAAATGGTTAGACGAAACGATAATTGAAACTGAGTTGTATTCGATTATATCGTGGTGATGTTTATATAGAAATACTCACCAGGTAACTGTTCTTTCGTTTTCACATACAAGCGACCGAATCGAGCAGAAGGTCAAATGGATAGATTGAACAATCATCGTATCTGGGTTGTATTCGATTATGTTTATATAGTTATACTCACCAGGTGACTGTTCTTCCGTTACACATACTAGCGACTGAATCGAACAGAAGGTCAAATGGTTAGACGAAACGATAATTGAAACTGAGTTGTATTCTTTTATATCGTGGTGATATTTATATAGAAATACTCACCAGGTTACTGTTCTTCCGTTATACATACGAGCAACCGAATCGAACAGAAGGTTGAATGGATAGTATATGGGTTGTATTCGATTATGATGTTATGCTGTGTATATAGTTATACACACTAGGTGACGGTATTCTCGTTTCACATACGAGCGACCGAAACGAACAGGAAGTTGAATGGATAGTCTGAACAATCAATGTATCTGGGTGGTATCCGATTATATCGCAATACTGTATATATAGTGATACTAACCAGGTGACGGTACTTCCGTTACACATACTAGCGACTGATTCGAACAGAAGGTTAAATGGTTAGACAAAACGATAATTGTATCTGAGTTGTATTCGATGATATCGTGATGATGTTTATATAGCAATACTCACCAGGTAACTGTTCTTCCGTTTTACATACAAGCGACCGAATCGAGCAGGAGGTTGAATAGATAGATTGAACAATCATCGTATCTGGGTTGTTTTCGATAATGTTTATATAGTTATACTCACCAGGTAACTGTTCTTCCGTTACACATACTAGCGACTGATTCGAACAGAAGGTTAAATGATTAGACGAAACGAAAATTGTATCTGAGTTGTATTCGATGATATCGTGATGATGTTTATATAGCAATACTCACCAGGTAACTGTTCTTCCGTTTTACATACAAGCGACCGAATCGAGCAGAAGGTTGAATTCAGTATAGATTGAACAATCATCGTATCTGGGTTGTATTCGATTAAGTTTATATAGTTATACTCACCAGGTAACAGCTCTTCCGTTATACATACGAGCGACTGAATTGAACAGAAGGTTGAATGGATAGTATATGGGTTGTATTCGATTATGATGTTATGCTGTGTATATAGTTATACACACTAGGTGACGGTATTTTTGTTTTACATACGAGCGACCGAAACGAACAGAAAGTTGAATAGTTTGAACAATCGATGTATCTGGGTGGTATCCGATTATATCGCAATACTGTATATATAGTGATACTAACCAGGTGACGGTACTTCCGTTACACATACTAGCGACTGAATCAAACAGAAGGTTAAATGGTTAGGCGAAACGATAATTGAAACTGAGTTGTATTCGATTATATCGTGGTGATGTTTATATAGAAATACTCACCAGGTAACTGTTCTTTCGTTTTCACATACAAGCGACCGAATCGAGCAGAAGGTCAAATGGATAGATTGAACAATCATCGTATCTGGGTTGTATTCGATTATGTTTATATAGGTATACTCACCAGGTAACTGTTCTTCCGTTACACATACTAGCGACTGAATCGAACAGAAGGTTAAATGGTTAGACGAAACGATAATTGAAACTGAGTTGTATTCTATTATATCGTGGTAATGTTTATATAAAAATACTCACCAGGTTACTGTTCTTCCGTTATACATACGAGCAACCGAATCGAACAGAAGGTTGAATGGATAGTACATGGGTTGTATTCGATTATGATGTTATGCTGTGTATATAGTTATACACACTAGGTGACGGTATGCCCGTTTCACATACGAGCGACCGAAACGAACAGAAAGTTGAATGGATAGTCTGAACAATCAATGTATCTGGGTGTTATCCGATTATATCGCAATACTGTATAAATAGTGATACTAACCAGGTGACGGTACTTCCGTTACACATACTAGCGACTGAATCGAACAGAAGGTTAAATGGTTAGACGAAACGATAATTGAAACTGAGTTGTATTCGATTATAACGTGGTGATGTTTATATAGCAATACTCACCAGGTAACTGTTCATCCGTTTTACATACAAGCGATCGAATCGAGCAGGAGGTTGGATAGATAGATTGAATAATCATCGTATCTGGGTTGTATTCGATTATGTTTATATAGTTATACTCACCAGGTAACTGTTTTTCCGTTACACATACTAGCGACTGAATCGAACAGAAGGTTAAATGGTTAGACGAAACGATAATTGTATCTGAGTTGTATTCGATGATATCGTGATGATGTTCATATAGCAATACTCACCAGGTTACTGTTCTTCCGTTTTACATACAAGCGACCGAATCGAGCAGAAGGTTGAATTCAGTATAGATTGAACAATCATCGTATCTGGGTTGTATTCGATTATGTTCATATAGTTATACTCACCAGGTAACTGTCCTTCCGTTATACATACGAGCGACTGAATTGAACAGAAGGTTGAATGGATAGTATATGGGTTGTATTCGATTATGATGTTATGCTGTGTATATAGTTATACACACTAGGTGACGGTATTTTTGTTTTACATACGAGCGACCGAAACGAACAGAAAGTTGAATAGTCTGAACAATCAATGTATCAGGGTGGTATCCGATTATATCGCAATACTGTATATATAGTGATACATACCAGGTGACGGTACTTCCGTTACACATACTAGCGACTGAATCGAACAGAAGGTTAAATGGTTAGACAAAACGATAATTGTAACTGAGTTGTATTCTATTATATCGTGGTGATGTTTATATAGAAATACTCACCAGGTTACTGTTCTTTCGTTTTCACATACAAGCGACCGAATCGAGCAGAAGGTCAAATGGATAGATTGAACAATCATCGTATCTGGGTTCGATTATGTTTATATATTTATACTCACCAGGTAACTGTTCTTCCGTTACACATACTAGCGACTGAATCGAACAGAAGGTTAAATGGTTAGGCGAAACGATAATTGTATCTGAGTTGTATTCGATGATATCGTGATGATGTTCATATAGCAATACTCACCAGGTAACTGTTCTTCCGTTTTACATACAAGCGACCGAATCTAGCAGAAGGTTGAATTCAGTATAGATTGAACAATCATCGTATCTGGGTTGTATTCGATTATGTTTATATAGTTATACTCACCAGGTAACTGTTCTTCCGTTATACATACGAGCGACTGAATTGAACAGAAGGTTAAATGGATAGTATATGGGTTGTATTCGATTATGATGTTATGATGTGTATATAGTTATTCACACTAGGTGACGGTATTCTTGTTTTACATACGAGCGACCGAAACGAACAGAAAGTTGAATGGATAGTCTGAACAATCAATGTATCAGGGTGGTATGCGATTATATCGCAATACTGTATATATAGTGATACATACCAGGTGACGGTTCTTCCGTTACACATACTAGCGAATGAATCGAACAGAAGGTTAAATGGTTAGACGAAACGATAATTGTAACTGAGTTGTATTCCATTATATCGTGGTGATGTTTATATAAAAATAGTCACCAGGTTACTGTTCTTCCGTTATACATACGAGCAACCGATTCGAACAGAAGGTTGAATGGATAGTATATGGGTTGTATTCGATTATGATGTTATGCTGTGTATATAGTTATACACACTAGGTGACGGTATTCCCGTTTCACATACGAGCGACCGAAACGAACAGAAAGTTGAATGGATAGTCTGAACAATCAATGTATCTGGGTGGTATCCGATTATATCGCAATACTGTATATATAGTGATACTAACCAGGTGACGGTACTTCCGTTACACATACTAGCGACTGAATCGAACAGAAGGTTGAATGGTTAGACGAAACGATAATTGAAACTGAGTTGTATTCGATTATATCGTGGTGTTGTTTATATAGAAATACTCACCAGGTAACTGTTCTTTCGTTTTCACATACAAGCGACCGAATCGAGCAGAAGGTCAAATGGATAGATTGAACAATCATCGTATCTGGGTTGTATTCGATTATGTTTATATAGTTATACTCACCAGGTAACTGTTCTTCCGTTACACATACTAGCGACTGAATCGAACAGAAGGTTAAATGGTTAGACGAAACGATAATTGAAACTGAGTTGTATTCTATTATATCGTGGTGATGTTTATATAGTTATACTCACCAGGTAACTGTTCTTCCGTTATACATACGAGCAACCGAATCGAACAGAATGTTGAATGGATAGTATATGGGTTGTATTCGATTATGATGTTATGCTGTGTATATAGTTATACACACTAGGTGACGGTATTCCCGTTTCACATACGAGCGACCGAAACGAACAGAAAGTTGAATGGATAGTCTGAACAATCAATGTATCTGGGTGGTATCCGATTATATCGCAATACTGTATATATAGTGATACTAACCAGGTGACGGTACTTCCGTTACACATACTAGCGACTGATTCGAACAGAAGGTTAAATGGTTAGACGAAACGATAATTGTAACTGAGTTGTATTCTATTATATCGTGGTGATGTTTATATAGAAATACTCACCAGGTTACTGTTCTTCCGTTATACATACGAGCAACCGACTCGAACAGAAGGTTGAATGGATAGTATCTGGGTTGTATTCGGTTATGATGTTATGCTGTGTATATAGTTAAACACACTAGGTGACGGTATTCCCGTTTCACATACGAGCGACCAAAACGAACAGAAAGTTGAATGGATAGTCTGAACAATCAATGTATCTGGGTGGTATCCGATTATATCGCAATACTGTATATATAGTGATACTAAACAGGTAACGGTACTTCCGTTACACATACTAGCGACTGAATCAAACAGAAGGTTAAATGGTTAGACGAAACGATAATTGAAACTGAGTTGTATTCGATTATATCGTGGTGATGTTTATATAGAAATACTCACCAGGTAACTGTTCTTTCGTTTTCACATACAAGCGACCGAATCGAGCAGAAGGTCGAATGGATAGATTGAACAATCATCGTATCTGGGTTGTATTCGATTATGTTTATATAGTTATACTCACCAGGTAACTGTTCTTCCGTTACACATACTAGCGACTGAATCGAACAGAAGGTTGAATGGTTAGACGAAACGATAATTGTAACTGAGTTGTATTCGATTATATCGTGGTGATGTTTATATAGAAATACTCACCAGGTAACTGTTCTCTCGTTTTCACATACTAGCGACTAAATCGAACAGAAGGTTAAATGGTTAGACGAAACGATAATTGAAACTGATTTGTATTCGATTATATCGTGGTGATGTTTATATAGAAATACTCACCAGGTAACTGTTCTTTCGTTTTCACATACAAGCGACCGAATCGAGCAGAAGGTCAAATGGATAGATTGAACAATCATCGTATCTGGGTTGTATTCGATATTGTTTATATAGTTATACTCACCAGGTAACTGTTCTTCCGTTACACATACGAGCGACTGAATTGAACAGAAGGTTGAATGGATAGTATATGGGTTGTATTCGATTATGATGTTATACTGTGTATATAGTTATACACACTAGGTGACGGTATTCTTGTTTTACATACGAGCGACCGAAACGAACAGAAAGTTGAATGGATAGTCTGAACAATCAATGTATCTGGGTGGTATCCGATTATATCGCAATACTGTATATATAGTGATACTAACCAGGTGACGGTACTTCCGTTACACATACTAGCGACTGATTCGAACAGAAGGTTAAATGGTTAGACGAAACGATAATTGAAACTGAGTTGTATTCGATTATATCGTGGTGATGTTTATATAGAAATACTCACCAGGTAACTGTTCTTTCGTTTTCACATACAAGCGACCGAATCGAGCAGAAGGTCAAATGGATAGATTGAACAATCATCGTATCTGGGTTGTATTCGATTATGTTTATATAGTTATACTCACCAGGTGACGGTTCTTCCGTTACACATACTAGCGACTGAATCGAACAGAAGGTTAAATGGTTAGACGAAACGATAATTGTAACTGAGTTGTATTCTATTATATCGTGGTGATGTTTATATAGAAATACTCACCAGGTTACTGTTCTTCGTTATACATACGAGCAACCGAATCGAACACAAGGTTGAATGGATAGTATATGGGTTGTATTCAATTATGATGTTATGCTGTGTATATAGTTATACACACTAGGTGACGGTATTCCCGTTTCACATACGAGCGACCGAAACGAACAGAAAGTTGAATGGATAGTCTGAACAATCAATGTATCTGGGTGGTATCCGATTATATCGCAATACTGTATATATAGTGATACTAACCAGGTGACGGTACTTCCGTTACACATACTAGCGACTGAATCGAACAGAAGGTTAAATGGTTAGACGAAACGATAATTGAAACTGAGTTGTATTCGATTATATCGTGGTGATGTTTATATAGAAATACTCACCAGGTAACTGTTCTTTCGTTTTCACATACAAGCGACCGAATCGAGCAGAAGGTCAAATGGATAGATTGAACAATCATCGTATCTGGGTTGTATTCGATTATGTTTATATAGTTATACTCACCAGGTGACTGTTCTTCCGTTACACATACTAGCGACTGAATCGAACAGAAGGTCAAATGGTTAGACGAAACGATAATTGAAACTGAGTTGTATTCTATTATATCGTGGTGATATTTATATAGAAATACTCACCAGGTTACTGTTCTTCCGTTATACATACGAGCAACCGAATCGAACAGAAGGTTGAATGGATAGTATATGGGTTGTATTCGATTATGATGTTATGCTGTGTATATAGTTATACACACTAGGTGACGGTATTCTCGTTTCACATACGAGCGACCGAAACGAACAGGAAGTTGAATGGATAGTCTGAACAATCAATGTATCTGGGTGGTCTCCGATTATATCGCAATACTGTATATATAGTGATACTAACCAGGTGACGGTACCTCCGTTACACATACTAGCGACTGATTCGAACAGAAGGTTAAATGGTTAGACAAAACGATAATTGTATCTGAGTTGTATTCGATGATATCGTGATGATGTTTATATAGCAATACTCACCAGGTAACTGTTCTTCCGTTTTACATACAAGCGACCGAATCGAGCAGGAGGTTGAATAGATAGATTGAACAATCATCGTATCTGGGTTGTTTTCGATAATGTTTATATAGTTATACTCACCAGGTAACTGTTCTTCCGTTACACATACTAGCGACTGATTCGAACAGAAGGTTAAATGATTAGACGAAACGATAATTGTATCTGAGTTGTATTCGATGATATCGTGATGATGTTTATATAGCAATACTCACCAGGTAACTGTTCTTCCGTTTTACATACAAGCGACCGAATCGAGCAGAAGGTTGAATTCAGTATAGATTGAACAATCATCGTATCTGGGTTGTATTCGATTAAGTTTATATAGTTATACTCACCAGGTAACAGCTCTTCCGTTATACATACGAGCGACTGAATTGAACAGAAGGTTGAATGGATAGTATATGGGTTGTATTCGATTATGATGTTATGCTGTGTATATAGTTATACACACTAGGTGACGGTATTTTTGTTTTACATACGAGCGACCGAAACGAACAGAAAGTTGAATAGTCTGAACAATCAATGTATCAGGGTGGTATCCGATTATATCGCAATACTGTATATATAGTGATACATACCAGGTGACGGTACTTCCGTTACACATACTAGCGACTGAATCGAACAGAAGGTTAAATGGTTAGACAAAACGATAATTGTAACTGAGTTGTATTCTATTATATCGTGGTGATGTTTATATAGAAATACTCACCAGGTTACTGTTCTTTCGTTTTCACATACAAGCGACCGAATCGAGCAGAAGGTCAAATGGATAGATTGAACAATCATCGTATCTGGGTTCAATTATGTTTATATAGTTATACTCACCAGGTAACTGTTCTTCCGTTACACATACTAGCGACTGAATCGAACAGAAGGTTAAATGGTTAGGCGAAACGATAATTGTATCTGAGTTGTATTCGATGATATCGTGATGATGTTCATATAGCAATACTCACCAGGTAACTGTTCTTCCGTTTTACATACAAGCGACCGAATCTAGCAGAAGGTTGAATTCAGTATAGATTGAACAATCATCGTATCTGGGTTGTATTCGATTATGTTTATATAGTTATACTCACCAGGTAACTGTTCTTCCGTTATACATACGAGCGACTGAATTGAACAGAAGGTTGAATGGATAGTATATGGGTTGTATTCGATTATGATGTTATGATGTGTATATAGTTATTCACACTAGGTGACGGTATTCTTGTTTTACATACGAGCGACCGAAACGAACAGAAAGTTGAATGGATAGTCTGAACAATCAATGTATCAGGGTGGTATGCGATTATATCGCAATACTGTATATATAGTGATACATACCAGGTGACGGTTCTTCCGTTACACATACTAGCGAATGAATCGAACAGAAGGTTAAATGGTTAGACGAAACGATAATTGTAACTGAGTTGTATTCCATTATATCGTGGTGATGTTTATATAGAAATAGTCACCAGGTTACTGTTCTTCCGTTATACATACGAGCAACCGATTCGAACAGAAGGTTGAATGGATAGTATATGGGTTGTATTCGATTATGTTTATATAGTTATACTCACCAGGTAACTGTTCTTCCGTTACACATACTAGCGACTGAATCGAACAGAAGGTTAAATGGTTAGACGAAACGATAATTGAAACTGAGTTGTATTCTATTATATCGTGGTGATGTTTATATAGTTATACTCACCAGGTAACTGTTCTTCCGTTATACATACGAGCAACCGAATCGAACAGAATGTTGAATGGATAGTATATGGGTTGTATTCGATTATGATGTTATGCTGTGTATATAGTTATACACACTAGGTGACGGTATTCCCGTTTCACATACGAGCGACCGAAACGAACAGAAAGTTGAATGGATAGTCTGAACAATCAATGTATCTGGGTGGTATCCGATTATATCGCAATACTGTATATATAGTGATACTAACCAGGTGACGGTACTTCCGTTACACATACTAGCGACTGATTCGAACAGAAGGTTAAATGGTTAGAAGAAACGATAATTGTAACTGAGTTGTATTCTATTATATCGTGGTGATGTTTATATAGAAATACTCACCAGGTTACTGTTCTTCCGTTATACATACGAGCAACCGACTCGAACAGAAGGTTGAATGGATAGTATCTGGGTTGTATTGGGTTATGATGTTATGCTGTGTATATAGTTAAACACACTAGGTGACGTTATTCCCGTTTCACATACGAGCGACCAAAACGAACAGAAAGTTGAATGGATAGTCTGAACAATCAATGTATCTGGGTGGTATCCGATTATATCGCAATACTGTATATATAGTGATACTAAACAGGTAACGGTACTTCCGTTACACATACTAGCGACTGAATCAAACAGAAGGTTAAATGGTTAGACGAAACGATAATTGAAACTGAGTTGTATTCGATTATATCGTGGTGATGTTTATATAGAAATACTCACCAGGTAACTGTTCTTTCGTTTTCACATACAAGCGACCGAATCGAGCAGAAGGTCGAATGGATAGATTGAACAATCATCGTATCTGGGTTGTATTCGATTATGTTTATATAGTTATACTCACCAGGTAACTGTTCTTCCGTTACACATACTAGCGACTGAATCGAACAGAAGGTTGAATGGTTAGACGAAACGATAATTGTAACTGAGTTGTATTCTATTATATCGTGGTGATGTTTATATAGAAATACTCACCAGGTTACTGTTCTTCCGTTATAAATACGAGCAACCGAATCGAACAGAAGGTTGAATGGATAGTATCTGGGTTGTATTCGATTATGATGTTATGCTGTGTATATAGTTATACACACTAGGTGACGGTATTCCCGTTTCACATACGAGTGACCGAAACGAACAGAAAGTTGAATGGATAGTCTGAACAATCAATGTATCTGGGTGGTATCCGATTATATCGCAATACTGTATATATAGTGATACTAACCAGGTGACGGTACTTCCGTTACACATACTAGCGACTGAATCGAACAGAAGGTTAAATGGTTAGAAGAAACGATGATTGAAACTGAGTTGTATTCGATTATATCGTGGTGATGTTTATATAGAAATACTCACCAGGTAACTGTTCTTTCGTTTTCACATACTAGCGACTAAATCGAACAGAAGGTTAAATGGTTAGACGAAACGATAATTGAAACTGATTTGTATTCGATTATATCGTGGTGATGTTTATATAGAAATACTCACCAGGTAACTGTTCTTTCGTTTTCACATACAAGCGACCGAATCGAGCAGAAGGTCAAATGGATAGATTGAACAATCATCGTATCTGGGTTGTATTCGATATTGTTTATATAGTTATACTCACCAGGTAACTGTTCTTCCGTTACACATACGAGCGACTGAATTGAACAGAAGGTTGAATGGATAGTATATGGGTTGTATTCGATTATGATGTTATACTGTGTATATAGTTATACACACTAGGTGACGGTATTCTTGTTTTACATACGAGCGACCGAAACGAACAGAAAGTTGAATGGATAGTCTGAACAATCAATGTATCAGGGTGGTATCCGATTATATCGCAATACTGTATATATAGTGATACATACCAGGTGACGGTACTTCCGTAACACATACTAGCGACTAAATCGAACAGAAGGTTAAATGGTTAGACGAAACGATAATTGTAACTGAGTTGTATTCTATTATATCGTGGTGATGTTTATATAGAAATACTCACCAGGTTACTGTCCTTCCGTTATACATACGAGCAACCGAATCGAACAGAAGGTTGAATGGATAGTATATGTGTTGTATTCGATTATGATGTTATGCTGTGTATATAGTTATACACACTAGGTGACGGTATTCCCGTTTTACATACGAGCGACCGAAACGAACATAAAGTTGAATGGATAGTCTGAACAATCAATGTATCTGGGTGGTATCCGATTATATCGCAATACTGTATATATAGTGATACTAACCAGGTGACGGTACTTCCGTTACACATACTAGCGACTGAATCGAACAGAAGGTTGAATGCTTAGACAAAACGATAATTGTATCTGAGTTGTATTCGATGATATCGTGATGATGTTTATATAGCAATACTCACCAGGTAACTGTTCTTCCGTTTTACATACAAGCGACCGAATCGAGCAGGAGGTTGAATAGATAGATTGAACAATCATCGTATCTGGGTTGTATTCGATAATGTTTATATAGTTATACTCACCAGGTAACTGTTCTTCCGTTACACATACTAGCGACTGAATCGAACAGAAGGTTAAATGGTTAGACGAAACGATAATTGAAACTGAGTTGTATTCTATTATATCGTGGTGATGTTTATATAGAAATACTCACCAGGTTACTGTTCTTCCGTTATACATACGAGCAACCGAATCGAACAGAAGGTTGAATGGATAGTATATGGGTTGTATTCGATTATGATGTTATGCTGTGTATATAGTTATACACACTAGGTGACGGTATTCCTGTTTTACATACGAGCGACCGAAACGAACAGAAAGTTGAATGGATAGTCTGAACAATCAATGTATCTGGATGGTATCCGATTATATCGCAATACTGTATATATAGTGATACATACCAGGTGACGGTACTTCCGTTACACATACTAGCGACTGAATCGAACAGAAGGTTAAATGGTTAGACGAAACGATAATTGTAACTGAGTTGTATTCTATTATATCGTGGTGATGTTTATATAGAAATACTCACCAGGTTACTGTTCTTCCGTTATACATACGAGCAACCGAATCAAACAGAAGGTTGAATGGATAGTATATGGGTTGTATTCGATTATGATGTTATGCTGTGTATATAGTTATACACACTAGGTGACGGTATTCCTGTTTCACATACGAGCGACCGAAACGAACAGAAAGTTGAATGGATAGTCTGAACAATCAATGTATCTGGGTGGTATCCGATTATATCGCAATACTGTATATATAGTGATACTAACCAGGTGACGGTACTTCCGTTACACATACTAGCGACTGAATCGAACAGAAGGTTAAATGGTTAGACGAAAAGATAATTGAAACTGAGTTGTATTCGATTATATCGTGGTGATGTTTATATAGAAATACTCACCAGGTAACTGTTCTTTCGTTTTCACATACAAGCGACCGAATCGAGCAGAAGGTCAAATGGATAATAATAATAATAATAATAATTTATTTACCAAAATTTCATTTTACATTAATATAAACAACAGATAAATATATGGTGTGCAAAAAAAATATAAAAATATAAAGATGTGTAACAACGGTAAATAAATTCGGATATCACTAAAGGGGAACCTTGAAAGTGGCATTGAATTAATTATCATTGTGTGTGAGTGTGTGTGGGAGTGTGTGTAATAGGGTTGGTGTGTGTATCTTCGTGTTGATAGGATGAATGAAAGATGATTTTCACTGAAAAAAAATAGGTAAAAAAGTTTGGGGTAAGGAAGCGAAAAAGAGAAAAATATTCCAAATTGAAATTTCTTACTTTACTTACTATATTATATAGCTATGATAACCGACATTGATTATCTCATGGATTTTTAACCGCGGCATTTCTTTGATCCATTTTTTTGCTCGGATTTTGAATTGGCATGTTGAATTGGTATTCTGTAGTAGTAGTGGCAAATGATTGAATAACTTAGGACCAAGGTAGTAGTAGGATCTTTGTAATACATTTTTTTTTGTTCTTGGTATTCTACTGTACTTTTCCTTGTTCCGTGTTCCATAATCATGGGTTATAGCAATAAGGCTGCTTTTATATTCGTGTTGTCTAACTACAACGGTTAGATAAAATAACTGTCTCAGGTCCATAAGTCCCGTTTCCGTGTATATTAGGTCTGAAGAGTAATTGCGTGGTTTTTTGTAAATAACTTTCATTATGTATTTTTGTATTGTTTCCAAGCTTTTCATATGGACGGTATTTGCAGCCCCCCAAGCAATTATTCCATAAGTAAGGTGGCTCTCTACCAAAGCGTGGTACAGAATCCTCAGTTGTTCCGTCGACAAAATTTTTGAGAGGTATTTGAATTTGTAGAGAGTGCACCTCAGTTTTTTGGTAACATAGTAAATGTGTGAAAAAATCTACTTTCAATAAAATTCAAAATCTCTATACATTTTCTATATATACACCACCAAAATTGCAAATATTTCATTATTGATGTAACGATCAAAATAAGTATAATTCTCTTTGCTTTCTTATCAGTCGCAAAAACGCGACCCCCTTTTTTTGCTCTATACATCGCTCATCTGGATTTGTTGTTTATATTTCAACCGTTCTTCACATTCTAGCCGTTTGTCTCACATTCTAACAAACTTTCACATTATAATCAATTTCGGAAAATTTACTTTGGAAATGATCTCGCTCATTATAAAATAACTCATGTAGTGAGTGAGTGTTCTATTCCACAGAAATATTGATTGTATGGTATCGCTATTTCAATACATATTATATATACAGGGTGGTCCATCTTTATGTTGATATAAAATTAGTTTAAATTTAAATCAATTTCTCTCAATAATTGGCTCGTAACAATTTATATTTACATTTCAATCGTACAATCATGGCGTCCGATAAAATAAAACAAGCGATTGCTGGTCGCGACACTCTCGTGAATCGTATCGGAGAGATCCATAATTTAGCTAATCAAGCCTCAGTTGATGACACATTCATTCCTAAGATGAAAGCTAGATTTGAAGATTTATCTGATATATTCAAGGAATTCTCTCAACAACACAAAATTTTAATTTCTATTCTGGTCACAAAAGATTTCGATTTGAAACCTCATGAAGACATCCGAACAACAGTGGAAGATCAGTATTATTCTATCAGAGCTATTTGTCAGAACTTTTCCAATTGCTCATCTAATAATAATCCTCCACAAACTAGACAAGTCAATGTAAAGTTGCCAAAACTTGACATTTCTAGGTTTGATGGAAACTTAAAATGCTGGCCAACGTTTTTCGATTTATTCAAGGCATTGATTCATAACAACGAAAATCTCACCCCTGTGGAGAAATTTGAATATTTAATATCAGTTCTTTCTAAAGATCCTCTCAATCTCATAAAAAATATCCCCCTATCGGACAATAATTACCAAATTGCAATTGAAAGTTTAGAAAAACGTTACCAAAATAAGCGTTTATTAGCAACTCATTATTGGGAAGAAATAAATAATGTTCCAAAGCTAACAAATGAAAATTCTCAAGGCCTTAGGCTTATTTTAGATACATTCTCTGATAACATCAAGGCTTTGGAAAATCTAGAATTCAAAATCGATGATTTTTCGGATTTTATACTTTTCAACAAATTGAGTAAAAAGATTGATTCGGAAACTCTGAAGAGATTTGAGTTACATCATGCCTCATCTGATATTCCTAGCTACAAAGCTCTTTTTGATTTTTCTGAAAAACAATGTACAGCCTTTGACTCTGTTGCATTAGTGAATAATTCCAAATCGCTTAAATCAACTCTTATTCCCAAGAAAAGTAATTCTAATTATAAAACTTCATTTTTTACATCAAGTTCTTGTCCAGTGTGCAAATCTAATGGTCACTCAATATATAAATGTCACTTATTCAATTCTAAATCACCAAAAGAAAGATTGGATATAGTAAGATCTAATAACTGGTGCACAAATTGTCTGGGTTTGGGTCATACCTATAGCACCTGCACATCAAGTACATTATGTCGTATTTGTAAGACGGGAAAACACCATACTCTTTTGCACCAGGACCGTTCTCAGGCCCCCTCTCAAGGTCATTCACAGACCTTATCTAAAGGTCATCCTCAGACTTCTGCTCAAGAGCATCCTCAGGCTCAAGTTCATTATCCAGACTCTAGAGCTGCATCCCCTAGAAATAGCAATAACGAACCCACTACACTCACTAGCACGGTACTAGCCTCATCCTCTTCTATTCATTCTATGGTCGTGCTACCAACAGCGCTCATAGAAGTTCTTGATATAAAAGGTTATCCCCAAGTAATGAGAGCTATTCTTGATAGTGCCAGTCAGATCTCCTTTATAACCAAAAGGTGTGCGAGGAAGTTGGGTTTGCATTCCATACCATGTTCTCTATCAGTCAATGGCGTAGATCGAATGACGTCATCCATTAAAAGCAAAATCACTTGTGACATAAAACCCACAGGAAAAGAGGCACCTACTCTAGCTGTAGATCTTTTCGTTCTGCCGAAAATATGTTGTGAAATGCCCGGACAAAATATATTGTCGTCTGATTGGGACCACATCAATTCACTGAATCTAGCTGACCCCTCATTCGCTAAGCAAGGCCCAATCGATATTCTCTTAGGCACAGATGTTTTTCCGTTAATTTCAGCAGACGGCCGAATAAAAGGAAGGTCAAATCAACCTCTTGCTTTGAACACTATTTTTGGTTGGATTGTCATGGGTAAAATTGACGTTTCCAATACGCACTCTGTCAGCTCGTTTTGCATGTCTGTCGAATCAGTTGATAACACTCTCAAAGGTTTTTTCGAAATAGAAAAAGTTCCTTCTAAAATTCACATTTCTCCAGAGGATGAAATTTGTGAGAAAATATTTATTGATTCTCACTCTAGAGATATGTCTGGTCGCTACATGGTCTCTCTACCTTTCCGATACACAAATCCTGTGTTTCCTGACTCTCGTCAAATTGCTCTTAGACGATATTTTTCTCTCGAAAATCGTCTCATGAAAAATCCTGAAATTCGTGAACAGTATAACGAATTCATGAATGAATATATCAACTTAGGTCATATGGAAGTTGTCAATAACTCGAAATCACTAAATTCTTATTACTTACCCCATCATTGTGTTTTGAAGCCCTCTAGTACCACTACCAAATTAAGAGTAGTATTTGACGCTTCCACTAAATCTAGCCAAAATATTTCACTCAATGATACACTCTATGTTGGATCTAAACTTCATAAAGACCTCCTATCTATCTTGCTGAAATTTAGGCTGCATCAATATGCCTTCACTGCGGACATTAAACAGATGTTTCGACAGATACTAGTGAACCCAGAACATCGAGATTTCCAAAGACTTCTTTGGAGGTTTTCCCCCTCTGAACCAATTCAAGATTTTCGTCTAACCACCGTGGTATTTGGTATTTCATCTTCACCGTTTCTCGCCAACCGCACAATTCTGCAGTTAGCCGAAGATGAGAGATCAAAATTTCCTTTAGCATCTCAAATTCTTGCCTCAGATATTTTTGTTGACGATATTGTCAGTGGTTGTGATTCCCTAGAAAAGGCTCAATTTATATCTGCACAACTAGTTTCACTTTTAAGAACTGGCGGATTCGAACTGAGAAAATGGGCTAGTAATGATTTATCCGTCCTAAAAAACATTCCAGATGAATTTTGTGAGCAAAAGACCCTATCTTTCAATGATAAAGATGATTCTTCCTTGAAAATATTAGGCCTCAGATGGTTACCATCATCTGATTAGTAGTGAAACAAAGCTGGCACCAGATAGAACTTCCAATTTTCGCCACCAGATGGCGCCATGGTGGCGCTGGTGTCGCTGCGTTACATGTCGCTGATAACTGCTTCATTCATGATGACGTAGTCTGACGTCACAAGGTTGCCGCTTTGACATATGTCAATTGGAGAACCTGTCATATGTCGGTGGCGCTAGTGGCGCTTGTGTCATTGTTACAGGCCTCGATGTAGAGGTGGCGCTAGTGTCGTTCTGCAGTCCTCGATGTAGAGGTGGCGCTGCTACAGGCCTCGAGGTAATGGTGGAGCCATATCGAATATGCCCATGTAACAATTTGACATATGACATGGAACACTTCCCAATCGACATCTTGTCAATTGGGAAGTGCTCCAAGTCACCGCTGATTTATCCAACAATTAAAAAAACCTTCGACGACGACGACGACGACGACGGGATTTGAACCCGAGACCATCGGACTATGAATCCGATACGTAACATCATCGTCACGACCACTACATAGTATAATTAACGGTGGAATTCGAGGCGACGAGAGACCGCGCGCGCTGCATGACGTAATCGGGCTAGATCCGTTTCAGTGATATCTAAGTGGTGCGTTCGCTTGTTACATTGTTGCCGGACGTTTGAAATAATCCGAGTAACCGTCGCGTATACATAGTTGCCGAAAATATGTCATTTCAGATGTGGATGGCGACGAGAGACCGCGCGCTCGCGCTGCGTGACGTAATCGAGCTAGATCCGTTTCAGTGATATCTAAGTGGTGCGTTCGCTTGGTACATTGTTGCCGGATGTTTGAAATATTCCGAGTAACCGTCGCGTATACATAGTTGCCGAAAATATGCCATTTCAGATATGGATATATTAGGGGGGCTGCGTTGGGGAGACGTTGGGGAGACGATAGGTTCTTCGTGAAGATTGTGTGATATAAGAGAACATCATATTCGATCTCAGTAGCAATATGGACTCTGAAGAATGCAGTTGTGGGCTCAAGGAATTCGGTAGATTGGTACGAGAATCATCCAAGACTTATGAAGAGAAAGAAAATGCTAGGAAAGTTTGGGATGAAGTTTTCACAAAACGCAATTTACCTCAAGCAAGATACCCATTGCGACGTATTGAACCCTGCACAGCACAGGACAATTCAATGCAATCTTTGCTATGAAGAGTGGGGGAGGAGGAGGATTACCAAAAAAACAATCATCAAATATGATCATTTGAACTGCGAACATCGCTGCTTACAGTACAATAATAATGGAGGCCGTTCTAGCATTCCTGCACGGTGAGAAGAGGCTGCAAGACTTTTCCAAAGATGAATTGAAAGAATTTCCAATCAAATATTTGATCCAACATGCTAGACCTTGGGAATTGTTGGATGTTTGGTATAAATTACCAAACGAATATCAATGTAATTTTGAGTTGAGGATTCGTTTACCATGTTTCATTCATTATAATAGACCAGATTCTCGAACCCAGGTAGATGGACCAGTCAGTTCACAGCACGATTGCCACGGTTGTAATTATTTCTTGAAATGTAGAGGACCCATAAATTATTAATAAATAGTATATGAATATCGAGTTTGTTTTATTACATCATATCCATCGTTATGAAGTTAATTTTCATCTACATTTGTTTGGAATATTTGCTGATAAGCGCTAAAACTTTGTGCGATTGTGGTTAAGCATTTCCTGTTATCTTTCTGATAACCTCGATAACTTCCTGCACTTGTTTTTCCAACAGTTCAGATAAGCATGTAAGCTTCCTGTTGAATAAACCACATTTCACCAATTAAATGCGTTTATGTGCTTCGATGTTTTCATCAACATGTTTTTTCCTGCACACGAGGCTGCTGAGGTCTGGGAAAAAATCAGTTATCAGGCACGTGGACCGTTTCTGATTATAAAAGTGATTCGCACACCGGCAGCAGACACTTGTACTCCAGCTCTCTTCGAAGACGCAGCCAAACCTTCATATCTACATTGTGTGTGTGTGTGTGTGCGCCACATCAGCTAACCAATAACAGTGAGTATTTTTTTATTTTGTTTTTCTCAGAATTATTTCTTTGATATCAATCAAAGTTTCCATAAACGATTTTCCAAACATTTTTCAATACATTTTTCTCTAAATGTCCAAATGCTCGTTTATTAATACACAATTTTATAATAATTTCCAGATGGATCTATCCTCATTGAACAACGTTTCATGTATTGCAGAAAGAAAACCAATCACAAAGATTGGAGAATTGGAAATCGGAGTGCCTTTCCCCATCATCTCAGCAAAGAGCGTTGAAACAAAATTTGGTGTGTCTATTCTGCTTGAACTGCAGGACTCTGTGGTTTTCCTGCCTTCAAGAGTAACTGAAGCATACGCCGCTCACACAAAAGAGCTCTCAACTGGTGGATACGCATTAATATTCAAAGGCCTCATCGCAGTTGGGAAGCCACACCCAGCGGCATCTTTTGAGATAATCAAGAATTAAAAAAGTAAGTCGTTTTTACATTTTTTGCGTGTTATTTTTTGAAAGAGATGGATATCGCCAAGAAATCAGATAATTTAGTCAGTGTTATCAGAAAATTAAGGAAAATTTTATTTGACAAATTCACGAGTAGAGATGAAAGAATTTGGCTCAATCGTTTGAGAACATATGTGAGTTGTTTTCAATTATGATAAGCCCAACCTTTTGGTTATATAATTCATTTTGATTTTTTCTTGCAGCTCCCATGCAACCCAGCTAAGAAGGATGAGGAGTAAAATAGCTTTGGCCATCCAACTTCGGTGTTTTATAATTTGATAAATAAAAGGTTAGATTTTCATATTGTTTTCTATAATATTATTCGAAAATGTCTAATGAAATCGGGCAGATGAGTGACAATCTTGTTAAAATATCGAAAAATGCTTTCTCGGAAGTTGCTAATAATTCATCTTTGGGAGAAAAACAAAAGTGGTTGAAGTTGATCAGGAAAAATATTCAATTCATTCAAAGGGGGATAAGATCAGGCAATTGTTCACATAACACCTTATTCAAACTGAACACAAATTTAGGACATTTGAGACGCTATCAATTATTAATTGCCAAGGCAATAAAAGAACAAAAAATCGTTGGAGGAGGACGGAATCCTAGTTTCAAACGAAACCGGAGTGATCGCGTCATATGGAAGGAACTCAAATCAGCATTCCAGGGGCGTGTTCGCTCTGGTTTGGTTATCAATTTAGTTCATAAAGACCCTCTTCAATTTTTGGAAGACTCATTTTTCCTATTCAAATCAAGAGTATGCAATACATTGAAACAATTGCGAGTATTGAAGTGCAATGCAGTATTTTGTGGGGAATTCATCAAGAAATCTGGAGATTCGGAAATTCTAGAATTCAAATATTTCAACACTCGCAATGGTGTCATAGATGCCGGGATGGACTATGCAGATTGGTTCAGGGACACCATCATTGATTCGGTATTTTTGAAATTAGATGAATTTTCAGAACGTGGCAGTGGGTGGGCTCTATACAAAATTATCAGCTTGGAAATCAACTTCAATAAATTCGAAGTTGGAAATGGTTCATCTTTCATCAAATTACCACCAGAAATCCTCAAAAAACAAGCATGCATCAATGTCAAAAATTTGGATAACTTATGTTTTGGTTGGGCAGTTGTATCTGCGCTATATCCAGCGGATAAAAATACCGCTATAACTTCTTCGTACCCACATCCCTCTACTGTTCTGAACCTAACAGGTTTAGATATGCCAATGTCTCTAAGGCAAATTTCCAAATTTGAAAAATTGAACAACATCTCGATCAACGTTTATATTTTAGAACTGAATGAGGTAAAAGACAAGACATTATTCACCACTACACCAATTCGACTGACAAAGACTAAACTTGAAAAACATGTTAATTTATTAATGGTTCAGAGTCAGTATTTTCCAAAATTGAATGACTATGATGCTCCAATTGACTATGATGAAACTATCGACATAAAGTACCATTATTGCTGGATCAAAGATCTATCTCGACTTATAAGTAAGCAAATGAGTAAACATAAATATAAATTATATATTTGTGATATATGTCTGAATTATTTCAATAGCCAAGATAAATTGGATAGTCATACTGTGAACTGCCAGAAAGTAAATACAAGTAAAATTTCATTTCCCAAATACGACTCGGTGAAATTCAAAAATTTTGTAAATAAAGAAAAAGCCCCTTTTGTTTTATATGCGGATTTCGAATCAATATTGCTACCGTTTAATGATAATGCGAGCGAAGAAAAGAAAACATTAAAGTACCAAAAACACGAAGCTTTCAGTGCTGGACTATACTTGAAATGCTCCTATGATGATAAACTATCGTTTTACCGGAGCTATCGAGGCATCGATTGTATGGAGTGGTTCGCAAATCAAGTGCAGCAAATTGCTATAGTTATTCAGGATAAAATATTAGATATTGTACCCATGACTGAATTTCCTAATAAGGCGGATGTCACGAACTGTCATATTTGTGGGAAGACGTTCGCAGCAAATAAACAGGTTGTTGTGCGTGACCACTGCCATTTTACAGGTAAATTTAGGGGGTGGGCACATCAGGACTGTAATTTGAACTACCAAAAATCTTTTATTGTTCCCATAGTATTTCACAATCTATCTGGCTATGATAGTCACTTCCTGATTAAAGATATAGCTAAACGAGGTAGAGTGAGTCTACTACCAATCAATAAAGAGAAATATATATCGTTCACACAATATGATTGTGAAACAGACATAGAATTTCGTTTCATTGATTCGTTTCGCTTCATGGGAACATCCCTCGATAATCTGGTATCGGCGTTAAAGGAAGAACACTTTAAGAATCTCAGACGTGAATTCAGCAATTTGAATGCCGAAGCATTCAAACTACTAAGTCGTAAAGGTGTTTTTCCTTATGATTACATAGATTCTTGGGAAAAACTTCAAGATACATCACTACCACCTATCGAGAGATTCTACAATAAGTTGCATGACTGCAATATTAGTGATGAAGATTATACGCATGCGCAGAATGTATGGCATACATTCAATTTGACTTCGCTTGGTGAATATTCAGACTTATATATGAAAACTGATATATTGTTGTTATCAGATGTTTTTGAAAATTTCCGCGAAGAAGCACATAAAACATATAGCCTTGATCCAGCGTGGTATTTCACAATGCCTGGTTATACCTGGGATTGTATGCTTCGATATACAGGGTGTGAACTAGAATTAATAAGTGATGTAGATATGTTACTTTTTGTTGAACGTGGAATTAGGGGAGGTATTTCTCAATGTTGCAATCGATTTTCGAAAGCCAACAACAAATATATGAACAACTATAATCCTGATGAAGCATCAAAGTATCTACTCTACTTGGATGTGAATAATCTTTATGGCTGGGCCATGTCAGAATTTCTCCCCTACGGCGGGTTTGGGTGGGTAGAAGACTTTAATAACTTTGATGTCAATTCCATATCTGATGAATCAAATGAAGGATATATTTTGGAGGTAGATTTACAGTATCCCGAAAACTTGCACGATAAACATAAAGATTTTCCTCTTTGTGCAGAACATCGAATTCCACCAGGTTCGAATTTTTCCAAACTGATGACTATATTGTATAATAAGGAACATTACATTATTCATTATAGGAATTTGAAACAGGCGCTGGCAAACGGTTTGATACTTACGAAAATCCATCGTATTCTCAAATTCAAGCAGTCTGCTTGGTTGAAGCCCTATATTGAGCTCAACACAATGTTACGAGCTCAGGCAACTACAGCATTTGCCAAAGATTTGTATAAGCTTTTTATCAATGCCATATTTGGGAAAACGATGGAGAATGTTCGTAAACATCGAGTAGTCAAGCTTGTGTCAAAGTGGGAGGGGCGTTATGGAGCAAAAAATCTTATTGCATCACCAAATTTCCATAATCGCACCATCTTCAGCGGCGATGATTCCGAAGGAGATGACCTAATGGCTATAGAATTGTCAAAAACTAATATTGTTTTTAACAAACCCCTGTATATTGGTATGGCAATCCTGGATATATCCAAGACTTGCGTATACAACTTTCACTACGATTACATGCTGAAAAAATTCGACAATAGTGTATGCAAGCTCCTCTACACTGACACCGACAGCCTTATTTATGAAATAAAATGTGATGATGTTTACGAAGAAGTTTTGAAAGCAGATATCCAAAAATTCGATACGAGTGATTATCCCTCAGATAATCGTTTCGGTATTCCTCAAGTAAATAAAAAGGTGCCAGGCTTGATGAAAGATGAAGCCAATTCTGCGATAATGACTAACTTTATTGGACTTCGTTCCAAGATGTATACGTTCTTGGTTGAAGGGGGGAAATGCGTTAAAAAATCAAAGGGCGTTCGAAATAATGTTGTTAAGAATACCATCACTTTTCAAGATTATGTTGATTGTCTCTTTGATAAGGCCCCCAATGTTGTCACACAACGATGCATACGCTCATTTGCTCACAACGTATATAGTATTGAGCAGACAAAAATTGCACTGTCACCTTTCGACGATAAACGATATTTGCTACAAAATAGTCACGACACCTTGCCCTGGGGACATTTTCGAATAATGGAGTAGTAGTAATACAACATGGAAATCTTTATACTTTGTCAGCCAATTATTGTATTAGCTTCAATTATAACTCTCTCTATACAATGTTACTCAATTTTTGTTTATAATACTGAATATAAATGATGTGAAAAAATTCGTTTGTTTTATTTATGTATGGTATGATAGGTGTGATGAAAAAACATATTATTTTCAAAGTCTTTTATTCAAATCAGATATTATTCGATCTTTACAGTAATAAAGATATTCTAAAAGTGCATTACTTGACATACTACTAGCAGCATTACAAAATCCATATATAATTTCTTCCACACTCAATACAGTCTGTTTGTTTCTAATCCAATCTGCTGCAGTATCTAAAAGATTATTATAGTATATACAAAAGTCCAATTCATTCATCATATTAACTCGATGTGATAAAAGTTGCACTTCAACACTCAAAATATCGACGACATCTTCTTCCATCAAATCAAATTGCACATGATGTTTGGCCACTGTAAGCACCTTGACGCCATCCCAAACAGCTCGGGTTACGGTGGCATAGTCTCCGCAGGCGCTCACCACAGGATCATATTCGTCGATGAAGCCAGGCAGAGGTTGGTAGAAAAAATCTTGTTGAAGATCTCGCAGCAATTCAATGAAGGTTGCCCATTCGTAAGTAGCGAACGAAATCTTTGTTGGATAATGGGGTTTCTTCAGAACGATGGCAGGGCTGAATTGTCTAGCTGGACTCAACCCACACTGAATCTCGTAGGTGGAAAGCGGGAACGAAGTATTGAGCAGGTAATGTGTTTCAGCTTGCGCAGCCTTCTCAAACACTTCCAAACATCTATCGACTTCAGCAAAGTAGTCTGGCGGTGATGAAGAACTATCATCTTCAAAATTCATTTCACAGGATGAATGATAACCAGAGTCTTCACTCATGATAATAATTGTAAACTGATGCGAATGCTGTGCTGCTCAAAGCTTTTTATATTCCCACTATACATCCGGCTGGATGATAAGCTAATTCCAATGCGATGTGTGTGTGTGCGAAAGGCCCCCCCGATTTGCTTGATTTGTGCTAGTTTTGCATTATAATCTATTATTAGCATCAATCCAACTGTTGTGTGTCTTATCGAGCCCCAACCATTTAACAAACACCTTCTTGCCTTTTCGTCGTAATATTTTCTCTACCAAGTAAACATCAGGATTTGCAGTTTTTTGAAGTTCCTCCGAATAAAAGGCTCCTTTGATTGGCGCTCCTTGCATATCTTCCAAGAGATAGGTGGTAGGATTCGTCATGCGAACTTGCGCAATCTTGAATAATTCCGTAGTCCAATTGGGAGTATAATTTTTGGCAAAGACATGTTTGGCCTTACTGATTCGCACCAAATCACCAATTTTAAATTTTCGAAATCCCGCTATTTTAATGTGATTGTATGTAGATTTGAGAATTTCTTCTTCATTGGCTTTAGTAACGTCACACGGTTTAAATTTTGTAGTACTATGTTTTTGATTGTTATAATTTTTGGTAATCTCAGGTAAAACGTCAATCCAGCGATATGATCCACTCAAGCTGAAATATTTGTAGAGTTTCTCCTTCAGAGTGCGAATAACACGTTCAGCCATTGCTGCCTTCTTCACCGAATACGTATTGTAATGATTGATTGAAAATTTTTTCATTAGACTTTGGAATTTTTCATTGAAGAATTCGGTGCCTTGATCAGTTTGCAAATTTTTCGGACAACGGTTCGTGTGCTGCGTCAGAATATCGGTGAATGCTCGAGCAATGTCGATGCCAGTCTTGGATTTCAGTGGTCGTGTCCATAGGAATTTGGAAAAACAATCAATCACGACCATTATCAGTTTGAAATTCTTATTTTTCGATGCATATGGACGCATCTCAGCTAGATCCATTTGCCATAAATCATCTCATCCTTTAATGATGGTGCGACGACGAGGAAATTTTTTTCTCACGGGTTTATGCAGCTCATTGACGAGTTGAACTTTTTCCTTGGAGTATGAAGACGACGATGACGACATGTTTTTTATTGCTCACTATAGCACAGAGTGATTTGAAAAATGGAAGTATAACGGTTATATGGGTTTTGACGAAGACGACGGCTGTACAACAGTATATACATTTTTAGCCAACTCAGTTTTGAGTTTGTTAATATCGGCGGCATGTTGTATCTCCTTATTCTTGCTTTTTTGTTGTTCAGTCTTTAAAATATCAATGCTTTTTTCGAGCGACTCTATCAAATCTTTGATGGCCTTTGAATCTGAATTGATTTTCTTCTCTAGTCTAGGCACCAAATCATTGTCCAATCGGTTTGATTGCTGTACGATTTTTTGCATCATCATCGACAGTTGTACCAAGTTTCCATTGAGCGTCATATGTTTGTTTGTCAAATCATTGATCGAATTTCCAAAATTTGCCATTATATTTCTGAAGTCATCAATAGTTTTTTGAATTTTTTTCCCATAATTATCGAATGCAATCTTGAAATCCACTTGTATTTGTGAAAGACCGAGTTCAACGTATTCCCTGTTTGCTGCATCTGCAGCATCAGTGGGTGCTTTCACATTACACAATTTCAAATGCCCAATATCAATGTCTCCGGAGGGAGTATAGGAAAATCCTGATCTTACTATCGTTGTTGAATGACCACTACCACCGCCACCGCCCCTGCCACAACCGAACTTGTCGAGACTCATTATGAAAATGATATCCTAATGCATGTACACATATTTGTATACTCGGCGTAAGAAAAAAACGCGACGCACGTTTGACGCACGTTTGACGCACGTTTCACGCACGTTTGACGCACGTTTGACGCACGTTTGACGCACGTTTGACGCACGTTTGACGCACGTTTGACGCACGTTTGACGCACGTTTGACGCACGTTTGACGCACGTTTGACGCACGTTTGACGCACGCTTCACGCTTCAGATATTATGCTGGCCTCCTTCAGTTCATTTATGATGGCTACAATTTCATTGTCGTTTGATGTATTTCCAGCCTGCTGTGAGGCGATGAGTAATTTCAAGCGGTCAACCAACTCATTTGGATCATCCCAATACATGTATTCGATTGGGGTGGTGTTATAGGTCATCATGTTCAAACCGCGACCACCGGTCGTCTTGGATCTAAACATTGGTCGAATGATTTCCTTGTATTTATATTTACTCGAACCCTTCATATTTCCAAGAGCATTCTGATGAGCCTTGGAGAGCGTGAGTAATTTCTTGTATTGAACTCGGTCATCTTCAGCATAGGCCGGATCATTGTAGAATAGCAATTGATAGAGTCCTGGAGTGCCGCGAAAGCGATAGCCTCCAACAAGTATATCTCCAGTCCTTTGATGGAAATTCAGTTCACTCTTGTTTAGGAACCATTTCGATGTTTTTGGATCGTACACAGGACCATAAACTTTATCGATATTCTCATCACCTGTCCAGTATTGTGTTAGATATTTTTGTGCCATCGGAGGATATTGATCAATGTAATCATTCAAGGCAGCCGATGAAATATTTTGAGGGTCAGTGAAAACGTCTTCATCCTCATCAGAATCATCATCATCATCTTTGTCAGCAGCAGCAGCAGCAGCAGCAGAATCAGTTTCAGCTACGTCCACGAGAGGTAAGAAATTGGTTTCATCCAAATCAGGTTTTTCCTTCTTTGTTTCCTGTTCATCAATGTCCTTTTTAATTTTCTTTCTTGGTAGAAATGATCCATCAAGTTTTTCTCGAATTCCTTTGGACGTAGTGGCAATATCTTTGAGAGGCGTTGTCAGAGGTTGAAATATTTTCTGAAGTGCAGCATCATCTTCAGACTTGCCCATCTTCAATGCCAAATACTTTCTCCTAATCGATTTAGATAATTCACCAATTTTTTTCTTGCGTAATGCATCATCAACACTACCATGTTTATCGGTTGTCGTCATGATGATTAATGGTGATGTATGAAAAATTATCAAACCTTTATATATTTATCGAAGCCATTTCTATATCTACCAGCATTAATGTCGAATGTCTTTGCAATTACTAGTGTTCCAAATTGACTACTGCCATTCCAACATTCTGAACAAAGCGCTTTAAATTGATCGAATGACATGTCTGGTGAGACATGCTCATCGAAAACATGCTTCAAGTTCATTTCATCCTGTCGAAAGAGCACCACTAGGTTACTATTGTCGCGGATGAGCTGTTTGGGAATTTTTGAGTATGTTTGACACAGGTATGCAACGTCAATGTCCTTGTGCCTGCACATTGAAAAATATTCACGAATTTTTTGCTGCTTGTCACATGATACATCATCAAAGATAAATATCGAGTTGTTTTTCGCTTTCGATGGGTCGATGACGTCATCATTCTCTTTGAATGGAAAATACCCGACTCCTTTCACTGAATCCAGCACTTGTTGCAACAGCTGATACTTTGGTTGGTACAGCGACTTTGAATACACGTAAACGTTTTTAAATTTCGCGCCATTCGGACTGAAAAGCAAGGACAGCATTGCATTGGTCTTTCCACATCCACTGGGTCCACAGAAGATGGCTCTGAAGGAATGCGGAAGCAGTTTTCCATGTTTACCACTACTACTACTACTTATCGATTCACAATTAGCTACCACATCCAAGTTCTCGATAGGTAGCGTCCGTTTCTGTTGAACGACCTCCATAATGTGACCGTATGCATTGAGGTACGCTGCTATAAATATAGGTGGCGCTCTTCATACTCATCATTCTACATGTTGCTCTACCACGGTGAGGGTGTATTGAATTCTGTAATCAATAAGCTCCCCATCGAATTACACATACCAGGCTATAGATTTTGTGGACCAGGTACAAAGCTAGAAAAGAGGCTTGCTCGAGGAGACACAGGCATTAATCCATTGGACGACGCCTGTCGACAACACGACATTGCATATTCACAAAATCAATCTTTGGAGGAGCGTCACAAAGCCGATTGGGTACTCGAGAATAGAGCGTGGGAAAGAGTCAAAGCAAAAGACGCAAAATTCAAAGAAAAAGCTGCAGCTTGGCTAGTTACTACCGGGATGAAAGCTAAACGCAAGCTTGGCATGGGTCTGCGACCTACATTTGCCAATGTTATAAAGTTCATAAAAAATGTTCTTTCAAAATCCAATAGTAGTAGTAGTAGTAGTGATAACCATAAAGGCAGTGGTTTGAAAAAATCTGCATTGGCTGCACTTAGAGCAGCTAGAATTGCCATCAAGAGAGCCGGAGGCAAGAAAAAGATTCGAGTACCAAGAATCATACCGTTCGATTCGGAAAAGAAAAGTGGTGGTATCTTTCCGCTGATTCCGATCTTTGCTGCTTTGGGAGCTCTAGGATCCTTGGCTGGTGGAGCTGGTGCAGTCGCAAAGACTGTTATTGATGCTAAAAATGCAACAAAGAAACTGGAAGAAGATCGACGTCATAATAAAGCAATGGAGGCTATCGGTTCGGGCTTGTATCTGCGCAAGACACCACGAGGATTCGGACTATTTTCAAAGAAACAACAAAAAAACTACTAGCTAAGCTACCCAATAAATCCATGTACGATTCAGAAATAATAAAGTATGCCAAACAGCTGAAAATACCACATTTTCGAGGTGTTTTTATGCGAGACACTCTACCACCTACCGGCCCATGGCGTCATCGCGACGAGTGTGCAATCATAAATTTGGATACTTCAAATCATTCTGGTACACATTGGGTAGCTTACAAGAAACATGATAATGTTGTGGAATATTTCGATAGTTATGGAATGTTGAAACCACCAAAAGAATTGGCCCGATACTTTGGTGAAAATGTGAAAATCCTCTATAATAATGATCAATATCAGAATTATAAACAAAGTAATTGTGGGCGTCTCTGCTTGGAATTTCTCTATAAAAACAAATAACATGACGCATGACGCATCAGTCATGTCTTTGATATTGACGTTGAAGAGTCGCACTTCTACGCTCTCCATAGACTTTCTCACGCCACTACAGCTCGATCCGGAGTCAGACTACGGTCTAGCATTGTTGGGATTCCACTGCTACAATAGCATTCCAAATATAGAAAGAGGTGCTTCCAAAGTTCATCTGCAGGACGCAGCATCTAAAACCACAAAAATTATAGAAATTCCTGAAGGATCATACGACATTATCGACATTGAGAAATTCATTCGAAAAGAATTGAATATTTCGAGTGCAAAAAACGTCGACGATATATTCTCGTTGAAACCCAATAACAATACATTAAAGTGTGAGATCTCGAGCAATAAGTTCAACATTGATTTTACACCCAAGGATAGTATTGCTAAAGTATTGGGATTCTCAGACTCCGTGCTGGAAGCACAAAAAGTTCATTGTTCTGATTTGCCTGTTAACATAGCCAAAGTCCGAACCATTCACATTGACAGTAACGTCACTGCTGGAGCTCTTTACAACGACAGACCTTCACATACGATATACGAATTTGCTATTTCGGTCGATCCCGGGTACGCAATAGACGAAACTCCAAGAAATCTTATCTATCTACCCATAGTTAGTAGACGAGAACTGCCAAATATTACACTGCAAATACTAGATCAAGACTTGAGGCAGGTGAATTTCAGAGGTGAAGAGATCATAATCAGATTGGAATTGAAGAAACTTCAGCGATGGGACTAGTGTTTGATAACTCTGTCTATAAATCTGAAGAGTATCCTACTTCCACATCAGTCTCAAGAACGTCCTTGAGCAAGACAGACGTGGTGCACCGTCATCGTTCGAGGAAACAATTGACATTATCCAATATCCTATTTCTCAAATCAATCGGTTACAATGTCCATGACAGTATTCCAGTATTCGACGTCTTTCGCAAACCAAGGTTCGATGAATCCATCACCAAAGTGGAGTGGCGTACCTATCATCCGTACGTCAAGTCGTTTGAAAACAATGATGTCATAGACATTACTATCAATCAAGCAGATGTGTGGCTCGCCATGTTTGAAGGTGTTCTCGTCATCAAGGCTAAATTAGATGTAACTGGAGGTGGTACGGGTACTTTAACTCACAATGCTGGTGCATATCTCTTTGATTCTTGTACCTATGAGTTGTGCAATAAGGAACTGGATGCTGCCAGATATCCGGGAATAACGAGCACAGCTAGAGGATATTTGTGCTATGCCCCCGAAGATTCGCGCCATCTAGCTATAGCAGGATGGAACTATCCAAATGCTCCCATTCTCAATGCAGACAAAACATTCACCATGAACATTCCACTGAAACACTTGTTCTCCATATTCAATGACCATCAGGTGGCGACACTGGGAAAGCAGTCGATTCGTTTGGTTCGATCGCGCAGTGATGCCAACAGCGTGAAAGTTGAAGAAAAAGCGGTTACTGGCGGCAATAATGTACCTGCAAGTGGTCTGACAAAGAGTACTGCTAAAATCACAATCGAGAGCATAACCTTGAAAGTGCCACACCTCACTCCGAATGATGATATAAAATTCCAGCTGTTGAAGCGTGTGCGAGCAGATGAACCTATGATGATAGCGTTTCGCAAATGGGAATTGCACGAACTGCCTGCACTAACCCAAAACTCCACCACCGAAATTTGGTCTGTCAAAACTTGTACGGCAATGGAGAGCCCCAGATATGTCGTTGTCTTTTTCCAAACCAAAAAGATTGATGATATACATGAGGATGTTACATTGTTCGATCATGCCAACATCAAATCCATACGCTTGGCTCTGAATGGTGACTACTATCCGCAAGAACGAACACTTCTAGACTTTTCCACTGGTCAATACTCTGACGCCTACCACAATTATTCCGAATTCAACAAGAGCTATCACAATTGTCTCTTGAAGCGTTCTCTAATGAACTTTACCGAATTCAAAACTCGATCAATGTTTGTCATTGATTGTTCGAGAAGAAGTCTCGGTCCGAAGGCTTCGACAGTCGACATCAAGTTGGATATTGAAGCAACCATGGGCTTTCCAGCAAACACCAAGGCATATTGCATCATTATTCATGACCAAATCATGGAACACCTCCCACTCAGCGAAATTGTTCGAAATATCGATTGATGAGTGAAGGGATGTTCATTCAGTTCATTCCAAGACGTCATGGAGATCGCACTGGTTGATATTCAAGGCTTCGTCGTTGCTGGAGAATTCATCCCGAAGGAGATGTCAATTCGCATTGGCATGAAAATTAGTAATTTTCTATTTAAACCATCCACAGAGTACGCTAATTTGAGCAAAGAAGATAAAAAGATGGTAAACTATGTTGAACGCTACGTTCATGGCTTGAAATACTCTAGTGGCTATGTGGATCTTGATGAGATGAATCAAATTCTACAAGATAATCTGCATCAGGCAAATCTCATCTACGTAAGAGGTCATCAAAAGATACAGTTCTTGAAGCAAAAGTTGAAGGAATTGGAATGGGAAAAACCCCGTCGTCTTAGAACCCCCCCAGCTCCCCAACGCAGCCCCCTAATATATCCATATCTGAAATGGCATATTTTCGGCAACTATGTATACGCGACGGTTACTCGGAATATTTCAAACGTCCGGCAACAATGTAACAAGCGAACGCTCCGCTTAGATATCACTGAAACGGATCTAGCTCGATTACGTCACGCAGCGCGAGCGCGCGGTCTCTCGTCGCCATCCACATCTGAAATGACATATTTTCGGCAACTATGTATACGCGACGGTTACTCGGATTATTTCAAACGTCCGGCAACAATGTACCAAGCGAACGCACCACTTAGATATCACTGAAACGGATCTAGCTCGATTACGTCACGCAGCGCGGTCTCTCGTCGCCATCCACATCTGAAATGACATATTTTCGGCAACTATGTATACGCGACGGTTACTCGGATTATTTCAAACGTCCGGCAACAATGTAACAAGCGAACGCACCACTTGGATATCACTGAAACGGATCTAGCCCGATTACGTCACACAGCGCGGTCTCTCGTCGCCTCGAATTCCACCGTTAATTATACTATGTAGTGGTCGTGACGATGATGTTACGTATCGGATTCATAGTCCGATGGTCTCGGGTTCAAATCCCGTCGTCGTCTTCGTCGTCGAAGGTTTTTTTAATTGTTGGATGAATCAGCGGTGACTTGGAGCACTTCCCAATTGACAAGATGTCGATTGGGAAGTGTTCCATGTCATATGTCAAATTGTTACATGGGCATATTCGATATGGCTCCACCATTACCTCGAGGCCTGTAGCAGCGCCACCTCTACATCGAGGACTGCAGAACGACACTAGCGCCACCTCTACATCGAGGCCTGTAACAATGACACAAGCGCCACTAGCGCCACCGACATATGACAGGTTCTCCAATTGACATATGTCAAAGCGGCAACCTTGTGACGTCAGACTACGTCATCATGAATGAAGCAGTTATCAGCGACATGTAACGCAGCGACACCAGCGCCACCATGGCGCCATCTGGTGGCGAAAATTGGAAGTTCTATCTGGTGCCCGCTTTGTTTCACTACTCTGATTGTTTCTTCTACGAGGTTTCACCGCAAGATAGACCTTGTACCAAACGTGTTCTGCTATCAGAGTTAGCAAAGATATTTGATCCCATAGGATTTCTGGCACCTCTATCCTTTTGGGGAAAATATTTGATACAATATCTTTGGTCTTTGGGTTTAGATTGGGATGAGACACCCCCCTCTCAGATTTCTACTATATGGTTTCGGTATAAAGAACAATTGCCCACGATTTCTGAGCTCAGAATTCCCCGCATCATCAAACCGACTAAATTCACATCATGTGAGTTACATGGTTTTTCAGACAGCTCTGAAAAGGGTTATGCTGCAGTGGCTTATCTAAGATTTCGCATTTCAGAATGCAATTATAAGGTATTTTTCGTGTCGGCTGAATCTAAGGTCGCTCCTCTAAAGAGGATATCTATTCCAAGGTTGGAACTTTGTGCTGCAGTCCTCTTAGCAAAGTTGTTGAAATATGTCTCGGAAATTTATTCTTCTACTCTAACTATTTCTAATTATTATGCATATACTGACAATACAGCTGTCCTTGAATGGCTCAATAGTTCTCCACATCGTTTGAAAACCTTCGTTGGAAATAGGGTTAGCTACATTCAGGATAAGATGTCACCCTCAGATTGGTATTACGTGAAGTCTGAGGAGAATCCAGCAGATTGTGCCAGCCGAGGATTATTACCTGATGAACTCGTAAATCATAATTTATGGTAATCAAGGCCGAGGAAAGGAATATTGTTCTCTCTACACAAATTGAATTCGATTGTATTATCTCCCTCCTCGACAAGTATTCCTCTTTATCAAAAATAAAACGAATAGTTGCTTATTGCCAACGATTTATTTTCAACCTTAAGAATCGACATTCTAAAAAATGTAACCCATTCACTAGTCATGAACTTCATGAAGCTCTTCTCGTTCTCGTGAAGCAGGCTCAGTTAACCTGTTTCAAGAGTGAAATATCTCTATTACAAGGTGGTGAACAGCTCCCAAAATACTTCAGGAAGCTCAACCCTTTTATAGATCCTCATGGTGTCGTCAGGGTGGGCGGTCGACTTTTGAACGCCAATCTACCCTACGAAGCCAAGTATCCAGCACTTTTAGCTCGGAATCATAGACTCACAGAGTTGATAATTGAGGATGTTCATAAAACCAATTTTCACCCCGGTCAACAGACTCTCCATTTCTTGATATTGCAGAATTTTTGGATTTTGTCTCCAAAACGAGCAATTCAACATGTCCTTTCTCGATGTTATAGATGCTTCCAAGCAAAACCATCTTCAATCGAGCCCTTTATGGGCAATTTACCTAGCCCTCGCGTAAACCATGTCAAACCTTTTTTATGCACAGGTGTTGACTATGGAGGCCCCTTTCAAATAACCTTGGGAAGACACAGAGGTGTGAGATCTCAGAAGGCTTATATCTGTCTCTTCGTATGTCTTTCTACCAAGGCTATTCATCTTGAATTAGCAAGTGACCTATCTTCAGAATGTTTCGTTGCTGCACTTCGCCGCTTTATCGCTCGCCGTGGACGTTGCAATTCAATCCAGTCCGATTGCGGCACTAACTTCATCGGAGCAAAAAGAGAACTTTTTGAACTCATGCAGAAGTCTGCTGAAGCTGAGAAGATTGAATTCAGTCAAATTCCTGCAAGAACACCACATTTTGGTGGAATTTGGGAAGGCGGTATAAAATCTGTCAAAACTCACCTGAATCGAATTGTAGGGTGTCAGATTTTGACTTATGAGGAATTCCTGACTGTTCTGGTCCAAATCGAATCACTTCTTAATTCGAGACCCTTGTGTGCACTCAGTAGCGACCCAAATGATTTGCAAGCCTTGACCCCGGGGCATTTTTTGACGCTTGAGCCTCTGACAAGTATACCAGACAATGATCTAAGGCCCTTGAATATTGGTCGTCTGAACCGATGGCAATTGTTACAGCGAATGCATCAAGATTTTGCGAATCGCTGGAAAAACGAATACTTACACACCTTGCAACAGCGTGAAAAGTGGAATAAACACTCACCCTCTCTTGAGGTAGGTACCTTGGTCGTAATAAAAGACCATTTGTTTCCTCCACTTAAATGGAAAATTGCAAGAATTGTGCAAACACATCCAGGTCGCGATGGTGTCGTTCGTGTTTGTACAGTTCGTACCTCAAATGGTCTTCTTCAAAGACCTGCGGTAAAGCTTTGCCCTTTACCTAACCAATAGTAGTTGTCTAATTGAAAACATTGCATGTTTTGGTGGGCGGTATGTTAGGGATTTACCTTTCACCTCATAGAATTAAGTTATTTTTTCCTTGTTTACTATTCATAATTAATTTTTTTTTATATATATTCTGATTTCAAATATTGCGCGAGATATTGAATGCTCTAACCACTGAAGCGCTTAGCGCAGAAGAAAGGAGTGGGAGGTACCCGCGCAAGACGAGAACGATTCGAAGAGGAGGTGTGTGGTATCGTCTCGCGATGATGGTTGCTTTTCGTCAACACATCGGCTAATACTGGTACAAATGTGGTTGATCGCATCTTGTGTCGACCTATTTGCTCTGAAACCATATTGATTTCCAGACAGTATGTTATATTTCCCTAAGAATTTAGTGATACGATTTTTCATAACTGTTTCCATGATTTTTGCCAGGTTTGATATCAGAGAAATAGGTCGGTAATTTGAAACGATTTCCTTATCACCTGATTTAAGGAGTGGCCTAATTACTGATATTTTAAAAGCTGAAGGAAATTGACCAATTTCTAAATATCTATTAATCAAGTGAACGAGAGGTTGGGTAATGTAGTCTACTAACAATTTTAAAGTTTCTGATGTAATATTATCTATACCTGGGGCCTTTTTATTCTTCAGGTTGTTTATGATTTCCTTCACCTCCCGTTCATTTGTCTCTTCAAGAAAAATGGAGTTAGGTGAGTATGTTTTTGTTGTATCAGGATTGTTTTTGTTGGGTGTTATTTTGGCAGCTAGTTTTTTTCCTACCTGTGAAAAGTATTCATTGAATTCGTTTGCGGTTTCTTCGTCATTTTTGGTTAGTTCACCATTATCCTTAGTGATTTTGTTGATGTCAGAATTGACACTATTTTTACCGCAAATTTGGTTCAGATATTTCCAAAGGTTAGCAGAGTTATTCGAATTTTTCTGTATTTGACTTTGATAATAGTCAAATTTTGCTTTCTTGATTAGATCATTCAATTTATTCCTGAATTTTTTGTATTCATTTTTGTTACTTTCGGTGGGAATTCTTTTTGCTATTTCAAAAAGTTCATTTTTTCTATTTACCGAGTTCACCAGCCCTTTCGTCATCCATTCTTTCTTTTTATTTTCGTACAATTTTATTTTCACTTTTTTTGTACAAGATTTTATGTGATTCTGGATTATTGCAATAAATATGTCTGTGGCTGATTGTACATCTACTACTGCATATACATCCACCCATATTTCCCTACTAATTCTATCAAGGAGCTTATTTTTATCTAAATAATTTCTCTGTTGTTTGCTCACTGTATTTTCCTTGTTTTCTGGAAGGATGATATGTGCTATTGTCGGGATAGATTGAACAATCATCGTATTTGGGTTGTATTCGATTATGTTTATATAGTTATACTCACCAGGTAACTGTTCTTCCGTAACACATACTAGCGACTGAATCGAACAGAAGGTTAAATGGTTAGACGAAACGATAATTGTATCTGAGTTGTATTCGATGATATCGTGATGATGTTTATATAGCAATACTCACCAGGTAACTGTTCTTCCGTTTTACATACAAGCGACCGAATCGAGCAGAAGGTTGAATTCAGTATAGATTGAACAATCATCGTATCTGGGTTGTATTCGATTATGTTTATATAGTTATACTCACCAGGTAACTGTTCTTCCGTTATACATACGAGCGACTGAATTGAACAGAAGGTTGAATGGATAGTATATGGGTTGTATTCGATTATGATGTTATGCTGTGTATATAGTTATACACACTAGGTGACGGTATTCTTGTTTTACATACGAGCGACCGAAACGAACAGAAAGTTGAATGGATAGTCTGAACAATCAATGTATCAGGGTGGTATCCGATTATATCGCAATACTGTATATATAGTGATACTAACCAGGTGACGGTACTTCCGTTACACATACTAGCGACTGAATCGAACAGAAGGTTAAATGGTTAGACGAAACGATAATTGTAACTGAGTTGTATTCTATTATATCGTGGTGATGTTTATATAGAAATACTCACCAGGTTACTGTTCTTTCGTTTTCACATACAAGCGACCGAATCGAGCAGAAGGTCAAATGGATAGATTGAACAATCATCGTATCTGGGTTGTATTCGATTATGTTTATATAGTTATACTCACCAGGTAACTGTTCTTCCGTTATACATACGAGCGACTGAATTGAACAGAAGGTTGAATGGATAGTATATGGGTTGTATTCGATTATGATGTTATGCTGTGTATATAGTTATACACACTAGGTGACGGTATTCTTGTTTTACATACGAGCGACGGAAACGAACAGAAAGTTGAATGGATAGTCTGAACAATCAATGTATCTGGGTGGTATCCGATTATATCGCAATACTGTATATATAGTGATACTAACCAGGTGACGGTACTTCCGTTACACATACTAGCGACTGAATCGAACAGAAGGTTAAATGGTTAGACAAAACGATAATTGTATCTGAGTTGTATTCGATGATATCGTGATGATGTTTATATAGCAATACTCACCAGGTAACTGTTCTTCCGTTTTACATAAAAGCGACCGAATCGAGCAGGGGTTGAATAGATAGATTGAACAATCATCGTATCTGGGTTGTATTCGATAATGTTTATATAGTTATACTCACCAGGTAACTGTTCTTCCGTTACACATACTAGCGACTGAATCGAACAGATGGTTAAATGGTTAGACGAAACGATAATTGTATCTGAGTTGTATTCGATGAAATCGTGATGATGTTTATATAGAATTACTCACCAGGTAACTGTTCTTCCGTTACACATACTAGCGACTGAATCGAACAGAAGGTTAAATGGTTAGACGAAACGATAATTGAAACTGAGTTGTATTCGATTATATCGAAATACTCACCAGGTTACTGTTCTTCCGATACACATACGAGCAACCGAATCGAACAGAAGGTTGAATGGATAGTATATGGGTTGTATTCGATTATGATGTTATGCTGTGTATATAGTTATACACACTAGGTGACGGTATTCCCGTTTTACATACGAGCGACCGAAACGAACAGAAAGTTGAATGGATAGTCTGAACAATCAAAGTATCTGGGTGGTATCCGATTATATCGCAATACTGTATATATAGTGATACTAACCAGGTGACGGTACTTCCGTTACACATACTAGCGACTGAATCGAACAGAAGGTTAAATGGTTAGACGAAACGATAATTGTAACTGAGTTGTATTCTATCATATCGTGGTGATGTTTATATAGAAATACTCACCAAGTTACTGTTCTTTCGTTTTCACATACAAGCGACCGAATCGAGCAGAAGGTCAAATGGGTAGATTGAACAATCATCGTATCTGGGTTGTATTCGATTATGTTTATATAGTTATACTCACCAGGTAACTGTTCTTCCGTTATACATACGAGCGACTGAATTGAACAGAAGGTTGAATAGATAGTATATGGGTTATATTCGATTATGATGTTATGCTGTGTATATAGTTATACACACTAGGTGACGGTATTCTTGTTTTACATACGAGCGACCGAAACGAACAGAAAGTTGAATGGATAGTCTGAACAATCAATGTATCTGGGTGGTATCCGATTATATCGCAATACTGTATATATAGTGATACTAACCAGGTGACGGTACTTCCGTTACACATACTAGCGACTGAATCGAACAGCAGGTTAAATGGTTAGACAAATCGATAATTGTATCTGAGTTGTATTCGATGATATCGTGATGATGTTTATATAGCAATACTCACCAGGTAACTGTTCTTCCGTTTTACATACAAGCGACCGAATCGAGCAGAAGGTTGAATAGATAGATTGAACAATCATCGTATCTGGGTTGTATTCGATAATGTTTATATAGTTATACTCACCAGGTAACTGTTCTTCCGTTACACATACTAGCGACTGAATCGAACAGAAGGTTAAATGGTTAGACGAAACGATAATTGTATCTGAGTTGTATTCGATGATATCGTGATGATGTTTATATAGAAATACTCACCAGGTGACTGTTCTTCCGTTACACAATGTATCTGGGTGGTATCCGATTATATCGCAATACTGTATATATAGTGATACTAACCAGGTGACGGTACTTCCGTTACACATACTAGCGATTGAATCGAACAGAAGGTTAAATGGTTAGACGATACGATAATTGTAACTGAGTTGTATTCTATTATATCGTGGTGATGTTTATATAGAAATACTCACCAGGTTACTGATCTTTCGTTTTCACATACAAGCGACCGAATAGAGCAGAGGGTCAAATGGATAGATTGAACAATCATCGTATCTGGGTTGTATTCGATTATGTTTATATAGTTATACTCACCAGGTAACTGTTCTTCCGTTATACATACGAGCGACTGAATTGAACAGAAGGTTGAATGGATAGTATATGGGTTGTATTCGATTATGATGTTATGCTGTGTATATAGTTATACACACGAGGTGACGGTATTCTTGTTTTACATACGAGCGACCGAAACGAACAGAAAGTTGAATGGATAGTCTGAACAATCAATGTATCTGGGTGGTATCCGATTATATCGCAATACTGTATATATAGTGATACTAACCAGGTGACGGTACTTCCGTTACACATACTAGCGACTGAATCGAACAGAAGGTTAAATGGTTAGACAAAACGATAATTGTATCTGAGTTGTATTCGATGATATCGTGATGATGTTTATATAGCAATACTCACCAGGTAACTGTTCTTCCGTTTTACATACAAGCGACCGAATCGAGCAGGAGGTTGAATAGATAGATTGAACAATCATCGTATCTGGGTTGTATTCGATAATGTTTATATAGTTATACTCACCAGGTAACTGTTCTTCCGTTACACATACTAGCGACTGAATCGAACAGAAGGTTAAATGGTTAGACGAAACGATAATTGTATCTGAGTTGTATTCGATGATATCGTGATGATGTTTATATAGAAATACTCACCAGGTAACTGTTCTTCCGTTACACATACTAGCGACTGAATCGAACAGAAGGTTAAATGGTTAGACGAAACGATAATTGAAACTGAGTTGTATTCGATTATATCGTGGTGATGTTTATATAGAAATACTCACCAGGTAACTGTTCTTTCGTTTTCACATACAAGCGACCGAATCGAGCAGAAGGTCAAATGGATAGATTGAACAATCATCGTATCTGGGTTGTATTCGATTATGTTTATATAGTTATACTCACCAGGTAACTGTTCTTCCGTTACACATACTAGCGACTGAATCGAACAGAAGGTTAAATGGTTAGACGAAACGATAATTGAAACTGAGTTGTATTCTATTATATCGTGGTGATGTTTATATAGAAATACCCACCAGGTTACTGTTCTTCCGTTATACATACGAGCAACCGAATCGAACAGAAGGTTGAATGGATAGTATATGGGTTGTATTCGATTATGATGTTATGCTGTGTATATAGTTATACACACTAGGTGACGGTATTCCCGTTTCACATACGAGCGACCGAAACGAACAGAAAGTTGAATGGATAGTCTGAACAATCAATGTATCTGGGTGGTATCCGATTATATCGCAATACTGTATATATAGTGATACTAACCAGGTGACGGTACTTCCGTTACACATACTAGCGACTGAATCGAACAGAAGGTCAAATGGTTAGACAAAACGATAATTATTGTATCTGAGTTGTATTCGATGATATCGTGATGATGTTTATATAGCAATACTCACCAGGTAACTGTTCTTCCGTTTTACATACAAGCGACCGAATCGAGCAGGAGGTTGAATAGATAGATTGAACAATCATCGTATCTGGGTTGTATTCGATAATGTTTATATAGTTATACTCAACAGGTAACTGTTCTTCCGTTACACATACTAGCGACTGAATTGAACAGAAGGTTGAATGGATAGTATATGGGTTGTATTTGATTATGATGTTATGCTGTGTATATAGTTATACACACTAGGTGACGGTATTCTTGTTTTACATACGAGCGACCGAAACGAACAGAAAGTTGAATGGATAGTCTGAACAATCAATGTATCAGGGTGGTATCCGATTATATCGCAATACTGTATATATAGTGATACATATCAGGTGACGGTACTTCCGTTACACATACTAGCGTCTGAATCGAACAGAAGGTTAAATGGTTAGACGAAACGATAATTGTAACTGAGTTGTATTCTATTATATCGTGGTGATGTTTATATAGAAATACTCACCAGGTTACTGTTCTTCCGTTATACATACGAGCAACCGAATCGAACAGAAGGTTGAATGGATAGTATCTGGGTTGTATTCGATTATGATGTTATGCTGTGTATATAGTTAAATACACTAGGTGACGGTATTCCCGTTTCACATACGAGCGACCGAAACGAACAGAAAGTTCAATGGATAGTCTGAACAATCAATGTATCTGGGTGGTATCCGATTATATCGCAATACTGTATATATAGTGATACTAACCAGGTGACGGTACTTTCGTTACACATACTAGCGACTGAATCGAACAGAAGGTTAAATGGTTAGACGAAACGATAATTGAAACTGAGTTGTATTCTATTATATCGTGGTGATGTTTATATAGAAATACTCACCAGGTTACTGTTCTTCCGTTACACATACTAGCGACTGAATCGAACAGAAGGTTAAATGGTTAGACGAAACGATGAATGAAACTGAGTTGTATTCGATTATATCGTGGTGATGTTTATATAAAAATACTCACCAGGTAACTGTACTTTCGTTTTCACATACAAGCGACCGAATCGAGCAGAAGGTCAAATGGATAGATTGAACAATCATCGTATCTGGGTTGTATTCGATAATGTTTATATAGTTATACTCACCAGGTAACTGTTCTTCCGTTACACATACTAGCGACTGAATCGAACAGAAGGTTAAATGGTTAGACGAAACGATAATTGTAACTGAGTTGTATTCTATTATATCGTGGTGATGTTTATATAGTTATACTCACCAGGTAACTGTTCTTCCGTTACACATACTAGCGACTGAATCGAACAGAAGGTTAAATGGTTAGACAAAACGATAATTGTATCTGAGTTGTATTCGATGATATCGTGATGATGTTTATATAGCAATACTCACCAGGTAACTGTTCTTCCGTTTTACATACAAGCGACCGAATCGAGCAGGAGGTTGAATAGATAGATTGAACAATCATCGTATCTGGGTTGTATTCGATAATGTTTATATAGTTATACTCACCAGGTAACTGTTCTTCCGTTACACATACTAGCGACTGAATCGAACAGAAGGTTAAATGGTTAGACGAAACGATAATTGTATCTGAGTTGTATTCGATGATATCGTGATGATGTTTATATAGAAATACTCACCAGGTAACTGTTCTTCCGTTACACATACTAGCGACTGAATCGAACAGAAGGTTAAATGGTTAGACGAAACGATAATTGAAACTGAGTTGTATTCGATTATATCGTGGTGATGTTTATATAGAAATACTCACCAGGTAACTGTTCTTTCGTTTTCACATACAAGCGACCGAATCGAGCAGAAGGTCAAATGGATAGATTGAACAATCATCGTATCTGGGTTGTATTCGATTATGTTTATATAGTTATACTCACCAGGTAACTGTTCTTCCGTTACACATACTAGCGACTGAATCGAACAGAAGGTTAAATGGTTAGACGAAACGATAATTGAAACTGAGTTGTATTCTATTATATCGTGGTGATGTTTATATAGAAATACCCACCAGGTTACTGTTCTTCCGTTATACATACGAGCAACCGAATCGAACAGAAGGTTGAATGGATAGTATATGGGTTGTATTCGATTATGATGTTATGCTGTGTATATAGTTATACACACTAGGTGACGGTATTCCCGTTTCACATACGAGCGACCGAAACGAACAGAAAGTTGAATGGATAGTCTGAACAATCAATGTATCTGGGTGGTATCCGATTATATCGCAATACTGTATATATAGTGATACTAACCAGGTGACGGTACTTCCGTTACACATACTAGCGACTGAATCGAACAGAAGGTCAAATGGTTAGACAAAACGATAATTATTGTATCTGAGTTGTATTCGATGATATCGTGATGATGTTTATATAGCAATACTCACCAGGTAACTGTTCTTCCGTTTTACATACAAGCGACCGAATCGAGCAGGAGGTTGAATAGATAGATTGAACAATCATCGTATCTGGGTTGTATTCGATAATGTTTATATAGTTATACTCAACAGGTAACTGTTCTTCCGTTACACATACTAGCGACTGAATTGAACAGAAGGTTGAATGGATAGTATATGGGTTGTATTTGATTATGATGTTATGCTGTGTATATAGTTATACACACTAGGTGACGGTATTCTTGCTTTACATACGAGCGACCGAAACGAACAGAAAGTTGAATGGATAGTCTGAACAATCAATGTATCAGGGTGGTATCCGATTATATCGCAATACTGTATATATAGTGATACATATCAGGTGACGGTACTTCCGTTACACATACTAGCGTCTGAATCGAACAGAAGGTTAAATGGTTAGACGAAACGATAATTGTAACTGAGTTGTATTCTATTATATCGTGGTGATGTTTATATAGAAATACTCACCAGGTTACTGTTCTTCCGTTATACATACGAGCAACCGAATCGAACAGAAGGTTGAATGGATAGTATCTGGGTTGTATTCGATTATGATGTTATGCTGTGTATATAGTTAAATACACTAGGTGACGGTATTCCCGTTTCACATACGAGCGACCGAAACGAACAGAAAGTTCAATGGATAGTCTGAACAATCAATGTATCTGGGTGGTATCCGATTATATCGCAATACTGTATATATAGTGATACTAACCAGGTGACGGTACTTTCGTTACACATACTAGCGACTGAATCGAACAGAAGGTTAAATGGTTAGACGAAACGATAATTGAAACTGAGTTGTATTCTATTATATCGTGGTGATGTTTATATAGAAATACTCACCAGGTTACTGTTCTTCCGTTACACATACTAGCGACTGAATCGAACAGAAGGTTAAATGGTTAGACGAAACGATGAATGAAACTGAGTTGTATTCGATTATATCGTGGTGATGTTTATATAAAAATACTCACCAGGTAACTGTACTTTCGTTTTCACATACAAGCGACCGAATCGAGCAGAAGGTCAAATGGATAGATTGAACAATCATCGTATCTGGGTTGTATTCGATAATGTTTATATAGTTATACTCACCAGGTAACTGTTCTTCCGTTACACATACTAGCGACTGAATCGAACAGAAGGTTAAATGGTTAGACGAAACGATAATTGTAACTGAGTTGTATTCTATTATATCGTGGTGATGTTTATATAGTTATACTCACCAGGTAACTGTTCTTCCGTTACACATACTAGCGACTGAATCGAACAGAAGGTTAAATGGTTAGACGAAACGATAATTGTAACTGAGTTGTATTCTATTATATCGTGGTGATGTTTATATAGAAATACTCACCAGATTACTGTTCTTCCGTTATACATACGAGCAACCGAATCGAACAGAAGGTTGAATGGATAGTATCTGGGTTGTATTCGATTATGATGTTATGCTGTGTATATAGTTATACACACTAGGTGACGGTATTCCCGTTTCACATACGAGCGACCGAAACGAACAGAAAGTTGAATGGATAGTCTGAACAATCAATGTATCTGTGTGGTATCCGATTATATCGCAATACTGTATATATAGTGATACTAACCAGGTGACGGTACTTCCGTTACACATACTAGCGACTGAATCGAACAGGAGGTTAAATGGTTAGACGAAACGATAATTGAAACTGAGTTGTATTCTATTATATCGTGGTGATGTTTATATAGAAATACTCACCAGGTTACTGTTCTTCCGTTACACATACTAGCGACTGAATCGAACAGAAGGTTGAATGGTTAGACGAAACGATAATTGAAACTGAGTTGTATTCGATTATATCGTGGTGATGTTTATATAGAAATACTCACCAGGTGACTGTTTTTTCGTTTTCACATACAAGCGACCGAATCGAGCAGAAGGTCAAATGGATAGATTGAACAATCATCGTATCTGGGTTGTATTCGATGATGTTTATATAGTTATACTCACCAGGTAACTGTTCTTCCGTTACACATACTAGCGACTGAATCGAACAGAAGGTTATATGGTTAGACGAAACGATAATTGTATCTGAGTTGTATTCGATGATATCGTGATGATGTTTATATAGCAATACTCACCAGGTAACTGTTCTTCCGTTTTACATACAAGCGACCGAATCGAGCAGAAGGTTGAATTCAGTATAGATTGAACAATCATCGTATCTGGGTTGTATTCGATTATGTTTATATAGTTATACTCACCAGGTAACTGTTCTTCCGTTATACATACGAGCGACTGAATTGAACAGAAGGTTGAATGGATAGTATATGGGTTGTATTCGATTATGATGTTATGCTGTGTATATAGTTATACACACTAGGTGACGGTATTCTCGTTTCACATACGAGCGACCGAAACGAACAGAAAGTTGAATGGATAGTCTGAACAATCAATGTATCTGGGTGGTATCCGATTATATCGCAATACTGTATATATAGTGATACTAACCAGGTGACGGTACTTCCGTTACACATACTAGCGACTGAATCGAACAGAAGGTTAAATGGTTAGACGAAACGATAATTGAAACTGAGTTGTATTCTATTATATCGTGGTGATGTTTATATAGAAATACTCACCAGGTTACTGTTCTTCCGTTACACATACTAGCGACTGAATCGAACAGAAGGTTAAATGGTTAGACGAAACGATAATTGACACTGAGTTGTATTCGATTATATCGTGGTGATGTTTATATAGAAATACTCACCAGGTAACTGTTCTTTCGTTTTCACATACAAGCGACCGAATCGAGCAGAAGGTCAAATGGATAGATTAAACAATCATCGTATCTGGGTTGTATTCGATTATGTTTATATAATTATACTCACCAGGTAACTGTTCATCCGTTACACATACTAGCGACTGAATCGAACAGAAGGTTAAATGGTTAGACGAAACGATAATTGAAACTGAGTTGTATTCGATTATATCGTGGTGATGTTTATATAGAAATACTCACCAGGTAACTGTTCTTTCGTTTTCACATACAAGCGACCGAATCGAGCAGAAGGTCAAATGGATAGATTGAACAATCATCGTATCTGGGTTGTATTCGATTATGTTTATATAGTTATACTCACCAGGTAACTGTTCTTCCGTTACACATACTAGCGATAGAATCGAACAGAAGGTTAAATGGTTAGACGAAACGATAATTGAAACTGAGTTGTATTCTACTATATCGTGGTGATGTTTATATAGAAATACTCACCAGGTTACTGTTCTTCCGTTATACATACGAGCAACCGAATCGAACAGAAGGTTGAATGGATAGTATATGGGTTGTATTCGATTATGATGTTATGCTGTGTATATAGTTATACACACTAGGTGACGGTATTCTTGTTTTACATACGAGCGACCGAAACGAACAGAAAGTTGAATGGATAGTCTGAACAATCAATGTATCAGGGTGGTATCCGATTATATCGCAATACTGTATATATAGTGATACATACCAGGTGACGGTACTTCCGTTACACATACTAGCGACTGAATCGAACAGAAGGTTGAATGGTTAGACGAAACGATAATTGAAACTGAGTTGTATTCGATTATATCGTGGTGATGTTTATATAGAAATACTCACCAGGTTACTGTTCTTCCGTTATACATACGAGCAACCGAATCGAACAGAAGGTTGAATGGATAGTATATGGGTTGTATTCGATTATGATGTTATGCTGTGTATATAGCTATACACACTAGGTGACGGTATTCCTGTTTCACATACGAGCGACCGAAACGAACAGAAAGTTGAATGGATAGTCTGAACAATCAATGTATCTGGGTGGTATCCGATTATATCGCAATACTGTATATATAGTGATACATACCAGGTGACGGTACTTCCGTTACACATACTAGCGACTGAATCGAACAGAAGGTTAAATGGTTAGACGAAACGATAATTGTAACTGAGTTGTATTCTATTATATCGTGGTGATGTTTATATAGTTATACTCACCAGGTAACTGTTCTTCCGTTACACATACTAGCGACTGAATCGAACAGAAGGTTAAATGGTTAGACGAAACGATAATTGTAACAGAGTTGTATTCTATTATATCGTGGTGATGTTTATATAGAAATACTCACCAGGTTACTGTTCTTCCGTTATACATACGTGCAACCGAATCGAACAGAAGGTTGAATGGATAGTATCTGGGTTGTATTCGATTATGATGTTATGCTGTGTATATAGTTATACACACTAGGTGACGGTATTCCCGTTTCACATACGAGCGACCGAAACGAACAGAAAGTTGAATGGATAGTCTGAACAATCAATGTATCTGGGTGGTATCCGATTATATCGCGAAACTGTATATATAGTGATACTAACCAGGTGACGGTACTTCCGTTACACATACTAGCGACTGAATCGAACAGAAGGTTAAATGGTTAGACAAAACGATAATTGAAACTGAGTTGTATTCGATAATATCGTGGTGATGTTTATATAGAAATACTCACCAGGTAACTGTTCTTTCGTTTTCACATACAAGCGACCGAATCGAGCAGAAGGTCAAATGGATAGATTGAACAATCATCGTATCTGGGTTGTATTCGATTATGTTTATATAGTTATACTCACCAGGTACCTGTTCTTCCGTTACACATACTAGCGACTGAATCGAACAGTAGGTTAAATGGTTAGACGAAACGATAAATGAAACTGAGTTGTATTCTATTATATCGTGGTGATGTTTATATAAAAATACTCACCAGGTTACTGTTCTTCCGTTATACATACGAGCAACCGAATCGAACAGAAGGTTGAATGGATAGTATATGTGTTGTATTCGATTATGATGTTATGCTGTGTATATAGTTATACACACTAGGTGACGGTATTACCGTTTCATATACGAGCGACCGAAACGAAAAGAAAGTTGAATGGATAGTCTGAACAATCAATGTATCTGGGTGGTATCCGATTATATCGCAATACTGTATATATAGTGATACTAACCAGGTGACGGTACTTCCGTTACACATACTAGCGACTGAATCGAACAGAAGAATAAATGGTTAGACAAAACGATAATTGTATCTGAGTTGTATTCGATGATATCGTGATGATGTTTATATAGCAATACTCACCAGGTAACTGTTCTTCCGTTTTACATAGAAGCGACCGAATCGAGCAGGAGGTCGAATTCAGTATAGATTGAACAATCATCGTATCTGGGTTGTATTCGATTATGTTTATATAGTTATACTCACCAGGTAACTGTTCTTCCGTTATACATACGAGCGACTGAATTGAACAGAAGGTTGAATGGATAGTATATGGGTTGTATTCGATTATGATGTTATGCTGTGTATATAGTTATACACACTAGGTGACGGTATTCTTGTTTTACATACGAGCGACCGAAACGAACAGAAAGTTGAATGGATAGTCTGAACAATCTATGTATCAGGGTGGTATCCGATTATATCGCAATACTGTATATATAGTGATACATACCAGGTGACGGTACTTCCGTTACACATACTAGCGACTGAATCGAACAGAAGGTTACATAGTTAGACGAAACGATAATTGTAACTGAGTTGTATTCTATTATATCGTGGTGATGTTTATATAAAAATACTCACCAGGTTACTGTTCTTCCGTTATACATACGAGCGACCGAAACGAACAGAAAGTTGAATGGATAGTCTGAACAATCAATGTATCTGGGTGGTATCCGATTATATCGCAATACTGTATATATAGTGATACTAACCAGGTGACGGTACTTCCGTTACACATACTAGCGACTGAATCGAACAGAAGGTTGAATGGTTAGACGAAACGATAATTGAAACTGAGTTGTATTCGATTATATCGTGGTGATGTTTATATAGAAATACTCACCAGGTAACTGTTCTTTCGTTTTCACATACAAGCGACCGAATCGAGCAGAAGGTCAAATGAATAGATTGAACAATCATCGTATCTGGGTTGTATTCGATTATGTTCATATAGTTATACTCACCAGGTAACTGTTCTTCCGTTACACATACGAGCAACCGAATCGAACAGAAGGTTGAATGGATAGTATCTGGGTTGTATTCGATTATGATGTTATGCTGTGTATATAGTTATACACACTAGGTGACGGTATTCCCGCTTCACATACGAGCGACCGAAACGAACAGAAAGTTGAATGGATAGTCTGAACAATCAATGTATCTGGGTGGTATCCGATTATATCGCAATACTGTATATATAGTGATACTAACCAGGTGACGGTACTTCCGTTACACATACTAGCGACTGAATCGAACAGAAGGTTAAATGGTTAGACGAAACGATAATTGAAACTGAGTTGTATTCGATTATATCGTGGTGATGTTTATATAGAAATACTTACCAGGTAACTGTTCTTTCGTTTTCACATACAAGCGACCGAATCGAGCAGAAGGTCAAATGGATAGATTGAACAATCATCGTATCTGGGTTGTATTCGATAATGTTTATATAGTTATACTCACCAGGTAACTGTTCTTCCGTTACACATACTAGCGACTGAATCGAACAGAAGGTTAAATGGTTAGACGAAACGATAATTGTAACTGAATTGTATTATATTATATCGTGGTGATGTTTATATAGAAATACTCACCAGGTTACTGTTCTTCCGTAATACATACGAGCAACCGAATCGAACAGAAGGTTGAATGGATAGTATCTGGGTTGTATTCGATTATGATTTTATGCTGTGTATATAGTTAAACACACTAGGTGACGGTGTTCCCGTTTCACATACGAGCGACCGAAACGAACAGAAAGTTGAATGGATAGTCTGAACAATCAATGTATCGGGGTGGTATCCGATTATATCGCAATACTGTATATATAGTGATACTAACCAGGTGACGGTACTTCCGTTACACATACTAGCGACTGAATCGAACAGAAGGTTAAATAGTTAGACGAAACGATAATTGTATCTGATTTGTATTCGATGATAACGTGATGATGTTTATATAGCAATACTCACTAGGTAACTGTTCTTCCGTTACACATACGAGAAACCGAAACGAACAGAAAGTTGAATGGATAGTCTGAACAATCAATGTATCTGGGTGGTATCCGATTATATCGCAATACTGTATATATAGTGATACTAACCAGGTGACGGTACTTCCGTTACACATACTAGCGACTGAATCGAACAGAAGGTTAAATGGTCAGACGAAACGATAATTGAAACTGAGTTGTATTCGATTATATCGTGGTGATGTTTATATAGAAATACTCACCAGGTAACTGTTCTTTCGTTTTCACATACAAGCGACCGAATCGAGCAGAAGGTCAAATGGATAGATTGAACAATCATCGAATCTGGGTTGTTTTCGATTATGTTTATATAGTTATACTCACCAGGTAACTGTTCTTCCGTTACACATACTAGCGACTGAATCGAACAGAAGGTTAAATGGTTAAACGAAACGATAATTGAAACTGAGTTGTATTCTATTATATCGTGGTGATGTTTATATAGAAATACTCACCAGGTTACTGTTCTTCCGTTATACATACGACCAACCGAATCGAACAGAAGGTTGAATGGATAGTATCTGGGTTGTATTCGATTATGATGTTATGCTGTGTATATAGTTGAACACACTAGGTGACGGTATTCCCGTTTCACATACGAGCGACCGAAACGAACAGAAAGTTGAATGGATAGTCTGAACAATCAATGTATCGGGGTGGTATCCGATTATATCGCAATACTGTATATATAGTGATACTAACCAGGTGACGGTACTTCCGTTACACATACTAGCGACTGAATCGAACAGAAGGTTAAATGGTTAGACGAAACGATAATTGAAACTGAGTTGTATTCGATTATATCGTGGTGATGATTATATAGAAATACTCACCAGGAAACTGTTCTTTCGTTTTCACATACAAGCGACCGAATCGAGCAGAAGGTCAAATGGATAGATTGAACAATCATCGTATCTGGGTTGTATTCGACTATGTTTATATAGTCATACTCACCAGGTAACTGTTCTTCCGTTACACATACTAGCGACTGAATCGAACGGAAGGTTAAATGGATAGACGAAACGATAATTGAAACTGAGTTGTATTCTATTATATCGTGGTGATGTTTATATAGAAATACTCACCAGGTTACTGTTCTTCCGTTATACATACGAGCAACCGAATCGAACAGAAGGTTGAATGGATAGTATATGGGTTGTATTCGATTATGATGTTTTGCTGTGTATATAGTTATACACACTAGGTGACGGTATTCCCGTTTCACATACGAGCGACCGAAACGAACAGAAAGTTGAATGGATAGTCTGAACAATCATTGTATCTGGGTGGTATCCGATTATATCGCAATACTGTATATATAGTGATACTAACCAGGTGACGGTACTTAAGTTACACATACTAGCGACTGAATCGAACAGAAGGTTAAATGGTTAGACGAAACGATAATTGTATCTGAGTTGTATTCGATGATAACGTGATGATGTTTATATAGCAATACTCACCAGGTAACTGTTCTTCCGTTACACATACGAGCAACCGAAACGAACAGAAAGTTGAATGGATAGTCTGAACAATCAATGTATCTGGGTGGTATCCGATTATATCGCAATACTGTATATATAGTGATACTAACCAGGTGACGGTACTTCCGTTACACATACTAGCGACTGAATCGAACAGAAGGTTAAATGGTTAGACGAAACGATAATTGAAACTGAGTTGTATTCGATTATATCGTGGTGATGTTTATATAGAAATACTCACCAGGTAACTGTTCTTTCGTTTTCACATACAAGCGACCGAATCGAGCAGAAGGTCAAATGGATTGATCGAACAATCATCGTATCTGGGTTGTATTCGATTATGTTTATATAGTTATACTCACCAGGTAACTGTTCATCCGTTACACATACTAGCAACTGAATCGAACAGAAGGTTAAATGGTTAGACGAAACGATAATTGAAACTGAGTTGTATTCTTTTATATCGTGGTGATGTTTATATAGAAATACTCACCAGGTCACTGTTCTTCCGTTATACATACGAGCAACCGAATCGAACAGAAGGTTTAATGGATAGTATATGGGTTGTATTCGATTATGATGTTATGCTGTGTATATAGTTATACACACTAGGTGACGGTATTCCCGTTTCACATACGAGCGACCGAAACGAACAGAAAGTTGAATGGATAGTCTGAACAATCAATGTATCTGGGTGGTATCCGATTATATCGCAATACTGTATATATAGTGATACTAACCAGGTGACGGTACTTCCGTTAAACATACTAGCGACTGAATCGAACAGAAGGTTAAATGGTTAGACGAAACGATAATTGAAACTGAGTTGTATTCGATTATATCGTGGTGATGTTTATGTAGAAATACTCAACAGGTAACTGTTCTTTCGTTTTCACATACAAGCGACCGAATCGAGCAGAAGGTCAAATGGATAGATTGAACAATCATCGTATCTGGGTTGTATTCGATTATGTTTATATAGTTATACTCACCAGGTAACTGTTTTTCCGTTACACATACTAGCGACTGAATCGAACAGAAGGTTGAATGGTTAGACGAAACGATAATTGAAACTGAGTTGTATTCTATTATATCGTGGTGATGTTTATATAGAAATACTCACCAGGTTACTGTTCTTCCGTTATACTTACGAGCAACCGGATCGAACAGAAGGTTGAATGGATAGTATCTGGGTTGTATTCGATTATGATGTTATGCTGTGTATATAGTTAAACACACTAGGTGACGGTATTCCCGTTTCACATACGAGCGACCGAAACGAACAGAATGTTGAATGGATAGTCTGAACAATCAATGTATCTGGGTGGTATCCGATTATATCGCAATACTGTATATATAGTGATACTAACCAGGTGACGGTACTTCCGTTACACATACTAGCGACTGAATCGAACAGAAGGTTAAATGGTTAGACGACACGATAATTGAAACTGAGTTGTATTCGATTATATCGTGGTGATGTTTATATAGAAATACTCATCAGGTAACTGTTCTTTCGTTTTCACATACAAGCGACCGAATCGAGCAGAAGGTCAAATGGATAGATTGAACAATCATCGTATCTGGGTTGTATTCGATTATGTTTATATAGTTATACTCACCAGGTAACTGTTTTTCCGTTACACATACTAGCGACTAAATCGAACAGAAGGTTGAATGGTTAGACGAAACGATAATTGAAACTGAGTTGTATTCTATTATACCGTGGTGATGTTTATATAGAAATACTCACCAGGTTACTGTTCTTCCGTTATACTTACGAGCAACCGGATCGAACAGAAGGTTGAATGGATAGTATCTGGGTTGTATTCGATTATGATGTTATGCTGTGTATATAGTTAAACACACTAGGTGACGGTATTCCCGTTTCACATACGAGCGACCGAAACGAACAGAAAGTTGAATGGATAGTCTGAACAATCAATGTATCTGGGTAGTATCCGATTATATCGCAATACTGTATATATAGTGATACTAACCAGGTGACGGTACTTCCGTTACACATACTAGCGACTGAATCGAACAGAAGGTTAAATGGTTAGACGAAACGATAATTGTATCTGAGTTGTATTCGATGATAACGTGATGATGTTTATATAGCAATACTCACCAGGTAACTGTTCTTCCGTTACACATACGAGCGACCGAAACGAACAGAAAGTTGAATGGATAGTCTGAACAATCAATGTATCTGGGTGGTATCCGATTATATCGCAATACTGTTTATATAGTGATACTAACCAGGTGACGGTACTTCCGTTACACATACTAGCGACTGAATCGAACAGAAGGTTTAATGGTTAGACGAAACGATAATTGGAACTGAGTTGTATTCGATTATATCGTGGTGATGTTTATATAGAAATACTCAACAGGTAACTGTTCTTTCGTTTTCACATACAAGCGACCGAATCGAGCAGGAGGTTGAATAGATAGATTGAACAATCATCGTATCTGGGTTGTATTCGATAATGTTTATATAGTTATACTCACCAGGTGACGGTACTTCCGTTACACATACTAGCGACTGAATCGAACAGAAGGTTAAATGGTTAGACGAAACGATAATTGTAACTGAGTTGTATTCTATTATATCGAGGTGATGTTTATATAGAAATACTCACCAGGTTACTTTTCTTCCGTTATACATACGAGCAACCGAATCGAACAGAAGGTTGAATGGATAGTATCTAGGTTGTATTCGATTATGATGTTATGCTGTGTATATAGTTAAACACACTGGGTGACGGTATTCCCGTTTCACATACGAGCGACCGAAACGAACAAAAAGTTGAATGGATAGTCTGAACAATCAATGTATCTGGGTGGTATCCGATTATATCGCAATACTGTATATATAGTGATACTAACCAGGTGACGGTACTTCCGTTACACATACTAGCGACTGAATCGAACAGGAGGTTAAATGGTTAGACGAAACGATAATTGTATCTGAGTTGTATTCGATGATAACGTGATGATGTTTATATAGCAATACTCACCAGGTAACTGTTCTTCCGTTACACATACTAGCGACTGAATCGAACAGAAGGTTAAATGGTTAGACGAAACGATAATTGTATCTGAGTTGTATTCGATGATATCGTGATGATGTTTATATAGCAATACTCATCAGGTAACTGTTCTTCCGTTTTACATACAAGCGACCGAATCGAGCAGAAGGTTGAATTCAGTATAGATTGAACAATCATCGTATCTGGGTTGTATTCGATTATGTTTATATAGTTATACTCACCAGGTAACTGTTCTTCCGTTATACATACGAGCGACTGAATTGAACAGAAGGTTGAATGGATAGTATATGGGTTGTATTCGATTATGATGTTATGCTGTGTATATAGTTATACACAATAGGTGACGGTATTCTTGTTTTACATACGAGCGACCGAAACGAACAGAAAGTTGAATGGATAGTCTGAACAATCAATGTATCTGGGTGGTATCCGATTATATCGCAATACTGTATATATAGTGATACTAACCAGGTAACGGTACTTCCGTTACACATACTAGCGACTGAATCGAACAGAAGGTTGAATGGTTAGACGAAACGATAATTGTAACTGAGTTGTATTCTATTATATCGTGGTGATGTTTATATAGAAATACTCACCAGGTTACTGTTCTTTCGTTTTCACATACAAGCGACCAAATCGAGCAGAAGGTCAAATGGATAGATTGAACAATCATCGTATCTGGGTTGTATTCGATTATGTTTATATAGTTATACTCACCAGGTAACTGTTCCTCCGTTACACATACTAGCGACTGAATCGAACAGAAGGTTAAATGGTTAGACGAAACGATAATTGTATCTGAGTTGTATTCGATGATATCGTGATGATGTTCATATAGCAATACTCACCAGGTGACTGTTCTTTCGTTTTCACATACAAGCGACCGAATCGAGCAGAAGGTCAAATGGATAGATTGAACAATCATCGTATCTGGGTTGTATTCGATTATGTTTATATAGTTATACTCACCAGGTAACTGTTTTTCCGTTACACATACTAGCGACTGAATCGAACAGAAGGTTGAATGGTTAGACGAAACGATAATTGAAACTGAGTTGTATTCTATTATATCGTGGTGATGTTTATATAGAAATACTCACCAGGTTACTGTTCTTCCGTTATACTTACGAGCAACCGGATCGAACAGAAGGTTGAATGGATAGTATCTGGGTTGTATTCGATTATGATGTTATGCTGTGTATATAGTTAAACACACTAGGTGACGGTATTCCCGTTTCACATACGAGCGACCGAAACGAACAGACAGTTGAATGGATAGTCTGAACAATCAATGTATCTGGGTAGTATCCGATTATATCGCAATACTGTATATATAGTGATACTAACCAGGTGACGGTACTTCCGTTACACATACTAGCGACTGAATCGAACAGAAGGTTAAATGGTTAGAAGAAACGATAATTGTATCTGAGTTGTATTCGATGATAACGTGATGATGTTTATATAGCAATACTCACCAGGTAACTGTTCTTCCGTTACACATACGAGCGACCGAAACGAACAGAAAGTTGAATGGATAGTCTGAACAATCAATGTATCTGGGTGGTATCCGATTATATCGCAATACTGTATATATAGTGATACTAACCAGGTGACGGTACTTCCGTTACACATACTAGCGACTGAATCGAACAGAAGGTTGAATGGTTAGACGAAACGATAATTGAAACTGAGTTGTATTCGATTATATCGTGGTGATGTTTATATAGAAATACTCAACAGGTAACTGTTCTTTCGTTTTCACATACAAGCGACCGAATCGAGCAGAAGGTCAAATGGATAGATTGAACAATCATCGTATCTGGGTTGTATTCGATTATGTTTATATAGTTATACTCACCAGGTAACTGTTCCTCCGTTACACATACTAGCGACTGAATCGAACAGAAGGTTAAATGGTTAGACGAAACGATAATTGTATCTGAGTTGTTTTCTATTATATCGTGGTGATGTTTATATAGAAATACTCACCAGGTTACTTTTCTTCCGTTATACATACGAGCAACCGAATCGAACAGAAGGTTGAATGGATAGTATCTGGGTTGTATTCGATTATGATGTTATGCTGTGTATATAGTTAAACACACTAGGTGACGGTATTCCCGTTTCACATACGAGCGACCGAAACGAACAAAAAGTTGAATGGATAGTCTGAACAATCAATGTATCTGGGTGGTATCCGATTATATCGCAATACTGTATATATAGTGATACTAACCAGGTGACGGTACTTCCGTTACACATACTAGCGACTGAATCGAACAGGAGGTTAAATGGTTAGACGAAACGATAATTGTATCTGAGTTGTATTCGATGATAACGTGATGATGTTTATATAGCAATACTCACCAGGTAACTGTTCTTCCGTTTTACATACAAGCGACCAAATCGAGCAGGAGGTTGAATTTAGTATAGATTGAACAATCATCGTATCTGGGTTGTATTCGATTATGTTTATATAGTTATACTCACCAGGTAACTGTTCTTCTGTTATACATACGAGCGACTGAATTGAACAGGAGGTTGAATGGATAGTATATGGGTTGTATTCGATTATGATGTTATGCTGTGTATAAAGTTATACACACTAGGTGACGGTATTCCCGTTTTACATACGAGCGACCGAAACAAAAAGAAAGTTGAATGGATAGACTGAACAATCGATGTATCTGGGTGGTATCCGATTATATCGCAATACTGTATATATAGTGATACTAACCAGGTGACGGTACTTCCGTTACACATACTAGCGACTGAATCGAACAGAAGGTTAAATGGTTAGACAAAACGATAATTGTATCTGAGTTGTATTCGATGATATCGTGATGATGTTTATATAGCAATACTCACCAGGTAACTGTTCTTCCGTTTTACATACAAGCGACCGAATCGAGCAGGAGGTTGAATAGATAGATTGAACAATCATCGTATCTGGGTTGTATTCGATTATGTTTATATAGTTATACTCACCAGGTAACTGTTCTTCCGTTATACATACGAGCGACTGAATTGAACAGAAGGTTGAATGGATAGTATATGGGTTGTATTCGATTATGATGTTATGCTGTGTATATAGTTATACACACTAGGTGACGGTATTCTTGTTTTACATACGAGCGACCGAAACGAACAGAAAGTTGAATGGATAGTCTGAACAATCACTGTATCAGGGTGGTATCCGATTATATCGCAATACTGTATATACATACATACCAGGTGACGGTACTTCCGTTACACATACTAGCGACTGAATCGAACAGAAGGTTAAATGGTTAGACGAAACGATAATTGTAACTGAGTTGTATTCTATTATATCGTGGTGATGTTTATATAGAAATACTCACCAGGTTACTGTTCTTCCGTTATACATACGAGCAACCGAATCGAACAGATGGTTGAATGGATAGTATATGGGTTGTATTCGATTATGATGTTATGCTGTGTATATAGTTATACACACTAGGTGACGGTATTCCCGTTTTACATACGAGCGACCGAAACGAACAGAAAGTTGAATGGATAGTCTGAACAATCAATGTATCTGGGTGGTATCCGATTATATCGCAATACTGTATATATAGTGATACTAACCAGGTGACGGTACTTCCGTTACACATACTAGCGACTGAATCGAACAGAAGGTTAAATGGTTAGACGAAACGATAATTGTAACTGAGTTGTATTCTATTATATCGTGGTGATGTTTATATAGAAATACTCACCAGGTTACTGTTCTTTCGTTTTCACATACAAGCGACCGAATCGAGCAGAAGGTCAAATGGATAGATTGAACAATCATCGTATCTGGGTTGTATTCGATTATGTTTATATAGTTATACTCACCAGGTAACTGTTCTTCCGTTACACATACCAGCGACTGAATCGAACAGAAAGTTAAATGGTTAGACGAAACGATAATTGTATCTGAGTTGTATTCGATGATATCTTGATGATGTTCATATAGCAATACTCACCAGGTGACTGTTCTTTCGTTTTCACATACAAGCGACCGAATCGAGCAGAAGGTCAAATGGATAGATTGAACAATCATCGTATCTGGGTTGTATTCGATTATGTTTATATAGTTATACTCACCAGGTAACTGATTTTCCGTTACACATACTAGCGACTGAATCGAACAGAAGGTTGAATGGTTAGACGAAACGATAATTGAAACTGAGTTGTATTCTATTATATCGTGGTGATGTTTATATAGAAATACTCACCAGGTTACTGTTCTTCCGTTATACTCACGAGCAACCGGATCGAACAGAAGGTTGAATGGATAGTATCTGGGTGGTATTCGATTATGATGTTATGCTGTGTATATAGTTAAACACACTAGGTGACGGTATTCCCGTTTCACATACGAGCGACCGAAACGAACAGAAAGTTGAATGGATAGTCCGAACAATCAATGTATCTGGGTGGTATCCGATTATATCGCAATACTGTATATATAGTGATACTAACCAGGTGACGGTACTTCCGTTACACATACTAGCGACTGAATCGAACAGAAGGTTGAATGGTTAGACGAAACGATAATTGAAACTGAGTTGTATTCGATTATATCGTGGTGATGTTTATATAGAAATACTCAACAGGTAACTGTTCTTTCGTTTTCACATACAAGCGACCGAATCGAGCAGAAGGTCAAATGAATAGATTGAACAATCATCGTATCTGGGTTGTATTCGATTATGTTTATATAGTTATACTCACCAGGTAACTGTTTTTCCGTTACACATACTAGCGACTGAATCGAACAGAAGGTTGAATGGTTAGACGAAACGATAATTGAAACTGAGTTGTATTCTATTATATCGTGGTGATGTTTATATAGAAATACTCACCAGGTTACTGTTCTTCCGTTATACATACGAGCAACCGAATCGAACAGAAGGTTGAATGGATAGTATATGGGTTGTATTCGATTATGATGTTATGTTGTGTATATAGTTATACACACTAGGTGACGGTATTCCCGTTTCACATACGAGCGACCGAAACGAACAGAAAGTTAAATGGATAGTCTGAACAATCAATGTATCTGGGTGGTATCCGATTATATCGCAATACTGTATATATAGTAATACTAACCAGGTGACGGTACTTCCGTTACACATACTAGCGACTGAATCGAACAGAAGGTTAAATGGTTAGACGAAACGATAATTGAAACTGAGTTGTATTCGATTATATCGTGGTGATGTTTATATAGCAATACTCACCAGGTAACTGTTCTTCCGTTTTACATACAAGCGACCGAATCGAGCAGGAGGTTGAATAGATAGATTGAACAATCATCGTATCTGGGTTGTATTCGATAATGTTTATATAGTTATACTCACCAGGTGACGGTACTTCCGTTACACATACTAGCGACTGAATCGAACAGAAGGTTAAATGGTTAGACGAAACGATAATTGTAACTGAGTTGTATTCTATTATATCGTGGTGATGTTTATATAGAAATACTCACCAGGTTACTTTTCTTCCGTTATACATACGAGCAACCGAATCGAACAGAAGGTTGAATGGATAGTATCTGGGTTGTATTCGATTATGGTGTTATGCTGCGTATATAGTTAAACACACTAGGTGACGGTATTCCCGTTTCACATACGAGCGACCGAAACGAACAAAAAGTTGAATGGATAGTCTGAACAATCAATGTATCTGGGTGGTATCCGATTATATCGCAATACTGTATATATAGTGATACTAACCAGGTGACGGTACTTCCGTTACACATACTAGCGACTGAATCGAACAGGAGGTTAAATGGTTAGACGAAACGATAATTGTATCTGAGTTGTATTCGATGATAACGTGATGATGTTTATATAGCAATACTCACCAGGTAACTGTTCTTCCGTTTTACATACAAGCGACCAAATCGAGCAGAAGGTTGAATTTAGTATAGATTGAACAATCATCGTATCTGGGTTGTATTCGATTATGTTTATATAGTTATACTCACCAGGTAACTGTTCTTCTGTTATACATACGAGCGACTGAATTGAACAGGAGGTTGAATGGATAGTATATGGGTTGTATTCGATTATGATGTTATGCTGTGTATATAGTTATACACACTAGGTGACGGTATTCCCGTTTTACATACGAGCGACCGAAACCAAAAGAAAGTTGAATGGATAGACTGAACAATCGATGTATCTGGGTGGTATCCGATTATATCGCAATACTGTATATATAGTAATACTAACCAGGTGACGGTACTTCCGTTACACATACTAGCGACTGAATCGAACAGAAGGTTAAATGGTTAGACGAAACGATAATTGAAACTGAGTTGTATTCGATTAAATCGTGGTGATGTTTATATAGCAATACTCACCAGGTAACTGTTCTTCCGTTTTACATACAAGCGACCGAATCGAGCAGGAGGTTGAATAGATAGATTGAACAATCATCGTATCTGGGTTGTATTCGATAATGTTTATATAGTTATACTCACCAGGTAACTGTTCTTCCGTTACACATACTAGCGACTGAATTGAACAGAAGGTTAAATGGTTAGACGAAACGATAATTGTATCTGAGTTGTATTCGATGATATCGTGATGATGTTTATATAGCAATACTCACCAGGTAACTGTTCTTCCGTTTTACATACAAGCGACCGAATCGAGCAGAAGGTTGAATTCAGTATAGATTGAACAATCATCGTATCTGGGTTGTATTCGATTATGTTTATATAGTTATACTCACCAGGTTACTGTTCTTCCGTTATACATACGAGCGACTGAATTGAACAGAAGGTTGAATGGATAGTATATGGGTTGTATTCGATTATGATGTTATGCTGTGTATATAGTTATACACACTAGGTGACGGTATTCTTGTTTTACATACGAGCGACCGAAACGAACAGAAAGTTGAATGGATAGTCTGAACAATCAATGTATCAGTGTGGTATCCGATTATATCGCAATACTGTATATATAGTGATACATACCAGGTGACGGTACTTCCGTTACACATACTAGCGACTGAATCGAACAGAAGGTTAAATGGTTAGACGAAACGATAATTGTAACTGAGTTGTATTCTATTATATCGTGGTGATGTTTATATAGAAATACTCACCAGGTTACTGTTCTTCCGTTATACATACGAGCAACCTAATCGAACAGATGGTTGAATGGATAGTATATGGGTTGTATTCGATTATGATGTTATGCTGTGTATATAGTTATACACACTAGGTGACGGTATTCCCGTTTTACATACGAGCGACCGAAACGAACAGAAAGTTGAATGGATAGTCTGAACAATCAATGTATCTGGGTGGTATCCGATTATATCGCAATACTGTATATAAAGTGATACTAACCAGGTGACGGTACTTCCGTTACACATACTAGCGACTGAATCGAACAGAAGGTTAAATGGTTAGACGAAACGATAATTGTAACTGAGTTGTATTCTATTATATCGTGGTGATGTTTATATAGAAATACTCACCAGGTAACTGTTCTTTCGTTTTCACATACAAGCGACCGAATCGAGCAGAAGGTCAAATGGATAGATTGAACAATCATCGTATCTGGGTTGTATTCGATTATGTTTATATAGTTATACTCACCAGGTAACTGTTCTTCCGTTACACATACTAGCGACTGAATCGAACAGAAGGTTAAATGGTTAGACGAAACGATAATTGTATCTGAGTTGTATTCGATGATATCGTGATGATGTTCATATAGCAATACTCACCAGATGACTGTTCTTCCGTTTTACATACAAGCGACCGAATCGAGCAGAAGGTTGAATTCAGTATAGATTGAACAATCATCGTATCTGGGTTCCCGGTAAACATTTGTGTTCACACATTTCAGTCATATGATGGTTTTTGTGAAACGTATCATGAACGACGTTTAATGAAGTACATATAAACGTACGTTAGAAATCGATCACATCCGAGACTAAATGTATGCCAATATACGATCATCATACTCCAGAGGTTTGCCATATGACATCAAACTTATGTCAAGTTCTTGATTAAAATCTTCGATCACGATTCTTTGATCATGAATACATCAATTATATGATGATAATATTGAAGATCGATTGAAAACGTATATTTTCGATATTTTATCGAATATCATTAAGAAAACGTTACAGAAATTACGGGCAAAATATCGAATCATTACATTGTTTAGATGATATTGCAAAAATGTTCCTTCAAAGACGATCGTTTTAAGAATTGAAAAATTATGTATTTTTTATACCACGTCAGATGTCGTGAGTCGATCATATCTATGACTGAATATATGCCAATTGGTGATAAACACACTCCAGACGTTTGCAATATGATATCAAACTAACTATCGAGTTCTTGATTGAAATCTTCGATCACGATTCTTTGATCATGAATACATCCCTTATATGATGATAATATTGAAGATCGAATGAATACGTATATTTTCGATATTTTATCGAATATCATTAAGAAAAAATTCCAGAAATTACGGGCAGGATATCGAATCATTACATTGTTCAGATGATATTGCAAAAATGTTTGTTTGACGACGATCGATTTAAGGATTGAAAAATGATGTTTTTTCTATACCGCGTTTGACGTCGAGAAACGATCATATCCATGACTGAATATATACCAATTTATGATCAACACACTCCAGACGTTTGCCATATGACATCAAACTTATGTCAAGTTCTTGATTGAAATCTTCGATCATGATTCCTTGATCATGAATACATCCCTTATATGATGATAATATTAAAGATCGAATGAATACGTATATTTTCGATATTTTATCGAATAATCATCAAGAAAAAATTCCAGAAATTACGGGCAGGATATCGAATCATTACATTGTTCAGATGATATTGCAAAAATGTTTGTTTGACGACGATCAATTTAAGGATTGAAAAATGATGTTTTTTCTATACCGCGTTTGACGTCGAGAAACGATCATATCCATGACTGAATATATACCAATTTATGATCAACACACTCCAGGCGTTTGCCATATGACATCAAACTTATGTCAAGTTCTTGATTGAAATCTTCGATCACGATTCTTTGATCATGAATACATCCCTTATATGATGATAACATTAAAGATCGAATGAATACGTATATTTTCGATATTTTATCGAATAATCATCAAGAAAAAATTCCAGAAATTACGGGCAGGATATCGAATCATTACATTGTTCAGATGATATTGCAAAAATGTTTGTTTGACGACGATCAATTTAAGGATTGAAAAATGATGTTTTTTCTATACCGCGTTTGACGTCGAGAAACGATCATATCCATGACTGAATATATACCAATTTATGATCAACACACTCCAGGCGTTTGCCATATGACATCAAACTTATGTCAAGTTCTTGATTGAAATCTTCGATCACGATTCTTTGATCATGAATACATCCCTTATATGATGATAACATTAAAGATCGAATGAATACGTATATTTTCGATATTTTATCGAATAATCATCAAGAAAAAATTCCAGAAATTACGGGCAGGATATCGAATCATTACATTGTTCAGATGATATTGCAAAAATGTTTGTTTGACGACGATCAATTTAAGGATTGAAAAATGATGTTTTTTCTATACCGCGTTTGACGTCGAGAAACGATCATATCCATGACTGAATATATACCAATTTATGATCAACACACTCCAGGCGTTTGCCATATGACATCAAACTTATGTCAAGTTCTTGATTGAAATCTTCGATCACGATTCTTTGATCATGAATACATCCCTTATATGATGATAACATTAAAGATCGAATGAATACGTATATTTTCGATATTTTATCGAATAATCATCAAGAAAAAATTCCAGAAATTACGGGCAGGATATCGAATCATTACATTGTTCAGATGATATTGCAAAAATGTTTGTTTGACGACGATCAATTTAAGGATTGAAAAATGATGTTTTTTTCTATACCGCGTTTGACGTCGAGAAACGATCATATCCATGACTGAATATATACCAATTTATGATCAACACACTCCAGGCGTTTGCCATATGACATCAAACTTATGTCAAGTTCTTGATTGAAATCTTCGATCACGATTCTTTGATCATGAATACATCCCTTATATGATGATAATATTAAAGATCGAATGAATACGTATATTTTCGATATTTTATCGAATAATCATCAAGAAAAAATTCCAGAAATTACGGGCAGGATATCGAATCATTACATTGTTCAGATGATATTGCAAAAATGTTTGTTTGAAGGCGATCAATTTAAGGATTGAAAAATGATGTTTTTTCTATACCGCGTTTGACGTCGAAAAACGATCATATCCATGACTGAATATATGCTAAATTTTGATCAACCCACTACAGACGTTTGCCATAATATGACATTAGGTTATGTCGAGTTCTTGATTGAAATCTTCGATCACGATTCTTTGATCATGAATACATCCCTTATATGATGATAATATTAAAGATCGAATGAATACGTATATTTTCGATATTTTATCGAATAATCATCAAGAAAAAATTCCAGAAATTACGGGCAGGATATCGAATCATTACATTGTTCAGATGATATTGCGAAAATGTTTGTTTGAAGGCGATCAATTTAAGGATTGAAAAATGATGTTTTTTCTATACAGCGTTTGACGTCGAAAAACGATCATATCGATGACTGAATATATGCTAAATTATGATCAACCCACTACAGACGTTTGCCATAATATGACATTAGGTTATGTCGAGTTCTTGATTGAAATCTTCGATCACGATTATTTGATCATGAATACATCCCTTCCATGATGATTATATTGAAGATCGATTGAAAACGTGTATTTTCGATATTTTATCGGAATATCATCAAGAAAATGTTTCGAGAAATTGAAGGCAAGATATCGAATCATTACATCGTTTATATGACATTGCAAAAATGTTTTTTTGAAGACGATCAATTTGAGGATTTAAAAATGTTGTTCATCTTCATACCGCGTTAGACGTCGAAAGTCGATCATATCCATGACTGAATATATGCCAATTAATGATCAACACACTCCAGACATTTGCCATAATATGACATCAGGTTATGTCGAGTTCTTGATTGGAATCTTCGATCACGATTCTTCAATCATGAATACATCCCTCACATGATGATAATATTGAAGATCAATTGAATTTTCCGATATTTTATCGAATATTATCAAAAACTTTCCAGAAATTATGGGCAACATATCGTATCAATTGAATAGTTTAGATGATATTGCAAGGATGACTTTTCAAAGAAGACCAATTTAGAAATTGAAAATATATGTATTTTTGTATACCGCGTTAAACGTTGAAAGTCGATCATATTCGAGACTGAATATATGCCAATTAACGATCAACACACTGACATCAACTAGCATCAAACTTATGTCAATTTCAAGATAAAAATCTTCGATTACGATTCTTTGATCATAAATAATAAATTAGGTGAAATAAACTTATACTCGATGAGTGATGAAACATTCGTTTCGAGAAAAGTGATGTACATACGTAATATAGGAAATAGATACATCCGTTATATGATGTTAATATTGAAGATCGATTGAAAACGTGTATTTTCGATGTTTTATCGAATATCATCAAGAAAACGTTCCAGTAATCACTGGCAAAATATCGAATCATTACATTGTTCAGACAATATTGCCAACATCTTTTTTCAAAGATGATCAATTTGATGATTGAAAAAATATGTTTTTTCTATACCGCGTTAGACGCCGAAAGTCGATCACATCCATGACTGAATATATGCCAATATATGTTCAACACAGTCCAGTCATTTGTCATATGACTTCAAACTTATGTCTTGATCGAAATGTTCGATCACGATTTTTTTATCATGAATATATCCCTTATTTGATGATAATATCGAAGATCGATTGAAAACGTATATTTTCGATAATTTATCGAATATCATCAAGAAAACGTTCTAGAACGGGCAAAATATCGAATTATTACATTGTTTAGATGCTCAATAATCGAAAAATGATGTTTTTTTCCTGCATTAGACGTTGAAGGTCGATCATATCCGTGACTTGATATTTATGCCAATACATATCAAACTCATGTCATGTTCAATCTTCGATAACGATTTTTCGGACATGAATGTATCTCTCGAATTATGATAATATTGAATATTGAAAACGAATATATTTGATATGTTATTGAATGGCAGCAAAAAAATGTTCAACGATTTCTACCAAATATCGAATTATTACATTGTTGAGGTGATATACGGAGAATAAAGGTCATCAGATTTGAGGTTTCATAGGGGCGAGTATAGCCAAAGCCCCCACTAGCGACAGTTGTTCAGTGATAGTGTTTCGAGTCCTGTAAGAAGTGTATCATGTTATAAAAATAACTGGTTCACGGTTTTGATCGTGTCGTCGTTTCGACCGACGCCTTAGAAGTGGTTTGGAATGCACTATAAGCTGTAGGGTTCCGCTCTCCTTCACCTCGCACAAGTTTTGACTTCTGGTAGTTGGTCTCTAACTAGCTGTATTGGGAATTGGAAAAGCGAGGTCAGCATTCAGAAGTCGATCATATCCATGACTAAATATATACTAATATAACATCAAACTTATGTCAAGTTCTTGAATGAAAGTTTCAATCATAATTTTTTCATCATTCATATATTTCAGATATGATGGTGAAATTAAAGATCGATTGAAATCGTATACGTAAATATATGTAATTATTAGATTGTTCGAATACTCAATATTCCAAAAGACGATTATTGCTTGTGAATACCATTCGTTAGACATCTATGGCTATAATTCACGAGCAACACACTCGATACGTTTACTAGGTGAACTGAAATATACATAATAACTTATATGGTGACTATATAGTTGGGGATCAATTAGTTTCAGGCGATTTCAAGTGCATCAATCTATAACCAACTTATGTAATAGGTATATTTTGCAGATTTCGTTGCTTCAGAACTTTTTTTCTCAACTCAACTTGTAGGTTTATGTGAAATACATAGTCGCTACGAAAGTGTTCTTGATATTTCCAAGATTAGTCTACCACTTATAATAATATAAGTCTTGATACTGAAAGCTACCACCCAGGCAGCGCAGTGATGGTCGATCAAGGTGTATTTGACGTCTACATCGTGATGACTTCTCGTAGAAAAATACCCTGAATAATTTGATGACCAATACTCAGCGTCAATTAAACGTTGGGTTTTTTACATATTTCAGATGTGTCTATAAAACGTCTTTATTACGTCTTTATTACGTCTTTATAACGTTGATGCGTCCGATAAAAATAATTAAACCTATTTTATTCAAGAAATGGCAAGACAAAACAATAAATTGAATACTAATAGAGAAATCAATTCAAGAAAATAGTACGCACTCCAGACTCTAGAGTGTATAGGTACATTTTCTTTTCACTACATATCGAAAAGGAATTAGATAAATATACGGAATGCATAGGGAATTCCCTACGTTATTTCCAATCGAATTCGCTGTTACCCTCTTCACAAAATGATATATCCCCCATTGTAGTGTAGAAAATTCTCATAGAATTCTCATATTTAAAGTTCCCGCTATCATATCTATACCCGTTAGATGACATGAGCCCGAGCCGCGAGCCCGCTTGGTCCAGTCCATTATTGAATTCACATGACGCCAGACGTGGCCAGACGCTTCTTGTACTGACCTTGATACAATGCCCAAGCAAAAGCATCTCAGATGCGCGGTCGTCCATGGTTCTTGTATTTTGATCACAACAACGCAGCGTTGGACGGTTATTTGTATAATTTTTGGTGCTAGTGTGAAGTGTGAGCAATAATTCGTCTAAATAGTATCAGGTAAGCTACACAAACTTTGGCTAGCTTATAGTATAATAGAAAGTGATACCTATGTGTGAACCTCGGTGTGAACAATTACCGTAACTCGCATTCATAGGCATTTTCTGGCTTAATTCCGTCGTTGAATCAAAGAAAACTAGTACTACGTACGTACTGACTACTTCTGTTTGGTTGAATTGGATCGTTATGAAAAGAATTCTGCTCATTTGATGACAATGATTTCCATAACCATAAAAGACACACCTAACCTAAGTTTTTTTTGTTGGGCCTGTTGTGAGCCGATCAGGCTGTTGTCTCATATTTTATGTAATAAAACCTATCCCTCTGAATAGTCTGAATACCTACCTACATCGAAGGCTACAAAATTCAAAAGTTTTTGATTTGGGCCAGTCCATTATTGAATTCACATGACGCCAGGCGTGGCCAGACGCTTCTTGTACTGTACTGACCTTGAGACAACGCAAAAGCATGTAGAATAATTTATTATTTTTGCTAGTATTCAGAAAATGGTTTGTGTGGCAATATATTTTTTGCAGATGCTGATATGGAGTGCCTACAATCCATAAAAATTGGCCAACCCTCAAGAAAAAATAAATTGAGTTTAGTGCCTGACCACCACTAAATCAATAACATTTTTCAAGTTCACCCAGAAGAAGTGATTCCTTTTTGCAGCCAATTGTAAGATATATTATAGTGTAGCTACAACTGTTTATGAGGAAGGTGAGACTGATCTATTCATGTGGAGATTAATCTTTCCATATTCTAATCAGTGGATATAAATCTGAATGAGGTGTCAACCCCAATGATTTTGTTATCATCAACATATATTTGTCATTCGAAAACTTCTCTTGAGAAATTTTTTTATGAATGTGACCTCAATTTTCTATGTATCAACAAAACTCAGGGTGGTTCGTTTTTTATTTGAAGTTACCTGATGTAATCATGACTGGTATCATTTTTTCAAAACCCTGAACAAAAAGCCCTAAACAAAAATTAGGTCAGATTATATGAAAAAATAGTCAATGCATTTTTTTGAATGATGAATAATTTGGGAATTATAAATCATCAAGGTATTTATAGAAGTATATGAAAAATATCACTATTTTTTAGATGACTTCACCAGGGCCTCAAAGAAAATAAAGTTGGCTGGACAGGTTTTGGATATACTGAGTGGAAATGAAGACTTGCCTTCAGTCAGAGGGAAGAAGAGTTCTTGGGCCCAGTTGATTCCTTGAGAAAAATAATAAAGACTTGTGTGGTAAGATGAAACTTTTCCCAATAATTTGAATAAAATATATTCTCAATAATTGCAGGCAATAGAATATTGCTATCAAGGTTCATATTTTCTCGATGCATCTAAAATATTGTTTGTATCATTTATCTTGTATATGTTATTTAATTTCAGCAGTTACACTCAATAACAGGTTATAGAGTCGGGCAGGAGGGTCGAGGAATATGTATCGATGAAATGGAATGTGATCAAGAACCTTCTAAAATATAATTTGCGCTAGATAGAAAACAAGGCCAACAAAACAATGATATCTTCATAACTGACACTTCAAAATGGTAAGTTTATTTCCTTGATTGAATCCATCATCCAGTATGAATAGGTACATTTAAATTTTCTCAGATTATTTGTTAATTCAAAGTAGCATGAGTTCTCAACTTTTTCTTCAAAAAAATTCAGAATTCATGAATGTGACGAAAATGCTTTTTTTGACAATTCACTTGACCTTCATTATTCACTTCCAAATGTTTGAGAAATTACATTGAATTCAGAAGTTGAGAAAGATAAGTTCATACTATAATACTGAGTCGAAAAAAGTTGAAAACTTTCAAAGCAAATCAATGAATTTTTCAATTTATAGTATATTATTTCTGTAGAACCTAACCCAACCTAAGAATTTGAAAACATATACATACATACTCGACATTATTTTCAGATTTGAAAAATGACTATTACCTACTAAGTGGCCACAAAAAACCAGAATAACGGAATGGTTGCCCGGCTTGAAGAAATTGAAAAATATTGCAGCTGTTGGTATAAATTTCATTCAATTTTTATTCTGAAATCTTGAGTTTTCGTTAATTAGTATCTTAATATTTTTTTTGGTAGGTACTTATTATAAAACATATGTTTTGTTCTGTGAAAATATCAATGTATTGTACATACCTACTAGAAAGATAGATTGAGGTTCTATTATTTTTTGTTATTATTTATAGGTAGGTTTTGAATTTTTATTTATTCACTTCTATAATTTTGACTTTATCATTGAGTATCTTTATAGTTTCTAGAGTTACCCATTATGAAATAAATATTATGATCGATTATATACTACCATTTTATTTGGAACGAAATTTTTCAATCCATTTTTTGACGTAATTATAATTATGTGTTCTGAACATTCATTATAATATATCACTTTGAAGATGCAAATATGACATTTTTGAACCGACGTATGTGAATCGCGGAAAATTTGGAATTATCGCCTCAAAAAAGACCATTTTATACAAAACATAAGATTTGCATCTATTTTATGACGTATATTTGAATATGTATGTTGAATATTCGTTACGTTACATCATTCTGAAGATGCAAATAAGACGGTTTCTATTTGACGTATATACAACGCTGCAAGTTGAGACTTATCGCCCGAAAAAAGACCATTTTATTCAAAACATAAGAGTTGCATCTATTTTATGACGTATATTTTAATATGTATGTTGAACATTCGTTACGTTACATCATTCTGAAGATGCAAATATGACGGTTTTTATTTGACGTATATACAACGCTGAAAGTTGGGACTTATCGCCTGAAAAAAGACCATTTTATTCAAATTACAAGAGTTGCATCTATTTTATGACGTATATTTGAATATGTAAGTTGAACATTCGTTACGTTATATCATTCTGAAGATGCAAATAAGACGGTTTTTATCTGACGTATATACAACGCTGAAAGTTGGGACTTATCGCCTCAAAAAATACCATTTTATTCAAAACATAAGATTTGCATCCATTTAGTGACGTATATTTGAATATGTTTCTTGAACATTCGTTACGTTACATCATTCTGAAGATGCAAATAAGACGGTTTTTATCTGACGTATATACAACGCTGAAAGTTGGGACTTATCGCCTCTGAAAATACGTCTTTCAGATACGTATTAATGATGTTGACCATCATTTATATGACATAAAATTGATGTATCATTTATGTATTCGTGGAAAAAATGTTTACCGGGTTGTATTCGATTATGTTTATATAGTTATACTCACCAGGTAACTGTTCTTCCGTTATACATACGAGCGACTGAATTGAACAGAAGGTTGAATGGATAGTATATGGGTTGTATTCGATTATGATGTTATGCTGTGTATATAGTTATACACACTAGGTGACGGTATTCTTGTTTTACATACGAGCGACCGAAACGAACAGAAAGTTGAATGGATAGTCTGAACAATCAATGTATCAGGGTGGTATCCGATTATATCGCAATACTGTATATATAGTGATACATACCAGGTGACGGTACTTCCGTTACACATACTAGCGACTGAATCGAACAGAAGGTTAAATGGTTAGACGAAACGATAATTGTAACTGAGTTGTATTCTATTATATCGTGGTGATGTTTATATAGAAATACTCACCAGGTTACTGTTCTTTCGTTTTCACATACAAGCGACCGAATCGAGCAGAAGGTCAAATGGATAGATTGAACAATCATCGTATCTGGGTTGTATTCGATAATGTTTATATAGTTATACTCACCAGGTAACTGTTCTTCCGTTACACATACTAGCGACTGAATCGAACAGAAGGTTAAATGGTTAGACGAAACGATAATTGAAACTGAGTTGTATTCGATTATATCGTGGTGATGTTTATATAGAAATACTCACCAGGTAACTGTTCTTTCGTTTTCACATACAAGCGACCGAATCGAGCAGAAGGTCAAATGGATAGATTGAACAATCATCGTATCTGGGTTGTATTCGATTATGTTTATATAGTTATACTCACCAGGTAACTGTTCTTCCGTTACACATACTAGCGACTGAATCGAACAGAAGGTTAAATGGTTAGACGAAACGATAATTGAAACTGAGTTGTATTCTATTATATCGTGGTGATGTTTATATAGAAATACTCACCAGGTTACTGTTCTTCCGTTATACATACGAGCAACCGAATCGAACAGAAGGTTGAATGGATAGTATATGGGTTGTATTCGATTATGATGTTATGCTGTGTATATAGTTATACACACTAGGTGACGGTATTCCCGTTTCACATACGAGCGACCGAAACGTACAGAAAGTTGAATGGATAGTCTGAACAATCAATGTATCTGGGTGGTATCCGATTATATCGCAATACTGTCTTTATAGTGATACTAACCAGGTGACGGTACTTCCGTTACACATACTAGCGACTGAATCGAACAGAAGGTTAAATGGTTAGACGAAACGATAATTGAAACTGAGTTGTATTCGATTATATCGTGGTGATGTTTATATAGAAATACTCACCAGGTAACTGTTCTTTCGTTTTCACATACAAGCGACCGAATCGAGCAGAAGGTCAAATGGATAGATTGAACAATCATTGTAACTGAGTTGTATTCTATTATATCGCGGTGATGTTTATATAGAAATACTCACCAGGTTACTGTTCTTCCGTTATACATAGGAGCAACCGAATCGAACAGAAGGTTGAATGGATAGTATATGGGTTGTATTCGATTATGATGTTATGCTGTGTATATAGTTATACACACTAGGTGACGGTATTCCCGTTTTACATACGAGCGACCGAAACGAACAGAAAGTTGAATGGATAGTCTGAACAATCAATGTATCTGGGTGGTATCCGATTATATCGCAATACTGTATATATAGTGATACTAACCAGGTGACGGTACTTCCGTTACACATACTAGCGACTGAATCGAACAGAAGGTTAAATGGTTAGACGAAACGATAATTGTAACTGAGTTGTATTATATCGTGGTGATGTTTATATAGAAATACTCACCAGGTTACTGTTCTTTCGTTTTCACATACAAGCGACCGAATCGAGCAGAAGGTCAAATGGATAGATTGAACAATCATCGTATCTGGGTTGTATTCGAATATGTTTATATAGTTATACTCACCAGGTAACTGTTCTTCCGTTACACATACTAGCGACTGAATCGAACAGAAGGTTAAATGGTTAGACGAAACGATAATTGTATCTGAGTTGTATTCGATGATATCGTGATGATGTTTATATAGCAATACTCACCAGGTAACTGTTCTTCCGTTTTACATACAAGAGACCGAATCGAGCAGAAGGTTGAATTCAGTATAGATTGAACAATCATCGTATCTGGGTTGTATTCGATTATGTTTATATAGTTATACTTACCAGGTAACTGTTCTTCCGTTATACATACGAGCGACTGAATTGAACAGAAGGTTGAATGGATAGTATATGGGTTGTATTCGATTATGATGTTATGCTGTGTATATAGTTATACACACTAGGTGACGGTATTCTTGTTTTACATACGAGCGACCGAAACGAACAGAAAGTTGAATGGATAGTCTGAACAATCAATGTATCAGGGTGGTATCCGATTATATCGCAATACTGTATATATAGTGATACATACCAGGTGACGGTACTTCCGTCACACATACTAGCGACTGAATCGAACAGGAGGTTGAATGGTTAGACGAAACGATAATTGAAACTGAGTTGTATTCTATTATATCGTGGTGATGTTTATATAGAAATACTCACCAGGTAACTGTTCTTCCGTTTTACATACAAGCGACCGAATCGAGCAGGAGGTTGAATAGATAGATTGAACAATCATCGTATCTGGGTTGTATTCGATAATGTTTATATAGTTATACTCACTAGGTAACTGTTCTTCCGTTACACATACTAGCGACTGAATCGAACAGAAGGTTAAATGGTTAGACGAAACGATAATTGAAACTGAGTTGTATTCTATTATATCGTGGTGATGTTTATATAGAAATACTCACCAGGTAACTGTTCTTCCGTTTTACATACAAGCGACCGAATCGAGCAGGAGGTTGAATAGATAGATTGAACAATCATCGTATCTGGGTTGTATTCGATAATGTTTATATAGTTATACTCACCAGGTAACTGTTCTTCCGTTACACATACTAGCGACTGAATCGAACAGAAGGTTAAATGGTTAGACGAAACGATAATTGTATCTGAGTTGTATTCGATGATATCGTGATGATGTTTATATAGCAATACTCACCAGGTAACTGTTCTTCCGTTTTACATACAAGCGACCGAATCGAGCAGAAGGTTGAATGGATAGTATCTGGGTTGTATTCGATTATGATGTTATGCTGTGTATATAGTCAAACACACAAGGTGACGGTATTCCCGTTTCACATACGAGCGACCGAAACGAACAGAAAGTTGAATGGATAGTCTGAACAATCGATGTATCTGGGTGGTATCCGATTATATCGCAATACTGTATATATAGTGATACTAACCAGGTGACGGTACTTCCGTTACACATACTAGCGACTGAATTGAACAGAAGGTTAAATGGTTAGACGAAACGATAATTGAAACTGAGTTGTATTCGATTATATCGTGGTGATGTTTATATAGAAATACTCACCAGGTAACTGTTCTTTCGTTTTCACATACAAGCGACCGAATCGAGCAGAAGGTCAAATGGATAGATTGAACAATCATCGTATCTGGGTTGTATTCGATTATGTTTATATAGTTATACTCACCAGGTAACTGTTCTTCCGTTACACATACTAGCGACTGAATCGAACAGAAGGTTAAATGGTTAGACGAAACGATAATTGAAACTGAGTTGTATTCTATTATATCGTGGTGATGTTTATATAGAAATACTCACCAGGTTACTGTTCTTCCGTTATACATACGAGCAACCGAATCGAACAAAAGGTTGAATGGATAGTATATGGGTTGTATTCGATTATGATGTTATGCTGTGTATATAGTTATACACACTAGGTGACGGTATTCCCGTTTTACATACGAGCGACCGAAACGAACAGAAAGTTGAATGGATAGTCTGAACAATCAATGTATCTGGGTGGTATCCGATTATATCGCAATACTGTATATATAGTGATACATACCAGGTGACGGTACTTCCGTCACACATACTAGCGACTGAATCGAACAGAAGGTTAAATGGTTAGACGAAACGATAATTGTAACTGAGTTGTATTCTATTATATCGTGGTGATGTTTATATAGTTATACTCACCAGGTAACTGTTCTTCCGTTACTCATACTAGCGACTGAATCGAACAAAAGGTTGAATGGTTAGACGAAACGATAATTGTAACTGAGTTGTATTCAATTATATCGTGGTGATGTTTATATAGAAATACTCACCAGGATACTGTTCTTCCGTTATACATACGAGCAACCGAATCGAACAGAAGGTTGAATGGATAGTATCTGGGTTGTATTCGATTATGATGTTATGCTGTGTATATAGTTATACACACTAGGTGACGGTATTCCCGTTTCACATACGAGCGACCGAAACGAACAGAAAGTTGAATGGATAGTCTGAACAATCAATGTATCTGGGTGGTATCCGATTATATCGCAATACTGTATATATAGTGATACTAACCAGGTGACGGTACTTCCGTTACACATACTAGCGACTGAATCGAACAGAAGGTTAAATGGTTAGACAAAACGATAATTGAAACTGAGTTGTATTCGATTATATCGTGGTGATGTTTATATAGAAATACTCACCAGGTAACTGTTCTTTCGTTTTCACATACTAGCGACTGAATCGAACAGAAGGTTAAATGGTTAGACGAAACGATAATTGAAACTGAGTTGTCTTCGATTATATCGTGGTGATGTTTATATAGAAATACTCACCAGGTAACTGTTCTTTCGTTTTCACATACAAGCGACCGAATCGATCAGAAGGTCAAATGGATAGATTGAACAATCATCGTATCTGGGTTGTATTCGATGATGTTTATATAGTTATACTCACCAGGTAACTGTTCTACCGTTACACATACGAGCGACTGAATTGAACAGAAGGTTGAATGGATAGTATATGGGTTGTATTCGATTATGATGTTATGCTGTGTATATAGATATACACACTAGGTGACGGTATTCTTGTTCTACATACGAGCGACCGAAACGAACAGAAAGTTGATAGATAGTCTGAACAATCAATGTATCAGGGTGGTATCCGATTATATCGCAATACTGTATATATAGTGATACATACCAGGTGACGGTACTTCCGTTACACATACTAGCGACTGAATCGAACAAAAGGTTAAATGGTTAGACGAAACGATAATTGTATCTGAGTTGTATTCGATGATATCGTGATGATGTTTATATAGCAATAGTCACCAGGTAACTGTTCTTCCGTTTTACATACAAGCGACCGAATCGAGCAGAAGGTTGAATTCAGTATAGATTGAACAATCATCGTATCTGGGTTGTATCCGATTATGTTTATATAGTTATACTCACCAGGTAACTATTCTTCCGTTATACATACGAGCGACTGAATTGAACAGAAGGTTGAATGGATAGTATATTGGTTGTATTCGATTGTGATGTTATGCTGTGTATATAGTTATACACACTAGGTGACGGTATTCCCGTTTCACATACGAGCGACCGAAACGAACAGAAAGTTGAATGGATAGTCTGAACAATCAATGTATCTGGGTGGTATCCGATTATATCGCAAAACTGTATATATAGTGATACTAACCAGGTGACGGTACTTCCGTTACACATACTAGCGACTGAATCGAACAGAAGGTTAAATGGTTAGACGAAACGATAATTGAAACTGAGTTGTATTCTATTATATCGTGGTGATGTTTATATAGAAATACTCACCAGGTTACTGTACTTCCGTTACACATACTAGCGACTGAATCGAACAGAAGGTTAAATGGTTAGACGAGACGATAATTGTAACTGAGTTGTATTCTATTATATCGTGGTGATGTTTATATAGAAATACTCACCAGGTTACTGTTCTTCCGTTATACATACGAGCAACCGAATCGAACAGAAGGTTGAATGGATAGTATATGGGTTGTATTCGATTATGATGTTATGCTGTGTATATAGTTATACACACTAGGTGACGGTATTCCCGTTTTACATACGAGCGACCGAAACGAACAGGAAGTTGAATGGATAGTCTGAACAATCAATGTATCTGGGTGGTATCCGATTATATCGCAATACTGTATATATAGTGATACTAACCAGGTGACGGTACTTCCGTTACACATACTAGCGACTGAATCGAACAGAAGGTTAAATGGTTAAACGAAACGATAATTGAAACTGAGTTGTATTCGATTATATCGTGGTGATGTTTATATAGAAATACTCACCAGGTAACTGTTCTTTCGTTTTCACATACAAGCGACCGATTCGAGCAGAAGGTCGAATGGATAGATTGAACAATCATCGTATCTGGGTTGTATTCGATTATGTTTATATAGTTATACTCACCAGGTAACTGTTCTTCCGTTACACATACTAGCGACTGAATCGAACAGAAGGTTAAATGGTTAGACGAAACGATAATTGTAACTGAGTTGTATTCTATTATATCGTGGTGATGTTTATATAGAAATACTCACCTGGTTACTGTTCTTCCGTTATACATACGAGCAACCGAATCGAACAGAAGGTTGAATGGATAGTATCTGGGTTTTATTTGATTATGATGTTATGCTGTGTATATAGTTGAACACACTAGGTGACGGTATTCCCGTTTCACATACGAGCGACCGAAACGAACAGAAAGTTGAATGGATAGTCTGAACAATCAATGTATCTGGGTGGTATCCGATTATGTCGCAATACTGTATATATAGTGATACTAACCAGGTGACGGTACTTCCGTTACACATACTAGTGACTGAATCGAACAAAAGGTTGAATGGTTGGACGAAACGATAATTGAAACTGAGTTGTATTCGATTATATCGTGGTGATGTTTATATAGAAATACTCACCAGGTAACTGTTTTTTCGTTTTCACATACAAGCGACCGAATCGAGCAGAAAGCCAAATGGATAGATTGAACAATCATCGTATCTGGGTTGTATTCGATTATGTTTATATAGTTATACTTATACTTATACTTTATATACTTTATTGTCCAAGAATGAATTCTTATTGACAAAGTGTATCAAAAATACAAATATTGACAGAATACGATTGAATATATATAAAAAAGTACTAAATATAATAAGAAATATAGATAAAATATATAGATAAAAAATATAAATAAAATATAGATAAAAAGGTAACCTTGCATTCTGTGAATGCAATTGCATCATGAAAAATAGACATATAGCTACATATATAAAAATATGCACTGTCATCATACATATAACAAAAAAGCTCAAAATAAAATTAAAACATCACAATTACGGGATATGTATATTGTCAGCATGATATTCCTGCAGGTTATAGTATGCTTTCTCAATAAGCAGATTCTTGACAGATCTTCTGAATTTCTTCTGATCAAATATATTTTTTGTTGCCTGTGGCAAGTGATTGAATATTCTCTTTCCCTCATACATATTGGAGTGTTTTGTTAAATTCAGTTTAGGTATTGGCAGGTGAATATTAGAGTCCTGTCTGGTGCTGTAAGTTCTATCATCAGGTGGGACCGCAACATATCTTTTGTGGATCAGGCATACCACTTCAAGGATAAAAATACACACTACCGTTAAAATTTGGTGTCGTACAAAGAGATGCCTACAGCTATCTCGGTAGTGAGTCCTGCACAAATATCTGAGAGATCTCTTCTGAAGTACGAAAACCTGATTCAGAAGTTTTTGGCTGCAAAACCCCAAAAAGCTATACCGTATCGTATATGGGACTCTACTAGGGCGAAATAAGTTGATCTGGCTGTGGTTATATCAAGTTCATTAGCGACAATTCTTACAGCGAATGATCCGGAAGATAACTTCCTACATAGTGATGTGATATGTTCATTGAATTTCAACTTATTATCAATATGTAAGCCAAGAAACCTAGTACAAGGCGTTTCTTCGATATTCATACCATCAAGTAGCAAGTTGTCATAGCTGAATTTGAAATTAACAATTTTTGTCTTATCCACATTGAATTTAAGTAAATTTGCATCACACCAATTTTTAACGTCTGCTAGATCTGAGGATACTACTTGCTTCAAAATTTCATAATTCTTTCCATGCCACAATAATGTGGTATCGTCTGCAAAAATTGTAAATGATCCTTCAATATCTATTGTAGCGAGATCGTTAAGGTAAAGCAGAAATAAAATAGGACCCAAAACAGATCCCTGGGGTACTCCGCAATTTATTTCCGAGATATTGGAGTATGCATCTTGTAATTTAACCAATTGTGATCTATTCTCAAGGTATGACCAGAACCACTTTAGACATGTACCTCTTATTCCATAGCGATGCATTTTTTGGAGCAGTATTCCATGATTAACGCAATCGAACGCTTTTGAAAAATCACAGAATACTGCTGCAATAGCTTCCCCTTTATTTAAATTCAAGTAAACTTTTTCTAGAAATGAGAATATTGCGTCATTAGTATTTTTAGAAGCCTGAAATCCAAACTGACATTCATTAAGTATATTTTCATCCGATAAGAATTGTAACAGCCTTTTCTTCACTAACTTTTCTATGATCATCGAGATGGTGGACAACAGTGAGATTGGTCTGAAGTTTGTAGGACTGGAAGTATCCCCTCCCTTATAAAGAGGCAAAACAAGTGCTGTCTTCAAGCCTGAGGGAAATACTCCAGTCTCAAAAGATGTATTTATCACAACTGCCAGTACTGATAGCGCTTCGAATGGTAGGTTTTGTAGGAGTCTTCTAGTTAATCCATCTAATCCAGCAGATTTATCATTTTTTATTTCCATAATTATTTTTTTCAACTCGTGAACATTCGTAGGTAACAATATAAAATTGTTATGGCAGTGAATATTATCAAGATAATTCAAAGGGTCAGTTTGGGGTACTAGATTTGATGTCATATTTTTGGCGATCGAGCAGTAGAAGTCATTTAAAGTATTCGGGTCCATATTGATAATTTCAGCTTCTGTCGATATACCTCTTTTTCCCCTTAATTCATTTATTATTGCCCATTTCTCTTTAGGTTTATTTTTTGACTGTTCAATTCTGTTCGAGTAATAATTACTCTTAGCCAGTCTGATCAAACCTCTATAGATACTCCTATACCTACTGAAATATTTTCTAAAAGTTATATTTGATGTGAATTTGTAAATGGTACTAAGGGACCTAAGATTTCTGGCAGACACTTTCAAACCTCACCAGGTAACTGTTCTTCCGTTACACATACTAGCGACTGAATCGAACAGAAGGTTAAATGGTTAGACGAAACGATAATTGAAACTGAGTTGTATTCTATTATATCGTGGTGATGTTTATATAGAAATACTCACCAGGTTACTGTTCTTCCGTTATACATACGAGCAACCGAATCGAACAGAAGGTTGAATGGATAGTATATGGGTTGTATTCGATTATGATGTTATGCTGTGTATATAGTTATACACACTAGGTGACGGTATTCCCGTTTTACATACGAGCGACCGAAACGAACAGAAAGTTGAATGGATAGTCTGAACAATCAATGTATCTGGGTGGTATCCGATTATATCGCAATACTGTATATATAGTGATACATACCAGGTGACGGTACTTCCGTTACACATACTAGCGACTGAATCGAACAGAAGGTTAAATGGTTAGACGAAACGATAATTGTAACTGAGTTGTATTTTATTATATCGTGGTGATGTTTATATAGTTATACTCACCAGGTAACTGTTCTTCCGTTACTCATACTAGCGACTGAATCGAACAAAAGGTTGAATGGTTAGACGAAACGATAATTGTAACTGAGTTGTATTCTATTATATCGTGGTGATGTTTATATAGAAATACTCACCAGGTTACTGTTCTTCCGTTATACATACGAGCAACCGAATCGAACAGAAGGTTGAATGGATAGTATCTGGGTTGTATTCGATTATGATGTTATGCTGTGTATATAGTTATACACACTAGGTGACGGTATTCCCGTTTCACATACGAGCGACTGAAACGAACAGAAAGTTGAATGGATAGTCTGAACAATCAATGTATCTGGGTGGTATCCGATTATATCGCAATACTGTATATATAGTGATACTAACCAGGTGACGGTACTTCCGTTACACATACTAGCAACTGAATCGAACAGAAGGTTAAATGGTTAGACGAAACGATAATTGAAACTGAGTTGTATTCGATTATATCGTGGTGATGTTTATATAGAAATACTCACCAGGTAACTGTTCTTTCGTTTTCACATACTAGCGACTGAATCGAACAGAAGGTTGAATGGTTAGACGAAACGGTAATTGAAACTGAGTTGTATTCGATTATATCGTGGTGATGTTTATATAGAAATACTCACCAGGTAACTGTTCTTTCGTTTTCACATACAAGCGACCGAATCGAGCAGAAGGTCAAATGGATAGATTGAACAATCATCGTATCTGGGTTGTATTCGATAATGTTTATATAGTTATACTCACCAGGTAACTGTTCTACCGTTACACATACGAGCGACTGAATTGAACAGAAGGTTGAATGGATAGTATATGGGTTGTATTCGATTATGATGTTATGCTGTGTATATAGATATACACACTAGGTGACGGTATTCTTGTTCTACATACGAGCGACCGAAACGAACAGAAAGTTGATAGATAGTCTGAACAATCAATGTATCAGGGTGGTATCCGATTATATCGCAATACTGTATATATAGTGATACATACCAGGTGACGGTACTTCCGTTACACATACTAGCGACTGAATCGAACACAATGTTAAATGGTTAGACGAAACGATAATTGTAACTGAGTTGTATTTTATTATATCGTGGTGATGTTTATATAGAAATACTCACCAGGTTACTGTTCTTCCGTTATACATACGAGCGACCGAATCGAGCAGAAGGTCAAATGGATGGATTGAACAATCATCGTATCTGGGTTGTATTCGATTATGTTTATATAGTTATACTCACCAGGTAACTGTTCTTCCGTTACACATACTAGCGACTGAATTGAACAGAAGGTTAAACGGTTAGACGAAAAGATAATTGAAACTGAGTTGTATTCTATTATATCGTGGTGATGTTTATATAGAAATACTCACCAGGTTACTGTTCTTCCGTTACACATACTAGCGACTGAATCGAACAGAAGGTTAAATGGTTGGACGAAACGATAATTGAAACTGAGTTGTATTCGATTATATCGTGGTGATGTTTATATAGAAATACTCACCAGGTAACTGTTCTTTCGTTTTCACATACAAGCGACCGAATCGAGCAGAAGGTCAAATGGATAGATTGAACAATCATCGTATCTGGGTTGTATTCGATAATGTTTATATAGTTATACTCACCAGGTAAATGTTCTTTCGTTTTCACATACAAGCGACCGAATCGAGCAGAAGGTCAAATGGATAGATTGAACAATCATCGTATCTGGGTTGTATTCGATTATGTTTATATAGTTATACTCACCAGGTAACTGTTCTTCCGTTACACATACTAGCGACTGAATCGAACAGAAGGTTAAATGGTTAGACGAAACGATAATTGAAACTGAGTTGTATTCTATTATATCGTGGTGATGTTTATATAGAAATACTCACCAGGTTACTGTTCTTCCGTTATACATACGAGCAACCGAATCGAACAGAAGGTTGAATGGATAGTATATGGGTTGTATTCGATTATGATGTTATGCTGTGTATATAGTTATACACACTAGGTGACGGTATTCCCGTTTTACATACGAGCGACCGAAACGAACAGAAAGTTGAATGGATAGTCTGAACAATCAATGTATCTGGGTGGTATCCGATTATATCGCAATACTGTATATATAGTGATACATACCAGGTGACGGTACTTCCGTTACACATACTAGCGACTGAATCGAACAGAAGGTTAAATGGTTAGACGAAACGATAATTGTAACTGAGTTGTATTCTATTATATCGTGGTGATGTTTATATAGTTATACTCACCAGGTAACTGTTCTTCCGTTACTCATACTAGCGACTGAATCGAACAAAAGGTTGAATGGTTAGACGAAACGATAATTGTAACTGAGTTGTATTCTATTATATCGTGGTGATGTTTATATAGAAATACTCACCAGGTTACTGTTCTTCCGTTATACATACGAGCAACCGTATCGAACAGATGGTTGAATGGATAGTATCTGGGTTGTATTCGATTATGATGTTATGCTGTGTATATAGTTATACACACTAGGTGACGGTATTCCCGTTTCACATACGAGCGACCGAAACGAACAGAAAGTTGAATGGATAGTCTGAACAATCAATGTATCTGGGTGGTATCCGATTATATCGCAATACTGTATATATATAGTGATACTAACCAGGTGACGGTACTTCCGTTACACATACTAGCGACTGAATCGAACAGAAGGTTAAATGGTTAGACGAAACGATAATTGAAACTGAGTTGTATTCGATTATATCGTGGTGATGTTTATATAGAAATACTCACCAGGTAACTGTTCTTTCGTTTTCACATACTAGCGACTGAATCGAACAGAAGGTTGAATGGTTAGACGAAACGGTAATTGAAACTGAGTTGTATTCGATTATATCGTGGTGATGTTTATATAGAAATACTCACCAGGTAACTGTTCTTTCGTTTTCACATACAAGCGACCGAATCGAGCAGAAAGTCAAATGGATAGATTGAACAATCATCGTATCTGGGTTGTATTCGATAATGTTTATATAGTTATACTCACCAGGTAACTGTTCTACCGTTACACATACGAGCGACTGAATTGAACAGAAGGTTGAATGGATAGTATATGGGTTGTATTCGATTATGATGTTATGCTGTGTATATAGATATACACACTAGGTGACGGTATTCTTGTTCTACATACGAGCGACCGAAACGAACAGAAAGTTGATAGATAGTCTGAACAATCAATGTATCAGGGTGGTATCCGATTATATCGCAATACTGTATATATAGTGATACATACCAGGTGACGGTACTTCCGTTACACATACTAGCGACTGAATCGAACAGAAGGTTGAATGGTTAGACGAAACGATAATTGTATCTGAGTTGTATTCGATGATATCGTGATGATGTTTATATAGCAATACTCACCAGGTAACTGTTCTTCCGTTTTACATACAAGCGACCGAATCGAGCAGAAGGTTGAATTCAGTATAGATTGAACAATCATCGTATCTGGGTTGTATCTGATTATGTTCATATAGTTATACTCACCAGGTAACTATTCTTCCGTTATACATACGAGCGACTGAATTGAACAGAAGGTTGAATGGATAGTATATGGGTTGTATTCGATTATGATGTTATGCTGTGTATATAGTTATACACACTAGGTGACGGTATTCCCGTTTCACATACGAGCGACCGAAACGAACAGAAAGTTGAATGGATAGTCTGAACAATCAATGTATCTGGGTGGTATCCGATTATATCGCAAAACTGTATATATAGTGATACTAACCAGGTGACGGTACTTCCGTTACACATACTAGCGACTGAATCGAACAGAAGGTTAAATGGTTAGACGAAACGATAATTGAAACTGAGTTGTATTCTATTATATCGTGGTGATGTTTATATAGAAATACTCACCAGGTTACTGTTCTTCCGTTACACATACTAGCGACTGAATCGAACAGAAGGTTGAATGGTTTGACAAAACGATAATTGAAACTGAGTTGTATTCGATTATATCGTGGTGATGTTTATATAGAAATACTCACCAGGTAACTGTTCTTTCGTTTTCACATACAAGCGACCGAATCGAGCAGAAGGTCAAATGGATAGATTGAACAATCATCGTATCTGGGTTGTATTCGATTATGTTTATATAGTTATACTCACCAGGTAACTGTTCTTCCGTTACACATACTAGCGACTGAATCGAACAGAAGGTTAAATGGTTAGACGAAACGATAATTGAAACTGAGTTGTATTCTATTATATCGTGGTGATGTTTATATAGAAATACTCACCAGGTAACTGTTCTTCCGTTATACATACGAGCAACCGAATCGAACAGAAGGTTGAATGGATAGTATATGGGTTGTATTCGATTATGATGTTATGCTGTGTATATAGTTATACACACTAGGTGACGGTATTCCCGTTTTACATACGAGCGACCGAAACGAACAGAAAGTTGAATGGATAGTCTGAACAATCAATGTATCTGGGTGGTATCCGATTATATCGCAATACTGTATATATAGTGATACATACCAGGTGACGGTACTTCCGTTACACATACTAGCGACTGAATCGAACAGAAGGTTAAATGGTTAGACGAAACGATAATTGTAACTGAGTTGTATTCTATTATATCGTGGTGATGTTTATATAGTTATACTCATCAGGTAACTGTTCTTCCGTTACTCATACTAGCGACTGAATCGAACAAAAGGTTGAATGGTTAGACGAAACGATAATTGTAACTGAGTTGTATTCTATTATATCGTGGTGATGTTTATATAGAAATACTCACCAGGTTACTGTTCTTCCGTTATACATACGAGCAACCGAATCGAACAGAAGGTTGAATGGATAGTATCTGGGTTGTATTCGATTATGATGTTATGCTGTGTATATAGTTATACACACTAGGTGACGGTATTCCCGTTTCACATACGAGCGACCGAAACGAACAGAAAGTTGAATGGATAGTCTGAACAATCAATGTATCTGGGTGGTATCCGATTATATCGCAATACTGTATATATATAGTGATACTAACCAGGTGACGGTACTTCCGTTACACATACTAGCGACTGAATCGAACAGAAGGTTAAATGGTTAGACGAAACGATAATTGAAACTGAGTTGTATTCGATTATATCGTGGTGATGTTTATATAGAAATACTCACCAGGTAACTGTTCTTTCGTTTTCACATACTAGCGACTGAATCGAACAGAAGGTTGAATGGTTAGACGAAACGGTAATTGAAACTGAGTTGTATTCGATTATATCGTGGTGATGTTTATATAGAAATACTCACCAGGTAACTGTTCTTTCGTTTTCACATACAAGCGACCGAATCGAGCAGAAAGTCAAATGGATAGATTGAACAATCATCGTATCTGGGTTGTATTCGATAATGTTTATATAGTTATACTCACCAGGTAACTGTTCTACCGTTACACATACGAGCGACTGAATTGAACAGAAGGTTGAATGGATAGTATATGGGTTGTATTCGATTATGATGTTATGCTGTGTATATAGATATACACACTAGGTGACGGTATTCTTGTTCTACATACGAGCGACCGAAACGAACAGAAAGTTGATAGATAGTCTGAACAATCAATGTATCAGGGTGGTATCCGATTATATCGCAATACTGTATATATAGTGATACATACCAGGTGACGGTACTTCCGTTACACATACTAGCGACTGAATCGAACAGAAGGTTGAATGGTTAGACGAAACGATAATTGTATCTGAGTTGTATTCGATGATATCGTGATGATGTTTATATAGCAATACTCACCAGGTAACTGTTCTTCCGTTTTACATACAAGCGACCGAATCGAGCAGAAGGTTGAATTCAGTATAGATTGAACAATCATCGTATCTGGGTTGTATCTGATTATGTTCATATAGTTATACTCACCAGGTAACTATTCTTCCGTTATACATACGAGCGACTGAATTGAACAGAAGGTTGAATGGATAGTATATGGGTTGTATTCGATTATGATGTTATGCTGTGTATATAGTTATACACACTAGGTGACGGTATTCCCGTTTCACATACGAGCGACCGAAACGAACAGAAAGTTGAATGGATAGTCTGAACAATCAATGTATCTGGGTGGTATCCGATTATATCGCAAAACTGTATATATAGTGATACTAACCAGGTGACGGTACTTCCGTTACACATACTAGCGACTGAATCGAACAGAAGGTTAAATGGTTAGACGAAACGATAATTGAAACTGAGTTGTATTCTATTATATCGTGGTGATGTTTATATAGAAATACTCACCAGGTTACTGTTCTTCCGTTACACATACTAGCGACTGAATCGAACAGAAGGTTGAATGGTTTGACGAAACGATAATTGAAACTGAGTTGTATTCGATTATATCGTGGTGTTGTTTATATAGAAATACTCACCAGGTAACTGTTCTTTCGTTTTCACATACAAGCGACCGAATCGAGCAGAAGGTCAAATGGATAGATTGAACAATCATCGTATCTGGGTTGTATTCGATAATGTTTATATAGTTATACTCACCAGGTAACTGTTCTTCTGTTACACATACTAGCGACTGAATCGAACAGAAGGTTAAATGGTTAGACGAAACGATAATTGTATCTGAGTTGTATTCTATTATATCGTGGTGATGTTTATATAGAAATACTCACCAGGTTACTGTTATTCCGTTATACATACGAGCAACCGAATCGAACAGAAGGTTGAATGGATAGTATCTGAGTTGTATTCGATTATGATGTTATGCTGTGTATATAGTTATACACACTAGGTGACGGTATTCCCGTTTCACATACGAGCGACCGAAACGAACAGAAAGTTGAATGGATAGTCTGAACAATCAATGTATCTGGGTGGTATCCGATTATATCGCAATACTGTATATATAGTGATACTAACCAGGTGACGGTACTTCCGTTACACATACTAGCGACTGAATCGAACAGAAGGTTAAATGGTTAGACGAAACGATAATTGAAACTGAGTTGTATTCTATTATATCGTGGTGATGTTTATATAGAAATACTCACCAGGTTACTGTTCTTCCGTTACACATACTAGCGACTGAATCGAACAGAAGGTTAAATGGTTAGACGAAACGATAATTGAAACTGAGTTTTATTCGATGATATCGTTATGATGTTTATATAGCAATACTCACCAGGTAACTGTTCTTCCGTTTTACTCACAAGCGACCTAATCGAGCAGAAGGTTGAATTCAGTATAGATTGAACAATCATCGTATCTGGGTTGTATTCGATTATGTTTATATAGTTATACTCACCAGGTAACTGTTCTTCCGTTATACATACGAGCGACTGAATTGAACAGAAGGTTGAATGGATAGTATATGGGTTGTATTCGATTATGATGTTATGCTGTGTATATAGTTATACAAACTAGGTGACGGTATTCCCGTTTCACATACGAGCGACCGATACGAACAGAAAGTTGAATGGATAGTCTGAACAATCAATGTATCTGGGTGGTATCCGATTATATCGCAATACTGTATATATAGTGATACTAACCAGGTGACGGTACTTCCGTTACACATACTAGCGACTGAATCGAACAGAAGGTTAAATGGTTAGACGAAACGATAATTGAAACTGAGTTGTATTCTATTATATCGTGGTGATGTTTATATAGAAATACTCACCAGTTAACTGTTCTTCCGTTACACATACTAGCGACTGAATCGAACAGAAGGTTAAATGGTTAGACGAAACGATAATTGAAACTGAGTTGTATTCTATTATATCGTGGTGATGTTTATATAGAAATACTCACCAGGTTACTGTTCTTCCGTTATACATACGAGCAACCGAATCGAACAGAAGGTTGAATGGATAGTATATGGGTTGTATTCGATTATGATGTTTTGCTGTGTATATAGTTATACACACTAGGTGACGGTATTCCCGTTTCACATACGAGCGACCGAAACGAACAGAAAGTTGAATGGATAGTCTGAACAGTCAATGTATCTGGGTGGTATCCGATTATATCGCAATACTGTATATATAGTGATACTAACCAGGTGACGGTACTTCCGTTACACATACTAGCGACTGAATCGAACAGAAGGTTAAATGGTTAGACGAAACGATAATTGAAACTGAGTTGTATTCGATTATATCGTGGTGATGTTTATATAACAATACTCACCAGGTAACTGTTCTTCCGTTTTACATACAAGCGACCGAATCGAGCAGGAGGTTGAATAGATAGATTGAACAATCATCGTATCTGGGTTGTATTCGATAATGTTTATATAGTTATACTCACCAGGTAACTGTTCTTCCGTTACACATACTAGCGACTCAATCGAACAGAAGGTTAAATAGTTAGACGAAACGATAATTGTAACTGAGTTGTATTCTATTATATCGTGGTGATGTTTATATAGAAATACTCACCAGGTTACTGTTCTTCCGTTATACATACGAGCAACCGAATCGAACAGAAGGTTGAATGGATAGTATATGGGTTGTATTCGATTATGATGTTATGCTGTGTATATAGTTATACACACTTGGTGACGGTATTCCCGTTTTACATACGAGCGACCGAAACGAACAGAAAATTGAATGGATAGTCTGAACAATCAATGTATCTGGGTGGTATCCGATTAAATCGCAATACTGTATATATAGTGATACTAACCAGGTGACGGTACTTCCGTTACACATACTAGCGACTGAATCGAACAGAAGGTTAAATGGTTAGACGAAACGATAATTGAAACTGAGTTGTATTCGATTATATCGTGGTGATGTTTATATAGAAATACTCACCAGGTAACTGTTCTTTCGTTTTCACATACAAGCGAACGAATCGAGCAGAAGGTCAAATGGATAGATTGAACAATCATCGTATCTGGGTTGTATTCGATTATGTTTATATAGTTATACTCACCAGGTAACTGTTCTTCCGTTATACATACGAGCGACTGAATTGAACAGAAGGTATTCGATTATGATGTTATGCTGTGTATATAGTTAAACACACTAGGTGTCGGTATTCCCGTTACACATACTAGCGACCGAAACGAACAGAAAGTTGAATGGATAGTCTGAACAATCAATATATCTGGGTGGTATCCGATTATATCGCAATACAGTATATATAGTGATACTAACCAGGTGACGGTAGTTCCGTTACACATACTAGCGACTGAATCGAACAGAAGGTTAAATGGTTAGATGAAACGATAATTGAAACTGAGTTGTATTCGATTATATCGTGGTGATGTTTATATAGCAATACTCACCAGGTAACTGTTCTTCCGTTTTACATACAAGCGACCGAATCGAGCAGGAGGTTGAATAGATAGATTGAACAATCTTCGTATCTGGGTTGTATTCGATAATGTTTATATAGTTATACTCACCAGGTAACTGTTCTTCCGTTACACATACTAGCGACTCAATCGAACAGAAGGTTAAATGGTTAGACGAAACGATAATTGTAACTGAGTTGTATTCTATTATATCGTGGTGATGTTTATATAGAAATATTCACCAGGTTACTGTTCTTCCGTTATACATACGAGCAACCGAATCGAACAGAAGGTTGAATGGATAGTATATGGGTTGTATTCGATTATGATGTTATGCTGTGTATATAGTTAAACACACTAGGTGACGGTATTCCCGTTTCACATACGAGAGACCGAAACGAACAGAAAGTTGAATTGATTGTCTGAACAATCAATGTATCTGGGTGGTATCCGATTATATCGCAATACTGTATAAATAGTGATACTAACCAGGTGACGGTACTTCCGTTACACATACTAGCGACTGAATCGAACAGAAGGTTGAATGGTTAGACGAAACGATAATTGTATCTGAGTTGTATTCGATGATAACGTGATGATGTTTATATAGCAATACTCACCAGGTAACTGTTCTTCCGTTTTACATACAAGCGAAGGTTGAATTTAGTATAGATTGAACAATCATCGTATCTGGGTTGTATTCGATTATGTTTATATAGTTATACTCACTAGGTAACTGTTCTTTCGTTATACATACGAGCGACTGAATTGAACAGGAGGTTGAATGGATAGTATATGGGTTGTATTCGATTATGATGTTATGCTGTGTATATAGTTATACACACTAGGTGACGGTATTCTTGTTTTACATACGAGCGACCGAAACGAACAGAAAGTTGAATGGATAGTCTGAACAATCAATGTATCAGGGTGGTATCCGATTATATCGCAATACTGTATATATAGTGATACATACCAGGTGACGGTACTTCCGTTACACATACTAGCGACTGAATCGAACAGAAGGTTAAATGGTTAGACGAAACGATAATTGTAACTGAGTTGTATTCTATTATATCGTGGTGATGTTTATATAGAAATACTCACTAGGTTACTGTTCTTCCGTTATACATACGTGCAACCGAATCGAACAGAAGGTTGAATGGATAGTATATGGGTTGTATTCGATTATGATGTTATGCTGTGTATATAGTTATACACACTAGGTGACGGTATTCCCGTTTCACATACGAGCGACCGAAACGAACAGAAAGTTGAATGGATAGTCTGAACAATCAATGTATCTGGGTGGTATCCGATTATATCGCAATACTGTATATATGGTGATACTAACCAGGTGACGGTACTTCCGTTACACATACTAGCGACTGAATCGAACAGAAGGTTAAATGGTTAGACGAAACGATAATTGAAACTGAGTTGTATTCGATTATATCGTGGTGATGTTTATATAGCAATACTCACCAGGTAACTGTTCTTCCGTTTTACATACAAGCGACCGAATCGAGCAGGAGGTTGAATAGATAGATTGAACAATCATCGTATCTGGGTTGTATTCGATAATGTTTATATAGTTATACTCACCAGGTAACTGTTCTTCCGTTACACATACTAGCGACTGAATCGAACAGAAGGTTAAATGGTTAGACGAAACGATAATTGTAACTGAGTTGTATTCTATTATATCGTGGTGATGTTTATATAGAAATACTCACCAGGTTACTGTTCTTCCGTTATACATACGAGCAACCGAATCGAACAGAAGGTTGAATGGATAGTATATGGGTTGTATTCGATTATGATGTTTTGCTGTGTATATAGTTATACACACTAGGTGACGGTATTCCCGTTTCACATACGAGCGACCGAAACGAACAGAAAGTTGAATGGATAGTCTGAACAGTCAATGTATCTGGGTGGTATCCGATTATATCGCAATACTGTATATATAGTGATACTAACCAGGTGACGGTACTTCCGTTACACATACTAGCGACTGAATCGAACAGAAGGTTAAATGGTTAGACGAAACGATAATTGAAACTGAGTTGTATTCGATTATATCGTGGTGATGTTTATATAACAATACTCACCAGGTAACTGTTCTTCCGTTTTACATACAAGCGACCGAATCGAGCAGGAGGTTGAATAGATAGATTGAACAATCATCGTATCTGGGTTGTATTCGATAATGTTTATATAAATATACTCACCAGGTAACTGTTCTTCCGTTACACATACTAGCGACTCAATCGAACAGAAGGTTAAATAGTTAGACGAAACGATAATTGTAACTGAGTTGTATTCTATTATATCGTGGTGATGTTTATATAGAAATACTCACCAGGTTACTGTTCTTCCGTTACACATACGAGCAACCGAATCGAACAGAAGGTTGAATGGATAGTATATGGGTTGTATTCGATTATGATGTTATGCTGTGTATATAGTTATACACACTTGGTGACGGTATTCCCGTTTTACATACGAGCGACCGAAATGAACAGAAAGTTGAATGGATAGTCTTAACAATCAATGTATCTGGGTGGTATCCGATTATATCGCAATACTGTATATATAGTGATACTAACCAGGTGACGGTACTTCCGTTACACATACTAGCGACTGAATCGAACACAAGGTTAAATGGTTAGACGAAACGATAATTGTAACTGAGTAGTATTTTATTATATCGTGGTGATGTTTATATAGAAATACTCACCAGGTTACTGTTCTTCCGTTATACATACGAGCGACCGAATCGAGCAGAAGGTCAAATGGATGGATTGAACAATCATCGTATCTGGGTTGTATTCGATTATGTTTATATAGTTATACTCACCAGGTAACTGTTCTTCCGTTACACATACTAGCGACTGAATCGAACAGAAGGTTAAATGGTTAGACGAAAAGATAATTGAAACTGAGTTGTATTCTATTATATCGTGGTGATGTTTATATAGAAATACTCACCAGGTTACTGTTCTTCCGTTACACATACTAGCGACTGAATCGAACAGAAGGTTAAATGGTTGGACGAAACGATAATTGAAACTGAGTTGTATTCGATTATATCGTGGTGATGTTTATATAGAAATACTCACCAGGTAACTGTTCTTTCGTTTTCACATACAAGCGACCGAATCGAGCAGAAGGTCAAATGGATAGATTGAACAATCATCGTATCTGGGTTGTATTCGATAATGTTTATATAGTTATACTCACCAGGTAACTGTTCTTTCGTTTTCACATACAAGCGACCGAATCGAGCAGAAGGTCAAATGGATAGATTGAACAATCATCGTATCTGGGTTGTATTCGATTATGTTTATATAGTTATACTCACCAGGTAACTGTTCTTCCGTTACACATACGAGCGACTGAATTGAACAGAAGGTATTCGATTATGATGTTATGCTGTGTATATAGTTAAACACACTAGGTGTCGGTATTCCCGTTTCACATACGAGCGACCGAAACGAACAGAAAATTGAATGGATAGTCTGAACAATCAATATATCTGGGTGGTATCCGATTAAATCGCAATACTGTATATATAGTGATACTAACCAGGTGACGGTACTTCCGTTACACATACTAGCGACTGAATCGAACAGAAGGTTAAATGGTTAGACGAAACGATAATTGAAACTGAGTTGTATTCGATTATATCGTGGTGATGTTTATATAGAAATACTCACCAGGTAACTGTTCTTTCGTTTTCACATACAAGCGAACGAATCGAGCAGAAGGTCAAATGGATAGATTGAACAATCATCGTATCTGGGTTGTATTCGATTATGTTTATATAGTTATACTCACCAGGTAACTGTTCTTCCGTTATACATACGAGCGACTGAATTGAACAGAAGGTATTCGATTATGATGTTATGCTGTGTATATAGTTAAACACACTAGGTGTCGGTATTCCCGTTACACATACTAGCGACCGAAACGAACAGAAAGTTGAATGGATAGTCTGAACAATCAATATATCTGGGTGGTATCCGATTATATCGCAATACAGTATATATAGTGATACTAACCAGGTGACGGTAGTTCCGTTACACATACTAGCGACTGAATCGAACAGAAGGTTAAATGGTTAGATGAAACGATAATTGAAACTGAGTTGTATTCGATTATATCGTGGTGATGTTTATATAGCAATACTCACCAGGTAACTGTTCTTCCGTTTTACATACAAGCGACCGAATCGAGCAGGAGGTTGAATAGATAGATTGAACAATCTTCGTATCTGGGTTGTATCCGATAATGTTTATATAGTTATACTCACCAGGTAACTGTTCTTCCGTTACACATACTAGCGACTCAATCGAACAGAAGGTTAAATGGTTAGACGAAACGATAATTGTAACTGAGTTGTATTCTATTATATCGTGGTGATGTTTATATAGAAATATTCACCAGGTTACTGTTCTTCCGTTATACATACGAGCAACCGAATCGAACAGAAGGTTGAATGGATAGTATATGGGTTGTATTCGATTATGATGTTATGCTGTGTATATAGTTAAACACACTAGGTGACGGTATTCCCGTTTCACATACGAGAGACCGAAACGAACAGAAAGTTGAATTGATTGTCTGAACAATCAATGTATCTGGGTGGTATCCGATTATATCGCAATACTGTATAAATAGTGATACTAACCAGGTGACGGTACTTCCGTTACACATACTAGCGACTGAATCGAACAGAAGGTTGAATGGTTAGACGAAACGATAATTGTATCTGAGTTGTATTCGATGATAACGTGATGATGTTTATATAGCAATACTCACCAGGTAACTGTTCTTCCGTTTTACATACAAGCGAAGGTTGAATTTAGTATAGATTGAACAATCATCGTATCTGGGTTGTATTCGATTATGTTTATATAGTTATACTCACTAGGTAACTGTTCTTTCGTTATACATACGAGCGACTGAATTGAACAGGAGGTTGAATGGATAGTATATGGGTTGTATTCGATTATGATGTTATGCTGTGTATATAGTTATACACACTAGGTGACGGTATTCTTGTTTTACATACGAGCGACCGAAACGAACAGAAAGTTGAATGGATAGTCTGAACAATCAATGTATCAGGGTGGTATCCGATTATATCGCAATACTGTATATATAGTGATACATACCAGGTGACGGTACTTCCGTTACACATACTAGCGACTGAATCGAACAGAAGGTTAAATGGTTAGACGAAACGATAATTGTAACTGAGTTGTATTCTATTATATCGTGGTGATGTTTATATAGAAATACTCACTAGGTTACTGTTCTTCCGTTATACATACGTGCAACCGAATCGAACAGAAGGTTGAATGGATAGTATATGGGTTGTATTCGATTATGATGTTATGCTGTGTATATAGTTATACACACTAGGTGACGGTATTCCCGTTTCACATACGAGCGACCGAAACGAACAGAAAGTTGAATGGATAGTCTGAACAATCAATGTATCTGGGTGGTATCCGATTATATCGCAATACTGTATATATAGTGATACTAACCAGGTGACGGTACTTCCGTTACACATACTAGCGACTGAATCGAACAGAAGGTTAAATGGTTAGACGAAACGATAATTGAAACTGAGTTGTATTCGATTATATCGTGGTGATGTTTATATAGCAATACTCACCAGGTAACTGTTCTTCCGTTTTACATACAAGCGACCGAATCGAGCAGGAGGTTGAATAGATAGATTGAACAATCATCGTATCTGGGTTGTATTCGATAATGTTTATATAGTTATACTCACCAGGTAACTGTTCTTCCGTTACACATACTAGCGACTGAATCGAAGAGAAGGTTAAATGGTTAGACGAAACGATAATTGTAACTGAGTTGTATTCTATTATATCGTGGTGATGTTTATATAGAAATACTCACCAGGTTACTGTTCTTCCGTTATACATACGAGCAACCGAATCGAACAGAAGGTTGAATGGATAGTATATGGGTTGTATTCGATTATGATGTTATGCTGTGTATATAGTTATACACACTAGGTGACGGTATTCCCGTTTTACATACGAGCGACCGAAACGAACAGGAAGTTGAATGGATAGTCTGAACAATCAATGTATCTAGGTGGTATCCGATTATATCGCAAAACTGTATATATAGTGATACTAACCAGGTGACGGTACTTCCGTTACACATACTAGCGACTGAATCGAACAGAAGGTTAAATCGTTAGACGAAACGATAATTGTAACTAAGTTGTATTCTATTATATCGTGGTGATGTTTATATAGAAATACTCACCAGGTTACTGTTCTTTCGTTTTCACATACAAGCGACCGAATCGAGCAGAAGGTCAAATGGATAGATTGAACAATCATCGTATCTGGGTTGTATTCGATTATGTTTATATAGTTATACTCACCAGGTAACTGTTCTTCCGTTACACATACTAGCGAATGAATCGAACAGAAGGTTAAATGGTTAGACGAAACGATAATTGAAACTGAGTTGTATTCTATTATATCGTGGTGATGTTTATATAGAAATACTCACCAGGTTACTGTTCTTCCGTTACACATACTAGCGACTGAATCGAACAGAAGGTCAAATGGTTGGACGAAACGATAATTGAAACTGAGTTGTATTCGATTATATCGTGGTGATGTTTATATAGAAATACTCACCAGGTAACTGTTCTTTCGTTTTCACATACAAGCGACCGAATCGAGCAGAAGGTCAAATGGATAGATTGAACAATCATCGTATCTGGGTTGTATTCGATAATGTTTATATAGTTATACTCACCAGGTAACTGATCTTTCGTTTTTACATACAAGCGACCGAATCGAGCAGAAGGTCAAATGGATAGATTGAACAATCATCGTATCTGGGTTGTATTCGATTATGTTTATATAGTTATACTCACCAGGTAACTGTTCTTCCGTTACACATACTAGCGACCGAAACGAACAGAAAGTTGAATGGATAGTCTGAACAATCAATATATCTGGGTGGTATCCGATTATATCGCAATACTGTATATATAGTGATACTAACCAGGTGACGGTAGTTCCGTTACACATACTAGCGACTGAATCGAACAGAAGGTTAAATGGTTAGATGAAACGATAATTGAAACTGAGTTGTATTCGATTATATCGTGGTGATGTTTATATAGCAATACTCACCAGGTAACTGTTCTTCCGTTTTACATACAAGCGACCGAATCGAGCAGGAGGTTGAATAGATAGATTGAACAATCTTCGTATCTGGGTTGTATTCGATAATGTTTATATAGTTATACTCACCAGGTAACTGTTCTTCCGTTACACATACTAGCGACTCAATCGAACAGAAGGTTAAATGGTTAGACGAAACGATAATTGTAACTGAGTTGTATTCTATTATATCGTGGTGATGTTTATATAGAAATATTCACCAGGTTACTGTTCTTCCGTTATACATACGAGCAACCGAATCGAACAGAAGGTTGAATGGATAGTATATGGGTTGTATTCGATTATGATGTTATGCTGTGTATATGGTTATACACACTAGGTGACGGTATTCTTGTTTTACATACGAGCGACCGAAACGAACAGAAAGTTGAATGGATAGTCTGAACAATCAATGTATCAGGGTGGTATCCGATTATATCGCAATACTGTATATATAGTGATACATACCAGGTGACGGTACTTCCGTTACACATACTAGCGACTGAATCGAACAGAAGGTTAAATGGTTAGACGAAACGATAATTGTAACTGAGTTGTATTCTATTATATCGTGGTGATGTTTATATAGAAATATTCACCAGGTTACTGTTCTTCCGTTATACATACGAGCAACCGAAACGAACAGAAAGTTGAATGGATAGTCTGAACAATCAATGTATCTGGGTGGTATCCGATTATATCGCAATACTGTATATATAGTGATACTAACCAGGTGACGGTACTTCCGTTACACATACTAGCGACTGAATCGAACATAAGATTAAATGGTTAGACGAAACGATAATTGTAACTGAGTTGTATTCTATTATATCGTGGTGATGTTTATATAGAAATACTCACCAGGTTACTGTTCTTCCGTTATACATACGAGCAACCGAATCGAACAGAAGGTTGAATGGATAGTATCTGGGTTGTATTCGATTATGATGTTATGCTGTGTATATAGTTAAACACACTAGGTGACGGTATTCCCGTTTCACATACGAGCGACCGAAACGAACAGAAGGTTAAATGGTTAGACGAAACGATAATTGTATCTGAGTTGTATTCGATGATAACGTGATGATGTTTATATAGCAATACTCACCAGGTAACTGTTCTTCCGTTTTACATACAAGCGACCGAATCGAGCAGGAGGTTGAATAGATAGATTGAACAATCATCGTATCTGGGTTGTATTCGATAATGTTTATATAGTTATACTCACCAGGTAACTGTTCTTCCGTTACACATACTAGCGACTGAATCGAACAGAAGGTTAAATGGTTAGACGAAACGATAATTGTATCTGAGTTGTATTCGATGATATCATGATGATGTTTATATAGCAATACTCACCAGGTAAGTGTTATTCCGTTTTACATACAAGCGACCGAATCGAGCAGAAGGTTGAATTCAGTATAAATTGAACAATCATCGTATCTGGGTTGTATTCGATTATGTTTATATTGTCACGTATGGGATCATACAGTATATCAAGAATTATTAACATTCCATCTATTAAGTTCATTGCATTTCCATTTATTCAAAATTGCGAAACATATAACAATCAGTCCACGATAACCATAACATACCAGGTTTATCGACCTAGGAAAATTTAAAGTAAGCTTCCTAAATTGAATTCATTGAACTTCAAAACTTGCAGTTTCGAAACTGTGACGATGCGCCCGGTCAAGTCGTGCTTGTTTGCTGATCTTGCAAGAGTCGGATATAAGTACTTTTTGATCGGTGGAATTCATGATTCGTTAATTCAATTCAGGATTCAGTAATTCAATCATTCAGTCATTGGTCATTATTAATTATTATTAGGATTTCGACCACGATTCCGATTTTGACACTCAGTCTGATTTCGGCCTCCTAATTCGCGATTCGGATTTATCGGGGAGTGATAACTTCACCATTATTTCAAAGGAAGCCTTGGACCTTAGTAAGAGACACATCTCCTCGGCCTGGACGACAGTTATATTACTCATGTAAGTACTTATATCATTTTGTTACCTTTTTTAATCCCTCGTTGTGCCCTTATGTCAGTTGAGTCAGGAAATAACGTAAAAATGCACTTAGTCACAAACCTCACTTCACTTTGTTCACTTTTATAATTCACTTTGTTATTTTAAATATTCAGTTGAGATTAATAATTCACATGTTCACTATTTTCTCACCATAAGATTTATGTTGGATAATTTCACTTATTAAATGTTTAAACTGAATAACGCATTCTTTCTTTGATGTGGTCATGATAGGGCTGAAAGTAATCAACCCCCTCTCGTAGCCAAGCGATAACCCCAAATTAAGCTCACAGCCCAGGGTAGGAACACACCCGGGACGTGACATATGGTGGAGGCGCATCGTCTCGTTTCCGTAGGTTTTATTCTTCATAATGAACCTAAAATAGATATTTGAATAAATTTTTATTTTTTTAATTATCATTCTAACGTTAATTCGATTATGAATTTGAACGAAGTGAAGTGCATTTTTTATTATATGGGTATTCATTGGGTTTGTAATTCTTTTTATTCATTTAATATCGACTTTTGAATAAATTGAAACGTATTTTCGAATTGATTTCAGTGAGCCTAAGAATTTTTTTTAATCAATGTATTTTAAAAAATCTCAATTTATTATCATGAAGAGGGTCGATGAAATTCTCAGTTTGAAGCGAGGCCTGGAGTGATTTAATGAACAATTATATTGATAAATTTCATAAAATGAACCGAAAACGAAAAAAAAAAAATCGAATTCCTTCATCAATTATTCTGGGGTGTTTTTTTTTGAGACAAAAAATTAATTTCATCTGATCCGATGATATATCCAGATATAATTTTTTTTCATAAACATTAGGATCAAGCTAGTTCAAAAATTTTTTTTTCTCCTTCAACAATTGATAAAATCTTTTTTGGGTTCGTTTTTATTTTTCAATTATTCATCAATATCCATTGAATCATCTTTTCCATGAGCTATGAATAATACATGTAACAATAACTGTCCACTACAGCTGTTAGTGTATTATCAACACTGTGAATCATACTGAATATCTGTTCACCGCAGCTCAGTGTGATTGGCAGTAAAATAGTTCAGGAAAAAAAATTAAAATTATTTAAAAGAGTTTAGAATAAATTCAAGCAAACTTTATAGTCAATTAAATATGGAACAAAAAATCAGTTTTCCTACTGCTGAAGCAGAATCTTACAAAAAATATATTGCGTCACTCATTCTCTCATCATTGATAAAAAAAACAAGTGAGATTCTGCTGAAACGAACCTCACTACCAAAAAAAAATTTTTACTTTGAAGGAGAAGATGAAATTCAAACATTTATTCGGATAGAAAAAATCATTAAAAATGTATTGAAATATATTTCATACATATCTGGTAAACAAAAACTATGTAGATTTTTTCTTCTTTTTAGTGTATATGGGAGTAAAGTAGATTAGAGTTAATTCAGTTGGATAATACCTATTTTTTTAAAAAGAGAAGCCGCCTTAGTTCATTTTGTGGAACAGTCTCTCAATTTCAACTATATGCTTCAATACTTATGCAAGGTCGGTTCTATTTATGAATTCTTTATTTGTGTAATATTTCTATGCCCGTTCTCAATTTCAAACTTTTTTATTTTTTGATTCAGCAGACATTTTTTTGTGGCTACTTGCCAATCGTTTTCACTATTTCTCAACTTGGTGTAACTATTCAATTGTTTTCATTCGATAACACATGTATGGTTCTATGAAAGTTCTAGGTATGGAAAGATGTACATTGGAATGACGAATGTATACACAATTTACCATCCCTATAACAACTCCGGTTACTACATAATATATATAAAAAATAATAATAATTGAATGGATACCATCAAATAATAATTGTTTTTATTTCTATTTGGTAACAAAATCAGTTTTGAGAAAGTTTATTGTTTAAAAAATCATGTTCAATGGGGTCAAAATTCAAAATTATAAATACTATGAATTTTCTGATTGTTGATAACTCAAGATAACTGCTATGAGTAGTATCACCCTCATATTCTATATCTCATTTTTTCAATATTTTCATCACAAGGTCGACTATGATCGATTTCATCAAAATTTATCAAAAATAATTGAGTTAAAGTATTCATCTATACCACTCTGGTATTTGTTCAAATAAAGAGTATAGCAATAAATTCTTTTAATGGAAATCATGTAGGGAAATTGAAGTGTGTACATTTTTGCGTACAAATCGTATGAAATGATATAAATTACATAAAGTGTTCATAAAATAAAACTATACATGCTATATTTATGGACAAAATGTTTCTGTTATGTTTCAAAATGGAACTCGAATTAATATAAAAAATATAATGATATCATATTTTTTTTTTGAACAAAAATACATATTATAGTAAATCCACCAAAACGAAGTAAAATTTTCAATAGTTACTTTTCAATAATAGCAATGTTTTCAGGTGCGGACCTGGTAGTTACAAATTATGATTTTTCAATTAATGGAATGACATAATAGTCAAGAGTCAGTTCATGCATCCTGTATATTACCCACAGACATCATTCGTATTTTCAACAAAGTCATCAGTTTTCTGTTCAAAATAATAGCCAGTGACTCGCATCAAGAAATGATGATAAGCAAAAACCATAAACGGTTGAAAGAGGATAACAGAGTGACAAAGGAATTTGTAATAGAGATGAATATTATCGAATTATAATATAACCTGAATAGTTCAAAGAGCATAAGTTGCACTTTTGCAAAAATGTGAAAACTCTGAAGAGGAATTTTAGGACAATTTTAAATGGATTCGGATAGGAAAGAATATTTCAGTATTAATAATGAACGAATGGTACGCAGTGAGCCATTTGAATCGATTACTAAGTATTAATTCCACGATTTATCTTGTATAATTTTCCTTATTTTTATTCACTTGTTTGATATGAAATGGTATCTTGGTATTTTTTTTTTTCAACCACTATCCTAGTTGCCTTAGCAACCCTCAGAAGTTTTTCAAAGTAAACTTGTACGAGTTAGGATAGCAGGGACCTTACCTTTTATAGTGGGATCCGATACCACTTCTGGGGCCATTGGAAAAATTCCGCCGTCGATGAGGATTGAACCCACGACGGGCAGCCGGCTGATTAAGAGATATACACCTTAACAGCGCGGCTACCTGAAAAATGGATTGATAAGTATGACAATATTATGTTTTGTACGCTCGAAAATGTTTTCATATAGGAATATGATTATGAAGTTATTATGTTGAATATGTTTAGTTGCGATATGTATCTAGAGAGTTATCGGCCTTCAAGGAGCTCATGGAAGATGCCTGAAATATTGGTGAATGATTACCCTTGAAAAGGTCAAGGCATGATACAAAGTTAGTATCATGCAATTATGAAGAGTTATCGGCCCTTGAGGAGCTCATGGAAGATGCCTGAAATATTGGTGAATGAGTACCCTCGAAATGGTCAAGGCATGGTCACAAGGAGTGACATGCAATTATGATGTTGTTTTGTATATTTGAGCGTAAAAAATATGAGAACGTATACATGTATTAAAGAGTTGATGAAGTAAAGATACTATCTCAATATTTTGATAAGTGATCATTTTTCATCAAATATTTTTTTTGTTACTTCAAACGAATTTCATGGATAACTTTTACTTTACATTTCCAAAACTCACTGCATACCGTATCGGATTAAATTGAGAAATGAATATTATATAATTTTTTGTTTCTAGTCATTCGAAAATTCGGCGAACTATTCAGGTGAAATCGAGCAACCGTATAAATAATATATTCTGAAATTAAAATTACTTAGTATGACTTCATGACAAATTAATTCGGGCAATACAAAAAAATCGGGGTTCAACAACAATATGATGATCTGTTCTTCATTTATTTTTTTCATCTGATGCAATTGGCTTCAGTTATTTATAATTACTATTATATGAAAAACATATAGGGACTTTTTTTTATAAATATATAAAATGGGACACTATAAAAATATAAAATATTATGTAAAAGGTAAAAGGTAAAGAAAACTTACTGCTTATATCTGTTTTTTATGTTGCATGTGACATGGTTTGGCAAAAGAGAGACCACACGCACACTGACAACCCACCCCCGCGGCATCGGAGGAGGGCCTGGCTGAGATGGTCTGGATGAAAGCTCTGACGACAAACCCCTTTTGACACACCAGGGCACCTATGGAAGGATAGAGTAATAGAATTCGAAGTTGAATATTTTGTGACGCTGATAGTACTACTATGGGAATTACTTACCGGGTAGCTGATTTTTACTAAAACCATCCAAGGACGAGAGGCAATCCAGAATGGGAAATTGTGGAATTAAAACTCCATAGGTTGAGGACACCGATTTCGTTAGCGAAGCAATAATCCGTTAACGCCTACCTGGGAAATAAAGGATATCTTGGAAAAGTGCCATGAGGCAGACATTTTGCTCACCAATAAATGTCAATGAAGCTACCAGATAACGCCAAGAAACTAAAGGGAATAATCCGATCCATTACACCACACAAAAGTACAGGAACCGAACCGATCATAAACAAAAATCTCACTCACAAATCACAGAGAAATTGACTGGAAAAATAAATATGGAGAAGAAACGAGTCTTATCGCATCATTTCCGAAACAAGAAATCAAAAACTACTTACTAATCAGAATCAGAAAGGCACAGAGGCGTATAAAAAATCCGCTGACACAAACAAAATTCGCGGGTATTACAAATTGACCGATGTGAGACATCCCAAGAATAGCAGCCAAATGTTCCGAAGATTCCCGAAGTACCAGTGGCGTCCCAAGTAAATATAATTTATCCAATCAAACAATGGAGCAAAGGAGCTTCTAAACTTAACAGACACAAACCAAGAACCCTGATGGTATGCAACCCTACCGGAAATAACTTCTAAATCACCCTACCCATATGTCAAATGGTGGTACTGTCCAAACAGAGCGAGCCTTCCTAGACCAACGCAACGACATCTAGGAGCTACAGACGAAAGCTTCACTAGAGTCGTCAACACCTAATGCCGTTCCAAACCTCAGCATGTTGCAGTAAGATACTTTGAGATGCAGTAATGTGGGATAGACAAAAGTGAACAGTGCCGGACTCAGAACGCGTGTGGAACTCAAAGTACTGTAATAGGTTAAAACCATGAGGACTACATTTCAGTTTTTATGTATTGTTTTTCATTACTTGATTCTGATTTTTTGTTTCTTTCATTTTATTATTTATGAATTTTCATTCATTTAATAGTTTATAGTCACACTATTTTTTAAGCTGGGGGCCAGCTTTTCTTTCATTGTATTAATTGTGAATTTTTATTTACTCAATGTTTTATAGTCACAGACTTTTATAAGCTGGGGGCCAGCTTTTCCGAGGAGGGGAGATGTGTCACGTATGGGATCATACAGTATATCAAGAATTATTAACCTTCCATCAATTAAGTTCATTGCATTTCCATTTATTCAAAATTGCGAAACATATAACAATCAGTCCACGATAACCATAACATACCAGGTTTATCGACCTAGGAAAATTTAAAGTAAGCTTCCTAAATTGAATTCATTGAACTTCAAAACTTGCAGTTTCGAAACTGTGACGATGCGCCCGGTCAAGTCGTGCTTGTTTGCTGATCTTGCAAGAGTCGGATATAAGTACTTTTTGATCGGGGGAATTCATGATTCGTTAATTCAATTCAGGATTCAGTAATTCAATCATTCAGTCATTGGTCATCATTAATTATTATTAGGATTTCGACCACGATTCCGATTTTGACACTCAGTCTGATTTCGGCCTCCTAATTCGCGATTCGGATTTATCGGGGAGTGATAACTTCACCATTATTTCAAAGGAAGCCATGGACCTTAGTAAGAGACACATCTCCTCGGCCTGGACGACAGTTATATTACTCATGTAAGTACTTATATTATTTTGTTACCTTTTTTAATCCCTCGTTGTGCCTTTATGTCAGTTGAGTCAGGAAATAACGTAAAAATGCACTTAGTCACAAACCTCACTTCACTTTGTTCACTTTTATAATTCACTTTGTTATTTTAAATATTCAGTTGAGATTAATAATTCACATGTTCACTATTTTCTCACCATAAGATTAATGTTGGATAATTTCACTTATTAAATGTTTAAACTGAATAACGCATTCTTTCTTTGATGTGGTCATGATAGGGCTGAAAGTAATCAACCCCCTCTCGTAGCCAAGCGATAACCCCAAATTAAGCTCACAGCCCAGGGTAGGAACACACCCGGGACGTGACAATATAGTTATACTCACCAGGTAACTGTTCTTCCGTTATACATACGAGCGACTGAATTGAACAGAAGGTTGTATTCGATTATGATGTTATGCTGTGTATATAGTTATACACACTAGGTGACGGTATTCTTGTTTTACATACGAGCGACCGAAACGAACAGAAAGTTGAATGGATAGTCTGAACAATCAATGTATCAGGGTGGTATCCGATTATATCGCAATACTGTATATATAGTGATACATACCAGGTGACGGTACTTCCGTTACACATACTAAAGACTGAATCGAACAGAAGGTTAAATGGTTAGACGAAACGATAATTGTAACTGAGTTGTATTCTATTATATCGTGGTGATGTTTATATAGAAATACTCATCAGGTTACTGTTCTTCCGTTATACATACGAGCAACCGAATCGAACAGAAGGTTGAATGGATAGTATATGGGTTGTATTCGATTATGATGTTATGCTGTGTATATAGTTATACACACTAGGTGACGGTATTCCCGTTTTACATGCGAGCGACCGAAACGAACAGGAAGTTGAATGGATAGTCTGAACAATCAATGTATCTGGGTGGTATCCGATTATATCGCAATACTGTATATATAGTGATACTAACCAGGTGACGGTACTTCCGTTACACATACTAGCGACTGAATCGAACAGAAGGTTAAATGGTTAGACGAAACGATAATTGTAACTGAGTTGTATTCTATTATATCGTGGTGATGTTTATATAGAAATACTCACCAGGTTTCTGTTCTTTCGTTTTCACATACAAGCGACCGAATCGAGCAGAAGGTCAAATGGATAGATTGAACAATCATCGTATCTGGGTTGTATTCGATTATGTTTATATAGTTATACTCACCGGGTAACTGTTCTTCCGTTACACATACAAGCGACTGAATCGAACAGAAGGTTAAATGGTTAGACGAAACGATAAATGAAACTGAGTTGTATTCTATTATATCGTGGTGATGTTTATATAGAAATACTCACCAGGTTACTGTTCTTCCGTTATACATACGGGCAACCGAATCGAACAGAAGGTTGAATGGATAGTATATGGGTTGTATTCGATTATGATGTTATGCTGTGTATATAGTTATACACACTAGGTGACGGAATTCCCGTTTCACATACGAGCGACCGAAACGAACAGAAAGTTGAATGGATAGTCTGAACAATCAATGTATCTGGGTGGTATCCGATAATATCGCAATACTGTATATATAGTGATACTTACCAGGTGACGGTACTTCCGTTACACATACTAGCGACTGAATCGAACAGAAGGTTAAATGGTTAGACAAAACGATAATTGTATCTGAGTTGTATTCGATGATATCGTGATGATGTTTATATAGCAATACTCACCAGGTAACTGTTCTTCCGTTTTACATACAAGCGACCGAATCGAGCAGGAGGTTGAAGAGATAGATTGAACAATCATCGTATCTGGGTTGTATTCGATAATGTTTATATAGTTATACTCACCAGGTAACTGTTCTTCCGTTACACATACTAGCGACTGAATCGAACAGAAGGTTAAATAGTTAGACGAAACGATAATTGTATCTGAGTTGTATTCGATGATATCGTGATGATGTTTATATAGCAATACTCACCAGGTAACTGTTCTTCCGTTTTACATACAAGCGACCGAATCGAGCAGAAGGTTGAATTCAGTATAGATTGAACAATCATCGTATCTGGGTTGTATTCGATTATGTTTATATAGTTATACTCACCAGGTAACTGTTCTTCCGTTATACATACAAGCGACTGAATTGAACAGAAGGTTGAATGGATATTATATGGGTTGCATTCGATTATGATGTTATGCTGTGTATATAGTTATACACACTAGGTGACGGTATTCTTGTTTCACATACGAGCGACCGGAACGAACAGAAAGTTGAATGGATAGTCCGAACAATCAATGTACCAGGGTGGTATCCGATTATATCGCAATACTGTATATATAGTGATACATACCAGGTGACGGTACTTCCGTTACACATACTAGCGACTGAATCGAACATGTAAAGCGCCCACCCTGTACCTATTCGATATGAATAAGTTGTTGCTAAGGCCGATGTGAGTGCGCGGCGTAAATTGTGCGCGAGTGGTCATCAGGTGATCAGGAGGAAGGGACGAGAGGGAAGCGGAGAACGAGACTGGAGCCGGCAGAATCGAATTGGCGGTAGTCTGTTGGAGATCGTTCGCTAAGTACGACGATGGTCCAGGCTAATATGTAAATTCTGTAAGACTGAATAAAACCACTAAGTTTAAGGTGGTTCATACGAAAACGTTGACATAGTTGTGTGTGTGAATGCAGCCATACAACTGAATGCTGGTCCTGTGTTTGAGAAAATACAACGATAGACTGTGAGTACGTTCCAAAAATTAATGACTGTTGTGGTTGAGGCCTTGAACATTTCATGTGCTGGTTTGAACTTGAGTTAGATTAAGGAGTAGTTCTAGGTATTGTAAAAGGGGATTGTTATGATAAGAGTAACATTTGAATTTTCGTAAATAACCAATAAATTTGTTTGTATTTTTGATAGAGTGTTTTGACCTGCCAACTTACCCCTGAGTTCACATTGTATAGTAAAAAGGAGCTCATTACATTTGGCGCCCATCTAGAGGGGCAGGTCAATATATTTTGTACCTTTGTATTTGTTTGATTTGTAGTTAAGGGATATTTTACTTGTATTATCTTTTATATGATCGTTACTAAATTATGAATCATGGTTAAAGGACGAACAGGTAGTAAAACTGAACCAAAACAAAAAACTGGTGAATTGGATTCGTTAAATTCAAGTATGGAAGCGATTCAAGCGAGTTCTATGGATAAGGGAGCCGGTGTTGATGATACAGGGTCGGTCGAAGAGCTGTTAGAAAAAGTAAATAAAAATTTGACAGATAACCTAACCACTGTTATTGATAGATGTTTAACTTCTTGTTTGTCGAGTTTAAATACAAATTTGGATAATGGATTTTCGCGGTTAGCTGATTGTTTTGATAAAAAAATGTCAACTGTTTCAAATCCGGTTGAACTAGGGAAAAAAGTATCAGAAGAGTCTGTGAAAGTTTCTGAAATAATTAATCGATCATATATTTCGGTTTGGAAGGATGTGGGGGGTGTGAATTTGCACTTTGCTCCGAATGGGATGATGCACCCAGTTTTATTTATAAAAAAAATATCTAAGTTGTTTGAAGAAGCCGGGGTTCCACTGGAAAAAAGAGTATTTTTTGCTATTGGTTGCTTAAGGGGATCAGCTCAGGACTGGGCGGAAATAAAGGAGTTCTCAACTTTTGAAGCATTTAAAGTCGCTTTTCTATGTCGGTATTGGAGTGTTGAGCAAGAGAGAGAAACATTACTGAAGGTCAAATATGGGTCATATGAGAATGGATCGAGAGCAGATTATTTTTTGCGCATAGTTAAAGAAGCAAAATATTTAAGTCAATCGTTTACAGATGAGGAGTTGGTTAATATGATTATAAACCATTTTCCAAATGAGATAAAACGAGGTATTTTGAACTCTGGTTTTAGAGTTTTAGATGATGTGGAGAATCATTTGCGGAAAATAGATGCATCCTATGAAGGAAATCAAAATAGTTCGGGAGGTCGACCCATGAATAATTCGCAAGGTAATTATAGCCGGGGAAATGTAAGGTCAGGTCCGAATAATTCAAATAATTTTGTTCAGAATACTAATAGAAATTCTGAATGGAGACGTGAGCCTCGTAGTGATGGTCCAGAACAAAGTTCAGATGGCCAAAGGCAGGTATCAACTATATTTAATGAGGATTTTGAGGAATTATTAGAAGAACCTGAAAGTTGTGAGGTAAAATCAGTAGTGGTGGTTCCAACTGTAGATATTTTGGTGAATGGAAATTTTAAAAATCGTGCTTTGATAGATTCGGGATCTCAAATTACTGGGATTTCTGAAAACTTTTTCAAAAAGATTTTGTTATCGGATCCTTCGGTACCAAGGATTGCGGCGAGGAGTGCAGTCTTAGTGGGAGCGTGGGGAAATAAAAACTCGAAAGTCAAAGAGCAGGTTTATTTGTCTATTCGAATAAATGATTTCGAAATTGAATATCCATTTTTGATTGTTCCAAACTTATTAAGAGATGTAATTCTTGGGTGTGATTGGATGAAGGACAATAAAGTTGTTGTTGATTTTGCGTCGAGTTCCATGAGAGGAGAGTTCGATGGAATTATTCGAGAGGTTTTGTTTGTAGGAGAACCTAGTGCAGGGGTACATATAGTTGTGGGAGAGATAATGGATGATGAAGGGTTACTTATGGAACGAGGTCCAATGCCCATTTCGTACACCGATGATCAAATTACTAGCATTGCAGATAAAGCGGAATCATTTAGTGAGAAAAATAGAGTAGGGTTGCGTGAATTACTTCTTGAATTTAAAGATATTTTTTCAAATCAGCCAGGTCTAATGAAAAATTATGTTCATGAGATTAGACTTAGGGATGAAACTCCATTTTATTGTAAACAATACCCTCTGCCTTATAATTTTAGGGAGGAAGCACGCAGGCAAATACGAGAAATGTTAGAGTGGGGGGTTATAGAAATGACGCAAACAGAGTATGTGAGTCCACTTGTAATAGTTAAGAAAAAAGATGGAGCAGCTCGTGTTTGCTTGGATGCAACTTTTTTAAATTCTAAGATGGAAAAGGATAGGGTGATTCCTCCTAATCCGTCGGAGATGGTATATAATTTCAGTTCGGGTCAATGTTTGAGTACCGTAGATCTTACTGCCTCTTATTGGCAGGTGCCAATTGCACCTGCTCATCGAAAATTTACTGGATTTTCTTTCGAAGGACATACTTATGTGTTTCGTGTTTTGCCTTTTGGATTATCTACGTCAGTAGGAAGTTTTATAAGGGCACTATATCAAATTATGGGAGCGGAAGTAGAAGAATGGATGATTCCGTATGTAGATGATCTGTTGGTTTATTCAGAGAGCCCTGAATTACATCTACAACATTTGAGAATAATTTTTGATAAATTTCGATTGGCAGGGGTTACAATAAAGTTAAAAAAATGTTTCTTTGCCCGTCGCTCAGTTCATTTTTTGGGTCATATCATCTCACCGGATGGAGTTGAAATGGATCCAGACCGGATCGAGGCTATACAAAATTTTCCGGCTCCAAGAAATGTGAAGCACCTCAAATCGTTTCTTGGTTTATGCAATTTTGATCGTCGTTTTTGTAGTAAATTTGCTGGAATATCTGTTCCATTACACAAATTATTGAAAAAGGGACAACCGTGGAGATGGAGCGATGATGAAAAGTTATCGTTTAAGCAATTGAAACAAGCGTTTCTAGACGCCACGTTGTTGAGACATCCGAATATGAATATGCCATTCTTTATCCAAAGTGATGCTTCGGGATATGCCATAGGAGCGTGTTTGTTTCAAAAACTGCCTCAGGGAGATATTGGAATTATAGCATTTGCTAGTAGGTCGCTTCAAGGACCTGAGCTAAGATATTCAGTTACTGAAAAGGAAGCCTTGGCAATAATTTTCGCGTTGCAGAAATGGAGGGTTTTTGTCCTTGGGCAACATTTGACTGTTATTAGTGACCATAAATCTTTGAGTTTTATTAAATCTTGTCGACTCCTAAGTGCTAGGCTAACCCGTTGGGTTCTATTCATTCAAGAATATGACATCCATTTTGAGTATTGTCGAGGTTCTGATAATAAAATTTGCGATTCTTTGTCTAGATATCCGGTTAAGAATGATGGAGATGTAATAGAAATACCAGAATCACAGGAAATAGAGGTAGCTGCGCTTAAAATATCTGAGTTGTATAAATCAGTGAGCAGAAACTTTAAAAATTTGAAAGTTTCACAAGAGTGCGATCCATTCTGTAAAAAAATCGTACAAGAATTATCACATGATAATTGTCCATCCAGAATTAAAGATTGGTATATTGTTCATGATGGGATATTGTTTAAAAAAGGCATGACCGTGATGCCTGGATATAAAATTTGTATACCGGCTGGGGACATATTGTTGTTGGTCCGCCAAGAGCATGAGGAAAATGGACATTTTGGGTCAGATAAGGTTTTTCGCGCACTGCAAGATCATTATTTTTTCCCAAAAATGCGCCGTTTGGTTAGAAGAATTGTATCAGGTTGTTTGTTGTGCCAGAAAGCTAAAATATCGCCCCATTTACAGGGTAAAATGCATTGTGTAATACCCAATGATAAAAATAAAGTTGTTTGCGTGGACTTAATGGGTCCACTACCCAAATCAAGGGCTGGAGCTATATATTTATTGGTTTTTGTTGACGCTTTCAGCAAGTTGGTGACATTATATGCCCTCAAACGCGCAACAACAAAAGCAATACTTCGATGTTTAAATAAATATATTGAAAAAATTGGTAAACCAGATAGTATTTTATCTGATAATGGTAGCCAATTTACAAGTGGATTATGGACGAGATCACTTAATGGATTGGATATCAAAATCCTACATACCTCTGTATATTATCCTCAGGGAAATATGACCGAAAGAGTGAATCGTGAAATAGGAAGGCTTTTGAGGTCGTTGTGTTATCAGAAACATACAAAGTGGGCTACGGTATTGACTGATGTAGAAAAGTGGCTCAATATAGCGGTTCATGATAGTACAGGATTTAGTCCATTATTTCTCCATTTTGGAATAGAAAGATCGAATAATTTCATTCGCAATATAGACAGTCCTGAGCTTGACCTACCGGAAGTAAACTCTGATATGAAAATTTGTCTTGCACGTCAAAATTTATTAACGAAGGCTGAAAAAAGGAAATTTCGTCACGAAAAAAGTAAACAATTCGTTCATTTTGATGTTGGAGATAAAGTGTTTGTTCGATCCCACCCTCAGTCTTCTGCTGAAAACGGTGAGATAAAGAAATTCTTCCTATTATTCCAGGGCCCTTGTACAATAATCAGTAAAAAGGGGTCAAATTCATATGAACTTCAGAAAGATGATGACGGCTCTCCCATGGGAATCCATAATATTTTTAATTTGAGAAAATTTGTTCCTCCTTTACCTTCTATATTATAAGTTATATTGATTTTATCCTATTTGTATTGTTACAAAATCAATAGGGGGGTAAATGTAAAGCGCCCACCCTGTACCTATTCGATATGAATAAGTTGTTGCTAAGGCCGATGTGAGTGCGCGGCGTAAATTGTGCGCGAGTGGTCATCAGGTGATCAGGAGGAAGGGACGAGAGGGAAGCGGAGAACGAGACTGGAGCCGGCAGAATCGAATTGGCGGTAGTCTGTTGGAGATCGTTCGCTAAGTACGACGATGGTCCAGGCTAATATGTAAATTCTGTAAGACTGAATAAAACCACTAAGTTTAAGGTGGTTCATACGAAAACGTTGACATAGTTGTGTGTGTGAATGCAGCCATACAACTGAATGCTGGTCCTGTGTTTGAGAAAATACAACGATAGACTGTGAGTACGTTCCAAAAATTAATGACTGTTGTGGTTGAGGCCTTGAACATTTCATGTGCTGGTTTGAACTTGAGTTAGATTAAGGAGTAGTTCTAGGTATTGTAAAAGGGGATTGTTATGATAAGAGTAACATTTGAATTTTCGTAAATAACCAATAAATTTGTTTGTATTTTTGATAGAGTGTTTTGACCTGCCAACTTACCCCTGAGTTCACATTGTATAGTAAAAAGGAGCTCATTACAAACAGAAGGTTAAATGGTTAGACGAAACGATAATTGTAACTGAGTTGTATTCTATTATATCGTGGTGATGTTTATATAGAAATACTCACCAGGTTACTGTTCTTCTGTTATACATACGAGCAACCGAATGGAACAGAAGGTTGAATGGATAGTATCTGGGTTGTATTCGATTATGATGTTATGCTGTGTATATAGTTAAACACACTAGGTGACGGTATTCCCGTTTCACATACGAGCGACCGAAACGAACAGAAAGTTGAATGGATAGTCTGAACAATCAATGTATCTGAGTGGTATCCGATTATATCGCAATACTGTATATATAGTGATACTAACCAGGTGACGGTACTTCCGTTACACATACTAGCGACTGAATCAAACTGAAGGTTAAATGGTTAGACGAAACGATAATTGAAACTGAGTTGTATTCGATTATATCGTGGTGATGTTTATATAGAAATACTCACCAGGTAACTGTTCTTTCGTTTTCACATACAAGCGACCGAATCGAGCAGAAGGTCAAATGGATAGATTGAACAATCATCGTATCTGGGTTGTATTCGATTATGTTTATATAGTTATACTCACCAGGTTACTGTTCTTCCGTTACACATACTAGCGACTGAATCGAACAGAAGGTTAAATGGTTAGACGAAACGATAATTGAAACTGAGTTGTATTCGATTATATCGTGGTGATGTTTATATAGAAATACTCACCAGGTAACTGTTCTTTCGTTTTCACATACAAGCGACCGAATCGAGCAGAAGGTCAAATGGATAGATTGAACAATCATCGTATCTGGGTTGTATTCGATTATGTTTATATAGTTATACTCACCAGGTAACTGTTCTTCCGTTACACATACGAGCGAATGAATTGAACAGAAGGTTGAATGGATAGTATATGGGTTGTATTCGATTATGATGTTATGCTGTGTATATAGTTATACACACTAGGTGACGGTATTCTTGTTTTACATACGAGCGACCGAAACGAACAGAAAGTTGAATGGATAGTCTGAACAATCAATGTATCAGGGTGGTATCCGATTATATCGCAATACTGTATATATAGTGATAAATACCAGGTGACGGTACTTCCGTTACACATACTAGCGACTGAATCGAACAGAAGGTTAAATGGTTAGACGAAACGATAATTGTAACTGAGTTGTATTCTATTATATCATGGTGATGTTTACATAGTTATACTCACCAGGTAACTGTTCTTCCGTTATACATACGAGCAACCGAATCGAACAGAAGGTTGAATGAATAGTATATGGGTTGTATTCGATTATGATGTTATGCTGTGTATATAGTTATACACACTAGGTGACGGTATTCCCGTTTCACATACGAGCGACCGAAACGAACAGATAGTTGAATGGATAGTCTGAACAATCAATGTATCTGGGTGGTATCCGATTATATCGCAATACTGTATATATAGTGATACTAACCAGATGACGGTACCTCCGTTACACATACTAGCGACTGAATCGAACAGAAGGTTTAATGGTTAGACGAAACGATAATTGAAACTGAGTTGTATTCGATTATATCGTGGTGATGTTTATATAGAAATACTCACCAGGTAACTGTTCTTTCGTTTTCACATACAAGCGACCGAATCGAGCAGAAGGTCAAATTGATAGATTGAACAATCATCGTATCTGGGTTGTATTCGATTATGTTTATATAGTTATACTCACCAGGTAACTGTTCTTCCGTTACACATACTGGCGACTATCTGAGTTGAATTCGATGATATCGTGATGATGTTTATATAGCAATACTCACCAGGTAACTGTTCTTCCGTTTTACATACAAGCGACCGAATCGAGCAGAAGGTTGAATTCAGTATAGATTGAACAATCATCGTATCTGGGTTGTATTCGATTATGTTTATATAGTTATACTCACCAGGTAACTGTTCTTCCGTTATACATACGAGCGACTGAATTGAACAGAAGGTTGAATGGATAGTATATGGGTTGTATTCGTTTATGATGTTATGCTGTGTATATAGTTATACACACTAGGTGACGGTATTCTTGTTTTACATACGAGCGACCGAAACGAACAGAAAGTTGAATGGATAGTCTGAACAATCAATGTATCTGAGTGGTATCCGATTATATCGCAATACTGTATATATAGTGATACTAACCAGGTGACGGTACTTCCGTTACACATACTAGCGACTGAATCAAACTGAAGGTTAAATGGTTGGACGAAACGATAATTGAAACTGAGTTGTATTCGATTATATCGTGGTGATGTTTATATAGAAATACTCACCAGGTAACTGTTCTTTCGTTTTCACATACAAGCGACCGAATCGAGCAGGAGGTCAAATGGATAGATTGAACAATCATCGTATCTGGGTTGTATTCGATTATGTTTATATAGTTATACTCACCAGGTTACTGTTCTTCCGTTACACATACTAGCGACTGAATCGAACAGAAGGTTAAATGGTTAGACGAAACGATAATTGAAACTGAGTTGTATTCGATTATATCGTGGTGATGTTTATATAGAAATACTCACCAGGTAACTGTTCTTTCGTTTTCACATACAAGCGACCGAATCGAGCAGAAGGTCAAATGGATAGATTGAACAATCATCGTATCTGGGTTGTATTCGATTATGTTTATATAGTTATACTCACCAGGTAACTGTTCTTCCGTTACACATACGAGCGAATGAATTGAACAGAAGGTTGAATGGATAGTATATGGGTTGTATTCGATTATGATGTTATGCTGTGTATATAGTTATACACACTAGGTGACGGTATTCTTGTTTTACATACGAGCGACCGAAACGAACAGAAAGTTGAATGGATAGTCTGAACAATCAATGTATCAGGGTGGTATCCGATTATATCGCAATACTGTATATATAGTGATAAATACCAGGTGACGGTACTTCCGTTACACATACTAGCGACTGAATCGAACAGAAGGTTAAATGGTTAGACGAAACGATAATTGTAACTGAGTTGTATTCTATTATATCATGGTGATGTTTACATAGTTATACTCACCAGGTAACTGTTCTTCCGTTATACATACGAGCAACTGAATCGAACAGAAGGTTGAATGAATAGTATATGGGTTGTATTCGATTATGATGTTATGCTGTGTATATAGTTATACACACTAGGTGACGGTATTCCCGTTTCACATACGAGCGACCGAAACGAACAGATAGTTGAATGGATAGTCTGAATAATCAATGTATCTGGGTGGTATCCGATTATATCGCAATACTGTATATATAGTGATACTAACCAGATGACGGTACCTCCGTTACACATACTAGCGACTGAATCGAACAGAAGGTTTAATGGTTAGACGAAACGATAATTGAAACTGAGTTGTATTCGATTATATCGTGGTGATGTTTATATAGAAATACTCACCAGGTAACTGTTCTTTCGTTTTCACATACAAGCGACCGAATCGAGCAGAAGGTCAAATTGATAGATTTAACAATCATCGTATCTGGGTTGTATTCGATTATGTTTATATAGTTATACTCACCAGGTAACTGTTCTTCCGTTACACATACTAGCGACTGAATCGAACAGAAGGTTAAATGGTTAGACGAAACGATAATTGTATCTGAGTTGAATTCGATGATATCGTGATGATGTTTATATAGCAATACTCACCAGGTAACTGTTCTTCCGTTTTACATACAAGCGACCGAATCGAGCAGAAGGTTGAATTCAGTATTGATTGAACAATCATCGTATCTGGGTTGTATTCGATTATGTTTATATAGTTATACTCACCAGGTAACTGTTCTTCCGTTATACATACGAGCGACTGAATTGAACAGAAGGTTGAATGGATAGTATATGGGTTGTATTCGTTTATGATGTTATGCTGTGTATATAGTTATACACACTAGGTGACGGTATTCTTGTTTTACATACGAGCGACCGAAACGAACAGAAAGTTGAATGGATAGTCTGAACAATCAATGTATCAGGGTTGTATCCGATTATATCGCTATACTGTATATATAGTGATACATACCAGGTGACGGTACTTCCGTTACACATACTAGCGACTGAATCGAACAGAAGGTTAAATGGTTAGACGACACGATAATTGTAACTGGGTTGTATTCTATTATATCGTGGTGATGTTTATATAGAAATACTCACCAGGTTACTGTTCTACCGTTATACATACGAGCAACCGAATCGAACAGAAGGTTGAATGGATAGTATATGGGTTGTATTCGATTATGATGTTATGCTGTGTATATAGTTATACACACTAGGTGACGGTATTCCCGTTTTACATACGAGCGACCGAAACGAACAGAAAGTTGAATGGATAGTTTAAACAATCAATGTATCTGGGTGGTATCCGATTATATCGCAATACTGTATATATAGTGATACTAACCAGGTGACGGTACTTCCGTTACACATAATAGCGACTGAATCGAACAGAAGGTTAAATGGTTAGACGAAACGATAATTGTAACTGAGTTGTATTCTATTATATCGTGGTGATGTTCATATAGAAATACTCAACAGGTTACTGTTCTTTCGTTTTCACATACAAGCGACCGAATCGAGCAGAAGGTCAAATGGATGGATTGAACAATCATCGTATCTGGGTTGTATTCGATTATGTTCATATAGTTATACTCACCAGGTAACTGTTCTTCCGTTACACATACTAGCGACTGAATCGAACAGAAGGTTAAATGGTTAGACGAAACGATAATTGAAACTGAGTTGTATTCTATTATATCGTGGTGATGTTTATATAGAAATACTCACCAGGTTACTGTTCTTCCGTTATACATACGAGCAACCGACTCGAACAGAAGGTTGAATGGATAGTATATGGGTTGTATTCGATTATGATGTTATGCTGTGTATATAGTTATACACACTAGGTGACGGTATTCATGTTTCACATACGAGCGACCGAAACGAACAGAAAGTTGAATGGATAGTCAGAACAATCAATGTATCTGGGTGGTATCCGATTATATCGCAATACTGTATATATAGTGATACTTACCAGGTGACGGTACTTCCGTTACACATACTAGCGACTGAATCGAACAGAAGATTAGATGGTTAGACAAAACGATAATTGTATCTGAGTTGTTTTCGATGATATCGTGATGATGTTTATATAGCAATACTCACCAGGTAACTGTTCTTCCGTTTTACATACAAGCGACCGAATCGAGCAGGAGGTTGAATAGATAGATTGAACAATCATCGTATCTGGGTTGTATTCGATAATGTTTATATAGTTATACTCACCAGGTAACTGTTCTTCCGTTACACATACTAGCGACTGAATCGAACAAAAGGTTAAATGGTTAGAGGAAACGATAATTATATCTGAGTTGTATTCGATGATATCGTGATGATGTTTATATAGCAATACTCACCAGGTAACTGTTCTTCCGTTTTACATACAAGCGACCGAATCGAGCAGAAGGTTGAATTCAGTATAGATTGAACAATCATCGTATCTGGGTTGTATTCGATTATGTTTATATAGTTATACTCACCAGGTAACTGTTCTTCCGTTATACATACGAGCGACAGAATTGAACAGGAGGTTGAATGGATAGTATATGGGTTGTATTCGATTATGATGTTATGCTGTGTATATAGTTATACACACTAGGTGACGGTATTCTTGTTTTACATACGAGCGACCGAAACGAACAGAAAGTTGAATGGATTGTCTGAACAATCAATGTACCAGGGTGGTATCCGATTATATCGCAATACTGTATATATAGTGATACATACCAGGTGACGGTACTTCCGTTACACATACTAGCGACTGAATCGAACAGGAGGTTAAATGGTAAGACGAAACGATAATTGTAACTGAGTTGTATTCTATTATATCGTGGTGATGTTCATATAGAAATACTCACCAGGTTACTGTTCTTCCGTTATACATACGAGCAACCGAATCGAACAGAAGGTTGAATGGATAGTATCTGGGTTGTATTCGATTATGATGTTATGCTGTGTATATAGTTAAACACACTAGGTGACGGTATTCCCGTTTCACATACGAGCGACCGAAACGAACAGAAAGTTGAATGGATAGTCTGAACAATCAATGTATCTGGGTGGTATCCGATTATATCGCAATACTGTATATATAGAGATACTAACCAGGTGACTGAACTTCCGTTACACATACTAGCGACTGAATCGAACAGAAGGTTAAATGGTTAGACGAAACGATAATTGTAACTGAGTTGTATTCTATTATATCGTGGTGATGTTTATATAGAAATACTCACCAGGTTACTATTCTTCCGTTATACATACGAGCAACCGAATCGAACAGAAGGTTGAATGGATAGTATATGGGTTGTATTCGATTATGATGTTATGCTGTGTATATAGTTATACACACTAGGTGACGGTATTCCCGTTTCACATACGAGCGACCGAAACGAACAGAAAGTTGAATGGATAGTCTGAACAATCAATGTATCTGGGTGGTATCCGATTATATCGCAATACTGTATATATAGTGATACTAACCAGGTGACGGTACTTCCGTTACACATACTAGCGACTGAATCGAACAGAAGGTTAAATGGTTAGACGAAACAATAATTGAAACTGAGTTGTATTCGATTATATCGTGGTGATGTTTATATAGAAATACTCACCAGGTGACTGTTCTTTCGTTTTCACATACAACCGACCGAATCGAGCAGAAGATCAAATGGATAGATTGAAAAATCATCGTATCTGGGTTGTATTCGATAATGTTTATATAGTTATACTCACCAGGTACCTGTTCTTCCGTTACACATACTAGCGACTGAATCGAACAGAAGGTTAAATGGTTAGACGAAACGATAATTGTATCTGAGTTGTATTCGATGATATCGTGATGATGTTTATATAGCAATACTCACCAGGTAACTGTTCTTCCGTTTTACATACAAGCGACCGAATCGAGCAGAAGGTTGAATTCAGTATAGATTGAACAATCATCGTATCTGGGTTGTATTCGATTATGTTTATATAGTTATAGTCACCAGGTAACTGTTCTTCCGTTATACATACGAGCGACTGAATTGAACAGAAGGTTGAATGGATAGTATATGGTTTGTATTCGATTATGATGTTATGCTGTGTATATAGTTATACACACTAGGTGACGGTATTCTTGTTTTACATACGAGCGACCGAAACGAACAGAAAGTTGAATAGATAGTCTGAACAATCAATGTATCAGGGTGGTATCCGATTAAATCGCAATACTGTATATATAGTGATACATACCAGGTGGTGACGGTACTTCCGTTACACATACTAGCGACTGAATCGAACAGAAGGTTAAATGGTTAGACGAAACGATAATTGTAACTGAGTTGTATTCTATTATATTGTGGTGATGTTTATATAGAAATACTCACCAGGTTACTGTTCTTCCGTTATACATACGAGCAACAGAATCGAACAGAAGGTTGAATGGATAGTATCTGGGTTGTATTCGATTATGATGTTATGCTGTGTATATAGTTAAACACACTAGGTGACGGTATTCCCGTTTCACATACGAGCGACCGAAACGAACAGAATGTTGAATGGATAGTCTGAACAATCAATGTATCTGGGTGGTATCCGATAATATCGCAATTCAGTATATATAGTGATACTAACCAGGTGACGGTACTTCCGTTACACATACTAGCGACTGAATCGAACAGAAGGTTAAATGGTTAGACGAAACGATAATTGAAACTGAGTTGTATTCGATTATATCGTGGTGATGTTTATATAGAAATACTCACCAGGTAACTGTTCTTTCGTTTTCACATACAAGCGACCGAATCGAGCAGAAGGTCAAATGGATAGATTGAACAATCATCGTATCTGGGTTGTATTCGATTATGTTTATATAGTTATACTCACCAGGTAACTGTTCTTTCGTTATACATACGAGCGAATGAATCGAACATAAGGTTGAATGGATAGATTGAACAATCATTGTATCTGGGTTGTATCCGAATATATCGTTATGCTGTATATTCAGTTACACCTATCATGTAACGGTTCTTTCGTTACACATAAGAGCGTCCGAATCGAAAATTAGGTTGGATGGATAGACGGAACGATAATTGTAACTGAGTTGTATTCGATGATATCGTGATGATGTTTATATAGCAATACTCACCAGGTAACTGTTCTTCCGTTTTACATACAAGCGACCGAATCGAGCAGAAGGTTGAATTCAGTATAGATTGAACAATCATCGTATCTGGGTTGTATTCGATTATGTTTATATAGTTATAGTCACCAGGTAACTGTTCTTCCGTTATACATACGAGCGACTGAATTGAACAGAAGGTTGAATGGATAGTATATGGTTTGTATTCGATTATGATGTTATGCTGTGTATATAGTTATACACACTAGGTGACGGTATTCTTGTTTTACATACGAGCGACCGAAACGAACAGAAAGTTGAATAGATAGTCTGAACAATCAATGTATCAGGGTGGTATCCGATTAAATCGCAATACTGTATATATAGTGATACATACCAGGTGGTGACGGTACTTCCGTTACACATACTAGCGACTGAATCGAACAGAAGGTTAAATGGTTAGACGAAACGATAATTGTAACTGAGTTGTATTCTATTATATTGTGGTGATGTTTATATAGAAATACTCACCAGGTTACTGTTCTTCCGTTATACATACGAGCAACAGAATCGAACAGAAGGTTGAATGGATAGTATCTGGGTTGTATTCGATTATGATGTTATGCTGTGTATATAGTTAAACACACTAGGTGACGGTATTCCCGTTTCACATACGAGCGACCGAAACGAACAGAATGTTGAATGGATAGTCTGAACAATCAATGTATCTGGGTGGTATCCGATAATATCGCAATTCAGTATATATAGTGATACTAACCAGGTGACGGTACTTCCGTTACACATACTAGCGACTGAATCGAACAGAAGGTTAAATGGTTAGACGAAACGATAATTGAAACTGAGTTGTATTCGATTATATCGTGGTGATGTTTATATAGAAATACTCACCAGGTAACTGTTCTTTCGTTTTCACATACAAGCGACCGAATCGAGCAGAAGGTCAAATGGATAGATTGAACAATCATCGTATCTGGGTTGTATTCGATTATGTTTATATAGTTATACTCACCAGGTAACTGTTCTTTCGTTATACATACGAGCGAATGAATCGAACATAAGGTTGAATGGATAGATTGAACAATCATTGTATCTGGGTTGTATCCGAATATATCGTTATGCTGTATATTCAGTTACACCTATCATGTAACGGTTCTTTCGTTACACATAAGAGCGTCCGAATCGAAAATTAGGTTGGATGGATAGACGGAACGATAATTGTAACTGAGTTGTATTCGATGATATCGTGATGATGTTTATATAGCAATACTCACCAGGTAACTGTTCTTTCGTTTTTCATACAAGCGACCGAATCGAGCACAAGGTTGAATTCAGTATAGATTGAACAATCATCGTTTCTGGGTTGTATTCGATTATGTTTATATAGTTATACTCACCAGGTAACTGTTCTTCCGTTATACATACGAGCGACTGAATTGAACAGAAGGTTGAATGGATAGTATATGGGTTGTATTCGATTATGATGTTATGCTGTGTATATAGTTAAACACACTAGGTGACGGTATTCCCGTTTCACATACGAGCGACCGAAACGAACAGAAAGTTGAATGGATAGTCTGAACAATCAATGTATCTGGGTGGTATCCGATTATATCGCAATACTGTATATATAGTGATACTAACCAGGTGACGGTACTTCCGTTACACATACTAGCGACTGAATCGAACAGAAGGTTTAATGGTTAGACGAAACGATAATTGTATCTGAGTTGTATTCGATGATAACGTGATGATGTTTATATAGAAATACTCACCAGGTTACTGTTTTTCCGTTATACATACGAGCGACTGAATTGAACAGAAGGTTGAATGGATAGTATATGGGTTGTATTCGATTATGATGTTATGCTGTGTATATAGTTATACACACTAGGTGACGGTATTCTTGTTTTACATACGAGCGACCGAAACGAACAGAAAGTTGAATGGATAGTCTGAACAATCAATGTATCTGGGTGGTATCCGATTATATCTCAATACTGTATATATAGTGATACTAACCAGGTGACGGTACTTCCGTTACACATACTAGCGACTGAATCGAACAGAAGGTTAAATGGTTAGACGAAACGATAATTGTAACTGAGTTGTATTCTATTATATCGTGGTGATGTTTATATAGAAATACTCACCAGGTTACTGTTCTTCCGTTATACATACGAGCAACCGAATCGAACAGAAGGTTGAATGGATAGTATCTGGGTTGTATTCGATTATGATGTTATGCTGTGTATATAGTTAAACACACTAGGTGACGGTATTCCCGTTTCACATACGAGCGACCGAAACGAACAGAAAGTTGAATGTATAGTCTGAACAATCAATGTATCTGGGTGGTATCCGATTATATCGCAATACTGTATATATAGTGATACTAACCAGGTGACGGTACTTCCGTTACACATACTAGCGACTGAATCGAACAGAAGGTTAAATGGTTAGACGAAACGATAATTGTATCTGAGTTGTATTCGATGATAACGTGATGATGTTTATATAGAAATACTCACCAGGTTACTGTTTTTCCGTTATACATACGAGCGACTGAATTGAACAGAAGGTTGAATGGATAGTATATGGGTTGTATTCGATTATGATGTTATGCTGTGTATATAGTTATACACACTAGGTGACGGTATTCTTGTTTTACATACGAGCGACCGAAACGAACAGAAAGTTGAATGGATAGTCTGAACAATCAATGTATCTGGGTGGTATCCGATTATATCTCAATACTGTATATATAGTGATACTAACCAGGTGACGGTACTTCCGTTACACATACTAGCGACTGAATCGAACAGAAGGTTAAATGGTTAGACGAAACGATAATTGTAACTGAGTTGTATTCTATTATATCGTGGTGATGTTTATATAGAAATACTCACCAGGTAACTGTTCGTCCGTTTTACATACAAGCGACCGAATCGAGCAGAAGGTTGAATTTAGTAAAGATTGAACAATCATCGTATTTGGGTTGTATTCGATTATGTTTATATAGTTATACTCACCAGGTAACTGTTCTTCCGTTATACATACGAGCGACTGAATTGAACAGAAGGTTGAATGGATAGTATATGGGTTGTATTCGATTATGATGTTATGCTGTGTATATAGTTATACACACTAGGTGACGGTATTTCCGTTTTACATACGAGCGACCGAAACAAAAAGAAAGTTGAATGGATAGACTGAACAATCAGTGTATCTGGGTGGTATCCGATTATATCGCAATACTGTATATATAGAGATACTTACCAGGTGACGGTACTTCCGTTACACATACTAGCGACTGAATCGAACAGAAGGTTAAATGGTTAGACAAAACGATAATTGTATCTGAGTTGTATTCGATGATATCGTGATGATGTTTATATAGCAATACTCACCAGGTAACTGTTCTTCCGTTTTACATACGAGCGACCGAATCGAGCAGGAGGTTGAATAGATATATTGAACAATCATCGTATCTGGGTTGTATTCGATAATGTTTATATAGGTATACTCACCAGGTAACTGTTCTTCCGTTACACATACTAGCGACTGAATCGAACAGAAGGTTAAATGGTTTTAGACGAAACGATGATTGTATCTGAGTTGTATTCGATGATATCGTGATGATGTTTATATAGCAATACTCACCAGGTAACTGTTCTTTCGTTTTCACATACAAGCGACCGAATCGAGCAGAAGGTCAAATGGATAGATTGAACAATCATCGTATCTGGGTTGTATTCGATTATGTTTATATAGTTATACTCACCAGGTAACTGTTCTTTCGTTATACATACGAGCGAATGAATCGAACATAAGGTTGAATGGATAGATTGAACAATCATTGTATCTGGGTTGTATCCGAATATATCGTTATGCTGTATATTCAGTTACACCTATCATGTAACGGTTCTTTCGTTACACATAAGAGCGTCCGAATCGAAAATTAGGTTGGATGGATAGACGGAACGATAATTGTAACTGAGTTGTATTCGATGATATCGTGATGATGTTTATATAGCAATACTCACCAGGTAACTGTTCTTTCGTTTTTCATACAAGCGACCGAATCGAGCACAAGGTTGAATTCAGTATAGATTGAACAATCATCGTATCTGGGTTGTATTCGATTATGTTTATATAGTTATACTCACCAGGTAACTGTTCTTCCGTTATACATACGAGCGACTGAATTGAACAGAAGGTTGAATGGATAGTATATGGGTTGTATTCGATTATGATGTTATGCTGTGTATATAGTTATACACACTAGGTGACGGTATTCTTGTTTTACATACGAGCGACCGAAACGAACAGAAAGTTGAATGGAGAGTCTGAACAATCAATGTATCTGGGTGGTATCCGATTATATCTCAATACTGTATATATAGTGATACTAACCAGGTGACGGTACTTCCGTTACACATACTAGCGACTGAATCGAACAGAAGGTTAAATGGTTAGACGAAACGATAATTGTATCTGAGTTGTATTCGATGATAACGTGATGATGTTTATATAGAAATACTCACCAGGTTACTGTTTTTCCGTTATACATACGAGCGACTGAATTGAACAGAAGGTTGAATGGATAGTATCTGGGTTGTATTCGATTATGATGTTATGCTGTGTATATAGTTAAACACACTAGGTGACGGTATTCCCGTTTCACATACGAGCGACCGAAACGAACAGAAAGTTGAATGTATAGTCTGAACAATCAATGTATCTGGGTGGTATCCGATTATATCGCAATACTGTATATATAGTGATACTAACCAGGTGACGGTACTTCCGTTACACATACTAGCGACTGAATCGAACAGAAGGTTAAATGGTTAGACGAAACGATAATTGTATCTGAGTTGTATTCGATGATAACGTGATGATGTTTATATAGAAATACTCACCAGGTTACTGTTTTTCCGTTATACATACGAGCGACTGAATTGAACAGAAGGTTGAATGGATAGTATATGGGTTGTATTCGATTATGATGTTATGCTGTGTATATAGTTATACACACTAGGTGACGGTATTCTTGTTTTACATACGAGCGACCGAAACGAACAGAAAGTTGAATGGATAGTCTGAACAATCAATGTATCTGGGTGGTATCCGATTATATCTCAATACTGTATATATAGTGATACTAACCAGGTGACGGTACTTCCGTTACACATACTAGCGACTGAATCGAACAGAAGGTTAAATGGTTAGACGAAACGATAATTGTAACTGAGTTGTATTCTATTATATCGTGGTGATGTTTATATAGAAATACTCACCAGGTAACTGTTCGTCCGTTTTACATACAAGCGACCGAATCGAGCAGAAGGTTGAATTTAGTAAAGATTGAACAATCATCGTATTTGGGTTGTATTCGATTATGTTTATATAGTTATACTCACCAGGTAACTGTTCTTCCGTTATACATACGAGCGACTGAATTGAACAGAAGGTTGAATGGATAGTATATGGGTTGTATTCGATTATGATGTTATGCTGTGTATATAGTTATACACACTAGGTGACGGTATTTCCGTTTTACATACGAGCGACCGAATCGAGCAGGAGGTTGAATAGATATATTGAACAATCATCGTATCTGGGTTGTATTCGATAATGTTTATATAGGTTTACTCACCAGGTAACTGTTCTTCCGTTACACATACTAGCGACTGAATCGAACAGAAGGTTAAATGGTTTTAGACGAAACGATGATTGTATCTGAGTTGTATTCGATGATATCGTGATGATGTTTATATAGCAATACTCACCAGGTAACTGTTCTTCCGTTTCACATACAAGCGACCGAATCGAGCAGAAGGTTGAATTCAGTATGGATTGAACAATCATCGTATCTGTGTTGTATTCGATTATGTTTATATAGTTATACTCACCAGGTAACTGTTCTTCCGTTATACATACGAGCGACTGAATTGAACAGAAGGTTGAATAGATAGTATATGGGTTGTATTCGATTATGATGTTATGCTGTGTATATAGTTATACACACTAGGTGACGGTATTCTTGTTTTACATACGAGCGACCGAAACGAACAGAAAGTTGAATGGATAGTCTGAACAATCAATGTATCAGGGTGGTATCCGATTATATCGTAATACTGTATATATAGTGATACATACCAGGTGACGGTACTTCCGTTACACATACTAGCGACTGAATCGAACAGAAGGTTAAATGGTTAGACGAAACGATAATTGTAACTGAGTTGTATTCTATTATATCGTGGTGATGTTATATAGAAATACTCACCAGGTTACTGTTCTTCCGTTATACATACGAGCAACCGAATCGAACAGAAGGTTGAATGGATAGTATATGGGTTGTATTCGATTATGATGTTATGCTGTGTATATAGTTATACACACTAGGTGACGGTATTCCCGTTTTACATACGAGCGACCGAAACAAAAAGAAAGTTGAATGGATAGACTGAACAATCAATGTATCTGGGTGGTATCCGATTATATCGCAATACTGTATATATAGTGATACTTACCAGGTGACGGTACTTCCGTTACACATACTAGCGACTGAATCGAACAGAAGGTTAAATGGTTAGACAAAACGATAATTGTATCTGAGTTGTATTCGATGATATCGTGATGATGTTTATATAGCAATACTCACCAGGTAACTGTTCTTCCGTTTAACATACAAGCGACCGAATCGAGCAGGAGGTTGAATAGATAGATTGAACAATCATCGTATCTGGGTTGTATTCGATAATGTTTATATAGTTATACTCACCAGGTAACTGTTCTTCCGTTACACATACTAGCGACTGAATCGAACAGAAGGTTAAATGGTTAGACGAAACGATAATTGTATCTGAGTTGTATTCGATGATATCGTGATGATGTTTATATAGCAATACTCACCAGGTAACTGTTCTTCCGTTTTACATACAAGCGACCGAATCGAGCAGAAGGTTGAATTCAGTATAGATTGAACAATCATCGTATCTGGGTTGTATTCGATTATGTTTATATAGTTATACTCACCAGGTAACTGTTCTTCCGTTATACATACGAGCGACTGAATTGAACAGAAGGTTGAATGGATAGTATATGGGTTGTATTCGATTATGATGTTATGCTGTGTATATAGTTATACACACTAGGTGACGGTATTCCCGTTTCACATACGAACGACCGAAACGAACAGAAAGTTGAATGGATAGTCTGAAAAATCAATGTATCTGGGTGGTATCCGTTTATATCGCAATACTGTATATTATATAGTGATACTAACCAGGTGACGGTACTTCCGTTACACATACTAGCGACTGAATCGAACAGAAGATTAAATGGTTAGACGAAACGATAATTGAAACTGAGTTGTATTCGATTATATCGTGGTGATGTTCATATAGAAATACTCACCAGGTAACTGTTCTTTCGTTTTCAAATACAAGCGACCGAATCGAGTAGAAGGTCAAATGGATAGATTGAACAATCATCGTATCTGGGTTGTATTCGATTATGTTTATATAGTTATACTCACCAGGTAACTGTTCTTCCGTTACACATACTAGCGACTGAATCGAACAGAAGGTTAAATGGTTAGACGAAACGATAATTGTATCTGAGTTGTATTCGATGATATCGTGATGATGTTTATATAGCAATACTCACCAGGTAACTGTTCTTCCGTTTTACATACAAGCGACCGAATCGAGCAGAAGGTTGAATTCAGTATGGATTGAACAATCATCGTATCTGGGTTGTATTCGATTATGTTTATATAGTTATACTCACCAGGTAACTGTTCTTCCGTTATACATACGAGCGACTGAATTGAACAGAAGGTTGAATAGATAGTACATGGGTTGTATTCGATTATGATGTTATGCTGTGTATATAGTTATACACACTAGGTGACGGTATTCTTGTTTTACATACGAGCGACCGAAACGAACAGAAAGTTGAATGGATAGTCTGAACAATCAATGTATCAGGGTGGTATCCGATTATATCGTAATACTGTATATATAGTGATACATACCAGGTGACGGTACTTCCGTTACACATACTAGCGACTGAATCGAACAGAAGGTTAAATGGTTAGACGAAACGATAATTGTAACTGAGTTGTATTCTATTATATCGTGGTGATGTTATATAGAAATACTCACCAGGTTACTGTTCTTCCGTTATACATACGAGCAACCGAATCGAACAGAAGGTTGAATGGATAGTATATGGGTTGTATTCGATTATGATGTTATGCTGTGTATATAGTTATACACACTAGGTGACGGTATTCCCGTTTTACATACGAGCGACCGAAACAAAAAGAAAGTTGAATGGATAGACTGAACAATCAATGTATCTGGGTGGTATCCGATTATATCGCAATACTGTATATATAGTGATACTTACCAGGTGACGGTACTTCCGTTACACATACTAGCGACTGAATCGAACAGAAGGTTTAATTTAGTATAGATTAAACAATCATCGTATCTGGGTTGTATTCGATAATGTTTATATAGTTATACTCACCAGGTAACTGTTCTTCCGTTACACATACTAGCGACTGAATCGAACAGAAGGTTAAATGGTTAGACGAAACGATAATTGTATCTGAGTTGTATTCGATTATATCGTGGTGATGTTTATATAGAAATACTCACCAGGTAACTGTTCTTTCGTTTTCACATACAAGCGACCGAATCGAGCAGAAGGTCAAATGGATAGATTGAACAATCATCGTATCTGGGTTGTATTCGATTATGTTTATATAGTTATACTCACCAGGTACCTGTTCTTCCGTTACACATACTAGCGACTGAATCGAACAGAAGGTTAAATGGTTAGACGAAACGATAATTGTATCTGAGTTGTATTCGATGATATCGTGATGATGTTTATATAGCAATACTCACCAGGTAACTGTTCTTCCGTTTTACATACAAGCGACCGAATCGAGCAGAAGGTTGAATTCAGTATAGATTGAACAATCATCGTATCTGGGTTGTATTCGATTATGTTTATATAGGTTTACTCACCAGGTAACTGTTCTTCCGTTACACATACTAGCGACTGAATCGAACAGAAGGTTAAATGGTTTTAGACGAAACGATGATTGTATCTGAGTTGTATTCGATGATATCGTGATGATGTTTATATAGCAATACTCACCAGGTAACTGTTCTTCCGTTTTACATACAAGCGACCGAATCGAGCAGAAGGTTGAATTCAGTATGGATTGAACAATCATCGTATCTGGGTTGTATTCGATTATGTTTATATAGTTATACTCACCAGGTAACTGTTCTTCCGTTATACATACGAGCGACTGAATTGAACAGAAGGTTGAATAGATAGTATATGGGTTGTATTCGATTATGATGTTATGCTGTGTATATAGTTATACACACTAGGTGACGGTATTCTTGTTTTACATACGAGCGACCGAAACGAACAGAAAGTTGAATGGATAGTCTGAACAATCAATGTATCAGGGTGGTATCCGATTATATCGCAATACTGTATATATAGTGATACATACCAGGTGACGGTACTTCCGTTACACATACTAGCGACTGAATCGAACAGAAGGTTAAATGGTTAGACGAAACGATAATTGTAACTGAGTTGTATTCTATTATATCGTGGTGATGTTTATATAGAAATACTCACCAGGTTACTGTTCTTCCGTTATACATACGAGCAACCGAATCGAACAGAAGGTTGAATGGATAGTATATGGGTTGTATTCGATTATGATGTTATGCTGTGTATATAGTTATACACACTAGGTGACGGCATTCCCGTTTTACATACGAGCGACCGAAACAAAAAGAAAGTTGAATGGATAGACTGAACAATCAATGTATCTGGGTGGTATCCGATTATATCGCAATACTGTATATATAGTGATACTTACCAGGTGACGGAACTTCCGTTACACATACTAGCAACTGAATCGAACAGAAGGTTAGATGGTTAGACAAAACGATAATTGTATCTGAGTTGTATTCGATGATATCGTGATGATGTTTATATAGCAATACTCACCAGGTAACTGTTCTTCCGTTTAACATACAAGCGACCGAATCGAGCAGGAGGTTGAATAGATAGATTGAACAATCATCGTATCTGGGTTGTATTCGATAATGTTTATATAGTTATACTCACCAGGTAACTATTCTTCCGTTACACATACTAGCGACTGAATCGAACAGAAGGTTAAATGGTTAGACGAAACGATAATTGTATCTGAGTTGTATTCGATGATATCGTGATGATGTTTATATAGCAATACTCACCAGGTAACTGTTCTTTCGTTTTACATACAAGCGACCGAATCGAGCAGAAGGTTGAATTCAGTATAGATTGAACAATCATCGTATCTGGGTTGTATTCGATTATGTTTATATAGTTATACTCACCAGGTAACTGTTCTTCCGTTATACATACGAGCGACTGAATTGAACAGAAGGTTGAATGGATAGTATATGGGTTGTATTCGATTATGATGTTATGCTGTGTATATAGTTATACACACTAGGTGACGGTATTCTTGTTTTACATACGAGCGACCGAAACGAACAGAAAGTTGAATGGATAGTCTGAACAATCAATGTATCAGGGTGGTATCCGATTATATCGCAATACTGTATATATAGTGATACATACCAGGTGACGGTACTTCCGTTACACATACTAGCGACTGAATCGAACAGAAGGTTAAATGGTTAGACGAAACGATAATTGTAACTGAGTTGTATTCTATTATATCGTGGTGATGTTTATATAGAAATACTCACCAGGTTACTGTTCTTCCGTTATACATACGAGCAACCGAATCGAACAGAAGGTTGAATGGATAGTATCTGGGTTGTATTCGATTATGATGTTATGCTGTGTATATAGTTAAACACACTAGGTGACGGTATTCCCGTTTCACATACGAACGACCGAAACTAACAGAAAGTTGAATGGATAGTCTGAAAAATCAATGTATCTGGGTGGTATCCGATTATATCGCAATACTGTATATATAGTGATACTAACCAGGTGACGGTACTTCCGTTACACATACTAGCGATTGAATCGAACAGAAGGTTAAATGGTTAGACGAAACGATAATTGAAACTGAGTTGTATTCGATTATATCGTGGTGATGTTCATATAGAAATACTCACCAGGTAACTGTTCTTTCGTTTTCAAATACAAGCGACCAAATCGAGTAGAAGGTCAAATGGATAGATTGAACAATCATCGTATCTGGGTTGTATTCGATTATGTTTATATAGTTATACTCACCAGGTAACTGTTCTTCCGTTACACATACTAGCGACTGAATCGAACAGAAGGTTAAATGGTTAGACGAAACGATAATTGTATCTGAGTTGTATTCGATGATATCGTGATGATGTTTATATAGCAATACTCACCAGGTAACTGTTCTTCCGTTTTACATACAAGCGACCGAATCGAGCAGAAGGTTGAATTCAGTATAGATTGAACAAACATCGTATCTGGGTTGTATTCGATTATGTTTATATAGTTATACTCACCAGGTAACTGTTCTTCCGTTATACATACGAGCGACTGAATTGAACAGAAGGTATTCGATTATGATGTTATGCTGTGTATATAGTTGAGCACACTAGGTGTCGGTATTCCCGTTTCACATACGAGCGACCGAAACGAACAGAAAATTGAATGGATAGTCTGAACAATCAATGTATCTGGGTGGTATCCGATTAAATCGCAATACTGTATATATAGTGATACTAACCAGGTGACGGTACTTCCGTTACACATACTAGCGACTGAATCGAACAGACGGTTAAATGGTTAGACGAAACGATAATTGAAACTGAGTTGTATTCGATTATATCGTGGTGATGTTTATATAGAAATACTCACCAGGTAACTGTTCTTTCGTTTTCACATACTAGCGACCGAATCGAGCAGAAGGTCAAATGGATAGATTGAACAATCATCGTATCTGGGTTGTATTCGATTATGTTCATATAGTTATACTCACCAGGTAACTGTTCTTTCGTTATACATACGGGCGACCGAATCGAACATAAGGTTGAATGGATAGATTGAACAATCATTGTATCTGGGTTGTATCCGAATATATCGTTATGCTGTATATTCAGTTACACCTATCATGTAACGGTTCTTTCGTTACACATACGAGCGTCCGAATCGAAAATTAGGTTGGATGGATAGACGGAACGATAATTGTAACTGAGTTGTATTCGATGATATCGTGATGATGTTTATATAGCAATACTCACCAGGTAACTGTTCTTCCGTTTTACATACAAGCGACCGAATCGAGCAGAAGGTTTAATTTAGTATAGATTAAACAATCATCGTATCTGGGTTGTATTCGATAATGTTTATATAGTTATACTCACCAGGTAACTGTTCTTCCGTTACACATACTAGCGACTGAATCGAACAGAAGGTTAAATGGTTAGACGAAACGATGATTGTATCTGAGTTGTATTCGATGATATCGTGATGATGTTTATATAGCAATACTCACCAGGTAACTGTTCTTCCGTTTTACATACAAGCGACCGAATCGAGCAGAAGGTTGAATTCAGTATGGATTGAACAATCATCGTATCTGGGTTGTATTCGATAATGTTTATATAGTTATACTCACCAGGTAACTGTTCTTCCGTTATACATACGAGCGACTGAATTGAACAGAAGGTTGAATGGATAGTATATGGGTTGTATTCGATTATGATGTTATGCTGTGTTTATAGTTATCTGATTATATCGCAATACTGTATATATAGTATATATAGTGATACTAACCAGGTGACGGTACTTCCGTTACACATACTAGCGACTGAATCGAACAGAAGGTTAAATGGTTAGACGAAACGATAATTGAAACTGAGTTGTATTCGATTATATCGTGGTGATGTTTATATAGAAATACTCACCAGGTAACTGTTCTTTCGTTTTCAAATACAAGCGACCGAATCGAGCAGAAGGTCAAATGGATAGATTGAACAATCATCGTATCTGGGTTGTATTCGATTATGTTTATATAGTTATACTCACCAGGTAACTGTTCTTTCGTTACACATACTACCGACTGAATCGAACAGAAGGTTGAATGGTTAGACGAAACGATAATTGTATCTGAGTTGTATTCGATGATATCGTGATGATGTTTATATAGCAATACTCACCAGGTAACTGTTCTTCCGTTTTACATACAAGCGACCGAATCGAGCAGAAGGTTGAATTCAGTATAGATTAAACAAACATCGTATCTGGGTTGTATTCGATTATGTTTATATAGTTATACTCACCAGGTAACTGTTCTTCCGTTATACATACGAGCGACTGAATTGAACAGAAGGTATTCGATTATGATGTTATGCTGTGTATATAGTTGAACACACTAGGTGTCGGTATTCCCGTTTCACATACGAGCGACCGAAACGAACAGAAAATTGAATGGATAGTCTGAATAATCAATGTATCTGGGTGGTATCCGATTAAATCGCAATACTGTATATATAGTGATACTAACCAAGTGACGGTACTTCCGTTACACATACTAGCGACTGAATCGAACAGAAGGTTAAATGGTTAGACGAAACGATAATTGAAACTGAGTTGTTTTCGATTATATCGTAGTAATGTTTATATAGAAATACTCACCAGGTAACTGTTCTTTCGTTTTCACATACAAGCGACCGAATCGAGCAGAAGGTCAAATGGATAGATTGAACAATCATCGTATCTGGGTTGTATTCGATTATGTTTATATAGTTATACTCACCAGGTAACTGTTCTTTCGTTATACATACGAGCGACTGAATCGAACATAAGGTTGAATGGATAGATTGAACAATCATTGTATCTGGGTTGTATCCGAATATATCGTTATGCTGTATATTCAGTTACACCTATCATGTAACGGTTCTTTCGTTACACATACGAGCGTCCGAATCGAAAATCAGGTTGGATGGATAGACGGAACGATAATTGTAACTGAGTTGTATTCGATGATATCGTGATGATGTTTATATAGCAATACTCACCAGGTAACTGTTCTTCCGTTTTACATACAAGCGATCGAATCGAGCAGAAGGTTGAATTCAGTATAGATTAAACAATCATCGTATCTGGGTTGTATTCGATTATGTTTATATAGTTATACACACCAGGTAACTGTTCTTCCGTTATACATACGAGCGACTGAATTGAACAGAAGGTTGAATGGATAGTATATGGGTTGTATTCGATTATGATGTTATGCTGTGTTAATAGTTAAACACACTAGGTGACGGTATTCCTGTTTCACATACGAGCGACCGAAACGAACAGAAAGTTGAATGGATAGTCTGAACAATCTATGTATCTGGGTGGTATCCGATTATATCGCAATACTGTATATATAGTGATACTTACCAGGTAACGGTACTTCCGTTACACATACTAGCGACTGAATCGAACAGAAGGTTAAATGGTTATACGAAACGATAATTGTAACTGAGTTGTATTCTATTATATCGTGGTGATGTTTATATAGAAATACTCACCAGGTTACTGTTCTTCCGTTATACATACGAGCAACCAAATCGAACAGAAGGTTGAATGGATAGTATCTGGATTATATTCCATTATGATGTTATGCTGTGTTTATAGTTAAACACACTAGGTGACGGTATTCCTGTTTCACATACGAGCGACCGAAACGAACAGAAAGTTGAATGGATAGTCTGAACAATCAATGTATCTGGGTGGTATCCGATTATATCGCAATACTGTATATATAGTGATACTTACCAGGTAACTGTTCTTCCGTTTCACATACTAGCGACTGAATCGAACAGAAGTTTAAATGGTTAGACGAAACGATAATTGTATCTGAGTTGTATTCGATGATATCGTGATGATGTTTATATAGCAATACTCACCAGGTAACTGTTCTTCCGTTTTACATACAAGCGACCGAATCGAGCAGAAGGTTGAATTCAGTATAGATTGAACAATCATCGTATTTGGGTTGTATTCGATTATGTTTATATAGTTATACTCACCAGGTAACTGTTCTTCCGTTATACATACGAGCGACTGAATTGAACAGAAGGTTGAATGGATAGTATATGGGTTGTATTCGATTATGATGTTATGCTGTGTATATAGTTATACACACTAGGTGACGGTATTCCCGTTTTACATACGAGCGACCGAAACGAACAAAAAGTTGAATGGATAGTCTGAACAATCAATGTATCAGGGTGGTATCCGATTATATCGCAATACTGTATATATAGTGATACTAACCAGGTGACGGTACTTCCATTACACATACTAGCGACTGAATCGAACAGAAGGTTAAATGGTTAGACGAAACGATGATTGTAACTGAGTTGTATTCTATTATATCGTGGTGATGTTTATATAGAAATACTCACCAGGTTACTGTTCTTCCGTTATACATACGAGCAACCGAATCGAACAGAAGGTTGAATGGATAGTATATGGGTTGTATTCGATTATGATGTTATGCTGTGTATATAGTTATACACACTAGGTGACGGTATTCCCGTTTCACATACGAGTGACCGAAACGAACAGAAAGTTGAATGGATAGTCTGAACAATCAATGTATCTGGGTGGTATCCGATTATATCGCAATACTGTATATATAGTGATACTAACCAGGTGACGGTACTTCCGTTATACATACTAGCGACTGAATCGAACAGAAGGTTGAATGGTTAGAACGATAATTGAAACTGAGTTGTATTCGATTATATCGTGGTGATGTTTATATAGAAATACTCACCAGGTAACTGTTCTTTCGTTTTCACATACAAGCGACCGAATCGAGCAGAAGGTCAAATGGATAGATTGAACAATCATCGTATCTGGGTTGTATTCGATTATGTTTATATAGTTATACTCACCAGGTAACTGTTCTTCCGTTACACATACTAGCGACTGAATCGAACAGAAGGTTAAATGGTTAAACGAAACGATAATTGTATCTGAGTTGTATTCGATGATAACGTGATGATGTTAATATAGCAATACTCACCAGGTAACTGTTCTTCCGTTTAACATACAAGCGACCGAATCGAGCAGAAGGTTGAATTTAGTATAGATTGAACAATCATCGTATCTGGGTTGTATTCGATTATGTTTATATAGTTATACTCACCAGGTAACTGTTCTTGCGTTATACATACGAGCGACTGAATTGAACAGAAGGTTGAATGGATAGTATATGGGTCGTATTCGATTATGATGTTATGCTGTGTATATAGTTATACACACTAGGTGACGGTATTCCCGTTTTACATACGAGCGACCAAAACAAAAAGAAAGTTGAATGGATAGACTGAACAATCAATGTATCTGGGTGGTATCCGATTATATCGCAATACTGTATATATAGTGATACTAATCAGGTGACGGTACTTCCGTTACACATACTAGCGACTGAATCGAACAGAAGGTTAAATGGTTAGACAAAACGATAATTGTATCTGAGTTGTATTCGATGATATCGTGATGATGTTTATATAGCAATACTCACCAGGTAACTGTTCTTCCGTTTTACATACAAGCGACCGAATCGAGCAGGAGGTTGAATAAATAGATTGAACAATCATCGTATCTGGGTTGTATTCGATAATGTTTATATAGTTATACTCACCAGGTAACTGTTCTTCCGTTATACATACGAGCGACCGAATCGAGCAGAAGGTTGAATTCAGTATAGATTGAACAATCATCGTATCTGGGTTGTATTCGATTATGTTTATATAGTTATATTCACCAGGTTACTGTTCTTCCGTTATACATACGAGCGACTGAATTGAACAGAAGGTTGAATGGATAGTATATGGGTTGTATTCGATTATGATGTTATGCTGTGTATATAGTTATACACACTAGGTGACGGCATTCTTGTTTTACATACGAGCGACCGAAACGAACAGAAAGTTGAATGGATAGTCTGAACAATCAATGTATCAGGGTGGTATCCGATTATATCGCAATACTGTATATATAGTGATACATACCAGGTGACGGTACTTCCGTTACACATACTAGCGACTGAATCGAACAGAAGGTTAAATGGTTAGACGAAACGATAATTGTAACTGAGTTGTATTCTATTATATCGTGGTGATGTTTATATAGAAATACTCACCAGGTTACTGTTCTTCCGTTATACATACGAGCAACCGAATCGAACAGAAGGTTGAATGGATAGTATCTGGATTATATTCCATTATGATGTTATGCTGTGTTTATAGTTAAACACACTAGGTGACGGTATTCCTGTTTCACATACGAGCGACCGAAACGAACAGAAAGTTGAATGGATAGTCTGAACAATCAATGTATCTGGGTGGTATCCGATTATATCGCAATACTGTATATATAGTGATACTTACCAGGTAACTGTTCTTCCGTTTCACATACTAGCGACTGAATCGAACAGAAGTTTAAATGGTTAGACGAAACGATAATTGTATCTGAGTTGTATTCGATGATATCGTGATGATGTTTATATAGCAATACTCACCAGGTAACTGTTCTTCCGTTTTACATACAAGCGACCGAATCGAGCAGAAGGTTGAATTCAGTATAGATTGAACAATCATCGTATTTGGGTTGTATTCGATTATGTTTATATAGTTATACTCACCAGGTAACTGTTCTTCCGTTATACATACGAGCGACTGAATTGAACAGAAGGTTGAATGGATAGTATATGGGTTGTATTCGATTATGATGTTATGCTGTGTATATAGTTATACACACTAGGTGACGGTATTCCCGTTTTACATACGAGCGACCGAAACGAACAAAAAGTTGAATGGATAGTCTGAACAATCAATGTATCAGGGTGGTATCCGATTATATCGCAATACTGTATATATAGTGATACTAACCAGGTGACGGTACTTCCATTACACATACTAGCGACTGAATCGAACAGAAGGTTAAATGGTTAGACGAAACGATGATTGTAACTGAGTTGTATTCTATTATATCGTGGTGATGTTTATATAGAAATACTCACCAGGTTACTGTTCTTCCGTTATACATACGAGCAACCGAATCGAACAGAAGGTTGAATGGATAGTATATGGGTTGTATTCGATTATGATGTTATGCTGTGTATATAGTTATACACACTAGGTGACGGTATTCCCGTTTCACATACGAGTGACCGAAACGAACAGAAAGTTGAATGGATAGTCTGAACAATCAATGTATCTGGGTGGTATCCGATTATATCGCAATACTGTATATATAGTGATACTAACCAGGTGACGGTACTTCCGTTATACATACTAGCGACTGAATCGAACAGAAGGTTGAATGGTTAGAACGATAATTGAAACTGAGTTGTATTCGATTATATCGTGGTGATGTTTATATAGAAATACTCACCAGGTAACTGTTCTTTCGTTTTCACATACAAGCGACCGAATCGAGCAGAAGGTCAAATGGATAGATTGAACAATCATCGTATCTGGGTTGTATTCGATTATGTTTATATAGTTATACTCACCAGGTAACTGTTCTTCCGTTACACATACTAGCGACTGAATCGAACAGAAGGTTAAATGGTTAAACGAAACGATAATTGTATCTGAGTTGTATTCGATGATAACGTGATGATGTTAATATAGCAATACTCACCAGGTAACTGTTCTTCCGTTTAACATACAAGCGACCGAATCGAGCAGAAGGTTGAATTTAGTATAGATTGAACAATCATCGTATCTGGGTTGTATTCGATTATGTTTATATAGTTATACTCACCAGGTAACTGTTCTTGCGTTATACATACGAGCGACTGAATTGAACAGAAGGTTGAATGGATAGTATATGGGTCGTATTCGATTATGATGTTATGCTGTGTATATAGTTATACACACTAGGTGACGGTATTCCCGTTTTACATACGAGCGACCAAAACAAAAAGAAAGTTGAATGGATAGACTGAACAATCAATGTATCTGGGTGGTATCCGATTATATCGCAATACTGTATATATAGTGATACTAATCAGGTGACGGTACTTCCGTTACACATACTAGCGACTGAATCGAACAGAAGGTTAAATGGTTAGACAAAACGATAATTGTATCTGAGTTGTATTCGATGATATCGTGATGATGTTTATATAGCAATACTCACCAGGTAACTGTTCTTCCGTTTTACATACAAGCGACCGAATCGAGCAGGAGGTTGAATAAATAGATTGAACAATCATCGTATCTGGGTTGTATTCGATAATGTTTATATAGTTATACTCACCAGGTAACTGTTCTTCCGTTATACATACGAGCGACCGAATCGAGCAGAAGGTTGAATTCAGTATAGATTGAACAATCATCGTATCTGGGTTGTATTCGATTATGTTTATATAGTTATATTCACCAGGTTACTGTTCTTCCGTTATACATACGAGCGACTGAATTGAACAGAAGGTTGAATGGATAGTATATGGGTTGTATTCGATTATGATGTTATGCTGTGTATATAGTTATACACACTAGGTGACGGCATTCTTGTTTTACATACGAGCGACCGAAACGAACAGAAAGTTGAATGGATAGTCTGAACAATCAATGTATCAGGGTGGTATCCGATTATATCGCAATACTGTATATATAGTGATACATACCAGGTGACGGTACTTCCGTTACACATACTAGCGACTGAATCGAACAGAAGGTTAAATGGTTAGACGAAACGATAATTGTAACTGAGTTGTATTCTATTATATCGTGGTGATGTTTATATAGAAATACTCACCAGGTTACTGTTCTTCCGTTATACATACGAGCAACCGAATCGAACAGAAGGTTGAATGGATAGTATCTGGGTTGTATTCGATTATAATGTTATGCTGTGTATATAGTTAAACACACTAGGTGACGGTATTCCCGTTTCACATACGAGCGACCGAAACGAACAGAAAGTTGAATGGATAGTCTAAACAATCAATGTATCTGGGTGGTATCCGATTATATCGCAATACTGTTTATATAGTGATACTAACCAGGTGACGGTACTTCCGTTACACATACTAGCGACTGAATCGAACAGAAGGTTAAATGGTTAGACGAAACGATAATTGAAACTGAGTTGTATTCGATTATATCGTGGTGATGTTTATATAGAAATACTCACCAGGTAACTGTTCTTTCGTTTTCACATACAAGCGACCGAATCGAGCAGAAGGTCAAATGGATAGATTGAACAATCATCGTATCTGGGTTGTATTCGATTATGTTCATATAGTTATACTCACCAGGTAACTGTTCTTCCGTTATACATACGAGCGACTGAATCGAACATATGGTTGAATGGATAGATTGAACAATCATTGTATCTGGGTTGTATCCGAATATATCGTTATGCTGTATATTCAGTTACACCTACCATGTAACGGTTCTTTCGTTACACATACGAGCGTCCGAATCGAAAATTAGGTTGGATGGTTAGACGGAACGATAATTGTAACTGAGTTGTATTCGATTATATCGTGGTGATGTTTATATAGTAATACTAACCAGGTGACTGTTCTTGCGTTTTACATACGAGCGACCCAATCGAACAGAAGGTTGGATGGATAGACGAAATGATCATTGTATCTGAGTTGTATTCCATTATATCGTGATGACGTTCATATAGAAATACTCACCAGGTTACTGTTCTCTCGTTATACTTACGAGCAACCGAATCGAACAGAAGGTTGAATGGATAGTATCTGGGTTGTATTCGATAATGATAATATGCTGTGTATATTGTTATACACACTAGGTGACGGAATTCCCGTTTTACATACGAGCGACCGAAACGAACAGAAAGTTGAATGGATAGACTGAACAATCAATGTATCAGGGTGGTATCCGATTATATCGCAATACTGTATATATAGTGATACATACCAGGTGACGGTACTTCCGTTATACATACTAGCGACTGAATCGAACAGAAGGTTAAATGGTTAGACGAAACGATAATTGTAACTGAGTTGTATTCGATGATATCGTGATGATGTTTATATAGCAATACTCACCAGGTAACTGTTCTTCCGTTTTACATACAAGCGACCGAATCGAGCAGAAGATTGAATTCAGTATAGATTGAACAATCATCGTATCTGGGTTGTATTCGATTATGTTTATATAGTTATACTCACCAGGTAACTGTTCTTCCGTTATACATACGAGCGACTGAATTGAACAGAAGGTTGAATGGATAGTATATGGGTTGTATTCGATTATGATGTTATGCTGTGTATATAGTTATACACACTAGGTGACGGTATTCCCGTTTTACATTCGAGCGACCGAAACGAGCAGAAAGTTGAATGGATAGACTGAACAATCAATGTATCAGGGTGGTATCCGATTATATCGCAATACTGTATATATAGTGATACATACCAGGTGACGGTACTTCCGTTACACATACTAGCGATTGAATCGAACAGAAGGTTGAATGGTTAGACGAAACGATAATTGTAACTGAGTTGTATTCTATTATATCGTGGTGATGTTTATATAGAAATACTCACCAGGTTACTGTTCTTTCGTTATACATACGAGCAACCGAATCGAACAGAAGGTTGAATGGATAGTATCTGGGTTGCATTCGATTATGATGTTATGCTGTGTATATAGTTATACACACTAGGTGACGGTATTCCCGTTTTACATACGAGCGACCGAAACGAACAGAAAGTTGAATGAATATTCTGAACAATCAATATATCTGGGTGGTATACGATTATATCGCAATACTGTATATATAGTTATACTTACCAGGTGACGGTACTTCCGTTACACATACTAGCGACTGAATCGAACAGAAGGTTGAATGGTTTAACGAATCGATAATCGTATCTGAACTGTATTCGATGATATCGTGATGATGTTTATATAGCAATACTCACCAGGTAACTGTTCTTTCGTTTTCACATACAAGCGTCCGATTCGAGCAGAAGGTTGAATGGATAAATTGAACAATCATCGTATCTGGGTTGTATTCGATTATGTTCCTATAGTTATACTCACCAGGTAACTGTTCTCCAGTTATACATTAGAGTGACTGAACTGAACAGAAGGTTGGATGGATAGACTGAACAATCATCGTATCTGGGTTGTATTCGATTATATCGTGATGATTATCATATAGTATGTCTAACCAGGTAACAGTTCTTCTGTTATACATACGAGCAACAGAATCGAACATAAGGTTGAATGGATAGATTGAACAATCATTGTATCTGGGTTATATCCGAATATATCGTTATGCTGTATATTCAGTTACACCTACCATGTAACGGTTCTTTCGTTACACGTACGAGCGTCCAAATCGAACATTAGGTTGGATGGTTAGACGGAACGATAATTGTAACTGAGTTGTATTCGATTATATCGTGGTGATGTTTATATAGTAATACTCACCTGGTGACTGTTCTTGCGTTATACATACGAGCGACCAAATCGAACAGAAGGTTGAATGGATAGACGGAATGATCATTGTATCTGAGTTGTATTCGATTATATCGTGATGACGTTCATAAAAAACCAAATCGAAAAAAAATTCATCATAGAAAAAATGAAGCAAAGGGAGTACCCTTGAAACTTTTTCGAATTTTTCAAATCATCGTAACTCATGAGAGGAAGGACCGGTTTTCAACTTCGCTCATACCAATCTGCTTGATTTTTTCCATAGAATCCATTTCTCCAATCGGAAAAAATATAAAATAAATATTATCGTATCTAGGTTGTATTCTATTATATCGTGTTGATGTTTATATAGTAATACTCACCAGGTAACTGTTCTTCCGTTTTACATACGAGCGTCCGAATCGAACAGAAGGTTGAATGGATAGATTGAACAATCATCGTATCTGGGTTGTATTCGATTATGTTTATATAGTTATACTTACCAGGTAACTGTTCTTCCGTTTTACATACGAGCCACCAGATCGAACATTAGGTTGAATGGATAGATTGAACAATCATCGTATCTGGGTTGTATTCGATTTTGTTTATATAGTTATACTTACCAGGTAACTGTTCTTCCGTTTTGCATAGGAGCGTCCGAATCGAACAAAAGGTTGAATGGATAGATTGAACAATCATCGTATCTGGGTTGTATTTGATTAGGTTTATATAGTAATACTCACCAGGTAACTGTTCTTCCGTTTTACAAACGAGCGTCCGAATCGAACAGGAGGTTGAATGAATAGATTGAACAATCATCGTATCTAGGTTGTATTCGATTATATCGTGTTGATGATTATATAGTTATACTCACCAGGTAACTGTTCTTCCGTTTTACATACGAGCGTTCAAATCGAACAGAAGGTTGAATGGATAGATTGAACAATCATCGTATCTGGGTTGTATTCGATTATGTTTATATAGTTATACTTACCAGGTAACTGTTCTTCCGTTATACATACGAGCGACTGAATTGAACAGAAGGTTGAATAGTTAGACGACACGATAATTGTATCTGTTGTATTCGATGATATCGTGATGATGTTTATATAGCAATACCCACCAGGTAACTGTTCTTCCGTTTTACATACGAGCGACCGAATCGAACAGAAGGTTGAATGGATAGTATCTGGGTTATATTCGATTATGATGTTATGCTGTATATATAGTTATACTCACTAGGTGACGGTATTCCCGTTTCACATACGAGCGTCCGAATCGAACAGAAGGTTGAATGGATAGATTGAACAATCATCGTATCTGGATTGTATTCGATTATGTTTAATAGTTATACTTACCAGGTAACCGTTCTTCCGTTATACATACGAGCGACTGAATCGAACAGAAGGTTGAATGGATAGATTGAACAATCATCGTATCTGGGTTGTATTCGATTATGTTTATATAGTTATACTTACCAGGTAACTGTTCTTCCGTTATACATACGAGCGACTGAATTGAACAGAAGGTTGAAAAGTTAGACTAAACTATAATCGTATCTAGGTTGTATTCGATTATATCGTGTTGATGTTTATATAGTAATACTCACCAGGTAACCGTTCTTCCGTTTTACATACGAGCGTCCGAATCGAACAGAAGGTTGAATGGATAGATCGAACAATCATCGTATCTGGGTTGTATTCGATTATGTTTATATAGTTATACTTACCAGGTAACTGTTCTTCCGTTATACATACGAGCGACTGAATTGAACAGAAGGTTGAAAAGTTAGACTAAACTATAATCGTATCTAGGTTGTATTCGATTATATCGTGTTGAAGTTTATATAGTAATACTCACCAGGTAACCGTTCTTCCGTTTTACATACGAGCGTCCGAATCGAACAGAAGGTTGAATGGATAGATTGAACAATCATCGTATCTGGGTTGTATTCGATTATGTATATATAGTTATACTTACCAGGTAACTGTTCTTCCGTTATACATACGAGTGACTTAATTGAACAGAAGGTTGAATAGTTAGACGACACGATGATTGTATCTGTTGTATTCGATGATATCGTGATGATGTTTATATAGCAATACCCACCAGGTAACTGTTCTTCCGTTTTACATACGAGCGTCCGAATCGAACAGAAGGTTGAATAGATAAATTGAACAATCATCGTATCTGGGTTGTATTCGATTATGTTTATATAGTTATACTTACCAGGTAACTGTTCTCCCGTTATACATACGAGCGACTGAATCGAACAGAAGGTTGAATGGATAGATTGAACAATCATCTATCTGGGTTGTATTCGATTATGTTTATATAGTTATACTTACCAGGTAACTGTTCTTCCGTTATACATACGAGCGACTGAATTGAACAGAAGGTTGAAAAGTTAGACTAAACTATAATCGTATCTAGGTTGTATTCGATTATATCGTGTTGATGTTTATATAGTAATACTCACCAGGTAACCGTTCTTCCGTTTTACATACGAGCGTCCGAATCGAACAGAAGGTTGAATGGATAGATCGAACAATCATCGTATCTGAGTTGTATTCGATTTTGTTTATATAGTTATACTTACCAGGTAACTGTTCTTTCGTTTTACATACGAGCAACCGAATCGAACAGAAGGTTGAATGGATAGTATCTGGGTTGTATTCGATTATGATGTTATGCTGTGTATATAGTTATACACACTAGGTGACGGTATTCCCGTTTTACATACGAGCGACCGAAACGAACAGAAAGTTGAATGAATAGTCTGAACAATCAATGTATCTGGGTGGTATACGATTATATCGCAATACTGTATATATAGTTATACTTACCAGGTGACGGTACTTCCGTTACACATACTAGCGACTGAATCGAACAGAAGGTTGAATGGTTTAACGAATCGATAATCGTATCTGAACTGTATTCGATGATATCGTGATGATGTTTATATAGCAATACTCACCAGGTAACTGTTCTTTCGTTTTCACATACAAGCGTCCGATTCGAGCAGAAGGTTAAATGGATAAATTGAACAATCATCGTATCTGGGTTGTATTCGATTATGTTCCTATAGTTATACTCACCAGGTAACTGTTCTCCAGTTATACATTAGAGTGACTGAACTGAACAGAAGGTTGGATGGATAGACTGAACAATCATCGTATCTGGGTTGTATTCGATTATATCGTGATTATCATATAGTATGTCTAACCAGGTAACAGTTCTTCTGTTATACATACGAGCAACAGAATCGAACATAAGGTTGAATGGATAGATTGAACAATCATTGTATCTGGGTTATATCCGAATATATCGTTATGCTGTATATTCAGTTACACCTACCATGTAACGGTTCTTTCGTTACACGTACGAGCGTCCAAATCGAACATTAGGTTGGATGGTTAGACGGAACGATAATTGTAACTGAGTTGTATTCGATTATATCGTGGTGATGTTTATATAGTAATACTCACCTGGTGACTGTTCTTGCGTTATACATACGAGCGACCAAATCGAACAGAAGGTTGGATGGATAGACGGAATGATCATTGTATCTGAGTTGTATTCGATTATATCGTGATGACGTTCATAAAAAACCAAATCGAAAAAAAATTCATCATAGAAAAAATGAAGCAAAGGGAGTACCCTTGAAACTTTTTCGAATTTTTCAAATCATCATAACTCATGAGAGAAAGGACCGGTTTTCAACTTCGCTCATACCAATCTGCTTGATTTTTTCCATAGAATCCATTTCTCCAATCGGAAAAAATATAAAATAAATATTATCGTATCTAGGTTGTATTCTATTATATCGTGATGATGTTTATATAGTAATACTCACCAGGTAACTGTTCTTCCGTTTTACATACGAGCGTCCGAATCGAACAGAAGGTTGAATGGATAGATTGAACAATCATCGTATCTGGGTTGTATTCGATTATGTTTATATAGTTATACTCACCAGGTAACTGTTCTTCCGTTTTACATACGAGCCACCAGATCGAACATTAGGTTGAATGGATAGATTGAACAATCATCGTATCTGGGTTGTATTCGATTTTGTTTATATAGTTATACTTACCAGGTAACTGTTCTTTCGTTTTACATACGAGCGTCCGAATCGAACAGAAGGTTGAATGGATAGATTGAACAATCATCGTATCTGGGTTGTATTTGATTATGTTTATATAGTTATACTTACCAGGTGACTGTTCGTCCGTTTTGCATAAGAGCGTCCGAATCGAACAGAAGGTTGAATGGATAGATTGAACAATCATCGTATCTGGGTTGTATTTGATTAGGTTTATATAGTTATACTTACCAGGTAACTGTTCTTCCGTTTTACATACGAGCGTCCGAATCGAACAGAAGGTTGAAAAGTTAGACTAAACTATAATCGTATCTAGGTTGTATTCGATCATATCGTGTTTATGTTTATATAGTAATACTCACCAGGTAACTGTTCTTCCGTTTTATAAACGAGCGTCCGAATCGAACAGAAGGTTGAATGAATAGATTGAACAATCATCGTATCTAGGTTGTATTCGATTATATCGTGTTGATGATTATATAGTTATACTCACCAGGTAACTGTTCTTCCGTTATACATACGAGCGACTGAATTGAACAGAAGGTTGAATAGTTAGACGACACGATAATTGTATCTGTTGTATTCGATGATATCGTGATGATGTTTATATAGCAATACCCACCAGGTAACTGTTCTCCCGTTTTACATACGAGCGACCGAATCGAACAGAAGGTTGAATGGATAGTATCTGGGTTATATTCGATTATGATGTTATGCTGTATATATAGTTATACTCACTAGGTGACGGTATTCCCGTTTTACATACAAGCGTCCGAATCGAACAGAAGGTTGAATGGATAGATTGAACAATCATCGTATCTGGATTGTATTCGATTATGTTTATATAGTTATACTTACCAGGTAACTGTTCTTCCGTTATACATACGAGCGACTGAATCGAACAGAAGGTTGAATGGATAGATTGAACAATCATCGTATCTGGGTTGTATTCGATTATGTTTATATAGTTATACTTACCAGGTAACTGTTCTTCCGTTATACATACGAGCGACTGAATTGAACAGAAGGTTGAAAAGTTAGACTAAACTATAATCGTATCTAGGTTGTATTCGATTATATCGTGTTGATGTTTATATAGTAATACTCACCAGGTAACCGTTCTTCCGTTTTACATACGAGCGTCCGAATCGAACAGAAGGTTGAATGGATAGATCGAACAATCATCGTATCTGAGTTGTATTCGATTTTGTTTATATAGTTATACTTACCAGGTAACTGTTCTTCCGTTTTACATACGAGCGACCGAATCGAACAGAAGGTTGAATGGATAGATTGAACAATCATCGTATCTGGGTTGTATTCGATTATGTATATATAGTTATACTTACCAGGTAACTGTTCTTCCGTCATACATACGGACGACTGAATTGAACAGAAGGTTGAATAGTTAGACGATACGATAATTGTATCTGTTGTATTCGATGATATCGTGATGATGTTTATATAGCAATACTCACCAGGTAACTGTTTTTCCGTTTTACATACAAGCGTCCGAATCGAACAGAAGGTTGAATGGATAGATTGAACAATCATCGTATCTGGGATGTATTCGATTATGATGTTATGCTGTTTATATAGTTATACTCACTAGGTGACAGTATTCCCGTTATACATACGAGCGACCGAAACGAACAGAAGGTTAAATGGATAGTATCTGGTTAATATACGATTATGATGTTATGCTGTGTATATAGTTATACTCACTAGGTGACGGTATTCCCGTTATACATACAAGCGACCGAAACGAACAGAAAGTTGAATGGATAGACTGAACAATGTGATATCCGATTATATCGCAATACTGTATAAATAGTGATACTTACCAGGAGACGGTACTTCCGTTACACATACTAGCGACTGAATCGAACGGAATGTTGAATGGTTAGACGACACGATAATTGTATCTGAGTTGTATTCGATGATATCGTGATGATGTTTATATAGCAATACCCACCAGGTAACTGTTCTTCCGTTTTACATACGAGCGACTTAATTGAACAGAAGGTTGAATAGTTAGACGACACGATGATTGTATCTGTTGTATTCGATGATATCGAGATGATGTTTATATAGCAATATCCACCAGGTAACTGTTCTTCCGTTACACATACTAGCGACTGAATCGAACGGAATGTTGAATGGTTAGACGACACGATAATTGTATCTGTTGTATTCGATGATATCGTGATGATATTTATATAGCAATACTCACCAGGTAACTGTTTTTCCGTTTTACATACGAGCGTCCGAATCGAACAGAAGGTTGAATGGATAGATTGAACAATCATCGTATCTGGGTTGTATTCGATTATGATGTTATGCTGTTTATATAGTTATACTCACTAGGTGACAGTATTCCCGTTTTACATACGAGCGTCCGAATCGAACAGAAGGTTGAAAAGTTAGACTAAACTATAATCGTATCTAGGTTGTATTCGATCATATCGTGTTTATGTTTATATAGTAATACTCACCAGGTAACTGTTCTTCCGTTTTATAAACGAGCGTCCGAATCGAACAGAAGGTTGAATGAATAGATTGAACAATCATCGTATCTAGGTTGTATTCGATTATATCGTGTTGATGATTATATAGTTATACTCACCAGGTAACTGTTCTTCCGTTATACATACGAGCGACTGAATTGAACAGAAGGTTGAATAGTTAGACGACACGATAATTGTATCTGTTGTATTCGATGATATCGTGATGATGTTTATATAGCAATACCCACCAGGTAACTGTTCTCCCGTTTTACATACGAGCGACCGAATCGAACAGAAGGTTGAATGGATAGTATCTGGGTTATATTCGATTATGATGTTATGCTGTATATATAGTTATACTCACTAGGTGACGGTATTCCCGTTTTACATACAAGCGTCCGAATCGAACAGAAGGTTGAATGGATAGATTGAACAATCATCGTATCTGGATTGTATTCGATTATGTTTATATAGTTATACTTACCAGGTAACTGTTCTTCCGTTATACATACGAGCGACTGAATCGAACAGAAGGTTGAATGGATAGATTGAACAATCATCGTATCTGGGTTGTATTCGATTATGTTTATATAGTTATACTTACCAGGTAACTGTTCTTCCGTTATACATACGAGCGACTGAATTGAACAGAAGGTTGAAAAGTTAGACTAAACTATAATCGTATCTAGGTTGTATTCGATTATATCGTGTTGATGTTTATATAGTAATACTCACCAGGTAACCGTTCTTCCGTTTTACATACGAGCGTCCGAATCGAACAGAAGGTTGAATGGATAGATCGAACAATCATCGTATCTGAGTTGTATTCGATTTTGTTTATATAGTTATACTTACCAGGTAACTGTTCTTCCGTTTTACATACGAGCGACCGAATCGAACAGAAGGTTGAATGGATAGATTGAACAATCATCGTATCTGGGTTGTATTCGATTATGTATATATAGTTATACTTACCAGGTAACTGTTCTTCCGTCATACATACGGACGACTGAATTGAACAGAAGGTTGAATAGTTAGACGATACGATAATTGTATCTGTTGTATTCGATGATATCGTGATGATGTTTATATAGCAATACTCACCAGGTAACTGTTTTTCCGTTTTACATACAAGCGTCCGAATCGAACAGAAGGTTGAATGGATAGATTGAACAATCATCGTATCTGGGATGTATTCGATTATGATGTTATGCTGTTTATATAGTTATACTCACTAGGTGACAGTATTCCCGTTATACATACGAGCGACCGAAACGAACAGAAGGTTAAATGGATAGTATCTGGTTAATATACGATTATGATGTTATGCTGTGTATATAGTTATACTCACTAGGTGACGGTATTCCCGTTATACATACAAGCGACCGAAACGAACAGAAAGTTGAATGGATAGACTGAACAATGTGATATCCGATTATATCGCAATACTGTATAAATAGTGATACTTACCAGGAGACGGTACTTCCGTTACACATACTAGCGACTGAATCGAACGGAATGTTGAATGGTTAGACGACACGATAATTGTATCTGAGTTGTATTCGATGATATCGTGATGATGTTTATATAGCAATACCCACCAGGTAACTGTTCTTCCGTTTTACATACGAGCGACTTAATTGAACAGAAGGTTGAATAGTTAGACGACACGATGATTGTATCTGTTGTATTCGATGATATCGAGATGATGTTTATATAGCAATATCCACCAGGTAACTGTTCTTCCGTTACACATACTAGCGACTGAATCGAACGGAATGTTGAATGGTTAGACGACACGATAATTGTATCTGTTGTATTCGATGATATCGTGATGATATTTATATAGCAATACTCACCAGGTAACTGTTTTTCCGTTTTACATACGAGCGTCCGAATCGAACAGAAGGTTGAATGGATAGATTGAACAATCATCGTATCTGGGTTGTATTCGATTATGATGTTATGCTGTTTATATAGTTATACTCACTAGGTGACAGTATTCCCGTTATACATACGAGCGTCCGAATCGAACAGAAGGTTGAATGGATAGATTGAACAATCATCGTATCTGGGTTGTATTCGATTATGTTTATATAGTTATACTTACCAGGTAACTGTTCTTCCGTTATACATACGAGCGACTTAATTGAACAGAAGGTTGAATAGTTAGACGACACGATGATTGTATCTGTTGTATTCGATGATATCGTGATGATGTTTATATAGCAATACCCACCAGGTAACTGTTCTTCCGTTTTACATACGAGCGTCCGAATCGAACAGAAGGTTGAATGGATAGATTGAACAATCATCGTATCTGGGTTGTATTCGATTATACTCACCAGGTAACTGTTCTTCCGTTATACATACGAGCGACTGAATTGAACAGAAGGTTGAATAGTTAGACGACACGATAATTGTATCTGTTGTATTCGATGATATCGTGATGATGTTAATATAGCAATACTCACCAGGTAACTGTTCTTCCGTTTTACATACGAGCGTCCGAATCGAACAGAAGGTTGAATGGATAGATTGAACAATCATCGTATCTGGGTTGTATTCGATTATGATGTTATGCTGTTTATATAGTTATACTCACTAGGTGACAGTATTTCCGTTTTACATACGAGCGACCGAATCGAACAGAAGGTTGAATGGATAGTATCTGGGTTATATTCGATTATGATGTTATGCTGTATATATAGTTTTACTCACTAGGTGACGGTATTCCCGTTATACATACGAGCGACTGAATTGAACAGAAGGTTGAATGGATAGATTGAACAATCGTCGTATCTGGGTTGTATTCGATTATGTTCATATAGTTATACTTACCAGGTAACTGTTCTTCCGTTATACATACGAGCGACTGAATTGAACAGAAGGTTGAAAAGTTAGACTAAACTATAATCGTATCTAGGTTCTATTCGATTATATCGTGTTGATGTTTATATAGTAATACTCACCAGGTAACCGTTTTCCCGTTTTACATACGAGCGTCCGAATCGAACAGAAGGTTGAATGGATAGATTGAACAATCATCGTATCTGGGTTGTATTCGATTTTGTTTATATAGTTATACTTACCAGGTAACTGTTCTTCCGTTTTACATACGAGCGTTCGAATCGAACAGAAGGTTGAATGGATAGATTGAACAATCATCGTATCTGGGTTGTATTCGATTATGTTTATATAGTTATACTTACCAGGTAACTGTTCTTTCGTTATACATACGAGTGACTTAATTGAACATAAGGTTGAATAGTTAGACGACACGATGATTGTATCTGTTGTATTCGATGATATCGTGATGATGTTTATATAGCAATACCCACCAGGTAACTGTTCTTCCGTTTTACATACGAGCGTCCGAATCGAACAGAAGGTTGAATGGATAGATTGAACAATCATCGTATCTGGGTTGTATTCGATTATGTTTATATAGTTATACTTACCAGGTAACTGTTCTTCCGTCATACATACGGACGACTGAATTGAACAGAAGGTTGAATAGTTAGACGATACGATAATTGTATCTGTTGTATTCGATGATATCGTGATGATGTTTATATAGCAATACTCACCAGGTAACTGTTTTTCCGTTTTACATACGAGCGTCCGAATCGAACAGAAGGTTGAATGGATAGATTGAACAATCATCTTATCTGGGTTGTATTCGATTATGATGTTATGCTGTTTATATAGTTATACTCACTAGGTGACAGTATTCCCGTTATACATACGAGCGACCGAAACGAACAGAAAGTTGAATGGATAGACTGAACAATGTGATATCCGATTATATCGCAATACTGTATAAATAGTGATACTTACCAGGAGACGGTACTTCCGTTACACATACTAGCGACTGAATCGAACGGAATGTTGAATGGTTAGACGACACGATAATTGTATCTGAGTTGTATTCGATGATATCGTGATGATGTTTATATAGCAATACCCACCAGGTAACTGTTCTTCCGTTTTACATACGAGCGACTTAATTGAACAGAAGGTTGAATAGTTAGACGACACGATGATTGTATCTGTTGTATTCGATGATATCGAGATGATGTTTATATAGCAATACCCACCAGGTAACTGTTCTTCCGTTTCACATACGAGCGTCCGAATCGAACAGAAGGTTGAATGGATAGATTGAACAATCATCGTATCTGGGTTGTATTCGATTATGTTTATATAGTTATACTTACCAGGTAACTGTTCTTCCGTTATACATACGAGCGACTTAATTGAACAGAAGGTTGAATAGTTAGACGACACGATGATTGTATCTGTTGTATTCGATGATATCGTGATGATGTTTATATAGCAATACCCACCAGGTAACTGTTTTTCCGTTTTACATACGAGCGTCCGAATCGAACAGAAGGTTGAATGGATAGATTGAACAATCATCGTATCTGGGTTGTATTCGATTATACTTACCAGGTAACTGTTCTTCCGTTATACATACGAGCGACTGAATTGAACAGAAGGTTGAATAAATAGACGACACGATAATTGTATCTGTTGTATTCGATGATATCGTGATGATGTTAATATAGCAATACTCACCAGGTTTCTGTTCTTCCGTTTTACATACGAGCGTCCGAATCGAACAGAAGGTTGAATGGATAGATTGAACAATCATCGTATCTGGGTTGGATTCGATTATGATGTTATGCTGTTTATATAGTTATACTCACTTGGTGACAGTATTCCCGTTTTACATACGAGCGACCGAATCGAACAGAAGGTTGAATGGATAATATCTGGGTTATATTCGATTATGATGTTATGCTGTTTATATAGTTATTCCCGTTTCACATACGAGCGTCCGAATCGAACAGAAGGTTGAATGGATAGATTGAACAATCATCGTATCTGGGTTGTATTCGATTATGTTTATATAGTTATACTTACCAGGTTACTGTTCTTCCGTTATACATACGAGCGACTGAATTGAACAGAAGGTTGAAAAGTTAGACTAAACTATATTCGTATCTAGGTTGTATTCGATTATATCGTGTTGATGTTTATATAGTAATACTCACCAGGTAACCGTTCTTCCGTTTTACATACGAGCGTCCGAATCGAACTGAAGGTTGAATGGATAGATTGAACAATCATCGTATCTGGGTTGTATTCGATTTTGTTTATATAGTTATACTTACCAGGTAACTGTTCTTCCGTTTTACATACGAGCGTCCGAATCGAACAGAAGGTTGAATGGATAGATTGAACAATCATCGTATCTGGGTTGTATTCGATTATGATGTTATGCTGTTTATATAGTTATACTCACTAGGTGACTGTATTCCCGTTATACATACGAGCGACCGAAACGAACAGAAGGTTGAATGGATAGTATCTGGGTTATATTCGATTATGATGTTATGCTGTGTATATAGTTATACTTACTAGGTGACGGTATTCCCGTTATACATACAAGCGACCGAAACGAACAGAAAGTTGAATGGATAGACGACACGATAATTGTATCTGAGTTGTATTCGATGATATCGTGATGATGTTTATATAGCAATACCCACCAGGTAACTGTTCTTCCGTTATACATACGAGCGACTGAATTGAACAGAAGGTTGAATAGTTAGACGACACGATAATTGTATCTGTTGTATTCGATGATATCGTGATGATGTTAATATAGCAATACTCACCAGGTAACTGTTCTTCCGTTTTACATACGAGCGTCCGAATCGAACAGAAGGTTGAATGGATAGATTGAACAATCATCGTATCTGGGTTGTATTCGATTATGTTTATATAGTTATACTAACCAGGTAACTGTTCTTCCGTTATACATACGAGCGACTGAATTGAACAGAAGGTTGAATGGATAGATTGAACAATCATCGTATCTGGGTTGTATTCGATTATGTTTATATAGTTATATTTACCAGGTAACTGTTCTTCCGTTATACATACGAGCGACTGAATTGAACAGAAAGTTGAAAAGTTAGACTAAACTATGATCGTATCTAGGTTGTATTCGATTATATCGTGTTGATGTTTATATAGTAATACTCCCCAGGTAACCGTTCTTCCGTTTCACATACGAGCGTCCGAATCGAACAGAAGGTTGAATGGATAGATTGAACAATCATCGTATCTGGGTTGTAGTCGATTTTGTTTATATAGTTATACTCACCAGGTAACTGTTCTTCCGTTTTACATAAGAGCGTCCGAATCGAACAGAAGGTTGAATGGATAGATTGAACAATCATCGTATCTGGGTTGTATTCGATTATGTTTATATAGTTATACTTACCAGGTAACTGTTCTTCCGTTATACATACGAGCGACTTAATTGAACAGAAGGTTGAATAGTTAGACGACACGATAATTGTATCTGTTGTATTCGATGATATCGTGATGGTGTTTATATAGCAATACTCACCAGGTAACTGTTCTTCCGTTTTACATACGAGCATCCGAATCGAACAGAAGGTTGAATGGATAGATTGAACAATCATCGTATCTGGGTTGTATTTGATTATGTTTATATAGTTATACTTACCAGGTAACTGTTCTTCCGTTTTAGATTAGAGCGTCCGAATCGAACAGAAGGTTGAATGGATAGATTGAACAATCATCGTATCTGGGTTGAATTCGATTATGTTTATATATTTATACTTACCAGGTAACTGTTCTTCCGTTATACATACGAGCGACTGAATTGAAAAGAAGGTTGAATAGTTAGACGACACGATAATTGTATCTGTTGTATTCGATGATATCGTGATGATGTTTATATAGCAATACTCACCAGGTAACTGTTCTTCCGTTTTACATACGAGCGTCCGAATCGAACAGAAGGTTGAATGGATAGATCGAACAATCATCGTATCTGAGTTGTATTCGATTTTGTTTATATAGTTATACTTACCAGGTAACTGTTCTTCCGTTTTACATACGAGCGACCGAATCGAACAGAAGGTTGAATGGATAGATCGAACAATCATCGTATCTGAGTTGTATTCGATTTTGTTTATATAGTTATACTTACCAGGTAACTGTTCTTCCGTTTTACATACGAGCGACCGAATCGAACAGAAGGTTGAATGGATAGATTGAACAATCATCGTATCTGGGTTGTATTCGATTATGTATATATAGTTATACTTACCAGGTAACTGTTCTTCCGTCATACATACGGACGACTGAATTGAACAGAAGGTTGAATAGTTAGACGATACGATAATTGTATCTGTTGTATTCGATGATATCGTGATGATGTTTATATAGCAATACTCACCAGGTAACTGTTTTTCCGTTTTACATACAAGCGTCCGAATCGAACAGAAGGTTGAATGGATAGATTGAACAATCATCGTATCTGGGATGTATTCGATTATGATGTTATGCTGTTTATATAGTTATACTCACTAGGTGACAGTATTCCCGTTATACATACGAGCGACCGAAACGAACAGAAGGTTAAATGGATAGTATCTGGTTAATATACGATTATGATGTTATGCTGTGTATATAGTTATACTCACTAGGTGACGGTATTCCCGTTATACATACAAGCGACCGAAACGAACAGAAAGTTGAATGGATAGACTGAACAATGTGATATCCGATTATATCGCAATACTGTATAAATAGTGATACTTACCAGGAGACGGTACTTCCGTTACACATACTAGCGACTGAATCGAACGGAATGTTGAATGGTTAGACGACACGATAATTGTATCTGAGTTGTATTCGATGATATCGTGATGATGTTTATATAGCAATACCCACCAGGTAACTGTTCTTCCGTTTTACATACGAGCGACTTAATTGAACAGAAGGTTGAATAGTTAGACGACACGATGATTGTATCTGTTGTATTCGATGATATCGAGATGATGTTTATATAGCAATACCCACCAGGTAACTGTTCTTCCGTTACACATACTAGCGACTGAATCGAACGGAATGTTGAATGGTTAGACGACACGATAATTGTATCTGTTGTATTCGATGATATCGTGATGATATTTATATAGCAATACTCACCAGGTAACTGTTTTTCCGTTTTACATACGAGCGTCCGAATCGAACAGAAGGTTGAATGGATAGATTGAACAATCATCGTATCTGGGTTGTATTCGATTATGATGTTATGCTGTTTATATAGTTATACTCACTAGGTGACAGTATTCCCGTTATACATACGAGCGTCCGAATCGAACAGAAGGTTGAATGGATAGATTGAACAATCATCGTATCTGGGTTGTATTCGATTATGTTTATATAGTTATACTTACCAGGTAACTGTTCTTCCGTTATACATACGAGCGACTTAATTGAACAGAAGGTTGAATAGTTAGACGACACGATGATTGTATCTGTTGTATTCGATGATATCGTGATGATGTTTATATAGCAATACCCACCAGGTAACTGTTCTTCCGTTTTACATACGAGCGTCCGAATCGAACAGAAGGTTGAATGGATAGATTGAACAATCATCGTATCTGGGTTGTATTCGATTATACTCACCAGGTAACTGTTCTTCCGTTATACATACGAGCGACTGAATTGAACAGAAGGTTGAATAGTTAGACGACACGATAATTGTATCTGTTGTATTCGATGATATCGTGATGATGTTAATATAGCAATACTCACCAGGTAACTGTTCTTCCGTTTTACATACGAGCGTCCGAATCGAACAGAAGGTTGAATGGATAGATTGAACAATCATCGTATCTGGGTTGTATTCGATTATGATGTTATGCTGTTTATATAGTTATACTCACTAGGTGACAGTATTTCCGTTTTACATACGAGCGACCGAATCGAACAGAAGGTTGAATGGATAGTATCTGGGTTATATTCGATTATGATGTTATGCTGTATATATAGTTTTACTCACTAGGTGACGGTATTCCCGTTATACATACGAGCGACTGAATTGAACAGAAGGTTGAATGGATAGATTGAACAATCGTCGTATCTGGGTTGTATTCGATTATGTTCATATAGTTATACTTACCAGGTAACTGTTCTTCCGTTATACATACGAGCGACTGAATTGAACAGAAGGTTGAAAAGTTAGACTAAACTATAATCGTATCTAGGTTCTATTCGATTATATCGTGTTGATGTTTATATAGTAATACTCACCAGGTAACCGTTTTCCCGTTTTACATACGAGCGTCCGAATCGAACAGAAGGTTGAATGGATAGATTGAACAATCATCGTATCTGGGTTGTATTCGATTTTGTTTATATAGTTATACTTACCAGGTAACTGTTCTTCCGTTTTACATACGAGCGTCCGAATCGAACAGAAGGTTGAATGGATAGATTGAACAATCATCGTATCTGGGTTGTATTCGATTATGTTTATATAGTTATACTTACCAGGTAACTGTTCTTTCGTTATACATACGAGTGACTTAATTGAACATAAGGTTGAATAGTTAGACGACACGATGATTGTATCTGTTGTATTCGATGATATCGTGATGATGTTTATATAGCAAAACCCACCAGGTAACTGTTCTTCCGTTTTACATACGAGCGTCCGAATCGAACAGAAGGTTGAATGGATAGATTGAACAATCATCGTATCTGGGTTGTATTCGATTATGTTTATATAGTTATACTTACCAGGTAACTGTTCTTCCGTCATACATACGGACGACTGAATTGAACAGAAGGTTGAATAGTTAGACGATACGATAATTGTATCTGTTGTATTCGATGATATCGTGATGATGTTTATATAGCAATACTCACCAGGTAACTGTTTTTCCGTTTTACATACGAGCGTCCGAATCGAACAGAAGGTTGAATGGATAGATTGAACAATCATCTTATCTGGGTTGTATTCGATTATGATGTTATGCTGTTTATATAGTTATACTCACTAGGTGACAGTATTCCCGTTATACATACGAGCGACCGAAACGAACAGAAAGTTGAATGGATAGACTGAACAATGTGATATCCGATTATATCGCAATACTGTATAAATAGTGATACTTACCAGGAGACGGTACTTCCGTTACACATACTAGCGACTGAATCGAACGGAATGTTGAATGGTTAGACGACACGATAATTGTATCTGAGTTGTATTCGATGATATCGTGATGATGTTTATATAGCAATACCCACCAGGTAACTGTTCTTTCGTTTTACATACGAGCGACTTAATTGAACAGAAGGTTGAATAGTTAGACGACACGATGATTGTATCTGTTGTATTCGATGATATCGAGATGATGTTTATATAGCAATACCCACCAGGTAACTGTTCTTCCGTTTCACATACGAGCGTCCGAATCGAACAGAAGGTTGAATGGATAGATTGAACAATCATCGTATCTGGGTTGTATTCGATTATGTTTATATAGTTATACTCACCAGGTAACTGTTCTTCCGTTTTACATACGAGCGTCAGAATCGAACAGAAGGTTGAATGGATAGATTGAACAATCATCGTATCTGGGTTGTATTCGATTATGTTTATATAGTTATACTTACCAGGTAACTGTTCTTCCGTTATACATACGAGCGACTTAATTGAACAGAAGGTTGAATAGTTAGACGACACGATGATTGTATCTGTTGTATTCGATGATATCGTGATGATGTTTATATAGCAATACCCACCAGGTAACTGTTTTTCCGTTTTACATACGAGCGTCCGAATCGAACAGAAGGTTGAATGGATAGATTGAACAATCATCGTATCTGGGTTGTATTCGATTATACTTACCAGGTAACTGTTCTTCCGTTATACATACGAGCGACTGAATTGAACAGAAGGTTGAATAAATAGACGACACGATAATTGTATCTGTTGTATTCGATGATATCGTGATGATGTTAATATAGCAATACTCACCAGGTTTCTGTTCTTCCGTTTTACATACGAGCGTCCGAATCGAACAGAAGGTTGAATGGATAGATTGAACAATCATCGTATCTGGGTTGGATTCGATTATGATGTTATGCTGTTTATATAGTTATACTCACTTGGTGACAGTATTCCCGTTTTACATACGAGCGACCGAATCGAACAGAAGGTTGAATGGATAATATCTGGGTTATATTCGATTATGATGTTATGCTGTTTATATAGTTATTCCCGTTTCACATACGAGCGTCCGAATCGAACAGAAGGTTGAATGGATAGATTGAACAATCATCGTATCTGGGTTGTATTCGATTATGTTTATATAGTTATACTCACCAGGTTACTGTTCTTCCGTTATACATACGAGCGACTGAATTGAACAGAAGGTTGAAAAGTTAGACTAAACTATATTCGTATCTAGGTTGTATTCGATTATATCGTGTTGATGTTTATATAGTAATACTCACCAGGTAACCGTTCTTCCGTTTTACATACGAGCGTCCGAATCGAACTGAAGGTTGAATGGATAGATTGAACAATCATCGTATCTGGGTTGTATTCGATTTTGTTTATATAGTTATACTTACCAGGTAACTGTTCTTCCGTTTTACATACGAGCGTCCGAATCGAACAGAAGGTTGAATGGATAGATTGAACAATCATCGTATCTGGGTTGTATTCGATTATGATGTTATGCTGTTTATATAGTTATACTCACTAGGTGACTGTATTCCCGTTATACATACGAGCGACCGAAACGAACAGAAGGTTGAATGGATAGTATCTGGGTTATATTCGATTATGATGTTATGCTGTGTATATAGTTATACTTACTAGGTGACGGTATTCCCGTTATACATACAAGCGACCGAAACGAACAGAAAGTTGAATGGATAGACGACACGATAATTGTATCTGAGTTGTATTCGATGATATCGTGATGATGTTTATATAGCAATACCCACCAGGTAACTGTTCTTCCGTTATACATACGAGCGACTGAATTGAACAGAAGGTTGAATAGTTAGACGACACGATAATTGTATCTGTTGTATTCGATGATATCGTGATGATGTTAATATAGCAATACTCACCAGGTAACTGTTCTTCCGTTTTACATACGAGCGTCCGAATCGAACAGAAGGTTGAATGGATAGATTGAACAATCATCGTATCTGGGTTGTATTCGATTATGTTTATATAGTTATACTAACCAGGTAACTGTTCTTCCGTTATACATACGAGCGACTGAATTGAACAGAAGGTTGAATGGATAGATTGAACAATCATCGTATCTGGGTTGTATTCGATTATGTTTATATAGTTATATTTACCAGGTAACTGTTCTTCCGTTATACATACGAGCGACTGAATTGAACAGAAAGTTGAAAAGTTAGACTAAACTATGATCGTATCTAGGTTGTATTCGATTATATCGTGTTGATGTTTATATAGTAATACTCCCCAGGTAACCGTTCTTCCGTTTCACATACGAGCGTCCGAATCGAACAGAAGGTTGAATGGATAGATTGAACAATCATCGTATCTGGGTTGTAGTCGATTTTGTTTATATAGTTATACTCACCAGGTAACTGTTCTTCCGTTTTACATAAGAGCGTCCGAATCGAACAGAAGGTTGAATGGATAGATTGAACAATCATCGTATCTGGGTTGTATTCGATTATGTTTATATAGTTATACTTACCAGGTAACTGTTCTTCCGTTATACATACGAGCGACTTAATTGAACAGAAGGTTGAATAGTTAGACGACACGATAATTGTATCTGTTGTATTCGATGATATCGTGATGGTGTTTATATAGCAATACTCACCAGGTAACTGTTCTTCCGTTTTACATACGAGCATCCGAATCGAACAGAAGGTTGAATGGATAGATTGAACAATCATCGTATCTGGGTTGTATTTGATTATGTTTATATAGTTATACTTACCAGGTAACTGTTCTTCCGTTTTAGATTAGAGCGTCCGAATCGAACAGAAGGTTGAATGGATAGATTGAACAATCATCGTATCTGGGTTGAATTCGATTATGTTTATATATTTATACTTACCAGGTAACTGTTCTTCCGTTATACATACGAGCGACTGAATTGAAAAGAAGGTTGAATAGTTAGACGACACGATAATTGTATCTGTTGTATTCGATGATATCGTGATGATGTTTATATAGCAATACTCACCAGGTAACTGTTCTTCCGTTTTACATACGAGCGTCCGAATCGAACAGAAGGTTGAATGGATAGATTGAACAATCATCGTATCTGGGTAGTATTTGATTATGTTTATATAGTAATACTTACCAGGTAACTGTTCTTCCGTTATACATACGAGCGACTGAATTGAACAGAAGGTTGAAAAGTTAGACTGAACTATAATCGTATCTAGGTTGTATTCGATTATATCGTGTTGATGTTTATATAGTAATACTCACCAAATAACCGTTCTTATGTTTTACATACGAGCGTCCGAATCGAACAGAAGGTTGAATGGATAGATTGAACAATCATCGTATCTGGGTTGTATTCGATATTGTTTATATAGTTATACTTACCAGGTAACTGTTCTTCCGTTTTACATACGAGCGTCCGAATCGAACAGAAGGTTGAATGGATAGATTGAACAATCATCGTATCTGGGTTGTATTCGATTATGTTTATATAGTTATACTCACCAGGTAACTGTTCTTCCGTTTTACATACGAGCGTCCGAATCGAACAGAAGGTTGAATGGATAGATTGAACAATCATCGTATCTGGGTTGTATTCGATTATGTTTATATAGTTATACTTACCAGGTAACAGTTTTTCCGTTATACATACGAGCGACTTAATCGAACAGAAGGTTGAATAGTTAGACGACACGATGATTGTATCTGTTGTATTCGATGATATCGTGATGATGTTTATATAGCAATACCCATCAGGTAACTGTTTTTCCGTTTTACATACGAGCGTCCGAATCGAACAGAAGGTTGAATGGATAGATTAAACAATCATCGTATCTGGGTTGTATCCGATTATACTTACCAGGTAACTGTTCTTCCGTTATACATACGAGCGACTGAATTGAACAGAAGGTTGAATAGTTAGACGACACGATGATTGTATCTGTTGTATTCGATGATATCGTGATGATGTTTATATAGCAATACCCACCAGGTAACTGTTCTTCCGTTTTACATACGAGCGTCCGAATCGAACAGAAGGTTGAATGGATAGATTGAACAATCATCGTATCTGGGTTGTATTCGATTATGTTTATATAGTTATACTTACCAGGTAACTGTTCTTCCGTCATACATACGGACGACTGGATTGAACAGAAGGTTGAATAGTTAGACGATACGATAATTGTATCTGTTGTATTCGATGATATCGTGATGATGTTTATATAGCAATACTCACCAGGTAACTGTTTTTCCGTTTCACATACGAGCGTCCGAATCGAACAGAAGGTTGAATGGATAGATTGAACAATCATCGTATCTGGGTTGTATTCGATTATGATGTTATGCTGTTTATATAGTTATACTCACTAGGTGACAGTATTCCCGTTATACATACGAGCGACCGAAACGAACAGAAGGTTAAATGGATAGTATCTGGGTTATATACGATTATGATGTTATGCTGTGTATATAGTTATACTCACTAGGTGACGGTATTCCCGTTATACATACAAGCGACCGAAACGAACAGAAAGTTGAATGGATAGACTGAACAATGTGATATCCGATTATATCGCAATACTGTATAAATAGTGATACTTACCAGTAGACGGTACTTCCGTTACACATACTAGCGACTGAATCAAACGGAATGTTGAATGGTTAGACGACACGATAATTGTATCTGAGTTGTATTCGATGATATCGTGATGATGTTTATATAGCAATACCCACCAGGTAACTGTTCTTCCGTTTTACATACGAGCGACTTAATTGAACAGAAGGTTGAATAGTTAGACGACACGATGATTGTATCTGTTGTATTCGATGATATCGCGATGATGTTTATATAGCAATACCCACCAGGTAACTGTTCTTCCGTTACACATACTAGCGACTGAATCGAACGGAATGTTGAATGGTTAGACGACACGATAATTGTATCTGTTGTATTCGATGATATCGTGATGATGTTTATATAGCAATACTCACCAGGTAACTGTTTTTCCGTTTTACATACGAGCGTCCGAATCGAACAGAAGGTTGAATGGATAGATTGAACAATCATCGTATCTGGGTTGTATTCGATTATGATGTTATGCTGTTTATATAGTTATACTCACTAGGTGACAGTATTCTCGTTATACATACGAGCGACCGAAACGAACAGAAGGTTAAATGGATAGTATCTGGGTTATATACGATTATGATGTTATGCTGTGTATATAGTTATACTCACTAGGTGACGGTATTCCCGTTATACATACAAGCGACCGAAACGAACAGAAAGTTGAATGGATAGACTGAACAATGTGATATCCGATTATATCGCAATACTGTATAAATAGTGATACTTACCAGGAGACGGTACTTCCGTTACACATACTAGCGACTGAATCGAACGGAATGTTGAATGGTTAGACGACACGATAATTGTATCTGAGTTGTATTCGATGAGATCGTGATGATGTTTATATAGCAATACCCACCAGGTAACTGTTCTTCCGTTTTACATACGAGCGACTTAATTGAACAGAAGGTTGAATAGTTAGACGACACGATGATTGTATCTGTTGTATTCGATGATATCGAGATGATGTTTATATAGCAATACCCACCAGGTAACTGTTCTTCCGTTTCACATACGAGCGTCCGAATCGAACAGAAGGTTGAATGGATAGATTGAACAATCATCGTATCTGGGTTGTATTCGATTATGTTTATATAGTTATACTCACCAGGTAACTGTTCTTCCGTTTTACATACGAGCGTCAGAATCGAACAGAAGGTTGAATGGATAGATTGAACAATCATCGTATCTGGGTTGTATTCGATTATGTTTATATAGTTATACTTACCAGGTAACTGTTCTTCCGTTATACATACGAGCGACTCAATTGAACAGAAGGTTGAATAGTTAGACGACACGATGATTGTATCTGTTGTATTCGATGATATCGTGATGATGTTTATATAGCAATACCCACCAGGTAACTGTTTTTCCGTTTTACATACGAGCGTCCGAATCGAACAGAAGGTTGAATGGATAGATTGAACAATCATCGTATCTGGGTTGTATTCGATTATACTTACCAGGTAACTGTTCTTCCGTTATACATACGAGCGACTGAATTGAACAGAAGGTTGAATAAATAGACGACACGATAATTGTATCTGTTGTATTCGATGATATCGTGATGATGTTAATATAGCAATACTCACCAGGTTACTGTTCTTCCGTTTTACATACGAGCGTCCGAATCGAACAGAAGGTTGAATGGATAGATTGAACAATCATCGTATCTGGGTTGGATTCGATTATGATGTTATGCTGTTTATATAGTTATACTCACTTGGTGACAGTATTCCCGTTTTACATACGAGCGACCGAATCGAACAGAAGGTTGAATGGATAATATCTGGGTTATATTCGATTATGATGTTATGCTGTTTATATAGTTATTCCCGTTTCACATACGAGCGTCCGAATCGAACAGAAGGTTGAATGGATAGATTGAACAATCATCGTATCTGGGTTGTATTCGATTATGTTTATATAGTTATACTTACCAGGTAACTGTTCTTCCGTTATACATACGAGCGACTGAATTGAACAGAAGGTTGAATGGATAGATTGAACAATCATCGTATCTGGGTTGTATTCGATTATGTTTATATAGTTATATTTACCAGGTTACTGTTCTTCCGTTATACATACGAGCGACTGAATTGAACAGAAGGTTGAAAAGTTAGACTAAACTATATTCGTATCTAGGTTGTATTCGATTATATCGTGTTGATGTTTATATAGTAATACTCACCAGGTAACCGTTCTTCCGTTTTACATACGAGCGTCCGAATCGAACTGAAGGTTGAATGGATAGATTGAACAATCATCGTATCTGGGTTGTATTCGATTTTGTTTATATAGTTATACTTACCAGGTAACTGTTCTTCCGTTTTACATACGAGCGTCCGAATCGAACAGAAGGTTGAATGGATAGATTGAACAATCATCGTATCTGGGTTGTATTCGATTATGATGTTATTCTGTTTATATAGTTATACTCACTAGGTGACAGTATTCCCGTTATACATACGAGCGACCGAAACGAACAGAAGGTTGAATGGATAGTATCTGGGTTATATTCGATTATGATGTTATGCTGTGTATATAGTTATACTTACTAGGTGACGGTATTCCCGTTATACATACAAGCGACCGAAACGAACAGAAAGTTGAATGGATAGACGACACGATAATTGTATCTGAGTTGTATTCGATGATATCGTGATGATGTTTATATAGCAATACCCACCAGGTAACTGTTCTTCCGTTATACATACGAGCGACTGAATTGAACAGATGGTTGAATAGTTAGACGACACGATAATTGTATCTGTTGTATTCGATGATATCGTGATGATGTTAATATAGCAATACTCACCAGGTAACTGTTCTTCCGTTTTACATACGAGCGTCCGAATCGAACAGAAGGTTGAATGGATAGATTGAACAATCATCGTATCTGGGTTGTATTCGATTATGTTTATATAGTTATACTAACCAGGTAACTGTTCTTCCGTTATACATACGAGCGACTGAATTGAACAGAAGGTTGAATGGATAGATTGAACAATCATCGTATCTGGGTTGTATTCGATTATGTTTATATAGTTATATTCACCAGGTAACTGTTCTTCCGTTATACATACGAGCGACTGAATTGAACAGAAAGTTGAAAAGTTAGACTAAACTATGATCGTATCTAGGTTGTATTCGATTATATCGTGTTGATGTTTATATAGTAATACTCCCCAGGTAACCGTTCTTCCGTTTCACATACGAGCGTCCGAATCGAACAGAAGGTTGAATGGATAGATTGAACAATCATCGTATCTGAGTTGTAGTCGATTTTGTTTATATAGTTATACTCACCAGGTAACTGTTCTTCCGTTTTACATAAGAGCGTCCGAATCGAACAGAAGGTTGAATGGATAGATTGAACAATCATCGTATCTGGGTTGTATTCGATTATGTTTATATAGTTATACTTACCAGGTAACTGTTCTTCCGTTATACATACGAGCGACTTAATTGAACAGAAGGTTGAATAGTTAGACGACACGATAATTGTATCTGTTGTATTCGATGATATCGTGATGGTGTTTATATAGCAATACTCACCAGGTAACTGTTCTTCCGTTTTACATACGAGCATCCGAATCGAACAGAAGGTTGAATGGATAGATTGAACAATCATCGTAACTGGGTTGTATTTGATTATGTTTATATAGTTATACTTACCAGGTAACTGTTCTTCCGTTTTAGATAAGAGCGTCCGAATCGAACAGAAGGTTGAATGGATAGATTGAACAATCATCGTATCTGGGTTGAATTCGATTATGTTTATATATTTATACTTACCAGGTAACTGTTCTTCCGTTATACATACGAGCGACTGAATTGAAAAGAAGGTTGAATAGTTAGACGACACGATTATTGTATCTGTTGTATTCGATGATATCGTGATGATGTTTATATAGCAATACTCACCAGGTAACTGTTCTTCCGTTTTACATACGAGCGTCCGAATCGAACAGAAGGTTGAATGGATAGATTGAACAATCATCGTATCTGGGTAGTATTTGATTATGTTAATATAGTAATACTTACCAGGTAACTGTTCTTCCGTTATACATACGAGCGACTGAATTGAACAGAAGGTTGAAAAGTTAGACTGAACTATAATCGTATCTAGGTTGTATTCGATTATATCGTGTTGATGTTTATATAGTAATACTCACCAAATAACCGTTCTTCCGTTTTACATACGAGCGTCCGAATCGAACAGAAGGTTGAATGGATAGATTGAACAATCATCGTATCTGGGTTGTATTCGATATTGTTTATATAGTTATACTTACCAGGTAACTGTTCTTCCGTTTTACATACGAGCGTCCGAATCGAACAGAAGGTTGAATGGATAGATTGAACAATCATCGTATCTGGGTTGTATTCGATTATGTTTATATAGTTATACTCACCAGGTAACTGTTCTTCCGTTTTACATACGAGCGTCCGAATCGAACAGAAGGTTGAATGGATAGATTGAACAATCATCGTATCTGGGTTGTATTCGATTATGTTTATATAGTTATACTTACCAGGTAACAGTTGTTCCGTTATACATACGAGCGACTTAATCGAACAGAAGGTTGAATAGTTAGACGACACGATGATTGTATCTGTTGTATTCGATGATATCGTGATGATGTTTATATAGCAATACCCACCAGGTAACTGTTTTTCCGTTTTACATACGAGCGTCCGAATCGAACAGAAGGTTGAATGGATAGATTAAACAATCATCGTATCTGGGTTGTATCCGATTATACTTACCAGGTAACTGTTCTTCCGTTATACATACGAGCGACTGAATTGAACAGAAGGTTGAATAGTTAGACGACACGATAATTGTATCTGTTGTATTCGATGATAACGTGATGATGTTAATATAGCAATACTCACCAGGTAACTGTTCCTCCGTTTCACATACGAGCGTCCGAATCGAACAGAAGGTTGAATGGATAGATTGAACAATCATCGTATCTGGGTTGTATTCGATTATGATGTTATGCTGTTTATATAGTTATACTCACTAGGTGACAGTATTCCCGTTTTACATACGAGCGACCGAATCGAACAGAAGGTTGAATGGATAGAATCTGGGTTATATTCGATTATGATGTTATGCTGTATATATAGTTATACTCACTAGGTGACGGTATTCCCGTTTTACATACGAGCGTCCGAATCGAACCGAAGGTTGAATGGATAGATTGAACAATCATCGTATCTGGGTTGTATTCGATTATGTTTATATAATTATACTTACCAGGTAACTGTTCTTCCGTTATACATACGAGCGACTGAATTGAACAGAAGATTGAATGGATAGATTGAACAATCATCGTATCTTGGTTGTATTCGATTATATCGTGTTGATGTTTATATAGTTATACTCACCAGGTAACTGTTCTTCCGTTTTACATACGAGCGTCCGAATCGAACAGAAGGTTGAATGGATAGATTGAACAATCATCGTATCTGGGTTGTATTCGATTATGTTTATATAGTTATACTTACCAGGTAACTGTTCTTTCGTTATACATACGAGCGACTTAATTGAACAGTAGGTTGAATAGTTAGACGACACGATGATTGTATCTTTGTATTCGATGATATCGTGATGATGTTTATATAGCAATACCCACCAGGTAACTGTTCCTCCGTTTTACATACGAGCGTCCGAATCGAACAGAAGGTTGAATGGATAGATTAAACAATCATCGTATCTGGGTTGTATTCGATTATGTTTATATAGTATTCCCGTTTCACATACGAGTGACCGAAACGAACAGAAAGTTGAATGGATAGTCTGAACAATCAATGTATCTGGGTGGTATCCGATTATATCGCAATACTGTATATATAGTGATACTAACCAGGTGACGGTACTTCCGTTACACATACTAGCGACTGAATCGAACAGAAGGTTGAATGGTTAGACGAAACGATAATTGAAACTGAGTTGTATTCTATTATATCGTGGTGATGTTTATATAGAAATACTCACCAGGTTACTGTTCTTCCGTTACACATACTAGCGACTGAATCGAACAGAAGGTTAAATGGTTAGACGAAACGACAATTGAAACTGAGTTGTATTCTATTATATCGTGGTAATGTTTATATAGAAAAACTCACCAGGTTACTGTTCTTCCGTTACACATACGAGCGACTGAATTGAACAGAAGGTTGAATGGATAGTATATGGGTTGTATTCGATTATGATGTTATGCTGCGTATATAGTAATACCCACTAGGTGACGGTATTCTTGTTTTACATACGAGCGACCGAAACGAACAAAAAGTTAAATGGATAGTCTGAACAATCAATGTATCAGGGTGGTATCCGATTATATCGCAATACTGTATATATAGTGATACATACCAGGTGACGGTACTTCCGTTACACATACTAGCGACTGAATCGAACAGAAGGTTAAATGGTTTGACGAAACGATCATTGTAACTGAGTTGTAATCTATTATATCGTGGTGATGTTTATATAGTGATACATACCAGGTGACGGTACTTCCGTTACACATACTAGCGACTGAATCGAACAGAAGGTTAAATGGTTAGACGAAACGATAATTGTAACTGAGTTGTATTCTATTATATCGTGGTGATGTTTATATAGAAATACTCACAAGGTTACTGTTCTTCCGTTATACATACGAACAACCGAATCGAACAGAAGGTTGAATGGATAGTATATGGGTTGTATTCGATTATGATGTTATGCTGTGTATATAGTTATACACACTAGGTGACGGTATTCCCGTTCCACATACGAGCGACCAAAACGAACAGAAAGTTGAATGGATAGTCTGAACAATCAATGTATCTGGGTGGTATCCGATTATATCGCAATACTGTATATATAGTGATACTAACCAGGTGACGGTACTTCCGTTACACATACTAGCGACTGAATCGAACAGAAGGTTAAATGGTTAGACGAAACGATAATTGAAACTGAGTTGTATTCTATTATATCGTGGTGATGTTTATATGGAAATACTCACCAGGTTACTGTTCTTCCGTTACACATACTAGCGACTGAATCGAACAGAAAATTAAATGGTTAGACGAAACGATAATTGAAACTGAGTTGTATTCGATTATATCGTGGTGATGTTTATATAGAAATACTCACCAGGTAACTGTTCTTTCGTTTTCACATACAAGCGACCGAATCGAGCAGAAGGTCAAATGGATAGATTGAACAATCATCGTATCTGGGTTGTATCCGATAATGTTTATATAGTTATACTCACCAGGTAACTGTTCTTCCGTTACAAATACTAGCGACTGAATCGAACAGAAGGTTAAATGGTTAGACGAAACGATAATTGTATCTGAGTTGTATTCGATGATATCGTGATGATGTTTATATAGCAATACTCACCAGGTAACTGTTCTTCCGTTTCACATACAAGCGACCGAATCGAGCAGAAGGTTGAATTCAGTATAGATTGAACAATCATCGTATCTGGAATGTATCCGATAATGTTTATATAGTTATACTCACCAGGTAACTGTTCTTCCGTTACACATACTAGCGACTGAATCGAACAGAAGGTTAAATGGTTAGACAAAACGATAATTGTATCTGAGTTGTATTCGATGATATCGTGATGATGTTTATATAGAAATACTCACCAGGTAACTGTTCTTTCGTTTTCACATACAAGCGACCGAATCGAGCAGAAGGTCAAATGGATAGATTGAACAATCATCGTATCTGGGTTGTATTCGATTATGTTTATATAGTTATACTCACCAGGTAACTGTTCTTCCGTTACACATACTAGCGACTGAATCGAACAGAAGGTTAAACGGTTAGACGAAACGATAATTGAAACTGAGTTGTATTCGATTATATCGAGGTGATGTTTATATAGAAATACTCACCAGGTAACTGTTCTTTCGTTTTCACATACAAGCGACCGAATCGAGCAGAAGGTCAAATGGATAGATTGAACAATCATCGTATCTGGGTTGTATTCGATTATGTTTATATAGTTATACTCACCAGGTAACTGTTCTTCCGTTACACATACTAGCGACTGAATCGAACAGAAGGTTAAATGGTTAGACGAAACGATAATTGAAACTGAGTTGTATTCTATTATATCGTGGTGATGTTTATATAGAAATACTCACCAGGTTACTGTTCTTCCGTTATACATACGAGCAACCGAATCGAACAGAAGGTTGAATGGATAGTATATAGGTTGTATTCGATTATGATGTTATGCTGTGTATATAGTTTTACACACTAGGTGACGGTATTCCCGTTTCACATACAAGCGACCGAAACGAACAGAAAGTTGAATGGATAGTCTGAACAATCAATGTATCTGGGTGGTATCCGATTATATCGCAATACTGTATATATAGTGATACATACCAGGTGACGGTACTTCCGTTACACATACTAGCGACTGAATCGAACAGAAGGTTAAATGGTTAGACGAAACGATAATTGTAACTGAGTTGTATTCTATTATATCGTGGTGATGTTTATATAGTTATACTCACCAGGTAACTGTTCTTCCGTTACACATACTAGCGACTGAATCGAACAGAAGGTTAAATGGTTAGACGAAACGATAATTGTAACTGAGTTGTATTCTATCATATCGTGGTGATGTTTATATAGAAATACTCACCAGGTTACTGTTCTTCCGTTATACATACGAGCAACCGAATCGAACAGAAGGTTGAATGGATAGTATCTGGGTTGTATTCGATTATGATGTTATGCTGTGTATATAGTTATACACACTAGGTGACGGTATTCTTGTTTTACATACGAGCGACCGAAACGAACAGAAAGTTGAATGGATAGTCTGAACAATCAATGTATCAGGGTGGTATCCGATTATATCGCAATACTGTATATATAGTGATACATACCAGGTGACTGTTCTTCCGTTACACATACTAGCGACTGAATCGAACAGAAGGTTAAATGGTTAGACAAAACGATAATTGTATCTGAGTTGTATTCGATGATATCGTGATGATGTTTATATAGAAATACTCACCAGGTAACTGTTCTTTCGTTTTCACATACAAGCGACCGAATCGAGCAGAAGGTCAAATGGATAGATTGAACAATCATCGTATCTGGGTTGTATTCGATTATGTTTATATAGTTATACTCACCAGGTAACTGTTCTTCCGTTACACATACTAGCGACTGAATCGAACAGAAGGTTAAACGGTTAGACGAAACGATAATTGAAACTGAGTTGTATTCGATTATATCGAGGTGATGTTTATATAGAAATACTCACCAGGTAACTGTTCTTTCGTTTTCACATACAAGCGACCGAATCGAGCAGAAGGTCAAATGGATAGATTGAACAATCATCGTATCTGGGTTGTATTCGATTATGTTTATATAGTTATACTCACCAGGTAACTGTTCTTCCGTTACACATACTAGCGACTGAATCGAACAGAAGGTTAAATGGTTAGACGAAACGATAATTGAAACTGAGTTGTATTCTATTATATCGTGGTGATGTTTATATAGAAATACTCACCAGGTTACTGTTCTTCCGTTATACATACGAGCAACCGAATCGAACAGAAGGTTGAATGGATAGTATATAGGTTGTATTCGATTATGATGTTATGCTGTGTATATAGTTTTACACACTAGGTGACGGTATTCCCGTTTCACATACAAGCGACCGAAACGAACAGAAAGTTGAATGGATAGTCTGAACAATCAATGTATCTGGGTGGTATCCGATTATATCGCAATACTGTATATATAGTGATACATACCAGGTGACGGTACTTCCGTTACACATACTAGCGACTGAATCGAACAGAAGGTTAAATGGTTAGACGAAACGATAATTGTAACTGAGTTGTATTCTATTATATCGTGGTGATGTTTATATAGTTATACTCACCAGGTAACTGTTCTTCCGTTACACATACTAGCGACTGAATCGAACAGAAGGTTAAATGGTTAGACGAAACGATAATTGTAACTGAGTTGTATTCTATCATATCGTGGTGATGTTTATATAGAAATACTCACCAGGTTACTGTTCTTCCGTTATACATACGAGCAACCGAATCGAACAGAAGGTTGAATGGATAGTATCTGGGTTGTATTCGATTATGATGTTATGCTGTGTATATAGTTATACACACTAGGTGACGGTATTCTTGTTTTACATACGAGCGACCGAAACGAACAGAAAGTTGAATGGATAGTCTGAACAATCAATGTATCAGGGTGGTATCCGATTATATCGCAATACTGTATATATAGTGATACATACCAGGTGACGGTACTTCCGTAACACATACTAGCGACTGAATCGAACAGAAGGTTGAATGGTTAGACGAAACGATAATTGTAACTAAGTTGTATTCTATTATATCGTGGTGATGTTTATATAGAAATACTCACCAGGTTACTGTTCTTCCGTTATACATACGAGCAACCGAATCGAACAGAAGGTTGAATGGATAGTATATGGGTTGTATTCGATTATGATGTTATGCTGTGTATATAGTTATACACACTAGGTGACGGTATTCCCGTTTCACATACGAGCGACCGAAACGAACAGAAAGTTGAATGGATAGTCTGGACAATCAATGTATCTGGGTGGTATCCGATTATATCGCAATACTGTATATATAGTGATACTAACCAGGTGACGGTACTTCCGTTACACATGCTAGCGACTGAATCGAACAGAAGGTTAAATGGTTAGACGAAACGATAATTGAAACTGAGTTGTATTCGATTATATCGTGGTGATGTTTATATAGAAATACTCACCAGGTAACTGTTCTTTCGTTTTCACATACAAGCGACCGAATCGAGCAGAAGGTCAAATGGATAGATTGAACAATCATCGTATCTGGGTTGTATTCGATTATGTTTATATAGTTATACTCACCAGGTAACTGTTCTTCCGTTACACATACTAGCGACTGAATCGAACAGAAGGTTAAATGGTTGGACGAAACGATAATTGTAACTGAGTTGTATTCTATTATATCGTGGTGATGTTTATATAGAAATACTCACCAGGTTACTGTTCTTTCGTTTTCACAAACAAGCGACCGAATCGAGCAGAAGGTCAAATGGATAGATGGGTTGTATTCGATTATGTTTATATAGTTATACTCACCAGGTAACTGTTCTTCCGTCACACATACTAGCGACTGAATCGAACAGAAGGTTAAATGGTTAGACGAAACGATCTTTGTAACTGAGTTGTAATCTATTATATCGTGGTGATGTTTATATAGTGATACATACCAGGTGACGGTACTTCCGTTACACATACTAGCGACTGAATCGAACAGAAGGTTAAATGGTTAGACGAAACGATAATTGTAACTGAGTTGTATTCTATTATATCGTGGTGATGTTTATATAGAAATACTCACAAGGTTACTGTTCTTCCGTTATACATACGAACAACCGAATCGAACAGAAGGTTGAATGGATAGTATATGGGTTGTATTCGATTATGATGTTATGCTGTGTATATAGTTATACACACTAGGTGACGGTATTCCCGTTCCACATACGAGCGACCAAAACGAACAGAAAGTTGAATGGATAGTCTGAACAATCAATGTATCTGGGTGGTATCCGATTATATCGCAATACTGTATATATAGTGATACTAACCAGGTGACGGTACTTCCGTTACACATACTAGCGACTGAATCGAACAGAAGGTTAAATGGTTAGACAAAACGATAATTGTATCTGAGTTGTATTCGATGATATCGTGATGATGTTTATATAGAAATACTCACCAGGTAACTGTTCTTTCGTTTTCACATACAAGCGACCGAATCGAGCAGAAGGTCAAATGGATAGATTGAACAATCATCGTATCTGGGTTGTATTCGATTATGTTTATATAGTTATACTCACCAGGTAACTGTTCTTCCGTTACACATACTAGCGACTGAATCGAACAGAAGGTTAAATGGTTAGACGAAACGATAATTGAAACTGAGTTGTATTCGATTATATCGTGGTGATGTTTATATAGAAATACTCACCAGGTAACTGTTCTTTTGTTTTCACATACAAGCGACCGAATCGAGCAGAAGGTCAAATGGATAGATTGAACAATCATCGTATCTGGGTTGTATTCGATTATGTTTATATAGTTATACTCACCAGGTAACTATTCTTCCGTTACACATACTAGCGACTGAATCGAACAGAAGGTTAAATGGTTAGACGAAACGATAATTGAAACTGAGTTGTATTCTATTATATCGTGGTGATGTTTATATAGAAATACTCACCAGGTTACTGTTCTTCCGTTATACATACGAGCAACCGAATCGAACAGAAGGTTGAATGGATAGTATATGGGTTGTATTCGATTATGATGTTATGCTGTGTATATAGTTTTACACACTAGGTGACGGTATTCCCGTTTCACATACGAGCGACCGAAACGAACAGAAAGTTGAATGGATAGTCTGAACAATCAATGTATCTGGGTGGTATCCGATTATATCGCAATACTGTATATATAGTGATACATACCAGGTGACGGTACTTCCGTTACACATACTAGCGACTGAATCGAACAGAAGGTTAAATGGTTAGACGAAACGATAATTGTAACTGAGTTGTATTCTATTATATCGTGGTGATGTTTATATAGTTATACTCACCAGGTAACTGTTTTTCCATAACACATACTAGCGACTGAATCGAACAGAAGGTTAAATGGTTAGACGAAACGATAATTGTAACTGAGTTGTATTCTATTATATCGTGGTGATGTTTATATAGAAATACTCACCAGGTTACTGTTCTTCCGTTATACATACGAGCAACCGAATCGAACAGAAGGTTGGATGGATAGTATCTGGGTTGTATTCGATTATGATGTTATACTGTGTATATAGTTATACACACTAGGTGACTGTTCTTCCGTTACACATACTAGCGACTGAATCGAACAGAAGGTTAAATGGTTAGACGAAACGATAATTGAAACTGAGTTGTATTCGATTATATCGTGGTGATGTTTATATAGAAATACTCACCAGGTAACTGTTCTTTCGTTTTCACATACAAGCGACCGAATCGAGCAGAAGGTCAAATGGATAGATTGAACAATCATCGTATCTGGGTTGTATTCGATTATGTTTATATAGTTATACTCACCAGGTAACTGTTCTTCCGTTACACATACTAGCGACTGAATCGAACAGAAGGTTAAATGGTTAGACGAAACGATAATTGAAACTGAGATGTATTCTATTATATCGTGGTGATGTTTATATAGAAATACTCACCAGGTTACTGTTCTTCCGTTATACATACGAGCAACCGAATCGAACAGAAGGTTGAATGGATAGTATATGGGTTGTATTCGATTATGATGTTATGCTGTGTATATAGTTTTACACACTAGGTGACGGTATTCCCGTTTCACATACGAGTGACCGAAACGAACAGAAAGTTGAATGGATAGTCTGAACAATCAATGTATCTGGGTGGTATCCGATTATATCGCAATACTGTATATATAGTGATACATACCAGGTGACGGTACTTCCGTTACACATACTAGCGACTGAATCGAACAGAAGGTTAAATGGTTAGACGAAACGATAATTGTAACTGAGTTGTATTCTATTATATCGTGGTGATGTTTATATAGTTATACTCACCAGGTAACTGTTCTTCCGTTACACATACTAGCGACTGAATCGAACAGAAGGTTAAATGGTTAGACGAAACGATAATAGTAACTGAGTTGTATTCTATTATATCGTGGTGATGTTTATATAGAAATACTCACCAGGTTACTGTTCTTCCGTTATACATACGAGCAACCGAATCGAACAGAAGGTTGAATGGATAGTATCTGGGTTGTATTCGATTATGATGTTATGCTGTGTATATAGTTATACACACTAGGTGACGGTATTCTTGTTTTACATACGAGCGACCGAAACGAACAGAAAGTTGAATGGATAGTCTGAACAATCAATGTATCAGGGTGGTATCCGATTATATCGCAATACTGTATATATAGTGATACATACCAGGTGACGGTACTTCCGTTACACATACTAGCGACTGAATCGAACAGAAGGTTGAATGGTTAGACGAAACGATAATTGTAACTGAGTTGTATTCTATTATATCGTGGTGATGTTTATTTAGAAATACTCACCAGGTTACTGTTCTTCTGTTATACATACGAGCAACCGAATCGAACAGAAGGTTGAATGGATAGTATATGGGTTGTATTCGATTATGATGTTATGCTGTGTATATAGTTATACACACTAGGTGACGGTATTCCCGTTTCACATACGAGCGACCGAAACGAACAGAAAGTTGAATGGATAGTCTGGACAATCAATGTATCTGGGTGGTATCCGATTATATCGCAATACTGTATATATAGTGATACTAACCAGGTGACGGTACTTCCGTTACACATGCCAGCGACTGAATCGAACAGAAGGTTAAATGGTTAGACGAAACGATAATTGAAACTGAGTTGTATTCGATTATATCGTGGTGATGTTTATATAGAAATACTCACCAGGTAACTGTTCTTTCGTTTTCACATACAAGCGACCGAATCGAGCAGAAGGTCAAATGGAAAGATTGAACAATCATCGTATCTGGGTTGTATTCGATTATGTTTATATAGTTATACTCACCAGGTAACTGTTCTTCCGTTACACATACTAGCGACTGAATCGAACAGAAGGTTAAATGGTTGGACGAAACGATAATTGTATCTGAGTTGTATTCGATGATATCGTGATGATGTTTATATAGCAATACTCACCAGGTAACTGTTCTTCCGTTTTACATACAAGCGACCGAATCGAGCAGAAGGTTGAATTCAGTATAGATTGAACAATCATCGTATCTGGGTTGTATTCGATTATGTTTATATACTTATACTCACCAGGTAACTGTTCTTCCGTTATACATACGAGCGACTGAATTGAACAGAAGGTTGAATGGATAGTATATGGGTTGTATTCGATTATGATGTTATGCTGTGTATATAGTTATACACACTAGGTGACGGTATTCTTGTTTTACATACGAGCGACCGAAACGAACAGAAAGTTGAATGGATAGTCTGAACAATCAATGTATCAGGGTGGTATCCGATTATATCGCAATACTGTATATATAGTGATACATACCAGGTGACGGTACTTCCGTTACACATACTAGCGACTGAATCGAACAGAAGGTTAAATGGTTAGACGAAACGATAATTGTAACTGAGTTGTATTCTATTATATCGTGGTGATGTTTATATAGAAATACTCACCAGGTTACTGTTCTTCCGTTATACATACGAGCAACCGAATCGAACAGAAGGTTGAATGGATAGTATATGGGTTGTATTCGATTATGATGTTATGCTGTGTATATAGTTATACACACTAGGTGACGGTATTCCCGTTTTACATACGAGCGACCGAAACGAACAGAAAGTTGAATGGATAGTCTGAACAATCAATGTATCTGGGTGGTATCCGATTATATCGCAATACTGTATATATAGTGATACTTACCAGGTGACGGTACTTCCGTTACACCTACTAGCGACTGAATCGAACAGAAGGTTAAATGGTTAGACGAAACGATAATTGTAACTGAGTTGTATTCTATTATATCGTGGTGATGTTTATATAGAAATACTCACCAGGTTACTGTTCTTTCGTTTTCACAAACAAGCGACCGAATCGAGCAGAAGGTCAAATGGATAGATGGGTTGTATTCGATTATGTTTATATAGTTATACTCACCAGGTAACTGTTCTTCCGTCACACATACTAGCGACTGAATCGAACAGAAGGTTAAATGGTTAGACGAAACGATAATTGAAACTGAGTTGTATTCTATTATATCGTGGTGATGTTTAAATAGAAATACTCACCAGGTTACTGTTCTTCCGTTATACATACGAGCAACCGAATCGAACAGAAGGTTGAATGGATAGTATATGGGTTGTATTCGATTATGATGTTATGCTGTGTATATAGTTATACACACTAGGTGACGGTATTCCCGTTTCACATACGAGCGACCGAAACGAACAGAAAGTTGAATGGATAGTCTGAACAATCAATGTACCTGGGTGGTATCCGATTATATCGCAATACTGTATATATAGTGATACTTACCAGGTGACGGTACTTCCGTTACACATACTAGCGACTGAATCGAACAGAAGGTTGAATGGTTAGACAAAACGATAATTGTATCTGAGTTTTATTCGATGATATCGTGATGATGTTTATATAGCAATACTCACCAGGTAACTGTTCTTCCGTTTTACATACAAGCGACCGAATCGAGCAGGAGGTTGAATAGATAGATTGAACAATCTTCGTATCTGGGTTGTATTCGATAATGTTTATATAAATATACTCATCAGGTAACTGTTCTTCCGTTACACATACTAGCGACTGAATCGAACAGAAGGTTAAATGGTTAGACGAAACGATAATTGTATCTGAGTTGTATTCGATGATATCGTGATGATGTTTATATAGCAATACTCACCAGATAACTGTTCTTCCGTTTTACATACAAGCGACCGAATCGAGCAGAAGGTTGAATTCAGTATAGATTGAACAATCATCGTATCTGGGTTGTATTCGATTATGTTTATATAGTTATACTCACCAGGTAACTGTTCTTCCGTTACACATACTAGCGACTGAATCGAACAGAAGGTTGAATGGTTAGACGAAACGATAATTGTATCTGAGTTGTATTCGATGATATCGTGATGATGTTTATATAGCAATACTCACCAGGTAACTGTTCTTCCGTTTTACATAAAAGCGACCGAATCGAGCAGAGGGTTGAATTCAGTATAGATTGAACAATCATCGTATCTGGGTTGTATTCGATTATGTTTATATAGTTATACTCACCAGGTAACTGTTCTTCCGTTATACATACGAGCGACTGAATTGAACAGAAGGTTGAATGGATAGTATATGGGTTGTATTCGATTATGATGTTATGCTGTGTATATAGTTATACACACTAGGTGACGGTATTCTTGTTTTACATACGAGCGACCGAAACGAACAGAAAGTTGAATGGATAGTCTGAACAATCAATGTATCAAGGTGGTATCCGATTATATCGCAATACTGTATATATAGTGATACATACCAGGTGAAGGTACTTCCGTTACACATACTAGCGACTGAATCGAACAGAAGGTTAAATGGTTAGACGAAACGATAAGTGTAACTGAGTTGTATTCTATTATATCGTGGTGATGTTTATATAGAAATACTCACCAGGTTACTGTTCTTCCGTTATACATACGAGCAACCGAATCGAACAGAAGGTTGAATGGATAGTATATGGGTTGTATTCGATTATGACGTTATGCTGTGTATATAGTTATACACACTAGGTGACGGTATTCCCGTTTTACATACGAGCGACCGAAACGAACAGAAAGTTGAATGGATAGTCTGAACAATCAATGTGTCTGGGTGGTATCCGATTATATCGCAATACTGTATATATTGTGATACTAACCAGGTGACGATACTTCCGTTACACATACTAGCGACTGAATCGAACAGAAGGTTGAATGGTTAGACGAAACGATAATTGTAACTGAGTTGTATTCTATTATATCGTGGTGATGTTTATATGGAAATACTCACCAGGTTACTGTTCTTTCGTTTTCAAGACAAAGACAAAACGATAATTGTATCTGAGTTGTATTCGATGATATCGTGATGATGTTTATATACAAATACTCATCAGGTAACTGTTCTTTCGTTTTCACATACAAGCGACCGAATCGAGCAGAAGGTCAAATGGATAGATTGAACAATCATCGTATCTGGGTTGTATTCGATTATGTTTATATAGTTATACTCACCAGGTAACTGTTCTTCCGTTACACATACTAGCGACTGAATCGAACAGAAGGTTAAATGGTTAGACGAAACGATAATTGAAACTGAGTTGTATTCGATTATATCGTGGTGATGTTTATATAGAAATACTCACCAGGTAACTGTTCCTTCGTTTTCACATACAAGCGACCGAATCGAGCAGAAGGTCAAATGGATAGATTGAACAATCATCGTATCTGGGTTGTATTCGATTATGTTTATATAGTTATACTCACCAGGTAACTGTTCTTCCGTTACACATACTAGCGACTGAATCGAACAGAAGGTTAAATGGTTAGACGAAACGATAATTGAAACTGAGTTGTATTCTATTATATCGTGGTGATGTTTATATAGAAATACTCACCAGGTTACTGTTCTTTCGTTTTCACATACAAGCGACCGAATCGAGCAGAAGGTCAAATGGATAGATTGAACAATCATCGTATCTGGGTTGTATTCGATTATGTTTATATAGTTATACTCACCTGGTAACTGTTCTTCCGTTACACATACTAGCGACTGAATCGAACAGAAGGTTAAATGGTTAGACGAAACGATAATTGTAACTGAGTTGTATTCTATTATATCGTGGTGATGTTTATATAGAAATACTCACCAGGTTACTGTTCTTCCGTTATACATACGAGCAACCGAATCGAACAGAAGGTTGAATGGATAGTATATGGGTTGTATTCGATTATGATGTTATGCTGTGTATATAGTTATACACACTAGGTGACGGTATTCCCGTTTTACATACGAGCGACCGAAACGAACAGAAAGTTGAATGGATAGTCTGAACAATCAATATATCTGGGTGGTATCCGATTATATCGCAATGCTGTATATATAGTGATACTTACCAGGTGACGGTACTTCCGTTACACCTACTAGCGACTGAATCGAACAGAATGTTAAATGGTTAGACGAAACGATAATTGTAACTGAGTTGTATTCTATTATATCGTGGTGATGTTTATATAAAAATACTCACCAGGTTACTGTTCTTTCGTTTTCACAAACGAGCGACCGAATCGAGCAGAAGGTCAAATGGATAGATGGGTTGTATTCGATTATGTTTATATAGTTATACTCACCAGGTAACTGTTCTTCCGTCACACATACTAGCGACTGAATCGAACAGAAGGTTGAATGGTTAGAGGAAACGATCATTGTAACTGAGTTGTAATCTATTATATCGTGGTGATGTTTATATAGTGATACATACCAGGTGACGGTACTTCCGTTACACATACTAGCGACTGAATCGAACAGAAGGTTAAATGGTTAGACGAAACGATAATTGTAACTGAGTTGTATTCTATTATATCGTGGTGATGTTTTTATAGAAATACTCACAAGGTTACTGTTCTTCCGTTATACATACGAACAACCGAATCGAACAGAAGGTTGAATGGATAGTATATGGGTTGTATTCGATTATGATGTTATGCTGTGTATATAGTTATACACACTAGGTGACGGTATTCCCGTTCCACATACGAGAGACCAAAACGAACAGAAAGTTGAATGGATAGTCTGAACAATCAATGTATCTGGGTGGTATCCGATTATATCGCAATACTGTATATATAGTGATACCAACCAGGTGACGGTACTTCCGTTACACATACTAGCGACTGAATCGAACAGAAGGTTAAATGGTTAGACGAAACGATAATTGAAACTGAGTTGTATTCTATTATATCGTGGTGATGTTTATATGGAAATACTCACCAGGTTACTGTTCTTCCGTTACACATACTAGCGACTGAATCGAACAGAAAATTAAATGGTTAGACGGAACGATAATTGAAACTGAGTTGTATTCGATTATATCGTGGTGATGTTTATATAGAAATACTCACCAGGTAACTGTTCTTTCGTTTTCACATACAAGCGACCGAATCGAGCAGAAGGTCAAATGGATATATTGAACAATCATCGTATCTGGGTTGTATCCGATAATGTTTATATAGTTATACTCACCAGGTAACTGTTCTTCCGTTACACATACTAGCGACTGAATCGAACAGAAGGTTAAATGGTTAGACGAAACGATAATTGTATCTGAGTTGTATTCGATGATATCGTGATGATGTTTATATAGCAATACTCACCAGGTAACTGTTCTTCCGTTTTACATACAAGCGACCGAATCGAGCAGAAGGTTGAATTCAGTATAGATTGAACAATCATCGTATCTGGATTGTATCCGATAATGTTTTTATAGTTATACTCACCAGGTAACTGTTCTTCCGTTACACATACTAGCGACTGAATCGAACAGAAGGTTAAATGGTTAGACAAAACGATAATTGTATCTGAGTTGTATTCGATGATATCGTGATGATGTTTATATAGAAATACTCACCAGGTAACTGTTCTTTCGTTTTCACATACAAGCGACCGAATCGAGCAGAAGGTCAAATGGATAGACTGAACAATCATCGTATCTGGGTTGTATTCGATTATGTTTATATAGTTATACTCACCAGGTAACTGTTCTTCCGTTACACATACTAGCGACCGAATCGAACAGAAGGTTAAATGGTTAGACGAAACGATAATTGTAACTGAGTTGTATTCTATTATATCGTGGTGATGTTTATATAGAAATACTCACCAGGTTACTGTTCTTCCGTTATACATACGAGCAACCGAATCGAACAGAAGGTTGAATGGATAGTATATGGGTTGTATTCGATTATGATGTTATGCTGTGTATATAGTTATACACACTAGGTGACGGTATTCCCGTTTTACATACGAGCGACCGAAACGAACAGAAAGTTGAATGGATAGTCCGAACAATCAATGTATCTGGGTGGTATCCGATTATATCGCAATACTGTATATATAGTGATACTAACCAGGTGACGGTACTTCCGTTACACATACTAGCGAATAATCGAACAGAAGGTTAAATGGTTAGACGAAACGATAATTGTAACTGAATTGTATTCTATTATATCGTGGTGATGTTTATATAGAAATACTCACCAGGTTACTGTTCTTTCGTTTTCACATACAAGCGACCGAATCGAGCAGAATGTCTAATGGATAGATTGAACAATCATCGTATCTGGGTTGTATTCGATTATGTTTATATAGTTATACTCACCAGGTAACTGTTCTTCCGTTACACATACTAGCGACTGAATCGAACAGAAGGTTAAATGGTTAGACGAAACGATAATTGAAACTGAGTTGTATTCGATGATATCGTGATGATGTTTATATAGCAATACTCACCAGGTAACTGTTCTTCCGTTTTACATACAAGCGACCGAATCGAGCAGGAGGTTGAATAGATAGATTGAAAAATCATCGTATCTGGGTTGTATTCGATTATGTTTATATAGTTTTACTCACCAGGTAACTGTTCTTCCGTTATACATACGAGCGACTGAATTGAACAGAAGGTTGAATGGATAGTATATGGGTTGTATTCGATTATGATGTTATGCTGTGTATATAGTTATACACACTAGGTGACGGTATTCTTGTTTTACATACGAGCGACCGAAACGAACAGAAAATTGAATGGATAGTCTGAACAATCAATGTATCAGGGTGGTATCCGATTATATCGCAATACTGTATATATAGTGATACATACCAGATGACGGTACTTCCGTTACACATACTAGCGACTGAATCGAACAGAAGGTTAAATGGTTAGACGAAACGATAATTGTAACTGAGTTGTATTCTATTATATCGTGGTGATGTTTATATAGAAATACTCACCAGGTTACTGATCTTCCGTTTTACATACGAGCAACCGAATGGAACAGAAGGTTGAATGGATAGTAATGGGTTGTATTCGATTATGATGTTATGCTGTGTATATAGTTATACACACTAGGTGACGGTATTCCCGTTTTACATACGAGCGACCGAAACGAACAGAAAGTTGAATGGATAGTCTGAACAATCAATGTGTCTGGGTGGTATCCGATTATATCGCAATACTGTATATATTGTGATACTAACCAGGTGACGATACTTCCGTTACACATACTAGCGACTGAATCGAACAGAAGGTTGAATGGTTAGACGAAACGATAATTGTAACTGAGTTGTATTCTATTATATCGTGGTGATGTTTATATGGAAATACTCACCAGGTTACTGTTCTTTCGTTTTCAAGACAAAGACAAAACGATAATTGTATCTGAGTTGTATTCGATGATATCGTGATGATGTTTATATACAAATACTCATCAGGTAACTGTTCTTTCGTTTTCACATACAAGCGACCGAATCGAGCAGAAGGTCAAATGGATAGATTGAACAATCATCGTATCTGGGTTGTATTCGATTATGTTTATATAGTTATACTCACCAGGTAACTGTTCTTCCGTTACACATACTAGCGACTGAATCGAACAGAAGGTTAAATGGTTAGACGAAACGATAATTGAAACTGAGTTGTATTCGATTATATCGTGGTGATGTTTATATAGAAATACTCACCAGGTAACTGTTCCTTCGTTTTCACATACAAGCGACCGAATCGAGCAGAAGGTCAAATGGATAGATTGAACAATCATCGTATCTGGGTTGTATTCGATTATGTTTATATAGTTATACTCACCAGGTAACTGTTCTTCCGTTACACATACTAGCGACTGAATCGAACAGAAGGTTAAATGGTTAGACGAAACGATAATTGAAACTGAGTTGTATTCTATTATATCGTGGTGATGTTTATATAGAAATACTCACCAGGTTACTGTTCTTTCGTTTTCACATACAAGCGACCGAATCGAGCAGAAGGTCAAATGGATAGATTGAACAATCATCGTATCTGGGTTGTATTCGATTATGTTTATATAGTTATACTCACCTGGTAACTGTTCTTCCGTTACACATACTAGCGACTGAATCGAACAGAAGGTTAAATGGTTAGACGAAACGATAATTGTAACTGAGTTGTATTCTATTATATCGTGGTGATGTTTATATAGAAATACTCACCAGGTTACTGTTCTTCCGTTATACATACGAGCAACCGAATCGAACAGAAGGTTGAATGGATAGTATATGGGTTGTATTCGATTATGATGTTATGCTGTGTATATAGTTATACACACTAGGTGACGGTATTCCCGTTTTACATACGAGCGACCGAAACGAACAGAAAGTTGAATGGATAGTCTGAACAATCAATGTATCTGGGTGGTATCCGATTATATCGCAATGCTGTATATATAGTGATACTTACCAGGTGACGGTACTTCCGTTACACCTACTAGCGACTGAATCGAACAGAATGTTAAATGGTTAGACGAAACGATAATTGTAACTGAGTTGTATTCTATTATATCGTGGTGATGTTTATATAAAAATACTCACCAGGTTACTGTTCTTTCGTTTTCACAAACGAGCGACCGAATCGAGCAGAAGGTCAAATGGATAGATGGGTTGTATTCGATTATGTTTATATAGTTATACTCACCAGGTAACTGTTCTTCCGTCACACATACTAGCGACTGAATCGAACAGAAGGTTGAATGGTTAGAGGAAACGATCATTGTAACTGAGTTGTAATCTATTATATCGTGGTGATGTTTATATAGTGATACATACCAGGTGACGGTACTTCCGTTACACATACTAGCGACTGAATCGAACAGAAGGTTAAATGGTTAGACGAAACGATAATTGTAACTGAGTTGTATTCTATTATATCGTGGTGATGTTTATATAGAAATACTCACAAGGTTACTGTTCTTCCGTTATACATACGAACAACCGAATCGAACAGAAGGTTGAATGGATAGTATATGGGTTGTATTCGATTATGATGTTATGCTGTGTATATAGTTATACACACTAGGTGACGGTATTCCCGTTCCACATACGAGAGACCAAAACGAACAGAAAGTTGAATGGATAGTCTGAACAATCAATGTATCTGGGTGGTATCCGATTATATCGCAATACTGTATATATAGTGATACCAACCAGGTGACGGTACTTCCGTTACACATACTAGCGACTGAATCGAACAGAAGGTTAAATGGTTAGACGAAACGATAATTGAAACTGAGTTGTATTCTATTATATCGTGGTGATGTTTATATGGAAATACTCACCAGGTTACTGTTCTTCCGTTACACATACTAGCGACTGAATCGAACAGAAAATTAAATGGTTAGACGGAACGATAATTGAAACTGAGTTGTATTCGATTATATCGTGGTGATGTTTATATAGAAATACTCACCAGGTAACTGTTCTTTCGTTTTCACATACAAGCGACCGAATCGAGCAGAAGGTCAAATGGATATATTGAACAATCATCGTATCTGGGTTGTATCCGATAATGTTTATATAGTTATACTCACCAGGTAACTGTTCTTCCGTTACACATACTAGCGACTGAATCGAACAGAAGGTTAAATGGTTAGACGAAACGATAATTGTATCTGAGTTGTATTCGATGATATCGTGATGATGTTTATATAGCAATACTCACCAGGTAACTGTTCTTCCGTTTTACATACAAGCGACCGAATCGAGCAGAAGGTTGAATTCAGTATAGATTGAACAATCATCGTATCTGGATTGTATCCGATAATGTTTTTATAGTTATACTCACCAGGTAACTGTTCTTCCGTTACACATACTAGCGACTGAATCGAACAGAAGGTTAAATGGTTAGACAAAACGATAATTGTATCTGAGTTGTATTCGATGATATCGTGATGATGTTTATATAGAAATACTCACCAGGTAACTGTTCTTTCGTTTTCACATACAAGCGACCGAATCGAGCAGAAGGTCAAATGGATAGACTGAACAATCATCGTATCTGGGTTGTATTCGATTATGTTTATATAGTTATACTCACCAGGTAACTGTTCTTCCGTTACACATACTAGCGACCGAATCGAACAGAAGGTTAAATGGTTAGACGAAACGATAATTGTAACTGAGTTGTATTCTATTATATCGTGGTGATGTTTATATAGAAATACTCACCAGGTTACTGTTCTTCCGTTATACATACGAGCAACCGAATCGAACAGAAGGTTGAATGGATAGTATATGGGTTGTATTCGATTATGATGTTATGCTGTGTATATAGTTATACACACTAGGTGACGGTATTCCCGTTTTACATACGAGCGACCGAAACGAACAGAAAGTTGAATGGATAGTCCGAACAATCAATGTATCTGGGTGGTATCCGATTATATCGCAATACTGTATATATAGTGATACTAACCAGGTGACGGTACTTCCGTTACACATACTAGCGAATAATCGAACAGAAGGTTAAATGGTTAGACGAAACGATAATTGTAACTGAATTGTATTCTATTATATCGTGGTGATGTTTATATAGAAATACTCACCAGGTTACTGTTCTTTCGTTTTCACATACAAGCGACCGAATCGAGCAGAATGTCTAATGGATAGATTGAACAATCATCGTATCTGGGTTGTATTCGATTATGTTTATATAGTTATACTCACCAGGTAACTGTTCTTCCGTTACACATACTAGCGACTGAATCGAACAGAAGGTTAAATGGTTAGACGAAACGATAATTGAAACTGAGTTGTATTCTATTATATCGTGGTGATGTTTATATAGAAATACTCACCAGGTTACTGTTCTTTCGTTATACATACGAGCAACCGAATCGAACAGAAGGTTGAATGGATAGTCTGAACAATCAATGTATCTGGGTGGTATCCGATTATATCGCAATACTGTATAGATAGTGATACTTACCAGGTGACGGTACTTCCGTTACACATACTAGCGACTGAATCGAACAGAAGGTTAAATGGTTAGACAAAACGATAATTGTATATGAGTTGTATTCGATGATATCGTGATGATGTTTATATAGCAATACTCACCAGGTAACTGTTCTTCCGTTTTACATACAAGCGACCGAATCGAGCAGGAGGTTGAATAGATAGATTGAAAAATCATCGTATCTGGGTTGTATTCGATTATGTTTATATAGTTTTACTCACCAGGTAACTGTTCTTCCGTTATACATACGAGCGACTGAATTGAACAGAAGGTTGAATGGATAGTATATGGGTTGTATTCGATTATGATGTTATGCTGTGTATATAGTTATACACACTAGGTGACGGTATTCTTGTTTTACATACGAGCGACCGAAACGAACAGAAAATTGAATGGATAGTCTGAACAATCAATGTATCAGGGTGGTATCCGATTATATCGCAATACTGTATATATAGTGATACATACCAGATGACGGTACTTCCGTTACACATACTAGCGACTGAATCGAACAGAAGGTTAAATGGTTAGACGAAACGATAATTGTAACTGAGTTGTATTCTATTATATCGTGGTGATGTTTATATAGAAATACTCACCAGGTTACTGTTCTTCCGTTTTACATACGAGCAACCGAATGGAACAGAAGGTTGAATGGATAGTAATGGGTTGTATTCGATTATGATGTTATGCTGTGTATATAGTTATACACACTAGGTGACGGTATTCCCGTTTTACATACGAGCGACCGAAACGAACAGAAAGTTGAATGGATAGTCTGAACAATCAATGTATCTGGGTGGTATCCGATTATATCGCAATACTGTATATATAGTGATACTAACCAGGTGACGGTACTTCCGTTACACATACTAGCGACTGAATCGAACAGAAGGTTGAATGGTAAGACGAAACGATAATTGTAACTGAGTTGTATTCTATTATATCGTGGTGATGTTTATATAGAAATACTCACCAGGTTACTGTTCTTTCGTTTTCACATACAAGCGACCGAATCGTGCAGAAGGTCAAATGGATAGATTGAACAATCATCGTATCTGGGTTGTATTCGATTATGTTTATATAGTTATACTCACCAGGTAACTGTTCTTCCGTTACACATACTAGCGACTGAATCGACAGAAGGTTAAATGGTTAGACGAAACGATAATTGAAACTGAGTTGTATTCTATTATATCGTGGTGATGTTTATATTGAAATACTCACCAGGTTACTGTTCTTCCGTTATACATACGAGCAACCGAATCGAACAGAAGGTTGAATGGATAGTATATGGGTTGTATTCGATTATGATGTTATGCTGTGTATATAGTTATACACACTAGGTGACGGTATTCCCGTTTCACATACGAGCGACCGAAACGAACAGAAAGTTGAATGGATAGTCTGAACAATCAATGTATCTGGGTGGTATCCGATAATATCGCAATACTGTATATATAGTGATACTTACCAGGTGACGGTACTTCCGTTACACATACTAGCGACTGAATCGAACAGAAGGGTAAATGGTTAGACAAAACGATAATTGTATCTGAGTTGTATTCGATGATATCGTGATGATGTTTATATAGCAATACTCACCAGGTAACTGTTCTTCCGTTTTACATACAAGCGACCGAATCGAGCAGGATGTTGAATAGATAGATTGAACAATCATCGTATCTGGGTTGTATTCGTTTATGTTTATATAGTTATACTCACCAGGTAACTGTTCTTCCGTTACACATACTAGCGACTGAATCGAACCGAAAATTGAATGGTTAGACGAAACGATAATTGTATCTGAGTTGTATTCGATGATATCGTGATGATGTTTATATAGCAATACTCACCAGGTAACTGTTCTTCCGTTTTACATACAAGCGACCGAATCGAGCAGAAGGTTGAATTCAGTATAGATTGAACAATCATCGTATCTGGGTTGTATTCGATTATGTTTATATAGTTATACTCACCAGGTAACTGTTCTTCCGTTATACATACGAGCGACTGAATTGAACAGATGGTTGAATGGATAGTATATGGGTTGTATTCGATTATGATGTTAAGCTGTGAATATAGTTATACACACTAGGTGACGGTATTCTTGTTTTACATACGAGCGACCGAAACGAACAGAAAGTTGAATGGATAGTCTGAACAATCAATGTATCAGGGTGGTATCCGATTATATCGCAATACTGTATATATAGTGATACATACCAGGTGAAGGTACTTCCGTTACACATACTAGCGACTGAATCGAACAGAAGGTTAAATGGTTAGACGAAACGATAATTATAACTGAGTTGTATTCTATTATATCGTGGTGATGTTTATATAGAAATACTCACCAGGTTACTGTTCTTCCGTTATACATACGAGCAACCGAATCGAACAGAAGGTTGAATGGATAGTATATGGGTTGTATTCGATTATGATGTTATGCTGTGTATATAGTTATACACACTAGGTGACGGTATTCCCGTTTCACATACGAGCGACCGAAACGAACAGAAAGTTGAATGGATAGTCCGAACAATCAATGTATCTGGGTGGTATCCGATTATATCGCAATACTGTATATATAGTGATACTAACCAGGTGACGGTACTTCCGTTACACATACTAGCGAATAATCGAACAGAAGGTTAAATGGTTAGACGAAACGATAATTGTAACTGAGTTGTATTCTATTATATCGTGGTGATGTTTATATAGAAATACTCACCAGGTTACTGTTCTTTCGTTTTCACATACAAGCGACCGAATCGAGCAGAAGGTCAAATGGATAGATTGAACAATCATCGTATCTGGGTTGTATTCGATTATGTTTATATAGTTATACTCACCTGGTAACTGTTCTTCCGTTACACATACTAGCGACTGAATCGAACAGAAGGTTAAATGGTTAGACGAAACGATAATTGAAACTGAGTTGTATTCTATTATATCGTGGTGATGTTTATATAGAAATACTCACCAGGTTACTGTTTTTCCGTTATACAAACGAGCAACCGAATCGAACAGAAGGTTGAATGGATAGTCTGAACAATCAATGTATCTGGGTGGTATCCGATTATATCGCAATACTGTATATATAGTGATACATACCAGGTGACGGTACTTCCGTTACACATACTAGCGACTGAATCGAACAGAAGGTTAAATGGTTAGACAAAACGATAATTGTATCTGAGTTGTATTCGATGATATCGTGATGATGTTTATATAGCAATACTCACCAGGTAACTGTTCTTCCGTTTTACATACAAGCGACCGAATCGAGCAGGAGGTTGAATAGATAGATTGAACAATCATCGTATCTGGGTTGTATTCGATTATGTTTATATAGTTATACTCACCAGGTAACTGTTCTTCCGTTATACATACGAGCGACTGAATTGAACAGAAGGTTGAATGGATAGTCAGAACAATCAATGTATCAGGGTGGTATCCGATTATATCGCAATACTGTATATATAGTAATACATACCAGGTGACGGTACTTCCGTTACACATACAAGCGACTGAATCGAACAGAAGGTCAAATGGTTAGACGAAACGATAATTGTAACTGAGTTGTATTCTATTATATCGTGGTGATGTTTATATAGAAATACTCACCAGGTTACTGTTCTGCCGTTTTACATCCGAGCAACCGAATCGAACAGAAGGTTGAATGGATAGTATATGGGTTGTATTCGATTATGATGTTATGCTGTGTATATAGTTATACACACTAGGTGACGGTATTCCCGTTTCACATACGAGCGACCGAAACGAACAGAAAGTTGAATGGATAGTCCGAACAATCAATGTATCTGGGTGGTATCCGATTATATCGCAATACTGTATATATAGTGATACTAACCAGGTGACGGTACTTCCGTTACACATACTAGCGACTGAATCGAACAGAAGGTTAAATGGTTAGACGAAAGGATAATTGTAACTGACTTGTATTCTATTATATCGTGGTGATGTTTATATAGAAATACTCACCAGGTTAGTGTTCTTTCGTTTTCACATACAAGCGACCGAATCGAGCAGAAGGTCAAATGGATAGATTGAACAATCATCGTATCTGGGTTGTATTCGATTATGTTTATATAAATATACTCACCAGGTAACTGTTCTTCCGTTACACATACTAGCGACTGAATCGAACAGAAGGTTAAATGGTTAGATGAAACGATAATTGAAACTGAGTTGTATTCTATTATATCGTGGTGATGTTTATATAGAAATACTCACCAGGTTACTGTTCTTCCGTTATACATACGAGCAACCGAATCGAACAGAAGGATGAATGGATAGTATATGGGTTGTATTCGATTATGATGTTATGCTGTGTATATAGTTATACACACTAGGTGACGGTATTCCCGTTTCACATACGAGCGACCGAAACGAAAAGAAAGTTGAATGGATAGTCTGAACAATCAATGTATCTGGGTGGTATCCGATTATATCGCAATACTGTATATATAGTGATACTTACCAGGTGACGGTACTTCCGTTACACATACTAGCGACTGAATCGAACAGAAGGTTAAATGGTTAGACAAAACGATAATTGTATCTGAGTTGTATTCGATGATATCGTGATGATGTTTATATAGCAATACTCACCAGGTAACTGTTCTTCCGTTTTACATACAAGCGACCGAATCGAGCAGGAGGTTGAATAGATAGATTGAACAATCATCGTTTCTGGGTTGTATTCGATAATGTTTATATAGTTATACTCACCAGGTAACTGTTCTTCCGTTACACATACTAGCGACTGAATCGAACAGAAGGTTAAATGGTTAGACGAAACGATAATTGTATCTGAGTTTTATTCGATGATATCGTGATGATGTTTATATAGCAATACTCACCAGGTAACTGTTCTTCCGTTTCACATACAAACGACCGAATCGAGCAGAAGGTTGAATTCAGTATAGATTGAACATTCATCGTATCTGGGTTGTATTCGATCATGTTTATATAGTTATACTCACCAGGTAACTGTTCTTTCGTTTTACATACGAGCGACTGAATTGAACAGAAGGTTGAATGGATAGTATATGGGTTGTATTCGATTATGATGTTATGCTGTGTATATAGTTATACACACTAGGTGACGGTATTCTTGTTTTACATACGAGTGACCGAAACGAACAGAAAGTTGAATGGATAGTCTGAACAATCAATGTACCAGGGTGGTATCCGATTATATCGCAATACTGTATATATAGTGATACATACCAGGTGACGGTACTTCCGTTACACATACTAGCGACTGAATCGAACAGAAGGTTAAATGGTTAGACGAAACGATAATTGCAACTGAGTTGTATTCTATTATATCGTGGTGATGTTTATATAGAAATACTCACCAGGTTACTGTTCTTCCGTTATACATACGAGCAACCGAATCGAACAGAAAGTTGAATGGATAGTATCTGGGTTGTATTCGATTATGATGTTATGCTGTGTATATAGTTAAACACACTAGGTGACGGTATTCCTGTTTCACATACGAGCTACCGAAACGAACAGAAAGTTGAATGGATAGTCTGAACAATCAATGTATCTGGGTGGTATGCGATTATATCGCAATACTGTATATATAGTGATACTAACCAGGTGACGGTACTTCCGTTACACATACTAGCGACTGAATCGAACAGAAGGTTAAATGGTTAGACGAAACGATAATTGAAACTGAGTTGTATTCGATTATATCGTGGTGATGTTTATATAGAAATACTCACCAGGTAACTGTTCTTTCGTTTTCACATACAAGCGACCGAATCGAGCAGAAGGTCAAATGGATAGATTGAACAATCATCGTATCTGGGTTGTATTCGATTATGTTTATATAGTTATACTCACCAGGTAACTGTTCTTCCGTTACACATACTAGCGACTGAATCGAACAGAAGGTAAAATGGATAGACGAAACGATAATTGAAACTGAGTTGTATTCGATTATATCGTGGTGATGTTTATATAGATATACTCACCAGGTAACTGTTCTTTCGTTTTCACATACAAGCGACCGAATCGAGCAGAAGGTCAAATGGATAGATTGAACAATCATCGTATCTGGGTTGTATTCGATTATGTTTATATAGTTATACTCACCAGGTAACTGTTCTTCCGTTACACATACGAGCGACTGAATTGAACAGAAGGTTGAATGGATAGTATATGGGTTGTATTCGAATATGATGTTATGCTGTGTATATAGTTATACACACTAGGTAACGGTATTCTTGTTTTACATACGAGCGACCGAAACGAACAGAAAGTTGAATGGATAGTCTGAACAATCAATGTATCAGGGTGGTATCTGATTATATCGCAATACTGTATATATAGTGATACATACCAGGTGACGGTACTTCCGTTACACATACTAGCGACTGAATCGAACAGAAGGTTAAATGGTTAGACGAAACGATAATTGTAACTGAGTTGTATTCTATTATATCGTGGTGATGTTTATATAGAAATACTCACCAGGTTACTGTTCTTCCGTTATACATACGAGCAACCGAATCGAACAGAAGGTTGAATGGATAGTATATGGGTTGTATTCGATTATGATGTTATGCTGTGTATATAGTTATACACACTAGGTGACGGTATTCCCGTTTTACATACGAGCGACCGAAACGAACAGAAAGTTGAATGGATAGTCTGAACAATCAATGTATCTGGGTGGTATCCGATTATATCGCAATACTGTATATATAGTGATACTAACCAGGTGACGGTACTTCCGTTACACATACTAGCGACTGAATCGAACAGAAGGTTAAATGGTTAGACGAAACGATAATTGTAACTGAGTTGTATTCTATTATATCGTGGTGATGTTTATATAGAAATACTCACCAGGTTACTGTTCTTTCGTTTTCACATACAAGCGACCGAATCGAGCAGAAGGTCAAATGGATAGATTGAACAATCATCGTATCTGGGTTGTATTCGATTATGTTTATATAGTTATACTCACCAGGTAACTGTTCTTCCGTTACACATACTAGCGACTGAATCGAACAGAAGGTTAAATGGTTAGACGAAACGATAATTGAAACTGAGTTGTATTCTATTATATCGTGGTGATGTTTGTATAGAAATACTCACCAGGTCACTGTTCTTCCGTTATACATACGAGCAACCGAATCGAACAGAAGGTTGAATGGATAGTATATGGGTTGTATTCGATTATAATGTTATGCTGTGTATATAGTTATACACACTAGGTGACGGTATTCCCGTTTCACATACGAGCGACCGAAACGAACAGAAAGTTGAATGAATAGTCTGAACAATCGATGTATCTGGGTGGTATCCGATTATATCGCAATACTGTATATATAGTGATACTTACCAGGTGACGGTACATCCGTTACACATACTAGCGACTGAATCGAACAGAAGGTTGAATGGTTAGACAAAACGATAATTGTATCTGAGTTGTATTCGATGATATCGTGATGATGTTTATATAGCAATACTCACCAGGTAACTGTTCTTCCGTTTTACATACAAGCGACCGAATCGAGCAGGAGGTTGAATAGATAGATTGAACAATCATCGTATCTGGGTTGTATTCGATAATGTTTATATAGTTATACTCACCAGGTAACTGTTCTTAAGTTACACATACTAGCGATTGAATCGAACAGAAGGTTAAATGGTTAGACGAAACGATAATTGTATCTGAGTTGTATTCGATGATATCGTGATGATGTTTATATAGCAATACTCACCAGGTAACTGTTCTTCCGTTTTACATACAAGCGACCGAATCGAGCAGAAGGTTGAATTCAGTATAGATTGAACAATCATCGTATCTGGGTTGTATTCGATTATATTTATATAGTAATACTCACCAGGTAACTGTTCTTCCGTTACACATACTAGCGACTGAATCGAACAGAAGGTTAAATGGTTAGACGAAACGATAATTGTGTCTGAGTTGTATTCGATGATATCGTGATGATGTTTATATAGAAATACTCACCAGGTAACTGTTCTTCCGTTTTACATACAAGCGACCGAATCGAGCAGAAGGCTGAATTCAGTATAGATTGAACAATCATCGTATCTGGGTTGTATTCGATTATGTTTATATAGTTATACTCACCAGGTAACTGTTCTTCTGTTATACATACGAGCGACTGAATTGAACAGAAGGTTGAATGGATAGTATATGGGTTGTATTCGAATATGATGTTATGCTGTGTATATAGTTATACACACTAGGTAACGGTATTCTTGTTTTACATACGAGCGACCGAAACGAACAGAAAGTTGAATGGATAGTCTGAACAATCAATGTATCAGGGTGGTATCCGATTATATCGCAATACTGTATATATAGTGATACATACCAGGTGACGGTACTTCCGTTACACATACTAGCGACTGAATCGAACAGAAGGTTAAATGGTTAGACGAAACGATAATTGTAACTGAGTTGTATTCTATTATATCGTGGTGATGTTTATATAGAAATACTCACCAGGTTACTGTTCTTCCGTTATACATACGAGCAACCGAATCGAACAGAAGGTTGAATGGATAGTATATGGGTTGTATTCGATTATGATGTTATGCTGTGTATATAGTTATACACACTAGGTGACGGTATTCCCGTTTTACATACGAGCGACCGAAACGAACAGAAAGTTGAATGGATAGTCTGAACAATCAATGTATCTGGGTGGTATCCGATTATATCGCAATACTGTATATATAGTGATACTAACCAGGTGACGGTACTTCCGTTACACATACTAGCGACTGAATCGAACAGAAGGTTAAATGGTTAGACGAAACGATAATTGTAACTGAGTTGTATTCTATTATATCGTGGTGATGTTTATATAGAAATACTCACCAGGTTACTGTTCTTTCGTTTTCACATACAAGCGACCGAATCGAGCAGAAGGTCAAATGGATAGATTGAACAATCATCGTATCTGGGTTGTATTCGATTATGTTTATATAGTTATACTCACCAGGTAACTGTTCTTCCGTTACACATACTAGCGACTGAATCGAACAGAAGGTTAAATGGTTAGACGAAACGATAATTGAAACTGAGTTGTATTCTATTATATCGTGGTGATGTTTGTATAGAAATACTCACCAGGTTACTGTTCTTCCGTTATACATACGAGCAACCGAATCGAACAGAAGGTTGAATGGATAGTATATGGGTTGTATTCGATTATAATGTTATGCTGTGTATATAGTTATACACACTAGGTGACGGTATTCCCGTTTCACATACGAGCGACCGAAACGAACAGAAAGTTGAATGAATAGTCTGAACAATCGATGTATCTGGGTGGTATCCGATTATATCGCAATACTGTATATATAGTGATACTTACCAGGTGACGGTACATCCGTTTCACATACTAGCGACTGAATCGAACAGAAGGTTAAATGGTTAGACAAAACGATAATTGTATCTGAGTTTTATTCGATGATATCGTGATGATGTTTATATAGCAATACTCACCAGGTAACTGTTCTTCCGTTTTACATACAAGCGACCGAATCGAGCAGGAGGTTGAATAGATAGATTGAACAATCATCGTATCTGGGTTGTATTCGATAATGTTTATATAGTTATACTCACCAGGTAACTGTTCTTAAGTTACACATACTAGCGATTGAATCGAACAGAAGGTTAAATGGTTAGACGAAACGATAATTGTATCTGAGTTGTATTCGATGATATCGTGATGATGTTTATATAGCAATACTCACCAGGTAACTGTTCTTCCGTTTTACATACAAGCGACCGAATCGAGCAGAAGGTTGAATTCAGTATAGATTGAACAATCATCGTATCTGGGTTGTATTCGATTATATTTATATAGTAATACTCACCAGGTAACTGTTCTTCCGTTACACATACTAGCGACTGAATCGAACAGAAGGTTAAATGGTTAGACGAAACGATAATTGTATCTGAGTTGTATTCGATGATATCGTGATGATGTTTATATAGCAATACTCACCAGGTAACTGTTCTTCCGTTTTACATACAAGCGACCGAATCGAGCAGAAGGCTGAATTCAGTATAGATTGAACAATCATCGTATCTGGGTTGTATTCGATTATGTTTATATAGTTATACTCACCAGGTAACTGTTCTTCCGTTATACATACGAGCGACTGAATTGAACAGAAGGTTGAATGGATAGTATATGGGTTGTATTCGATTATGATGTTATGCTGTGTATATAGTTATACACACTAGGTGACGGTATTCTTGTTTTACATACGAGCGACCAAAACGAACAGAAAGTTGAATGGATAGTCTGAACAATCAATGTATCAGGGTGGTATCCGATTATATCGCAATACTGTATATATAGTGATACATACCAGGTGACGGTACTTCCGTTACACATACTAGCGACTGAATCGAACAGAAGGTTAAATGGTTAGACGAAACGATAATTGTAACTGAGTTGTATTCTATTATATCGTGGTGATGTTTATATAGAAATACTCACCAGGTTACTGTTCTTCCGTTATACATACGAGCAACCGAATCGAACAGAAGGTTGAATGGATAGTACATGGGTTTTTGTTTGAAGGTGGCTGACAATGTCTCGAGTTGTGAAGAAAAGTTTCGGACTTCCATTGTCTGAAGGTATGAAGATTTGAATCCTGAGAAAAGAAAAGATGAGTTATGCTGAAAAAACGAAATAAGTGATGAATAAAAAATTAACTATTTTATCGAATCAAGAAGATTCGAGTATCAATAAATCAGGTTAGTATTAGTGTTAGTATATATGAAGTCGAAAAATGTAGATTTAAATGGGAGTTTAACTAGTCGATGAGCCTGAAAATAAGAAAAAATTGAATTAGAAATCAATAGCCTGAAAAAGAAAAGTTGAATTAGAAATCAATAGCTTGAAAAAAGAAAAGTTGAATTAGAAATCAATAGCCTGAAAAAAGAAAAGTTGAATTAAAAATTAAAATAAAATGAATGAATAAAGAATTAAAATTATGAGAAAGATTCAAATCGAGTTTGTCACGACGTTTCGATTGTGTGTATCTACAATCGTCTTCAGGTGAGAACTAACAAAGTCCTGGGATACGGGGGTATTTATAGGTCAGCTATGGCGGGATTTTCCGGTTCAGTGAGCCGTAACCGGTTGATTCGGCTAATCAGCGGTTTCCATGTGTTGCGGATCTCGACGCTTGGTTGACTGAAAGCGTTATTATTCATTATGTATGCTGCTTCCTTGAATTTCCTCTTGAACCAGTGTTCTTCTCTATGGATGATTTCTGCCTCAGACCATTTGATGTTATGTTGGTGGGTCCACACATGTTCTGCTATTCCTGACTTGGTGGTTTCTCCTCGTTGGGTGTTTTTCTTGTGTTCGCCGATTCTGGTTTCCAGTGGTCTCTTGGTTTCTCCGATGTATGATTTGCCACATTCGCATGGTACTCGATAAACACAATTCTTGGAGTCACTGTTTATGTTCGTTGGTCTGGTTTTGGTGAGTTGGCTGCGGATGGTGTTTCCAGATTTGAAGCAGGTCTTGATCTTGTATTTGGATCCAATCTTCTTGATTCTCTCTGACAATCCTTTGATGTAGGGAAGGCACAATGTTGGTTGTTGCGGTTCTTCTTCTTCTTGGATTATCCTCTGTTTCCTGCTCTTCAACGTCTGTTCCACCAATTTCCTTGAATAGCCGTTCTGGTAGAGGTCTCTCTTGATGTGGTCCAGTTCGGAAGTTAGGCTTTCCTCGTTGTTGCAGAGGCTGAAGGCACGATCAATCAGAGTTTTCACTATGCCCCTTTTCGTAGCTCCGTGATGGTTGGATCCATTGTTGAGATATTGTCCTGTGTGAGTTGGTTTCCTGTAAACAGAAGTTTGCCATTTGTTGTCTGTTCTCTTCACTTTCACGTCCAGGAAAGGCAATTCGTTTTGGGATTCTCTCTCGATGGTGAATATGATGGAAGGTCTCACGTTGTTGAGGTGTTGTAGGAAGGTGTCCAGTTCGTCATCTCCGTGGTTCCACACTATGAATGTGTCGTCGACGTATCTCAACCAGATTCGCGGCTTTTTATGTGCTTGGTCGATGGCGAATGTTTCGAACCATTCCATATATATATTCGCTATTACTGGCGAGAGCGGTGATCCCATTGGTAGTCCTTCATCTTGAGTGAAGAAATAGTCCTGAATCTGGAAGTAGCAGTTCCGAAGACAGCATTCTAGGAGATCCATAATTCCTTCTACTGGTATTGGTGTTCTATCTCCGAGGTGTTCGTCGCTCTGAAGTTTTGTTTTGATTATTTGAAGTGCTTCTCCGACAGGAACGTTGGTGTAAAGGCTTTCTACATCGAAGCTGACGAGTTGGTCTCCTTGTGTAGCTTCAATTTTCTCTAGGATCTCAACAAAGTGCCTGGAGTTCTTCACGAAGGATGGAGTGTTTCCCTGTAGTGGTTGGATGATCGGTAGTAGGAATCTCGCTAGCTTGTGGGTGGCTGAATTTCTGGAGCTGATGATCGGTCTGAGTGGGACGTCTGTTTTATGAATCTTTGGCAGTCCATATAGGTGAGGTGGTTTGCTGTGATGTGGTGTCAACGATGATCTCTCCTTATCTGAAAAATAAAATTGATATTTCTTCAAAGTGAAGTAAACCTTCCGTTCGATTACTGGAGTGGGATCTCGTGCGATCGTGGTGTATTTTCCTTTTCTGAGAGTCTCTTCAATTTTCTGCTTATAGAGTTCTGTGTCCATAATAACGGTAGCATTTTCTTTGTCTGCAGGTAGGATTTTGATGGTGTTGTCTCTTCGTAGATGGTTTAAGGCCTTCTGTTCCTCGCGGCTGATATTGGGTGTAGTAGGTGTTAGTTCGCGATCCAGTTGTTCCCTCTCTTTCCATCTGAATTCCTCTGCTTGGATTTGGTTGATTAAAAAGGTGGTAGTCTCCACAGCGCTGATTATCTCCAATAATGGTATCTCCTTCGGTGTTATGTCGAAATTGAGTCCTTTGTTCAGAAGAGATTCCTCTATCTCAGTGAGTGGGCGGGAGCTCATGTTGATGATGTTTCCTTTGTTGTGGTTGATCTGTTTTTCGCTTCCAACTGAGTGCTCTGATTTCACTAACTTCTTCCACTTGCGGTTGTGCTTGTTTTCCATGTCCTGCCGAGTTCTGATACATATTCTGTTGATCTTGGCGAAAATTGCTTCATTATCTTCTTCTAACGTATGTCTTCTGATTTCTTCGAAACGTTCTGTAGCGTCTTGTAGAAAGATTGATCTCATCCAGCGGTGGTAGTTGATTTGTGATTTGATGAGTGCCCGACTCGCTCTTTCCAATATACGTCTGGCTCTTTCTCCTGGAATTGGTGATTTTAACTGAAAGCCGTGTGGGATGATGTTATTATCTCTTGCTCTGCACAAGAAATTGAGGTGTGTTTCTTCCTTTGTTAGCTTGACCATAGTCTTCTCGTATCCTCGGAATTTGTTGCTGATACCGGGTCCGTACCGGGTGTACAACTTTTGTTTGAAGGTGGCTGACAATGTCTCGAGTTGTGAAGAAAAGTTTCGGACTTCCATTGTCTAAAGGTATGAAGATTTGAATCCTGAGAAAAGAAAAGATGAGTTATGCTGAAAAAACGAAATAAGTGATGAATAAAAAATTAACTATTTTATCGAATCAAGAAGATTCGAGTATCAATAAATCAGGTTAGTATTAGTGTTAGTATATATGAAGTCGAAAAATGTAGATTTAAATGGGAGTTTAACTAGTCGATGAGCCTGAAAATAAGAAAAAATTGAATTAGAAATCAATAGCCTGAAAAAGAAAAGTTGAATTAGAAATCAATAGCTTGAAAAAAGAAAAGTTGAATTAGAAATCAATAGCCTGAAAGAAGAAAAGTTGAATTAAAAATTAAAATAAAATGAATGAATAAAGAATTAAAATTATGAGAAAGATTCAAATCGAGTTTGTCACGACGTCTCGATTGTGTGTATCTACAATCGTCTTCAGGTGAGAACTAACAAAGTCCTGGGATACGGGGGTATTTTTAGGTCAGCTATGGCGGGATTTTTCCGGTTCAGTGAGCCGTAACCGGTTGATTCGGCTAATCAGCGGTTTCCATGTGTTGCGGATCTCGACGCTTGGTTGACTGAAAGCGTAATTATTCATTATGTATGCTGCTTCCTTGAATTTCCTCTTGAACCAGTGTTCTTCTCTATGGATGATTTCTGCCTCAGACCATTTGATGTTATGTTGGTGGGTCCACACATGTTCTGCGATTCCTGACTTGGTGGTTTCTCCTCGTTGGGTGTTTTTCTTGTGTTCGCCGATTCTGGTTTCCAGTGGTCTCTTGGTTTCTCCGATGTATGATTTGCCACATTCGCATGGTACTCGATAAACACAATTCTTGGAGTCACTGTTTTTGTTCGTTGGTCTGGTTTTGGTGAGTTGGCTGCGGATGGTGTTTCCAGATTTGAAGCATGTCTTGATCTTGTATTTGGATCCAATCTTCTTGATTCTCTCTGACAATCCTTTGATGTAGGGAAGGCACAATGTTGGTTGTTGCGGTTCTTCTTCTTCTTGGATTATCCTCTGTTTCCTGCTCTTCAACGTCTGTTCCACCAATTTCCTTGAATAGCCGTTCTGGTAGAGGTCTCTCGTGATGTGGTCCAGTTCGGAAGTTAGGCTTTCCTCGTTGTTGCAGAGGCTGAAGGCACGATCAATCAGAGTTTTCACTATGCCCCTTTTCGTAGCTCCGTGATGGTTGGATCCATTGTTGAGATATTGTCCTGTGTGAGTTGGTTTCCTGTAAACAGAAGTTTGCCATTTGTTGTCTGTTCTCTTCACTTTCACGTCCAAGAAAGGCAATTCGTTTTGGGATTCTCTCTCGATGGTGAATTTGATGGAAGGTCTCACGTTGTTGAGGTGTTGTAGGAAGGTGTCCAGTTCGTCGTCTATGTGGTTCCACACTATGAATGTGTCGTCGACGTATCTCAACCAGATTCGCGGCTTTTTATGTGCTTGGTCGATGGCGAATGTTTCGAACCATTCCATATATATATTCGCTATTACTGGCAGTCCATATAGGTGAGGTGGTTTGCTGTGATGTGGTGTCAACGATGATCTCTCCTTATCTGAAAAATAAAGTTGATATTTCTTCAAAGTGAGGTAAACCTTCCGTTCGATTACTGGAGTGAGATCTCGTGCGATCGTGGTGTATTTTTCTTTTCTGAGAGTCTCTTCAATTTTCTGCTCATAGAGTTCTGTGTCCATAATAACGGTAGCATTTCCTTTGTCTGCAGGTAGGATTTTGATGGTGTTGTCTCTTCGTAGATGGTATAAGGCCTTCTGTTCCTCGCGGCTGATATTGGGTGTAGGAGGTGTTAGTTCGCGCAACACATGGAAACCGCTGATTAGCCGAATCAACCGGTTACGGCTCACTGAACCGGAAAATCCCGCCATAGCTGACCTATAAATACCCCCGTATCCCAGGACTTTGTTAGTTCTCACCTGAAGACGATTGTAGATACACACAATCGAAACGTCGTGACAAACTCGATTTGAATCTTTCTCATAATTTTAATTTTTTATTCATTCATTTTAAGTAGATAGGCTATACCGATACGGGCTCATTTTGACCACTTTTCCCATGTTATTTCCCATAAGAAAATTTAAGCTCGAAAATAGCAAAAAATTGTCTCGTTTTTATTTGTCAGTCGACAGAGTATTGTAAGTGTGTTATGAGAAGGGTAACGGATTATAGGAAGGGTGACTAACCTTCATCATTATCCTGAGGAGGAGGGAGGCAAGGAATATAAAAACATGTTATATATATATATATATATATTTATTCATTCAAAATAAGATATAATATTATTCTAGAGATATATCATTCAAATCCTCGGATGATCATCAATTGAATAGTGTCCCCACGGTAAAGTTTCATCAGTTCCAGGAATGATATACCTTTTATCATCGTTTGGGCTGAGAGCAATCTTCTTTTGCATGATGGAATAAACTTGATGTTTATTAGACCTTATTAAATTTTGAGTAATAGTTTTCTGCTTCCAATTATCCAAACACTCAACGTAATCAGCAAAGGTTATTCTCGTTTCTACTACAGATGACTTTACACCTTTTGCCTTTTTAGTTACACCGAGATTTTTCAAAATATTCTCGATTTCAAAATCATCATATTCCCTTTCCGTTAAATCGTTCTGTATCTTCATTACGCTATCTTCGGTTATTGAAATTTTAGTAGAATACAGCTTAGATCTCAAACCAACGTAACCAATCATCGGGACTCCATTGTGTTCGTCCTTCATCATTCCCAGTACCTTCTTATTAACTTGTGGAATATTGAAAATGTTGGCTGGATGATAATCGGAAGTATCGAAACGTTGATGACAATCTCTCCTAATTATTTTATATGGATCTTGACTCCTTATTTCATAGATTAGGCTATCAGTATCGGTGTAGAGAACAGAGCAATCAGGAAATACGCTAGCCATATAGTCGTAGTGGAAGTTGTATAAGGTAGTCTTTGCTAGATCCAAAATAGCTTGACCAACGTAAATGGGTTTGTTGAGATATGTTTCCAGCTTCCTCAGCTCAACAGCAATCAAACTCTCATTGAAAACAGTACAATTCTTAAACTCCGGTTTCGAGATATATGCCTCTGCCCCATATCTTCCATCCCACTGTGTCAGAAGCCTAACATTTACCCTCTTCCTAATATTTTCCATCGTCTTTCCAAAGACAGCATTATTCATAAGCTTGAAAAGATTTTTTTCGAATTCATTTTTTGCTTGTTTACGGAGGTCAGTGTTTAGATCAATGTAGGATTTCAACCATGGAGCTTGCCTGAATCGAAGAACCCGATGGATCTTCTTCAACACCAAACCATGTGCTAACGCTTGTTTCAGTGCTCGATAGTGGATAACATATTTCTCTTTAGAGCGAAGGGTTGCCATCAATTTGATGTTTCCTCGCACCGACTTCGAAGGCATTCCAGTTTTAAGATCAATATGTTGAGGGCAGAAGGGTATATCTTTATGCATATCGTGGAGGTTTTGAGGATACTCTAAATTAACTTCAAACATATATCCCTCAGGTGCATCGTCTGCAATTGACATCACATCGATGTTTCCATCTATCCATTCAAACCGGCCATATGGTAAGTACTGGCTCATAGCCCAACCATACTGGTTGTTTACATCAAAATACATCAAGAATGTTTCAGGCTTCATAGGGTCATAGCCGTCAATATACCTATTATTAGCTTCGGCACGTCTTTTGGAACATACTTGACTGAGCCCTCCCCGAATACCTTGTTCAACAAAGAGAAACATATCTGGATCCGTTATGAGCTCCAACTCCTGATTTGTATACTTCAACATGGCATCCCACGTAATCCTGGTAGTGTGTAATAGTGGGCGGGGTCAAGGTCGTATGTCCTGATACAGCTTGAACGAAACTGTTCGAATACGTCTGCGAGGAGGAGAATATCAGTCATCATATATAGATCCACGTATTGACCCAAGTCTTGACAGTTGAATTCACTCCATACAAGCTTGGCGCGAATGTAAAATCTACGAGGACATGGTTTATCATCCAGTTTGTTATAGAAAGCATTTATTGGTGGAAGACAGGTTTCGTTGAAACGTTCAAACGAGTCGAAATAATCATACGGCATAACTCCTTTCTTAGTTAAAAGTTGGAATTGCTCTTCAGAGATGTCGTGGAATTGAGACCTCAAATTGGGAAATTCTACTAAATACGATGCCAACTTGTCAAGGGAGGAACCCATAAATCGGAAACTGTCTATGAATCGGAACTGAATAGAAGTCCCATCAACGTGCTTAGTAAAGGAAATGTACTTTTCTTTGTTGATAGGTAGTAAATCAATACGACCAACCATTTTAGATGCAATATCTCCAATGATGAAATTGGCGTCATACCCACTCAAGTTGTGAAAAACAACAGGTACCACATGACTATCCTGGTATTTTATGTTACAGCCTTCATGTGCAGGACCTCTATAATTATTTTCAGGAATAAGGTGATTATGGTCTCTGACTTTCTTATCTGCAAGCCCAAAATGATGTCCACAAATATGACAATGTGTTGCCTTTTTAAACTCCACTTCTTGTACTTCCGTCATATGGATATTGAATGGACACCAGAATACAGTTGTTATATCTTCAGCCAGTTGCTTGAGCTCATTGGCAAACCATTCCATGCAGTTTTCTCCACGATGAAAGCGATAAAATGATAGAGAATTATCGTAGGAGCACTTGAGATAGTATCCGACAGCAGCAGGAATGTGATGTTGGGGCTTCTTAGGATCCTCTGTTGGTTTCAAAACAGACTCCATATCAGCGTAAACAACAAATGGTACTTTCTCCTTGTTCCTATGATTTTTGAATTTCAAAATATTTCTTCCAACTGCGGGCATTTTGATTGCAGTCTCGTTCATCTTAACACAGTCGATAGAATGTGCAGCAAGTTTCTTTTCTGAATAAAAGTAGTGAAGGCAGCGATCGCAGAAATATTTTTTATGACCCTCTTTGTTTAGTTGAGAAGAAAGAAGTCTAGAGAGATCCTTGATCCATACATAGTGGTACTTGATTGGGAAAGTATCACTTTCAGTATCGTCACCATCTTCATTGAAGTATTGATCTTGGATGAGAAGGAGATTGACGTGCTTATCTTTATAATTCTTGGTGAGATATGTAGGTAGCGTATTCATTCGTTTAGATTTCTTCTGAAGAATGTAAACGTTAATCGATACATCATTTTGCTTCTCGAATCGGGATATCTGATTGGTGGTTATCGGAAAGTGAATCCCCTTGAGGTTCAAAATTGAAGAAGGATGAGGGTATGATGAAGTTCTATCAGTATTCTCGTTTGTAGGATATAACGCTGATGTAACAGCCCAAGCAAAACAAGCTTGATCGTTATTCTTAACATTTATACAAGCTTGTCTGTTTTTTATTTCATGTGGCAACTCAATATATGAAGAGCCAAGCTGTGGAGTGAACTTATTGATATTGACACCCAAGTTTATGACTGCCTTCAACGCCCAACCACTGTCACGCTCCTGAAACTCCTCTAACTCCTTCATGATAGGATCGATTACTTTATTATTGAACCAATCATTGATGTCGGTATCCCTATAGATAGGATAGTTCGAGGTAGTGAAATATTTGTACTCAGTAAGTACACGGTCTCCCCTAGTAATCTCAAATTCTCCACAAAACGTAGTGTTAACTTTAACTGCCTCATCCTTTTTGAGTGCATTCTGAATTCGAATTTTGCAGAGAGCTCTACAGTCAATCAAAAATGCTGCAGGATCCTTGTGTTTCAAATTTGATATAACTCCAGTTCTAATGCGAGACTGAAATGCTGATTCGGAATCATCCCAGCTAACTCTATCTCGTGCAGTTTCCTTCCTAGATTTGAGTCCACCCCCTTTTTTCTGAATCGTTTTGAACTGGTTCCGCATGCTTTTCAAATTTCTAAGGCAAGCCTCTAGATGTTGCTTCTCACCGAGGTTCTTCGCAAATCTCATTGCATTATGTATACGTTTTATTCCCTTCTGACATTCTCGAAGCCCTTCTCTCTCACGATTTTCGTCATAAGAGGATGTTTGAAGACCAAGAAGAGATGCGATTTGACGAATCAAATTAGCGAAGAGTGACGTTTTCACCATCTTGTAGTTTACCTCTACAGTACAACTATCTGCGAATTAATGAGGAAAATTGAAGAATGCTGGGGTATAAGTAGAATGCAGGTCGGACGGAGGACTGAACGCTGCTACCAAATGACATGAAAGGCCCCGGACTGATGAAAATTTGTGCATGTTTTCCATAAGAACCATTGTTAATTAATTCGATATTGATATATCACATATCAATTATGTTGACACAAATATATGGAGTAAGTACCAAGGAACACATCAGGACATCCGTCAAGTTATTTATAGCCAAAAGGCCCCTCGGAATTCGAAGGCGCTACACAGAGGCCCGAGGTAGACGGTGTTCAATGAAGAAAACGGTTCTTTGATAACCTATAGGTGACAATTTCTCCTGAACATGTTCAATTGAACAAACGAAAACACTGTTTATACCTGACTCCTTGATGGAGACGACCTCCGTTGCAGAGAGGAAATTACAGACTCCAGAGTCGATACACTCCCCTCCTAAGAGGGTACCTTGCGTGTTTCGTGCGAGAAAAAGTCGTCCATTTTCGTTCAACCTGATGCGTACACAATATCAAACTCAAAAATAGGACTAAACCAGTTTAAGACTGAATTATTTAACATTGTTTTCCTTCCTTCAAGAATTGGGAGGTATTGAACGAATATCTGAGGGAAGTAGCATAAAACACATCAGGACAGCCGTCGAGTTATTTATAGCCAAAAGGCCCCTCGGAATTCAAAGGCGCTACACAGAGGCCCGAGGTAGACGGCGTTCAAGAAAGAAAATGGTTCTTTGATAACCTATAGGTGACAATTTCTCCTGAACATGTTCAATTGAACAAACGAAAACACTGTTTATACCTGACTCCTTGATAGAGACGACCTCCGTTGTAGAGAGGAAATTACAGACTCCAGAGTCGATACACTCCCCTCCTAAGAGGGTACCTGGCGTGTTTCGTGCGAGAAAAAGTCGTCCATTTTCGTTCAACCTGAAGCGTACACAATATCAAACTCAAAAATAGGACTAAACCAGTTTAAGACTGAATTATTTAACATTGTTTTCCTTCCTTCAAGAATTGGGAGGTATTGAACAAATATCTAAGGGAAGTAGCAAGAAACACATCAGGACAGCCGTCAAGTTATTTATAGCCAAAAGGCCCCTCGGAATTCAAAGGCGCTACACAGAGGCCCGAGGTAGACGGCGTTCAAGAAAGAAAATGGTTCTTTGATAACCTATAGGTGACAATTTCTCCTGAACATGTTCAATTGAACAAACGAAAACACTGTTTATACCTGACTCCTTGATGGAGACGACCTCCGTTGTAGAGAGGAAATTACAGACTCCAGAGTCGATACACTCCCCTCCTAAGAGGGTACCTTGCGTGTTTCGTGCGAGAAAAAGTCGTCCATTTTCGTTCAACCTGATGCGTACAATAAATCAATCCCAAAAATAGGATCATTTTTTGAGAAGTATCCAAATACTGCTTATCAAATGGAATAAAATCAGAGCGGGTATCACAAAAAACAAAGGAAATGACATAGTTGTGACTTCATCATGTAAAAATCAATTTCAGAAAAGTTTATATACACGTAGTTGAAATTGCAATAATCACTTAACTGTACTGAAATTCGATATTTTAATATTTCAATGAGAAATATTGAAGTCTAATTATACTCACTCTCTATCGTAAATGGACATCTCTATCGAAATTTTCCAATGACCAATAATAACTATTTCAACAAATATTTCACGAACGGCACGAAATATCGAAAATTATAGTCCCCGCCAATCCACCTTATCGTGTTTGACTAAATTCTAACGGTAGGTCAACATCTGCAATTGATATCACTAGAAAGAAAAGAATTCATAGGGCGACAATCTCATAAAAAACTATTATATCATGATTTTCAGTGAAATTACAAATAACTAGAAAACGACTTTAAATATCAAAAATCTGAACCAAAAATCACCCCCCGCCAACGCCCCCTGTCGCGTTTGACAACATCCTAACGAAAGGTCAACATTTGAAGTTGATATCACCAGAAAGAAAAAAATTCATGAGGTGACATTCTCACGACAAACTATCATATCTCATGATTTTCGCCGAAAATATTACAAGTCCAAAAGGTATCATATTTTCGCAAATAACTAGAAAACGACTTTAAATATCAAAAATCTGAACCAAAAATCACCCCCCGCCAACGCCCCCTGTCGCGTTTGACAACATCCTAACGAAAGGTCAACATTTGAAGTTGATATCACCAGAAAGAAAAAAATTCATGAGGTGACATTCTCACGACAAACTATCATATCTCATGATTTTCGCCGAAAATATTACAAGTCCAAAAGGTATCATATTTTCGCAAATAACTCGAAAACGGCTTGAAATATCGAAAATCTGAATCGAAAATCACCCCCCGCCAACACCCCTGTCGCGTTTGACGAAATCCTAACGAAAGGTCAACATTTGAAGTTGATATCACCAGAAAGAAAAAAAATCATAAGGTGACATTCTCACAAAAACTATCATACCTCATGATTTTCGCCGAAAATATTACAAGTCCAAAAGGTATCATATTTTGGCAAATAACTCGAAAACGGCTTGAAATATCGAAAATCTGAATCGAAAAACACCCCCCGCCAACCCCCCTGTCGCGTTTGACGAAATCCTAACGAAAGGTCAACATTTGAAGTTGATATCACCAGAAAGAAAAAAAATCATAAGGTGACATTCTCACAAAAACTATCATACCTCATGATTTTGGCCGAAAATATTACAAGTCCAAAAGGTATCATATTTTCACAAATAACTCGAAAACGGCTTGAAATATCGAAAATCTGAATCGAAAATCACCCCCCGCCAGCCCCCCTGTCGCGTTTGACGAAATCCTAACGAAAGGTCAACATTTGAAGTTGATATCACCAGAAAGAAAAAAAATCATAAGGTGACATTCTCACAAAAAACTATCATACCTCATGATTTTCGCCGAAATTATTACAAGTCCAAAAGGTATCATATTTTCCAGAATAAGACGAAAATAGCTTCAAATATCGAAAATTTTAATCAAAACCACCCCCCCCCCTTCCTTGGCCACAGGCCCCTGTCGTATTCGATAACAGACTAACAAATTAAAAAATATTTAGTCTACCACAAAAAAGCCTCAAAAGTGTCGTCACCACGAAAAAATCATACCTGAATGTTCTGGAGTCTGGTAAAGTTAATCACTGGAAGGCACTTCCATTCACCACTGTTAACATCACAATAACATTTTCGTCTCCATGTTCATAATTTATCAGTACTTGGTCGGACCGACGACTGAACGCCTCAATAGAATCAAACACCACCACACCAAAGGCCCTTCATTGAATATAAAACTGACGGTGTATAGAGGGGCCTTTGGTGTGGTGGTGTTTGATTCTATTGAGGCGTTCAGTCGTCGGTCCGACCAAGTACTGATAAATTATGAACATGGATACGAAAATGTTATTGTGATGTTAACAGTGGTGAATGGAAGTGCCTTCCAGTGATTAACTTTACCAGACTCCAGAACATTCAGGTATGATTTTTTCGTGGTGACGACACTTTTGAGGCTTTTTTGTGGTAGACTAAATATTTTTTAATTTGTTAGTCTGTTATCGAATACGACAGGGGCCTGTGGCCAAGGAAGGGGGGGGGGGGTGGTTTTGATTAAAATTTTCGATATTTGAAGCTATTTTCGTCTTATTCTGGAAAATATGATACCTTTTGGACTTGTAATAATTTCGGCGAAAATCATGAGGTATGATAGTTTTTGTGAGAATGTCACCTTATGAATTTTTTTCTTTCTGGTGATATCAACTTCAAATGTTGACCTTTCGTTAGAATTTCGTCAAACGCGACAGGGGGGTTGGCGGGGGGTGTTTTTCGATTCAGATTTTCGATATTTCAAGCCGTTTTCGAGTTATTTGCGAAAATATGGTACCTTTTGGACTTGTAATATTTTCGGCGAAAATCATGAGGTATGATAGTTTTTTGTGAGAATGTCACCTTATGATTTTTTTTCTTTCTGGTGATATCAACTTCAAATGTTGACCTTTCGTTAGGATTTCGTCAAGCGCGACAGGGGGGTCGGCGGGGGGTGATTTTCGATTCAGATTTTCGATATTTCAAGCCGTTTTCTAGTTATTTGCGAAAATATGATACCTTTTGGACTTGTAATATTTTCGGCGAAAATCATGAGATATGATAGTTTGTCGTGAGAATGTCACCTTATGATTTTTTTTCTTTCTGGTGATATCAACTTCAAATGTTGACCTTTCGTTAGGATTTCGTCAAACGCGACAGGGGGGTTGGCGGGGGGTGATTTTCGATTCAGATTTTCGATATTTCAAGCCGTTTTCGAGTTATTTGTGAAAATATGATACCTTTTGGACTTGTAATATTTTCGGCCAAAATCATGAGGTATGATAGTTTTTGTGAGAATGTCACCTTATGATTTTTTTTCTTTCTGGTGATATCAACTTCAAATGTTGACCTTTCGTTAGGATTTCGTCAAACGCGACAGGGGGGTTGGCGGGGGGTGTTTTTCGATTCAGATTTTCGATATTTCAAGCCGTTTTCGAGTTATTTGCCAAAATATGATACCTTTTGGACTTGTAATATTTTCGGCGAAAATCATGAGGTATGATAGTTTTTGTGAGAATGTCACCTTATGATTTTTTTTCTTTCTGGTGATATCAACTTCAAATGTTGACCTTTCGTTAGGATTTCGTCAAACGCGACAGGGGTGTTGGCGGGGGGTGATTTTCGATTCAGATTTTCGATATTTCAAGCCGTTTTCGAGTTATTTGCGAAAATATGATACCTTTTGGACTTGTAATATTTTCGGCGAAAATCATGAGATATGATAGTTTGTCGTGAGAATGTCACCTCATGAATTTTTTTCTTTCTGGTGATATCAACTTCAAATGTTGACCTTTCGTTAGGATGTTGTCAAACGCGACAGGGGGCGTTGGCGGGGGGTGATTTTTGGTTCAGATTTTTGATATTTAAAGTCGTTTTCTAGTTATTTGCGAAAATATGATACCTTTTGGACTTGTAATATTTTCGGCGAAAATCATGAGATATGATAGTTTGTCGTGAGAATGTCACCTCATGAATTTTTTTCTTTCTGGTGATATCAACTTCAAATGTTGACCTTTCGTTAGGATGTTGTCAAACGCGACAGGGGGCGTTGGCGGGGGGTGATTTTTGGTTCAGATTTTTGATATTTAAAGTCGTTTTCTAGTTATTTGTAATTTCACTGAAAATCATGATATAATAGTTTTTTATGAGATTGTCGCCCTATGAATTCTTTTCTTTCTAGTGATATCAATTGCAGATGTTGACCTACCGTTAGAATTTAGTCAAACACGATAAGGTGGATTGGCGGGGACTATAATTTTCGATATTTCGTGCCGTTCGTGAAATATTTGTTGAAATAGTTATTATTGGTCATTGGAAAATTTCGATAGAGATGTCCATTTACGATAGAGAGTGAGTATAATTAGACTTCAATATTTCTCATTGAAATATTAAAATATCGAATTTCAGTACAGTTAAGTGATTATTGCAATTTCAACTACGTGTATATAAACTTTTCTGAAATTGATTTTTACATGATGAAGTCACAACTATGTCATTTCCTTTGTTTTTTGTGATACCCGCTCTGATTTTATTCCATTTGATAAGCAGTATTTGGATACTTCTCAAAAAATGATCCTATTTTTGGGATTGATTTATTGTACGCATCAGGTTGAACGAAAATGGACGACTTTTTCTCGCACGAAACACGCAAGGTACCCTCTTAGGAGGGGAGTGTATCGACTCTGGAGTCTGTAATTTCCTCTCTACAACGGAGGTCGTCTCCATCAAGGAGTCAGGTATAAACAGTGTTTTCGTTTGTTCAATTGAACATGTTCAGGAGAAATTGTCACCTATAGGTTATCAAAGAACCATTTTCTTTCTTGAACGCCGTCTACCTCGGGCCTCTGTGTAGCGCCTTTGAATTCCGAGGGGCCTTTTGGCTATAAATAACTTGACGGCTGTCCTGATGTGTTTCTTGCTACTTCCCTTAGATATTTGTTCAATACCTCCCAATTCTTGAAGGAAGGAAAACAATGTTAAATAATTCAGTCTTAAACTGGTTTAGTCCTATTTTTGAGTTTGATATTGTGTACGCTTCAGGTTGAACGAAAATGGACGACTTTTTCTCGCACGAAACACGCCAGGTACCCTCTTAGGAGGGGAGTGTATCGACTCTGGAGTCTGTAATTTCCTCTCTACAACGGAGGTCGTCTCTATCAAGGAGTCAGGTATAAACAGTGTTTTCGTTTGTTCAATTGAACATGTTCAGGAGAAATTGTCACCTATAGGTTATCAAAGAACCATTTTCTTTCTTGAACGCCGTCTACCTCGGGCCTCTGTGTAGCGCCTTTGAATTCCGAGGGGCCTTTTGGCTATAAATAACTCGACGGCTGTCCTGATGTGTTTTATGCTACTTCCCTCAGATATTCGTTCAATACCTCCCAATTCTTGAAGGAAGGAAAACAATGTTAAATAATTCAGTCTTAAACTGGTTTAGTCCTATTTTTGAGTTTGATATTGTGTACGCATCAGGTTGAACGAAAATGGACGACTTTTTCTCGCACGAAACACGCAAGGTACCCTCTTAGGAGGGGAGTGTATCGACTCTGGAGTCTGTAATTTCCTCTCTGCAACGGAGGTCGTCTCCATCAAGGAGTCAGGTATAAACAGTGTTTTCGTTTGTTCAATTGAACATGTTCAGGAGAAATTGTCACCTATAGGTTATCAAAGAACCGTTTTCTTCATTGAACACCGTCTACCTCGGGCCTCTGTGTAGCGCCTTCGAATTCCGAGGGGCCTTTTGGCTATAAATAACTTGACGGATGTCCTGATGTGTTCCTTGGTACTTACTCCATATATTTGTGTCAACATAATTGATATGTGATATATCAATATCGAATTAATTAACAATGGTTCTTATGGAAAACATGCACAAATTTTCATCAGTCCGGGGCCTTTCATGTCATTTGGTAGCAGCGTTCAGTCCTCCGTCCGACCTGCATTCTACTTATACCCCAGCATTCTTCAATTTTCCTCATTAATTCGCAGATAGTTGTACTGTAGAGGTAAACTACAAGATGGTGAAAACGTCACTCTTCGCTAATTTGATTCGTCAAATCGCATCTCTTCTTGGTCTTCAAACATCCTCTTATGACGAAAATCGTGAGAGAGAAGGGCTTCGAGAATGTCAGAAGGGAATAAAACGTATACATAATGCAATGAGATTTGCGAAGAACCTCGGTGAGAAGCAACATCTAGAGGCTTGCCTTAGAAATTTGAAAAGCATGCGGAACCAGTTCAAAACGATTCAGAAAAAAGGGGGTGGACTCAAATCTAGGAAGGAAACTGCACGAGATAGAGTTAGCTGGGATGATTCCGAATCAGCATTTCAGTCTCGCATTAGAACTGGAGTTATATCAAATTTGAAACACAAGGATCCTGCAGCATTTTTGATTGACTGTAGAGCTCTCTGCAAAATTCGAATTCAGAATGCACTCAAAAAGGATGAGGCAGTTAAAGTTAACACTACGTTTTGTGGAGAATTTGAGATTACTAGGGGAGACCGTGTACTTACTGAGTACAAATATTTCACTACCTCGAACTATCCTATCTATAGGGATACCGACATCAATGATTGGTTCAATAATAAAGTAATCGATCCTATCATGAAGGAGTTAGAGGAGTTTCAGGAGCGTGACAGTGGTTGGGCGTTGAAGGCAGTCATAAACTTGGGTGTCAATATCAATAAGTTCACTCCACAGCTTGGCTCTTCATATATTGAGTTGCCACATGAAATAAAAAACAGACAAGCTTGTATAAATGTTAAGAATAACGATCAAGCTTGTTTTGCTTGGGCTGTTACATCAGCGTTATATCCTACAAACGAGAATACTGATAGAACTTCATCATACCCTCATCCTTCTTCAATTTTGAACCTCAAGGGGATTCACTTTCCGATAACCACCAATCAGATATCCCGATTCGAGAAGCAAAATGATGTATCGATTAACGTTTACATTCTTCAGAAGAAATCTAAACGAATGAATACGCTACCTACATATCTCACCAAGAATTATAAAGATAAGCACGTCAATCTCCTTCTCATCCAAGATCAATACTTCAATGAAGATGGTGACGATACTGAAAGTGATACTTTCCCAATCAAGTACCACTATGTATGGATCAAGGATCTCTCTAGACTTCTTTCTTCTCAACTAAACAAAGAGGGTCATAAAAAATATTTCTGCGATCGCTGCCTTCACTACTTTTATTCAGAAAAGAAACTTGCTGCACATTCTATCGACTGTGTTAAGATGAACGAGACTGCAATCAAAATGCCCGCAGTTGGAAGAAATATTTTGAAATTCAAAAATCATAGGAACAAGGAGAAAGTACCATTTGTTGTTTACGCTGATATGGAGTCTGTTTTGAAACCAACAGAGGATCCTAAGAAGCCCCAACATCACATTCCTGCTGCTGTCGGATACTATCTCAAGTGCTCCTACGATAATTCTCTATCATTTTATCGCTTTCATCGTGGAGAAAACTGCATGGAATGGTTTGCCAATGAGCTCAAGCAACTGGCTGAAGATATAACAACTGTATTCTGGTGTCCATTCAATATCCATATGACGGAAGTACAAGAAGTGGAGTTTAAAAAGGCAACACATTGTCATATTTGTGGACAGCATTTTGGGCTTGCAGATAAGAAAGTCAGAGACCATAATCACCTTATTCCTGAAAATAATTATAGAGGTCCTGCACATGAAGGCTGTAACATAAAATACCAGGATAGTCATGTGGTACCTGTTGTTTTTCACAACTTGAGTGGGTATGACGCCAATTTCATCATTGGAGATATTGCATCTAAAATGGTTGGTCGTATTGATTTACTACCTATCAACAAAGAAAAGTACATTTCCTTTACTAAGCACGTTGATGGGACTTCTATTCAGTTCCGATTCATAGACAGTTTTCGATTTATGGGTTCCTCCCTTGACAAGTTGGCATCGTATTTAGTAGAATTTCCCAATTTGAGGTCTCAATTCCACGACATCTCTGAAGAGCAATTCCAACTTTTAACTAAGAAAGGAGTTATGCCGTATGATTATTTCGACTCGTTTGAACGTTTCAACGAAACCTGTCTTCCACCAATAAATGCTTTCTATAACAAACTGGATGATAAACCATGTCCTCGTAGATTTTACATTCGCGCCAAGCTTGTATGGAGTGAATTCAACTGTCAAGACTTGGGTCAATACGTGGATCTATATATGATGACTGATATTCTCCTCCTCGCAGACGTATTCGAACAGTTTCGTTCAAGCTGTATCAGGACATACGACCTTGACCCCGCCCACTATTACACACTACCAGGATTTACGTGGGATGCCATGTTGAAGTATACAAATCAGGAGTTGGAGCTCATAACGGATCCAGATATGTTTCTCTTTGTTGAACAAGGTATTCGGGGAGGGCTCAGTCAAGTATGTTCCAAAAGACGTGCCGAAGCTAATAATAGGTATATTGACGGCTATGACCCTATGAAGCCTGAAACATTCTTGATGTATTTTGATGTAAACAACCAGTATGGTTGGGCTATGAGCCAGTACTTACCATATGGCCGGTTTGAATGGATAGATGGAAACATCGATGTGATGTCAATTGCAGACGATGCACCTGAGGGATATATGTTTGAAGTTGATTTAGAGTATCCTCAAAACCTCCACGATATGCATAAAGATATACCCTTCTGCCCTCAACATATTGATCTTAAAACTGGAATGCCTTCGAAGTCGGTGCGAGGAAACATCAAATTGATGGCAACCCTTCGCTCTAAAGAGAAATATGTTATCCACTATCGAGCACTGAAACAAGCGTTAGCACATGGTTTGGTGTTGAAGAAGATCCATCGGGTTCTTCGATTCAGGCAAGCTCCATGGTTGAAATCCTACATTGATCTAAACACTGACCTCCGTAAACAAGCAAAAAATGAATTCGAAAAAAATCTTTTCAAGCTTATGAATAATGCTGTCTTTGGAAAGACGATGGAAAATATTAGGAAGAGGGTAAATGTTAGGCTTCTGACACAGTGGGATGGAAGATATGGGGCAGAGGCATATATCTCGAAACCGGAGTTTAAGAATTGTACTGTTTTCAATGAGAGTTTGATTGCTGTTGAGCTGAGGAAGCTGGAAACATATCTCAACAAACCCATTTACGTTGGTCAAGCTATTTTGGATCTAGCAAAGACTACCTTATACAACTTCCACTACGACTATATGGCTAGCGTATTTCCTGATTGCTCTGTTCTCTACACCGATACTGATAGCCTAATCTATGAAATAAGGAGTCAAGATCCATATAAAATAATTAGGAGAGATTGTCATCAACGTTTCGATACTTCCGATTATCATCCAGCCAACATTTTCAATATTCCACAAGTTAATAAGAAGGTACTGGGAATGATGAAGGACGAACACAATGGAGTCCCGATGATTGGTTACGTTGGTTTGAGATCTTAGCTGTATTCTACTAAAATTTCAATAACCGAAGATAGCGTAATGAAGATACAGAACGATTTAACGGAAAGGGAATATGATGATTTTGAAATCGAGAATATTTTGAAAAATCTCGGTGTAACTAAAAAGGCAAAAGGTGTAAAGTCATCTGTAGTAGAAACGAGAATAACCTTTGCTGATTACGTTGAGTGTTTGGATAATTGGAAGCAGAAAACTATTACTCAAAATTTAATAAGGTCTAATAAACATCAAGTTTATTCCATCATGCAAAAGAAGATTGCTCTCAGCCCAAACGATGATAAAAGGTATATCATTCCTGGAACTGATGAAACTTTACCGTGGGGACACTATTCAATTGATGATCATCCGAGGATTTGAATGATATATCTCTAGAATAATATTATATCTTATTTTGAATGAATAAATATATATATATATATATATATAACATGTTTTTATATTCCTTGCCTCCCTCCTCCTCAGGATAATGATGAAGGTTAGTCACCCTTCCTATAATCCGTTACCCTTCTCATAACACACTTACAATACTCTGTCGACTGACAAATAAAAACGAGACAATTTTTTGCTATTTTCGAGCTTAAATTTTCTTATGGGAAATAACATGGGAAAAGTGGTCAAAATGAGCCCGTATCGGTATAGCCTATCTACTATTTTATTTTAATTTTTAATTCAACTTTTCTTTTTTCAGGCTATTGATTTCTAATTCAACTTTTCTTTTTTCAAGTTATTGATTTCTAATTCAACTTTTCTTTTTCAGGCTATTGATTTCTAATTCAATTTTTTCTTATTTTCAGGCTCATCGACTAGTTAAACTCCCATTTAAATCTACATTTTTCGACTTCATATATACTAACACTAATACTAACCTGATTTATTGATACTCGAATCTTCTTGATTCGATAAAATAGTTAATTTTTTATTCATCACTTATTTCGTTTTTTCAGCATAACTCATCTCTTCTTTTCTCAGGATTCAAATCTTCATACCTTTAGACAATGGAAGTCCGAAACTTTTCTTCACAGTACATGGGTTGTATTCGATTATGATGTTATGCTGTGTATATAGTTATACACACTAGGTGACGGTATTCCCGTTTTACATACGAGCGACCGAAACGAACAGAAAGTTGAATGGATAGTCTGAACAATCAATGTATCTGGGTGGTATCCGATTATATCGCAATACTGTATATATAGTGATAATAACCAGGTGACGGTACTTCCGTTACACATACTAGCGACTGAATCGAACAGAAGGTTGAATGGTTAGACGAAACGATAATTGTAACTGAGTTGTGTTCTATTATATCGTGGTGATGTTTATAAAGAAATACTCACCAGGTTACTGTTCTTTCGTTTTCACATACAAGCGACCGAATCGAGCAGAAGGTCAAATGGATAGATTGAACAATCATCGTATCTGGGTTGTATTCGATTATGTTTATATAGTTATACTCACCAGGTAACTGTTCTTCCTTTATACATACGAGCGACTGAATTGAACAGAAGGTTGAATGGATAGTATATGGGTTGTATTCGATTATGATGTTATGCTGTGTATATAGTTATACACACTAGGTGACGGTATTCTTGTTTTACATACGAGCGACCGAAACGAACAGAAAGTTGAATGGATAGTCTGAACAATCAATGTATCTGGGTGGTATCCGATTATATCGCAATACTGTATATATAGTGATACATACCAGGTGACGGTACTTCCGTTACACATACTAGCGACTGAATCGAACAGAAGGTTGAATGGTTAGACGAAACGATAATTGTAACTGAGTTGTATTCTATTATATCGTGGTGATGTTTATATAGAAATACTCACCAGGTTACTGTTCTTCCGTTATACATACGAGCAACCGAATCGAACAGGAGGTTTAATGGATAGTATATGGGTTGTATTCGATTATGATGTTATGCTGTGTATATAGTTATACACACTAGGTGAAGGTATTCCCGTTTCACATACGAGCGACCGAAACGAACAGAAAGTTGAATGGATAGTCTGAACAATCAATGTATCTGGGTGGTATCCGATTATATCGCAATACTGTATATATAGCGATACTTACCAGGTGACGGTACTTCCGTTACACATACTAGCGACTGAATCGAACCGAAGGTTAAATGGTTAGACAAAACGATAATTGTATCTGAGTTGTATTCGATGATATCGTGATGATGTTTATATAGCAATACTCACCAGGTAACTGTTCTTCCGTTTTACATACAAGCGACCGAATCGAGCAGGAGGTTGAATAGATAGATTGAACAATCATCGTATCTGGGTTGTATTCGATAATGTTTATATAGTTATACTCACCAGGTAACTGTTCTTCCGTTACACATACTAGCGACTGAATCGAACAGAAGGTTAAATGGTTAGACGAAACGATAATTGTATCTGAGTTGTATTCGATGATATCGTGATGATGTTTATATAGCAATACTCACCAGGTAACTGTTCTTCCGTTTTACCTACAAGCGACCGAATCGAGCAGAAGGTTGAATTCAGTATAGATTGAACAATCATCGTATCTGGGTTGTATTCGATTATGTTTATATAGTTATACTCACCAGGAAACTATTCTTCCGTTATACATACGAGCGACTGAATTGAACAGAAGGTTGAATGGCTAGTATATGGGTTGTATTCGATTATGATGTTATGCTGTGTATATAGTTATACACACTAGGTGACGGTATTCTTATTTTACATACGAGCGACCGAAACGAACAGAAAGTTGAATGGATAGTCTGAACAATCAATGTACCAGGGTGGTATCCGATTATATCGCAATACTGTATATATAGTGATACATACCAGGTGACTGTACTTCCGTTACACATACTAGCGACTGAATCGAACAGAAGGTTAAATGGTTAGACGAAACGATAATTGTTACTGAGTTGTATTATATTATATCGTGGTGATGTTTATATAGAAATACTCACCAGGTTACTGTTCTTCCGTTATACATACGAGCAACCGAATCGAACAGAAGGTTGAATGGATAGTATCTGGGTTGTATTCGATTATGATGTTATGCTGTGTATATAGTTAAACACACTAGGTGACGGTATTCCCGTTTCACATACGAGCGACCGAAACGAACAGAAAGTTGAATGGATAGTCTGAACAATCAATGTATCTGGGTGGTATCCGATTATATCGCAATACTGTATATATAGTGATACTAACCAGGTGACGGTACTTCCGTTACACATACTAGCGACTGAATCGAACAGAAGGTTAAATTGTTAGACGAAACGATAATTGAAACTGAGTTGTATTCGATTATATCGTGGTGATGTTTATATAGAAATACTCACCAGGTAACTGTTCTTTCGTTTTCACATACAAGCGACCGAATCGAGCAGAAGGTCAAATGGATGGATTGATTAATCATCGTATCTGGGTTGTATTCGATTATGTTTATATGAATATACTCACCAGGTAACTGTTCTTCCGTTACACATACTAGCGACTGAATCGAACAGAAGGTTAAATGGTTAGACGAAACGATAATTGTATCTGAGTTGTATTCGATGATATCGTGATGATGTTTATATAGCAATACTCACCAGGTAACTGTTCTTCCGTTTTACATACAAGCGACCGAATCGAGCAGAAGGTTGAATTCAGTATAGAATGAACAATCATCGTATCTGGGTTGTATTCGATTATGTTTATATAGTTATACTCACCAGGTAACTGTTCTTCCGTTATACATACGAGCGACTGAATTGAACAGAAGGTTGAATGGATAGTATATGGGTTGTATTCGATTATGATGTTATGCTGTGTATATAGTTATACACACTAGGTGACGGTATTCTTGTTTTACATACGAGCGACCGAAACGAACAGAAAATTGAATGGATAGTCTGAACAATCAATGTATCAGGGTGGCATCCGATTATATCGCAATACTGTTTATATAGTGATACATACCAGGTGACGGTACTTCCGTTACACATACTAGCGACTGAATCGAACAGAAGGGTAAATGGTTAGACGAAACGATAATTGTAACTGAGTTGTATTCTATTATATCGTGGTGATGTTTATATAGAAATACTCACCAGTCTACTGTTCTTCCGTTTTACATACGAGCAACCGAATCGAACAGAAGGTTGAATGGATAGTATATGGGTTGTATTCGATTATGATGTTATGCTGTGTATATAGTTATACACACTAGGTGACGGTATTCCCGTATTACATACGAGCGACCGAAACGAACAGAAAGTTGAATGGATAGTCTGAACAATCAATGTATCTGGGTGGCATCCTATTATATCGCAATACTGTATATATAGTGATACTAACCAGGTGACGGTACTTCCGTTACACATACTAGCGACTGAATCGAACAGAAGGTTAAATGGTTAGACGAAACGATAATTGTAACTGAGTTGTATTCTATTATATCGTGGTGATGTTTATATAGAAATACTCACCAGGTTACTGTTCTTTCGTTTTCACATACAAGCGACCGAATCGTGCAGAAGGTCAAATGGATAGATTGAACAATCATCGTATCTGGGTTGTATTCGATTATGTTTATATAGTTATACTCACCAGGTAACTGTTCTTCCGTTACACATACTAGCGACTGAATCGAACAGAAGGTTAAATGGTAAGACGAAACGATAATTGAAACTGAGTTGTATTCTATTATATCGTGGTGATGTTTATTCAGAAATACTCACCAGGTTACTGTTCTTCCGTTATACATACGAGCAACCGAATCGAACAGAAGGTTGAATGGATAGTATATGGGTTGTATTCGATTATGATGTTATGCTGTGTATATAGTTATACACACTAGGTGACGGTATTCCCGTTTCACATACGAGTGACCGAAACGAACAGAAAGTTTAATGGATAGTCTGAACAATCAATGTATCTGGGTGGTATCCGATTATATCGCAATACTGTATATATAGTGATACTTACCAGGTGACGGTACTTCCGTTACACATACTAGCGACTGAATCGAACAGAAGGTTAAATGGTTAGACAAAACGATAATTGTATCTGAGTTGTATTCGATGATATCGTGATGATGTTTATATAGCAATACTCACCAGGTAACTGTTCTTCCGTTTTACATACAAGCGACCGAATCGAGCAGGAGGTTGAATAGATAGATTGAACAATCATCGTATCTGGGTTGTATTCGATAATGTTTATATAGTTATACTCACCAGGTAACTGTTCTTCCGTTACACATACTAGCGACTGAATCGAACAGAAGGTTTAATGGTTAGACGAAACGGTAATTGTATCTGAGTTGTATTCGATGATATCGTGATGATGTTTATATAGCAATACTCACCAGGTAACTATTCTTCCGTTTTACATACAAGCGACCGAATTGAGCAGAAGGTTGAATTCAGTATAGATTGAACAATCATCGTATCTGGGTTGTATTCGTTTATGTTTATATAGTTATACTCACCAGGTAACTGTTCTTCCGTTACACATACTAGCGACTGAATCGAACAGAAGGTTAAATGGTTAGACGAAACGATAATTGTATCTGAGTTGTATTCGATGATATCGTGATGATGTTTATATAGCAATACTCACCAGGTAACTGTTCTTCCGTTTTACATACAAAAGACCGAATCAAGCAGAAGGTTGAATTCAGTATAGATTGAACAATCATCGTATCTGGGTTGTATTCGATTATGTTTATATAGTTATACTCACCAGGTAACTGTTCTTCCGTTATACATACGAGCGACTGAATTGAACAGAAGGTTGAATGGATAGTATATGGGTTGTATTCGATTATGATGTCATGCTGTGAATATAGTTATACACACTAGGTGACGGTATTCTTGTTTTACATACGAGCGACCGAAACGAACAGAAAGTTGAATGGATAGTCTGAACAATCAATGTATCAGGGTGGTATCCGATTATATCGCAATACTGTATATATAGTGATACATACCAGGTGACGGTACTTCCGTTACACATACTAGCGACTGAATCGAACAGAAGGTTAAATGGTTAGACGAAACGATAATTGTTACTGAGTTGTATTATATTATATCGTGGTGATGTTTATATAGAAATACTCACCAGGTAACTGTTCTTCCGTTTTACCTACAAGCGACCGAATCGAGCAGAAGGTTGAATTCAGTATAGATTGAACAATCATCGTATCTGGGTTGTATTCGATTATGTTTATATAGTTATACTCACCAGGAAACTATTCTTCCGTTATACATACGAGCGACTGAATTGAACAGAAGGTTGAATGGCTAGTATATGGGTTGTATTCGATTATGATGTTATGCTGTGTATATAGTTATACACACTAGGTGACGGTATTCTTATTTTACATACGAGCGACCGAAACGAACAGAAAGTTGAATGGATAGTCTGAACAATCAATGTACCAGGGTGGTATCCGATTATATCGCAATACTGTATATATAGTGATACATACCAGGTGACTGTACTTCCGTTACACATACTAGCGACTGAATCGAACAGAAGGTTAAATGGTTAGACGAAACGATAATTGTATCTGAGTTGTATTCGATGATATCGTGATGATGTTTATATAGCAATACTCACCAGGTAACTGTTCTTCCGTTTTACCTACAAGCGACCGAATCGAGCAGAAGGTTGAATTCAGTATAGATTGAACAATCATCGTATCTGGGTTGTATTCGATTATGTTTATATAGTTATACTCACCAGGAAACTATTCTTCCGTTATACATACGAGCGACTGAATTGAACAGAAGGTTGAATGGCTAGTATATGGGTTGTATTCGATTATGATGTTATGCTGTGTATATAGTTATACACACTAGGTGACGGTATTCTTATTTTACATACGAGCGACCGAAACGAACAGAAAGTTGAATGGATAGTCTGAACAATCAATGTACCAGGGTGGTATCCGATTATATCGCAATACTGTATATATAGTGATACATACCAGGTGACTGTACTTCCGTTACACATACTAGCGACTGAATCGAACAGAAGGTTAAATGGTTAGACGAAACGATAATTGTTACTGAGTTGTATTATATTATATCGTGGTGATGTTTATATAGAAATACTCACCAGGTTACTGTTCTTCCGTTATACATACGAGCAACCGAATCGAACAGAAGGTTGAATGGATAGTATCTGGGTTGTATTCGATTATGATGTTATGCTGTGTATATAGTTAAACACACTAGGTGACGGTATTCCCGTTTCACATACGAGCGACCGAAACGAACAGAAAGTTGAATGGATAGTCTGAACAATCAATGTATCTGGGTGGTATCCGATTATATCGCAATACTGTATATATAGTGATACTAACCAGGTGACGGTACTTCCGTTACACATACTAGCGACTGAATCGAACAGAAGGTTAAATTGTTAGACGAAACGATAATTGAAACTGAGTTGTATTCGATTATATCGTGGTGATGTTTATATAGAAATACTCACCAGGTAACTGTTCTTTCGTTTTCACATACAAGCGACCGAATCGAGCAGAAGGTCAAATGGATGGATTGATTAATCATCGTATCTGGGTTGTATTCGATTATGTTTATATGAATATACTCACCAGGTAACTGTTCTTCCGTTACACATACTAGCGACTGAATCGAACAGAAGGTTAAATGGTTAGACGAAACGATAATTGTATCTGAGTTGTATTCGATGATATCGTGATGATGTTTATATAGCAATACTCACCAGGTAACTGTTCTTCCGTTTTACATACAAGCGACCGAATCGAGCAGAAGGTTGAATTCAGTATAGAATGAACAATCATCGTATCTGGGTTGTATTCGATTATGTTTATATAGTTATACTCACCAGGTAACTGTTCTTCCGTTATACATACGAGCGACTGAATTGAACAGAAGGTTGAATGGATAGTATATGAGTTGTATTCGATTATGATGTTATGCTGTGTATATAGTTATACACACTAGGTGACGGTATTCTTGTTTTACAAACGAGCGACCGAAACGAACAGAAAATTGAATGGATAGTCTGAACAATCAATGTATCAGGGTGGCATCCGATTATATCGCAATACTGTTTATATAGTGATACATACCAGGTGACGGTACTTCCGTTACACATACTAGCGACTGAATCGAACAGAAGGTTAAATGGTTAGACGAAACGATAATTGTAACTGAGTTGTATTCTATTATATCGTGGTGATGTTTATATAGAAATACTCACCAGTCTACTGTTCTTCCGTTTTACATACGAGCAACCGAATCGAACAGAAGGTTGAATGGATAGTATATGGGTTGTATTCGATTATGATGTTATGCTGTGTATATAGTTATACACACTAGGTGACGGTATTCCCGTATTACATACGAGCGACCGAAACGAACAGAAAGTTGAATGGATAGTCTGAACAATCAATGTATCTGGGTGGCATCCTATTATATCGCAATACTGTATATATAGTGATACTAACCAGGTGACGGTACTTCCGTTACACATACTAGCGACTGAATCGAACAGAAGGTTAAATGGTTAGACGAAACGATAATTGTAACTGAGTTGTATTCTATTATATCGTGGTGATGTTTATATAGAAATACTCACCAGGTTACTGTTCTTTCGTTTTCACATACAAGCGACCGAATCGTGCAGAAGGTCAAATGGATAGATTGAACAATCATCGTATCTGGGTTGTATTCGATTATGTTTATATAGTTATACTCACCAGGTAACTGTTCTTCCGTTACACATACTAGCGACTGAATCGAACAGAAGGTTAAATGGTAAGACGAAACGATAATTGAAACTGAGTTGTATTCTATTATATCGTGGTGATGTTTATTCAGAAATACTCACCAGGTTACTGTTTTTCCGTTATACATACGAGCAACCGAATCGAACAGAAGGTTGAATGGATAGTATATGGGTTGTATTCGATTATGATGTTATGCTGTGTATATAGTTATACACACTAGGTGACGGTATTCCCGTTTCACATACGAGTGACCGAAACGAACAGAAAGTTTAATGGATAGTCTGAACAATCAATGTATCTGGGTGGTATCCGATTATATCGCAATACTGTATATATAGTGATACTTACCAGGTGACGGTACTTCCGTTAAACATACTAGCGACTGAATCGAACAGAAGGTTAAATGGTTAGACAAAACGATAATTGTATCTGAGTTGTATTCGATGATATCGTGATGATGTTTATATAGCAATACTCACCAGGTAACTGTTCTTCCGTTTTACATACAAGCGACCGAATCGAGCAGGAGGTTGAATAGATAGATTGAACAATCATCGTATCTGGGTTGTATTCGATAATGTTTATATAGTTATACTCACCAGGTAACTGTTCTTCCGTTACACATACTAGCGACTGAATCGAACAGAAGGTTTAATGGTTAGACGAAACGGTAATTGTATCTGAGTTGTATTCGATGATATCGTGATGATGTTTATATAGCAATACTCACCAGGTAACTATTCTTCCGTTTTACATACAAGCGACCGAATTGAGCAGAAGGTTGAATTCAGTATAGATTGAACAATCATCGTATCTGGGTTGTATTCGTTTATGTTTATATAGTTATACTCACCAGGTAACTGTTCTTCCGTTACACATACTAGCGACTGAATCGAACAGAAGGTTAAATGGTTAGACGAAACGATAATTGTATCTGAGTTGTATTCGATGATATCGTGATGATGTTTATATAGCAATACTCACCAGGTAACTGTTCTTCCGTTTTACATACAAAAGACCGAATCGAGCAGAAGGTTGAATTCAGTATAGATTGAACAATCATCGTATCTGGGTTGTATTCGATTATGTTTATATAGTTATACTCACCAGGTAACTGTTCTTCCGTTATACATACGAGCGACTGAATTGAACAGAAGGTTGAATGGATAGTATATGGGTTGTATTCGATTATGATGTCATGCTGTGAATATAGTTATACACACTAGGTGACGGTATTCTTGTTTTACATACGAGCGACCGAAACGAACAGAAAGTTGAATGGATAGTCTGAACAATCAATGTATCAGGGTGGTATCCGATTAGATCGCAATACTGTATATATAGTGATACATACCAGGTGACGGTACTTCCGTTACACATACTAGCGACTAAATCGAACAGAAGGTTAAATGGTTAGACGAAACGATAATTGTAACTGAGTTGTATTCTATTATATCGTGGTGATGTTTATATAGAAATACTCACCAGGTTACTGTTCTTCCGTTATACATACGAGCAACCGAATCGAACAGAAGGTTGAATGGATAGTCTGAACAATCAATGTATCTGGGTGGTATCCGATTATATCGCAATACTGTATAGATAGTGATACTTACCAGGTGACAGTACTTCCGTTACACATACTAGCGATTGAATCGAACAGAAGGTTAAATGGTTAGACAAAACGATAATTGTATCTGAGTTGTATTCGATGATATCGTGATGATGTTTATATAGCAATACTCACCAGGTAACTGTTCTTCCGTTTTACATACAAGCGACTGAATCGAGCAGGAGGTTGAATAGATAGATTGAACAATCATCGTATCTGGGTTGTATTCGATAATGTTTATATGGTTATACTCACCAGGTAACTGTTCTTCCGTTACACATACTAGCGACTGAATCGAACAGAAGGTTAAATGGTTAGACGAAACGATAATTGTAACTGAGTTGTATTCTATTATATCGTGGTGATATTTATATAGAAATACTCACCAGGTTACTGTTCTTTCGTTTTCACATACAAGCGACCGAATCGAGCAGAAGGTCAAATGGATAGATTGAACAATCATCGTATCTGGGTTGTATTCGATTATGTTTATATAGTTATACTCACCAGGTAACTGTTCTTCCGTTACACATACTAGCGACTGAATCGAACAGAAGGTTAAATGGTTAGACGAAACGATAATTGAAACTGAGTTGTATTCTATTATATCGTGGTGATGTTTGTATAGAAATACTCACCAGGTTACTGTTCTTCCGTTATACATACGAGCAACCGAATCGAACAGAAGGTTGAATGGATAGTATATGGGTTGTATTCGATTATAATGTTATGCTGTGTATATAGTTATACACACTAGGTGACGGTATTCCCGTTTCACATACGAGCGACCGAAACGAACAGAAAGTTGAATGAATAGTCTGAACAATCGATGTATCTGGGTGGTATCCGATTATATCGCAATACTGTATATATAGTGATACTTACCAGGTGACGGTACATCCGTTACACATACTAGCGACTGAATCGAACAGAAGGTTGAATGGTTAGACAAAACGATAATTGTATCTGAGTTGTATTCGATGATATCGTGATGATGTTTATATAGCAATACTCACCAGGTAACTGTTCTTCCGTTTTACATACAAGCGACCGAATCGAGCAGGAGGTTGAATAGATAGATTGAACAATCATCGTATCTGGGTTGTATTCGATAATGTTTATATAGTTTTACTCACCAGGTAACTGTTCTTAAGTTACACATACTAGCGATTGAATCGAACAGAAGGTTAAATGGTTAGACGAAACGATAATTGTATCTGAGTTGTATTCGATGATATCGTGATGATGTTTATATAGCAATACTCACCAGGTAACTGTTCTTCCGTTTTACATACAAGCGACCGAATCGAGCAGAAGGTTGAATTCAGTATAGATTGAACAATCATCGTATCTGGGTTGTATTCGATTATATTTATATAGTAATACTCACCAGGTAACTGTTCTTCCGTTACACATACTAGCGACTGAATCGAACAGAAGGTTAAATGGTTAGACGAAACGATAATTGTATCTGAGTTGTATTCGATGATATCGTGATGATGTTTATATAGCAATACTCACCAGGTAACTGTTTTTCCGTTTTACATACAAGCGACCGAATCGAGCAGAAGGCTGAATTCAGTATAGATTGAACAATCATCGTATCTGGGTTGTATTCGATTATGTTTATATAGTTATACTCACCAGGTAACTGTTCTTCCGTTATACATACGAGCGACTGAATTGAACAGAAGGTTGAATGGATAGTATATGGGTTGTATTCGATTATGATGTTATGCTGTGTATATAGTTATACACACTAGGTGACGGTATTCTTGTTTTACATACGAGCGACCAAAACGAACAGAAAGTTGAATGGATAGTCTGAACAATCAATGTATCAGGGTGGTATCCGATTATATCGCAATACTGTATATATAGTGATACATACCAGGTGACGGTACTTCCGTTACACATACTAGGGACTGAATCGAACAGAAGGTTAAATGGTTAGACGAAACGATAATTGTAACTGAGTTGTATTCTATTATATCGTGGTGATGTTTATATAGAAATACTCACCAGGTTACTGTTCTTCCGTTATACATACGAGCAACCGAATCGAACAGAAGGTTGAATGGATAGTACATGGGTTTTTGTTTGAAGGTGGCTGACAATGTCTCGAGTTGTGAAGAAAAGTTTCGGACTTCCATTGTCTAAAGGTATGAAGATTTGAATCCTGAGAAAAGAAAAGATGAGTTATGCTGAAAAAACGAAATAAGTGATGAATAAAAAATTAACTATTTTATCGAATCAAGAAGATTCGAGTATTAATAAATCAGGTTAGTATTAGTGTTAGTATATATGAAGTCGAAAAATGTAGATTTAAATGGGAGTTTAACTAGTCGATGAGCCTGAAAATAAGAAAAAATTGAATTAGAAATCAATAGCCTGAAAAAGAAAAGTTGAATTAGAAATCAATAGCTTGAAAAAAGAAAAGTTGAATTAGAAATCAATAGCCTGAAAAAAGAAAAGTTGAATTAAAAATTAAAATAAAATGAATGAATAAACAATTAAAATTATGAGAAAGATTCAAATCGAGTTTGTCACGACGTTTCGATTGTGTGTATCTACAATCGTCTTCAGGTGAGAACTAACAAAGTCCTGGGATACGGGGGTATTTATAGGTCAGCTATGGCGGGATTTTCCGGTTCAGTGAGCCGTAACCGGTTGATTCGGCTAATCAGCGGTTTCCATGTGTTGCGGATCTCGACGCTTGGTTGACTGAAAGCGTTATTATTCATTATGTATGCTGCTTCCTTGAATTTCCTCTTGAACCAGTGTTCTTCTCTATGGATGATTTCTGCCTCAGACCATTTGATGTTATGTTGGTGGGTCCACACATGTTCTGCTATTCCTGACTTGGTGGTTTCTCCTCGTTGGGTGTTTTTCTTGTGTTCGCCGATTCTGGTTTCCAGTGGTCTCTTGGTTTCTCCGATGTATGATTTGCCACATTCGCATGGTACTCGATAAACACAATTCTTGGAGTCACTGTTTATGTTCGTTGGTCTGGTTTTGGTGAGTTGGCTGCGGATGGTGTTTCCAGATTTGAAGTAGGTCTTGATCTTGTATTTGGATCCAATCTTCTTGATTCTCTCTGACAATCCTTTGATGTAGGGAAGGCACAATGTTGGTTGTTGCGGTTCTTCTTCTTCTTGGATTATCCTCTGTTTCCTGCTCTTCAACGTCGGTTCCACCAATTTCCTTGAATAGCCGTTCTGGTAGAGGTCTCTCTTGATGTGGTCCAGTTCGGAAGTTAGGCTTTCCTCGTTGTTGCAGAGGCTGAAGGCACGATCAATCAGAGTTTTCACTATGCCCCTTTTCGTAGCTCCGTGATGGTTGGATCCATTGTTGAGATATTGTCCTGTGTGAGTTGGTTTCCTGTAAACAGAAGTTTGCCATTTGTTGTCTGTTCTCTTCACTTTCACGTCCAGGAAAGGCAATTCGTTTTGGGATTCTCTCTCGATGGTGAATATGATGGAAGGTCTCACGTTGTTGAGGTGTTGTAGGAAGGTGTCCAGTTCGTCATCTCCGTGGTTCCACACTATGAATGTGTCGTCGACGTATCTCAACCAGATTCGCGGCTTTTTATGTGCTTGGTCGATGGCGAATGTTTCGAACCATTCCATATATATATTCGCTATTACTGGCGAGAGCGGTGATCCCATTGGTAGTCCTTCATCTTGAGTGAAGAAAGAGTCCTTAATCTGGAAGTAGCAGTTCCGAAGACAGCATTCTAGGAGATCCATAATTCCTTCTACTGGTATTGGTGTTCTATCTCCGAGGTGTTCGTCGCTCTGAAGTTTTGTTTTGATTATTTGAAGTGCTTCTCCGACAGGAACGTTGGTGTAAAGGCTTTCTACATCGAAGCTGACGAGTTGGTCTCCTTGTGTAGCTTCAATTTTCTCTAGGATCTCAACAAAGTGCCTGGAGTTCTTCACGAAGGATGGAGTGTTTCCCTGTAGTGGTTGGATGATCGGTAGTAGGAATCTCGCTAGCTTGTGGGTGGCTGAATTTCTGGAGCTGATGATCGGTCTGAGTGGGACGTCTGTTTTATGAATCTTTGGCAGTCCATATAGGTGAGGTGGTTTGCTGTGATGTGGTGTCAACGATGATCTCTCCTTATCTGAAAAATAAAATTGATATTTCTTCAAAGTGAAGTAAACCTTCCGTTCGATTACTGGAGTGGGATCTCGTGCGATCGTGGTGTATTTTCCTTTTCTGAGAGTCTCTTCAATTTTCTGCTCATAGAGTTCTGTGTCCATAATAACGGTAGCATTTTCTTTGTCTGCAGGTAGGATTTTGATGGTGTTGTCTCTTCGTAGATGGTTTAAGGCCTTCTGTTCCTCGCGGCTGATATTGGGTGTAGTAGGTGTTAGTTCGCGATCCAGTTGTTCCCTCTCTTTCCATCTGAATTCCTCTGCTTGGATTTGGTTGATGAAAAAGGTGGTAGTCTCCACAGCGCTGATTATCTCCAATAATGGTATCTCCTTCGGTGTTATGTCGAAATTGAGTCCTTTGTTCAGAAGAGATTCCTCTATCTCAGTGAGTGGGCGGGAGCTCATGTTGATGATGTTTCCTTTGTTGTGGTTGATCTGTTTTTCGCTTCCAACTGAGTGCTCTGATTTCACCAACTTCTTCCACTTGCGGTTGTGCTTGTTTTCCATGTCCTGCCGAGTTCTGATACATATTCTGTTGATCTTGGCGAAAATTGCTTCATTATCTTCTTCTAACGTATGTCTTCTGATTTCTTCGAAACGTTCTGTAGCGTCTTGTAGAAAGATTGATCTCATCCAGCGGTGGTAGTTGATTTGTGATTTGATGAGTGCCCGACTCGCTCTTTCCAATATACGTCTGGCTCTTTCTCCTGGAATTGGTGATTTTAACTGAAAGCCGTGTGGGATGATGTTATTATCTCTTGCTCTGCACAAGAAATTGAGGTGTGTTTCTTCCTTTGTTAGCTTGACCATAGTCTTCTCGTATCCTCGGAATTTGTTGCTGATACCGGGTCCGTACCGGGTGTACAACTTTTGTTTGAAGGTGGCTGACAATGTCTCGAGTTGTGAAGAAAAGTTTCGGACTTCCATTGTCTAAAGGTATGAAGATTTGAATCCTGAGAAAAGAAAAGATGAGTTATGCTGAAAAAACGAAATAAGTGATGAATAAAAAATTAACTATTTTATCGAATCAAGAAGATTCGAGTATCAATAAATCAGGTCAGTATTAGTGTTAGTATATATGAAGTCGAAAAATGTAGATTTAAATGGGAGTTTAACTAGTCGATGAGCCTGAAAATAAGAAAAAATTGAATTAGAAATCAATAGCCTGAAAAAGAAAAGTTGAATTAGAAATCAATAGCTTGAAAAAAGAAAAGTTGAATTAGAAATCAATAGCCTGAAAGAAGAAAAGTTGAATTAAAAATTAAAATAAAATGAATGAATAAAGAATTAAAATTATGAGAAAGATTCAAATCGAGTTTGTCACGACGTTTCGATTGTGTGTATCTACAATCGTCTTCAGGTGAGAACTAACAAAGTCCTGGGATACGGGGGTATTTTTAGGTCAGCTATGGCGGGATTTTTCCATTTCAGTGAGCCGTAACCGGTTGATTCGGCTAATCAGCGGTTTCCATGTGTTGCGGATCTCGACGCTTGGTTGACTGAAAGCGTAATTATTCATTATGTATGCTGCTTCCTTGAATTTCCTCTTGAACCAGTGTTCTTCTCTATGGATGATTTCTGCCTCAGACCATTTGATGTTATGTTGGTGGGTCCACACATGTTCTGCGATTCCTGACTTGGTGGTTTCTCCTCGTTGGGTGTTTTTCTTGTGTTCGCCGATTCTGGTTTCCAGTGGTCTCTTGGTTTCTCCGATGTATGATTTGCCACATTCGCATGGTACTCGATAAACACAATTCTTGGAGTCACTGTTTTTGTTCGTTGGTCTGGTTTTGGTGAGTTGGCTGCGGATGGTGTTTCCAGATTTGAAGCATGTCTTGATCTTGTATTTGGATCCAATCTTCTTGATTCTCTCTGACAATCCTTTGATGTAGGGAAGGCACAATGTTGGTTGTTGCGGTTCTTCTTCTTCTTGGATTATCCTCTGTTTCCTGCTCTTCAACGTCTGTTCCACCAATTTCCTTGAATAGCCGTTCTGGTAGAGGTCTCTCGTGATGTGGTCCAGTTCGGAAGTTAGGCTTTCCTCGTTGTTGCAGAGGCTGAAGGCACGATCAATCAGAGTTTTCACTATGCCCCTTTTCGTAGCTCCGTGATGGTTGGATCCATTGTTGAGATATTGTCCTGTGTGAGTTGGTTTCCTGTAAACAGAAGTTTGCCATTTGTTGTCTGTTCTCTTCACTTTCACGTCCAAGAAAGGCAATTCGTTTTGGGATTCTCTCTCGATGGTGAATTTGATGGAAGGTCTCACGTTGTTGAGGTGTTGTAGGAAGGTGTCCAGTTCGTCGTCTATGTGGTTCCACACTATGAATGTGTCGTCGACGTATCTCAACCAGATTCGCGGCTTTTTATGTGCTTGGTCGATGGCGAATGTTTCGAACCATTCCATATATATATTCGCTATTACTGGCAGTCCATATAGGTGAGGTGGTTTGCTGTGATGTGGTGTCAACGATGATCTCTCCTTATCTGAAAAATAAAGTTGATATTTCTTCAAAGTGAGGTAAACCTTCCGTTCGATTACTGGAGTGAGATCTCGTGCGATCGTGGTGTATTTTTCTTTTCTGAGAGTCTCTTCAATTTTCTGCTCATAGAGTTCTGTGTCCATAATAACGGTAGCATTTCCTTTGTCTGCAGGTAGGATTTTGATGGTGTTGTCTCTTCGTAGATGGTATAAGGCCTTCTGTTCCTCGCGGCTGATATTGGGTGTAGGAGGTGTTAGTTCGCGCAACACATGGAAACCGCTGATTAGCCGAATCAACCGGTTACGGCTCACTGAACCGGAAAATCCCGCCATAGCTGACCTATAAATACCCCCGTATCCCAGGACTTTGTTAGTTCTCACCTGAAGACGATTGTAGATACACACAATCGAAACGTCGTGACAAACTCGATTTGAATCTTTCTCATAATTTTAATTTTTTATTCATTCATTTTATTTTAATTTTTAATTCAACTTTTCTTTTTTCAGGCTATTGATTTCTAATTCAACTTTTCTTTTTTCAAGTTATTGATTTCTAATTCAACTTTTCTTTTTCAGGCTATTGATTTCTAATTCAATTTTTTCTTATTTTCAGGCTCATCGACTAGTTAAACTCCCATTTAAATCTACATTTTTCGACTTCATATATACTAACACTAATACTAACCTGATTTATTGATACTCGAATCTTCTTGATTCGATAAAATAGTTAATTTTTTATTCATCACTTATTTCGTTTTTTCAGCATAACTCATCTTTTCTTTTCTCAGGATTCAAATCTTCATACCTTTAGACAATGGAAGTCCGAAATTTTTCTTCACAGTACATGGGTTGTATTCGATTATGATGTTATGCTGTGTATATAGTTATACACACTAGGTGACGGTATTCCCGTTTTACATACGAGCGACCGAAACGAACAGAAAGTTGAATGGATAGTCTGAACAATCAATGTATCTGGGTGGTATCCGATTATATCGCAATACTGTATATATAGTGATAATAACCAGGTGACGGTACTTCCGTTACACATACTAGCGACTGAATCGAACAGAAGGTTGAATGGTTAGACGAAACGATAATTGTAACTGAGTTGTGTTCTATTATATCGTGGTGATGTTTATAAAGAAATACTCACCAGGTTACTGTTCTTTCGTTTTCACATACAAGCGACCGAATCGAGCAGAAGGTCAAATGGATAGATTGAACAATCATCGTATCTGGGTTGTATTCGATTATGTTTATATAGTTATACTCACCAGGTAACTGTTCTTCCTTTATACATACGAGCGACTGAATTGAACAGAAGGTTGAATGGATAGTATATGGGTTGTATTCGATTATGATGTTATGCTGTGTATATAGTTATACACACTAGGTGACGGTATTCTTGTTTTACATACGAGCGACCGAAACGAACAGAAAGTTGAATGGATAGTCTGAACAATCAATGTATCTGGGTGGTATCCGATTATATCGCAATACTGTATATATAGTGATACATACCAGGTGACGGTACTTCCGTTACACATACTAGCGACTGAATCGAACAGAAGGTTGAATGGTTAGACGAAACGATAATTGTAACTGAGTTGTATTCTATTATATCGTGGTGATGTTTATATAGAAATACTCACCAGGTTACTGTTCTTCCGTTATACATACGAGCAACCGAATCGAACAGGAGGTTTAATGGATAGTATATGGGTTGTATTCGATTATGATGTTATGCTGTGTATATAGTTATACACACTAGGTGAAGGTATTCCCGTTTCACATACGAGCGACCGAAACGAACAGAAAGTTGAATGGATAGTCTGAACAATCAATGTATCTGGGTGGTATCCGATTATATCGCAATACTGTATATATAGCGATACTTACCAGGTGACGGTACTTCCGTTACACATACTAGCGACTGAATCGAACCGAAGGGTAAATGGTTAGACAAAACGATAATTGTATCTGAGTTGTATTCGATGATATCGTGATGATGTTTATATAGCAATACTCACCAGGTAACTGTTCTTCCGTTTTACATACAAGCGACCGAATCGAGCAGGAGGTTGAATAGATAGATTGAACAATCATCGTATCTGGGTTGTATTCGATAATGTTTATATAGTTATACTCACCAGGTAACTGTTCTTCCGTTACACATACTAGCGACTGAATCGAACAGAAGGTTAAATGGTTAGACGAAACGATAATTGTATCTGAGTTGTATTCGATGATATCGTGATGATGTTTATATAGCAATACTCACCAGGTAACTGTTCTTCCGTTTTACCTACAAGCGACCGAATCGAGCAGAAGGTTGAATTCAGTATAGATTGAACAATCATCGTATCTGGGTTGTATTCGATTATGTTTATATAGTTATACTCACCAGGAAACTATTCTTCCGTTATACATACGAGCGACTGAATTGAACAGAAGGTTGAATGGCTAGTATATGGGTTGTATTCGATTATGATGTTATGCTGTGTATATAGTTATACACACTAGGTGACGGTATTCTTATTTTACATACGAGCGACCGAAACGAACAGAAAGTTGAATGGATAGTCTGAACAATCAATGTACCAGGGTGGTATCCGATTATATCGCAATACTGTATATATAGTGATACATACCAGGTGACTGTACTTCCGTTACACATACTAGCGACTGAATCGAACAGAAGGTTAAATGGTTAGACGAAACGATAATTGTTACTGAGTTGTATTATATTATATCGTGGTGATGTTTATATAGAAATACTCACCAGGTTACTGTTCTTCCGTTATACATACGAGCAACCGAATCGAACAGAAGGTTGAATGGATAGTATCTGGGTTGTATTCGATTATGATGTTATGCTGTGTATATAGTTAAACACACTAGGTGACGGTATTCCCGTTTCACATACGAGCGACCGAAACGAACAGAAAGTTGAATGGATAGTCTGAACAATCAATGTATCTGGGTGGTATCCGATTATATCGCAATACTGTATATATAGTGATACTAACCAGGTGACGGTACTTCCGTTACACATACTAGCGACTGAATCGAACAGAAGGTTAAATTGTTAGACGAAACGATAATTGAAACTGAGTTGTATTCGATTATATCGTGGTGATGTTTATATAGAAATACTCACCAGGTAACTGTTCTTTCGTTTTCACATACAAGCGACCGAATCGAGCAGAAGGTCAAATGGATGGATTGATTAATCATCGTATCTGGGTTGTATTCGATTATGTTTATATGAATATACTCACCAGGTAACTGTTCTTCCGTTACACATACTAGCGACTGAATCGTACAGAAGGTTAAATGGTTAGACGAAACGATAATTGTATCTGAGTTGTATTCGATGATATCGTGATGATGTTTATATAGCAATACTCACCAGGTAACTGTTCTTCCGTTTTACATACAAGCGACCGAATCGAGCAGAAGGTTGAATTCAGTATAGAATGAACAATCATCGTATCTGGGTTGTATTCGATTATGTTTATATAGTTATACTCACCAGGTAACTGTTCTTCCGTTATACATACGAGCGACTGAATTGAACAGAAGGTTGAATGGATAGTATATGGGTTGTATTCGATTATGATGTTACGCTGTGTATATAGTTATACACACTAGGTGACGGTATTCTTGTTTTACATACGAGCGACCGAAACGAACAGAAAATTGAATGGATAGTCTGAACAATCAATGTATCAGGGTGGCATCCGATTATATCGCAATACTGTTTATATAGTGATACATACCAGGTGACGGTACTTCCGTTACACATACTAGCGACTGAATCGAACAGAAGGTTAAATGGTTAGACGAAACGATATTTGTAACTGAGTTGTATTCTATTATATCGTGGTGATGTTTATATAGAAATACTCACCAGTCTACTGTTCTTCCGTTCTACATACGAGCAACCGAATCGAACAGAAGGTTGAATGGATAGTATATGGGTTGTATTCGATTATGATGTTATGCTGTGTATATAGTTATACACACTAGGTGACGGTATTCCCGTATTACATACGAGCGACCGAAACGAACAGAAAGTTGAATGGATAGTCTGAACAATCAATGTATCTGGGTGGCATCCTATTATATCGCAATACTGTATATATAGTGATACTAACCAGGTGACGGTACTTCCGTTACACATACTAGCGACTGAATCGAACAGAAGGTTAAATGGTTAGACGAAACGATAATTGTAACTGAGTTGTATTCTATTATATCGTGGTGATGTTTATATAGAAATACTCACCAGGTTACTGTTCTTTCGTTTTCACATACAAGCGACCGAATCGTGCAGAAGGTCAAATGGATAGATTGAACAATCATCGTATCTGGGTTGTATTCGATTATGTTTATATAGTTATACTCACCAGGTAACTGTTCTTCCGTTACACATACTAGCGACTGAATCGAACAGAAGGTTAAATGGTAAGACGAAACGATAATTGAAACTGAGTTGTATTCTATTATATCGTGGTGATGTTTATTCAGAAATACTCACCAGGTTACTGTTCTTCCGTTATACATACGAGCAACCGAATCGAACAGAAGGTTGAATGGATAGTATATGGGTTGTATTCGATTATGATGTTATGCTGTGTATATAGTTATACACACTAGGTGACGGTATTCCCGTTTCACATACGAGTGACCGAAACGAACAGAAAGTTTAATGGATAGTCTGAACAATCAATGTATCTGGGTGGTATCCGATTATATCGCAATACTGTATATATAGTGATACTTACCAGGTGACGGTACTCCCGTTACACATACTAGCGACTGAATCGAACAGAAGGTTAAATGGTTAGACAAAACGATAATTGTATCTGAGTTGTATTCGATGATATCGTGATGATGTTTATATAGCAATACTCACCAGGTAACTGTTCTTCCGTTTTACATACAAGCGACCGAATCGAGCAGGAGGTTGAATAGATAGATTGAACAATCATCGTATCTGGGTTGTATTCGATAATGTTTATATAGTTATACTCACCAGGTAACTGTTCTTCCGTTACACATACTAGCGACTGAATCGAACAGAAGGTTTAATGGTTAGACGAAACGGTAATTGTATCTGAGTTGTATTCGATGATATCGTGATGATGTTTATATAGCAATACTCACCAGGTAACTATTCTTCCGTTTTACATACAAGCGACCGAATTGAGCAGAAGGTTGAATTCAGTATAGATTGAACAATCATCGTATCTGGGTTGTATTCGTTTATGTTTATATAGTTATACTCACCAGGTAACTGTTCTTCCGTTACACATACTAGCGACTGAATCGAACAGAAGGTTAAATGGTTAGACGAAACGATAATTGTATCTGAGTTGTATTCGATGATATCGTGATGATGTTTATATAGCAATACTCACCAGGTAACTGTTCTTCCGTTTTACATACAAAAGACCGAATCGAGCAGAAGGTTGAATTCAGTATAGATTGAACAATCATCGTATCTGGGTTGTATTCGATTATGTTTATATAGTTATACTCACCAGGTAACTGTTCTTCCGTTATACATACGAGCGACTGAATTGAACAGAAGGTTGAATGGATAGTATATGGGTTGTATTCGATTATGATGTCATGCTGTGAATATAGTTATACACACTAGGTGACGGTATTCTTGTTTTACATACGAGCGACCGAAACGAACAGAAAGTTGAATGGATAGTCTGAACAATCAATGTATCAGGGTGGTATCCGATTATATCGCAATACTGTATATATAGTGATACATACCAGGTGACGGTACTTCCGTTACACATACTAGCGACTAAATCGAACAGAAGGTTAAATGGTTAGACGAAACGATAATTGTAACTGAGTTGTATTCTATTATATCGTGGTGATGTTTATATAGAAATACTCACCAGGTTACTGTTCTTCCGTTATACATACGAGCAACCGAATCGAACAGAAGGTTGAATGGATAGTCTGAACAATCAATGTATCTGGGTGGTATCCGATTATATCGCAATACTGTATAGATAGTGATACTTACCAGGTGACGGTACTTCCGTTACACATGCTAGCGATTGAATCGAACAGAAGGTTAAATGGTTAGACAAAACGATAATTGTATCTGAGTTGTATTCGATGATATCGTGATGATGTTTATATAGCAATACTCACCAGGTAACTGTTCTTCCGTTTTACATACAAGCGACCGAATCGAGCAGGAGGTTGAATAGATAGATTGAACAATCATCGTATCTGGGTTGTATTCGATAATGTTTATATGGTTATACTCACCAGGTAACTGTTCTTCCGTTACACATACTAGCGACTGAATCGAACAGAAGGTTAAATGGTTAGACGAAACGATAGTTGTATCTGAATTGTATTCGATGATATCGTGATGATGTTTATATAGCAATACTCACCAGGTAACTGTTCTTCCGTTTTACATACAAGCGACCGAATCGAGCAGAAGGTTGAATTCAGTATAGATTGAACAATCATCGTATATGGGTTGTATTCGATTATGTTTATATTGTTATACTCACCAGGTAACTGTTCTTCCGTTATACATACGAGCGACTGAATTGAACAGAAGGTTGAATGGATAGTATATGGGTTGTATTCGATTATGATGTTATGCTGTGTATATAGTTATACACACTAGGTGACGGTATTCTTGTTTTACATACGAGCGACCGAAACGAACAGAAAAATGAATGGATAGTCTGAACAATCAATGTACCAGAGTGGTATCCGATTATATCGCAATACTGTATATATAGTGATACATACCAGGTGACGGTACTTCCGTTACACATACTAGCGACTGAATCGAACAGAAGGTTAAATGGTTAGACGAAACGATAATTGCAACTGAGTTGTATTCTATTATATCGTGGTGATGTTTATATAGAAATACTCACCAGGTTACTGTTCATCCGTTATACATACGAGCAACCGAATCGAAGAGAAGGTTGAATGGATTGTATCTGGGTTGTATTCGATTATGATGTTATGCTGTGTATATAGTTAAACACACTAGGTGACGGTATTCCCGTTTCACATACGAGCGACCGAAACGAACAGAAAGTTGAATGGATAGTCTGAACAATCAATGTATCTGGGTGGTATCCGATTATATCGCAATACTGTATATATATTGATACTAACCAGGTGACGGTACTTCCGTTACACATACTAGCGACTGAATCGAACAGAAGGTTAAATGGTTAGACGAAACGATAATTGAAACTGAGTTGTATTCGATTATATCGTGGTGATGTTTATATAGAAATACTCACCAGGTAACTGTTCTTTCGTTTTCACATACAAGCGACCGAATCGAGCAGAAGGTCAAATGGATAGATTGAACAATCATCGTATCTGGGTTGTATTCGATTATGTTTATATAGTTATACTCACCAGGTAACTGTTCTTCCGTTACACATACTAGCGACTGAATCGAACAGAAGGTTAAACGGTTAGACGAGACGATAATTGAAACTGAGTTGTATTCGATTATATCGTGGTGATGTTTATATAGAAATACTCACCAGATAACTGTCCTTTCGTTTTCACATACAAGCGACCGAATCGAGCAGAAGGTCAGATGGATAGATTGAACAATCATCGTATCTGGGTTGTATTCGATTATGTTTATATAGTTAAACTCACCAGGTAACTGTTCTTCCGTGACACATACGAGCGACTGAATTGAACAGAAGGTTGAATGGATAGTATATGGGTTGTATTCGATTATGATGTTATGCTGTGTATATAGTTATACACACTAGGTGACGGTATTCCCGTTTCACATACGAGCGACCGAAACGAACAGAAAGTTGAATGGATAGTCTGAACAATCAATGTATCTGGGTGGTATCCGATTATATCGCAATACTGTATATATAGTGATACTTACCAGGTGACGGTACTTCCGTTACACATACTAGCGACTGAATCGAACAGAAGGTTAAATGGTTAGACAAAACGATAATTGTATCTGAGTTGTATTCGATGATATCGTGATGATGTTTATATAGCAATACTCACCAGGTAACTGTTCTTCCGTTTTACATACAAGCGACCGAATCGAGCAGGAGGTTGAATAGATAGATTGAACAATCATCGTATCAGGGTTGTATTCGATAATTTTTATATAATTATACTCACCAGGTAACTGTTCTTCCGTTACACATACTAGCGACTGAATCGAACAGAAGGTTAAATGGTTAGACGAAACGATAATTGAATCTGAGTTGTATTCGATGATATCGTGATGATGTTTATATAGCAATACTCACCAGGTAACTGTTCTTCCGTTTTACATACAAGCGACCGAATCGAGCAGAAGGTTGAATGCAGTATAGATTGAACAATCATCGTATCTGGGTTGTATTCGATTATGTTTATATAGTTATACTCACCAGGTAACTGTCCTTCCGTTATACATACGAGCGACTGAATTGAACAGAAGGTTGAATGGATAGTATATGGGTTGTATTCGATTATGATGTTATGCTGTGTATATAGTTATACACACTAGGTGACGGTATTCCCGTTTCACAAACGAGCGACCGAAACGAAAAGAAAGTTGAATGGATAGTCTGAACAATCAATGTATCTGGGTGGTATCCGATTATATCGCAATACTGTATATATAGTGATACTTACCAGGTGACGGTACTTCCGTTACACCTACTAGCGACTGAATCGAACAGAAGGTTGAATGGTTAGACAAAACGATAATTGTATCTGAGTTGTATTTGATGATATCGTGATGATGTTAATATAGCAATACTCACCAGGTAACTGTTCTTCCGTTTTACATACAAGCGACCGAATCGAGCAGGAGGTTGAATAGATAGATTGAACAATCATCGTATCAGGGTTGTATTCGATAATGTTTATATAGTTATACTCACCAGGTAACTGTTCTTCCGTTACACATACTAGCGACTGAATTGAACAGAAGGTTGAATGGTTAGACGAAACGATAATTGAATCTGAGTTGTATTCGATGATATCGTGATGATGTTTATATAGCAATACTCACCAGGTAACTGTTCTTCCGTTTTACATACAAGCGACCGATTCGAGCAGAAGGTTGAATTCAGTATAGATTGAACAATCATCGTATCTGGGTTGTATTCGATTATGTTTATATAGTTATACTCACCAGGTAACTGTTCTTCCGTTACACATACTAGCGACTGAATCGAACAGAAGGTTAAATGGTTGGACGAAACGATAAATGAATCTGAGTTGTATTCGATGATATCGTGATGATGTTTATATAGCAATACTCACCAGGTAACTGTTCTTCCGTTTTACATACGAGCGACCGAATCGAGCAGAAGGTTGAATTCAGTATAGATTGAACAATCATCGTATCTGGGTTGTATTCGATTATGTTTATATAGTTATACTCACCAGGTAACTGTTCTTCCGTTATACATACGAGCGACTGAATTGAACAGAAGGTTGAATGGATAGTATATGGGTTGTATTCGATTATGATGTTATGCTGTGTATATAGTTATACACACTAGGTGACGGTATTCTTGATTTACATACGAGCGACCGAAACGAACAGAAAGTTGAATGGATAGTCTGAACAATCAATGTATCAGGGTGGTATCCGATTATATCGCAATACTGTATATATAGTGATACATACCAGGTAACGGTATTTTCGTTACACATACTAGCCACTGAATCGAACAGAAGGTTAAATGGTTAGACGAAACGATAATTGTAACTGAGTTGTATTCTATTATATCGTGGTGATGTTCATATAGAAATACTCACCAGGTTACTGTTCTTCCGTTATACATACGAGCAACCGAATCGAACAGAAGGTTGAATGGATAGTATATGGGTTGTATTCGATTATGATGTTATGCTGTGTATATAGTTATACACACTAGGTGACGGTATTCCCGTTTTACATACGAGCGACCGAAACGAACAGAAAGTTGAATGGATAGTCTGAACAATCAATGTATCTGTGTGGTATCCGATTATATCGCAATACTGTATATATAGTGATACTAACCAGGTGACGGTACTTCCGTTACACATACTAGCGACTGAATCGAACAGAAGGTTAAATGGTTAGACGAAACGATGATTGTAACTGAGTTGTATTCTATTATATCGTGGTGATGTTTATATAGAAATACTCACCAGGTTACTGTTCTTTCGTTTTCACATACAAGCGACCGAATCGAGCAGAAGGTCAAATGGATAGATTGAACAATCATCGTATCTGGGTTGTATTCGATTATGTTTATATAGTTTTACTCACCAGGTAACTGTTCTTCCGTTACACATACTAGCGACTGAATCGAATAGAAGGTTAAATGGTTAGACGAAACGATAATTGAAACTGAGTTGTATTCTATTATATCGTGGTGATGTTTATATAGAAATACTCACCAGGTTACTGTTCTTCCGTTATACATACGAGCAACCGAATCGAACAGAAGGTTGAATGGATAGTATATGGGTTGTATTCGATTATGATGTTATGCTGTGTATATAGTTATACACACTAGGTGACGGTATTCCCGTTTCACATACGAGCGACCGAAACGAACAGAAAGTTGAATGGATAGTCTGAACAATCAATGTATCTGGGTGGTATCCGATTATATCGCAATACTGTATATATAGTGATACTCACCAGGTGACGGTACTTCCGTTACACATACTAGCGACTGAATCGAACAGAAGGTTAAATGGTTAGACAAAACGATAATTGTATCTGAGTTGTATTCGATGATATCGTGATGATGTTTATATAGCAATACTCACCAGGTAACTGTTCTTCCGTTTTACATACAAGCGACCGAATCGAGCAGGAGGTTGAATAGATAGATTGAACAATCATCGTATCTGGGTTGTATTCGATTATGTTTATATAGTTATACTCACCAGGTAACAGTTCTTCCGTTACACATAATAGCGACTGAATCGAACAGAAGGTTAAATGGTTAGACGAAACGATAATTGTATCTGAGTTGTATTCGATGATATCGTGATGATGTTTATATAGCAATACTCACCAGGTAACTGTTCTTCCGTTTTACATACAAGCGACCGAATCGAGCAGAAGGTTGAATTCAGTATAGATTGAACAATCATCGTATCTGGGTTGTATTCGATTATGTTTATATAGTTATACTCACCAGGTAACTGTTCTTCCGTTATACATACAAGCGACTGAATTGAACAGAAGGTTGAATGGATAGTATATGGGTTGTATTCGATTATGATGGTATGCTGTGTATATAGTTATACACACTAGGTGACGGTATTCTTGTTTTACATACGAGCGACCGAAACGAACAGAAAGTTGAATGGATAGTCTGAACAATCAATGTACCAGGGTGGTATCCGATTATATCGCAATACTGTATATATAGTGATACATACCAGGTGACGGTACTTCCGTTACACATACTAGCGACTGAATCGAACAGAAGGTTAAATGGTTGGACGAAACGATAATTGTAACTGAGTTGTATTCTATTATATCGTGGTGATGTTTATATAGAAATACTCACCAGGTTACTGTTCTTCCGTTATACATACGAGCAACCGAATCGAACAGAAGGTTGAATGGATAGTATCTGGATTGTATTCGATTATGATGTTATGCTGTGTATATAGTTAAACACACTAGGTGACGGTATTCCCGTTTCACATACGAGCGACCGGAACGAACAGAAAGTTGAATGGATAGTCTGAACAATCAATGTATCTGGGTGGTATCCGATTATATCGCAATACTGTATATATAGTGATTCTAACCAGGTGACGGTACTTCCGTTACACATACTAGCGACTGAATCGAACAGAAGGTTAAATGGTTAGACGAAACGATAATTGAAACTGAGTTGTATTCGATTATATCGTGGTGATGTTTATATAGAAATACTCACCAGGTAACTGTTCTTTCGTTTTCACATACAAGCGACCGAATCGAGCAGAAGGTCAAATGGATAGATTGAACAATCATCGTATCTGGGTTGTATTCGATTATGTTTATATAGTTATACTCACCAGGTAACTGTTCTTCCGTTACACATACCAGCGACTGAATCGAACAGAAGGTTAAATGGTTAGACGAAACGATAATTGAAACTGAGTTGTATTCGATTATATCGTGGTGATGTTTATATAGAAATACTCACCAGGTAACTGTTCTTTCGTTTTCACATACAAGCGACCGAATCGAGCAGAAGATCAAATGGATAGATTGAACAATCATCGTATCTGGGTTGTATTCGATTATGTTTATATAGTTATACTCACCAGGTAACTGTTCTATCGTTACACATACTAGCGACTGAATCGAACAGAAGGTTAAATGGTTAGACGAAACGATAATTGAATCTGAGTTGTATTCGATGATATCGTGATGATGTTTATATAGCAATACTCACCAGATAACTGTTCTTCCGTTTAACATACAAGCGACCGAATCGAGCAGAAGGTTGAATTCAGTATAGATTGAACAATCATCGTATCTGGGTTGTATTCGATTATGTTTATATAGTTATACTCACCAGGTAACTGTTCTTCCGTTATACATACGAGCGACTGAATTGAACAGAAGGTTGAATGGATAGTATATGGGTTGTATTCGATTATGATGTTATGCTGTGTATATAGTTATACACACTAGGTGACGGTATTCTTGTTTTACATACGAGCGACCGAAACGAACAGAAAGTTGAATGGATAGTCTGAAAAATCAATGTATCAGGGTGGTATCCGATTATATCGCAATACTGTATATTTAGTGACACATACCAGGTGACGGTACTTCCGTTACACATACTAGCGACTGAATCGAACAGAAGGTCAAATGGTCAGACGAAACGATAATTGTAACTGAGTTGTATTCTATTATATCGTGGTGATGTTTATATAGAAATACTCACCAGGTTACTGTTCTTCCGTTATACATACGAGCAACCGAATCGAACAGAAGGTTGAATGGATAGAATATGGGTTGTATTCGATTATGATGTTATGCTGTGTATATAGTTATACACACTAGGTGACGGTATTCCCGTTTTACATACGAGCGACCGAAACGAACAGAAAGTTGAATAGATAGTCTGAACAATCAATGTATCTGGGTGGTATCCGATTATATCGCAATACTGTATATATAGTGATTCTAACCAGGTGACGGTACTTCAGTTACACATACTAGCGACTGAATCGAACAGAAGGTTAAATGGTAAGACGAAACGATAATTGAAACTGAGTTGTATTCGATTATATCGTGGTGATGTTTATATAGAAATACTCACCAGGTAACTGTTCTTTCGTTTTCAAATACAAGCGACCGAATC